>OX465299.1:141954205-142562830 GCA_949987735.1 Leucophora obtusa
TTTATAATATTGTATTCATATTCGTTTTAATTCATGTGTTTATAAGTCTTATATTGCTCATATCAAATATATGTTATGATATGTACCCTGTTCGTACTTACTATGTATGTTGTACTTTTTGATAAACGAGTATGAACGTGTAATGAATGCATAAATTTAATACTACTGTACTTCATGAGTTGATAGTAAGTAGTGCAAGTACTATTGTTATTATTAATATTACTCCGATCACTCCTCCTTATTGTATTTTTTTCTCGTTCTTTGTCTTGGTATTTTGTGGGTATTACAATGTTAGCTTCTTCTTATAACAGTTTACATAAAGTGGCAAAGTGGTAATTTAATTTATTGTTTATTTGTCATAAATTTACAAAGCCATACGTATGATACACACATACACACACTCACTTTTATATGTAAAAAAATATTGGTTATGCGTATATTTATATTAAGGTGTCCCGACAAATGCTTTGCTTTGCTTGTGTGCTATTACCGCATTTAAACGACATGTAATAATGAGATCAATATGGGAAAAATAACCAAAAGTTTTTTGGAGAGAGTCTTCAGTTCTCTACCAGCGATTGAAGATGTCGTCAGTAGTGGCTTAAGTTAGTTTTGAATTTTTTCGCGAAAGAAGTACGAAAAGTTGCCAAAAGACAAAAGAAATGCTATGGAAAGAGCTTTTAAAAATTTTCATGAAATAATTTTAATCCACCTTTGGGTTTTCAAGTTTCAAATTTTAAACTTTTTGGTAAAATAGCCTATGCTTTATAACACAAAATAAATTCTAGTTCATAGATTACAATTACATAGATCTCTTACTCTTTGACATTTACTGTCAGTGCATGTAACTTATGAGAATGTGTTGGACATACGTTCCATACCTATACAAAAAATATTTGATTGTATTTGAAAAAATGTGGTTGTTGAAAAAATAAGAAGAAGAGTAAGATATCTATGTAATCTATGTTCCAGTTGACCAACATTACACAAATAAAAATTCTATACATTGCCTTTTTGTCACTAAATAAATTTCAATACCATTTTGTACAAAATTTTAACCCTTTGACACGGGAATTTTAATGGAATTTTCCGGCCAAACTTCGTGGAAATGTAGATCTATACCCAAGAAATATTGTTTATTACTTTTATGGCTTTGCAGCGCCCCCTAGTGGAGATATTTGGAATCAAAGTTCAAACATTAACATGCTGCCGACTCCGAGCGGGTTAAAGTTTTTTTTAAATTTTAATTTTATATTTTTCCTATTACTGATCTCTACATAAAACCTTTTGAATTTTTGAATTTTATTCATCACACAATTTTTGAGACTTAACTTCAGCTTTTTTTGAACTTTTAAGTTTAAACACATTCTCAGCAGCGTTGATGATCACAAGACAAAACGCACTCTACTGCTCTCATGTTGTTTTGGAATTTCACAGCCTGCATAAAATTTTAATAAGAACAAAATAACAAACCGATAACAGTAAATGAATAGCGCTTTGGTTAAAATTCAAATCAGTGACGAGTTGATGAAGTCGACGTACATTATAATGTACGCCACTCGCCAAAGGGTTAATATGTATCAACATCCCCAAATTTAAACCCTGAAAAAAAGATCGTCAGCAACATTTTTTTTTATTTATTTTTCCTTTACGCAGCGCATTAAATTAATCGTTTGAGTGCTTTTACAATTTTATTTTAATTTTTATTGGGACACCGTACTATATGTGCATACATTTTCATGACTTCGACTACTCGTAGTAAATAAATAATTTTGCGGCCACTTGTTTTTACTTCTTCGTACATATTCCAACTCATATTCTGTAGAATATCTGTATGTAAACTTAATACATTTGTAAATTTAATACGATTGTAAGAATCGAATATATCAAAATCAGCGGCAAAATATCCTACAAACCTCCCCTAGTAAAGGGTTGTTCAACAGGGACCAAAAGTAGAAAGACAGGGACAGCAAACGACACCATATTTCTTGCCGCTCTTTTGACATTTCTCTTCAGTAAGGTTTGCCATTTCATGATGGAAAGATATACGAGCCAACAACGAGTCGAAATTATTAAAATTTACTACCGAAATTCGGAGTCAGTGGCCTCAACGTTAAGAGCGCTACGTCCAATTTATGGTCGTCATAATCGTCCTAGCAGATCAACAATTGAGCGTGGGGCTACGTCAAATCTATGGTCTATGCCAACAAGCCAGCGACGATTGATGAACTTCGTACGAATATCGGCCGATTTATGCTTGAAAACCGTCGAAAATTGGGTTCAGCGTCTGGACTTCTGCAAGCGTGCCCGTGGTGGCCATGCAAAAGAGATCGATTTCCATACATAATGGCATCGAACGTACTTTCACAGGAATAAAGAATTTCATTGATATCCAAAACCCACAAAAATAATAAAAGACAATGTATAGGCCTGTATATCAAATCGACTTTTCGAACACAGTGTTCGAAATGTGATGTTGGATCATGTGAATCTTGTTTTCATATATAATACTTATTTTATATTTTCTATCACCATTTAATGAAATAATATTAGTTTCTTAAGAAATTAATGTACACTTTAATTTGTTTTGGAAAGTATTGCTAATTTTCTATACCTTTAATGGAACTATGTTTATGTTAACAAATATTTCTTTTATTCTTAAAACAATTTTTTTTAGTAACAATTGTACCCGTCATCATATGGCGACAGGCTATACCACCAGATCAATGTACGATAAAATAATTTCAACTTCGTGTTCCTAGGGCCCTGAGTAGTGAGTGAGTCATGTTAGTTCCCAACACTTGGCACAATTATTTATTAATTCAGAAGAATATGGGTTATAATTAGAGAAGACGAAATTGCTGTTTTTGCTTTTATGCTTTTTATTGCTTGTTTTACTCATATATGCTTCTTTTTGCGATTTTTGGATTTTCCTTTTTTGAGCTTTAAAATAGCTTTTTCTTAAGATTTTTGAGCTTTGAATTGCTTTTTTTAAGAATTTTTGTCCAAAAATACTTTTTTTGCACACAAAAAAAATATTTTTTCTCTTAACTTTGATTTTTTTTTAAACTGTTGTTTTTCATAATTTTTTTACTTTTGCTTTTTCTTGCTTTTTTTACAATATTTTTTTGCTCTAAACACCTTGGATTTTGCTTTTTTCTGTCTTCGCTGGTTTTAATAGTTGTTCGCATTGCGTATGAGTGTTATTAATTAAAATGCTGAAATAATAACACTCATACGCCACAGTATCGCAGAATTGATGGGTCATTTGGTAACTCGAATGAAAAACGTTTTTTCGTTTTCGTTTGAAACGTAAACGAAAATATTTGGTATTTTATAAAACGGGCAGTAGTTTGCGTTTGTTGCCATTTGCGAGTTATTATTGCCAGATAAAAAAAAAAATATTTGTGTCATGGAATTACAAATTATTTAAATAAAAATTTGTTCATAGAGTTTTCCAAGTCTGTTTAGCCTGATTGGTAAATGAGTTGTTATTTTTAGTTCTGATATTTTTAGGGTCCAGGTATCGAATCCTGTGTGGGGCAATTTTTTGTTTTATTAGTAGTTTTTTTTTTCTTTTTTGATATATTTTTGGACATTTTTTCTTAATAATATGAAACAAATATATTTAAGAAAAATTTTATATTGTACAGAAAATCAACCTAAATAAGAAGAACCTTCCATTAGGGGATAGCAAAGGAGTACAAAGTATGGTTTGTTAAGATGGCCCTTAAGTTTCGAATTGTCAGTTTTTAGTTTTAAAACCCCTCAGTTTGTTTCATTTGGTCTCAAACGTAGAAGTTTATACATATACAAAGAAAATTTTTACTAAATTGTGTCTTAGCGCATCTAAAATCAGATATTTTTAAAATTGCCCAAATTTTAACTAATTTGCATATAAATTTAAGTGCTTATGCATAATAATTTGATTTTTTATAACGATTTTGGTGTGAAAAATTTGTTTTATAAGCCGTTTATAAATTTAAAAAGTGATTATGCATATGACCCTAATAGAATTATTTTTTTATTGAGAATAAAAAATATAGGAGTATTATATTTAACTACTTCATATTTTTAAGCCCATATTTATACACATTTTATTCCAAAAATTGCAGTTACCTAACATTTTATGCAAAAACTTTAACTTTTTAATAGGAAACGACAATTATTTCTGTTCGTTTGAATATGGCATAATATTCTTTTGCAAACCGTTTACTTGTTATAAAATACCATTTTATTAAGGAGTTTGTCTTCGATTATAATATTGCCAGATTGAAAAAAAAGAAAATATACATATTTTTTTTTGAGTTTTGCATAATTTAAAAAAATTAAAAATAAAAAAACGTTCAAACGAAAGCAAAGTTTCGTTTTACAAAATGACCTCATGAAACTTGAGAGATTGCACAACATTAAGCACTTAAATCTAAAGCAAATTTATTGAAAAAAAAATCAATAATTCCTAAGCCTGAATTACTGAATGTAGTCTTAAAATTTAACCAACAGTTAAATTTCGATTTTATATATAAGAAACAAATAGGTTCATCACTCGGTTTGGATCTCTGCTACCGAGAGGGTGTATATGATAATTTACTGAGTAGATACTTTTTAGAAAGCATTAGATTACACATAAATTAATTACAATTTTTGTCGGAATTTTCAAAAACTTTTATAGGGTGGGGCAAGTGTTAGAATCGACATAAATTAAAAGATTATCTTAAGTAAAGGGTCGAGTCAACTGATGCAAAAAAATTATGGCAATATAGTCGTAGGTGTCGAAACCTTGATTTATTCATATGGACCAGAAACTAAATGAAAGTAAACAGTGTTTTAAAACGAAACATGCCAACCGCCATTATAATAAAAAAAAAAAAACAGCGTTGAATGCAACTAGTACACACAGAAAATAAATCAGTTGGAAATCGACCACAATTGCCTTTGTTTTACTTATATAACAAACTTTGTATCACAGTGACATAAAATCAATTATATTAGTAAAATATTAGCTTTGATGACCAATAATTTTAATTTTAACTAAAAGAAAGTTATTTGTACAATAAAAATCCATTGTCCAGACCAATTCAAACAAAAATAGAAATTTCTGATTTCATTCGATTGTGACAACCTTAAAAAAATCTTAAAATTTTGAATTTCCATCATATTTTGGTTGCAACAATCAAAATTGTACAATTATTTTTTACTAATGCCATACTAAATACGTTTTACGGAATGGTGGTGCCATGTATAGAATTGAAAAAGCTCTGTGAAAGATTTTTAGCTGCAATACCCAAATTACAAAAATGTTACAATTCATTCTGCTTATATTGGTCACAACGACTAAGAAAAAATAAATACAACCGAACGTTATTAGTCTCAAAACTGAATTTAATTATAAAAATTTAAAATAACAAAATCAATAAAAACAAAGATTTTAAAGTTTTAAAATAATATTTATGTCTGTAAAAATTTGGTTCGAATGATACAAATATATAATTAGTTTGCATTGCTTATGATTTGACCATCAGTCCAGTATATTAAAGGTAATGTAATCCGAAATAATTTGTAAACTTAATAAGTAATTTCTTTCATTTTGTTTTTTTAGCTCTTGTCAACAATATATCAATTTTTGGAGAATTTCAATTAATTTTTCCTGCCAAGTCCCATAAATTGACAAAATTCAACTAGCTAGAAAAACTTATATAATAAAATCTTAGTTCATTCAGTTGTCTGTTTTCCTGGTGAAAAATCTTAAGGGCTGACTAATTAATTCTATAAATATCTTTTCAGGGTCTGAAGATTTTTCCCTTAAAGAAGGTTTTTCCATAGGATTCTGATTGTTTTTCTATAGGAAATAGTCCTCAGAAACGGAGAGTTTTTATAGGTAAACATGATGGGTTTTTATAGGAAAAGTCCTCCGTATCTCATAATTTTTCAGTAGAGTAAATTTTTCAGAATATGGAGATTTTTCTGTAGAAAAAGTCTTAAAATCTGAAAGTTTTTTTTTTTTTTTTTTTTTTTTTTTTGGAAAATGCCATCAGTAACTAATGATTTTTTTCTGGAAAAATGTACCACTAATTATCATTTGTATCGTATTTAAAAATTTATTAAGTTTTTGTGATATTTTTTAAAATATATTATTTTTTTTGTAATAAATTATTGACTAAAAATTTAACGATGTCCGTCTGTCCGTCCGTCCGTCTGTCTGTCCATGCAATCTTGTGCGCACTCTACAGGTCGCAAATATTAAGATATTTTGATGAAATTTGGAACGCAGACCTATGTTGGCCAAAGGACGAAGCCTATTGATTTTGGTGAACATCGGTCCAAGTTTAGAACTAGTGCCCATATAAAGGTCCCCCCAAAATTGGCTTGGTTACAAACTGCAGGTCGCAAATATTAAGATATTTTAATGAAATTTGGTGCGCTGACTCACATTATAGAAAATTTTGACACAAGCCCCATTTTAACCCATTCGAATTTCGGATCCAAACAATACACCAGACTGATGTAGGGTATTGTATAGTCGGCATGCCCGACTTTAACCTTTTTACTCGTTTTAAAATTAATTCGGTTGGGTCTACTAAATATATCATTCGGTTGGGTTTACCAAATAAATTCGCTTAGAGCAACTTTTTTACACTGTTCTTCATTGTGGGCATAACTGAAAACTGAAACCGAATAATGTGATAGTATGTACATGTAACTACCAAAATTCGGTTGACACAACGAATCTGTTCTCTGTGTGTAGCACACTCACAATATATATTCCATACCCGATTGAGGTTTATTTGAAAAGTAATAGGTAAAGTTAGTTTTCAATTGAAGAATCAATTAAAATACATGAAAACAAATTGTTTAACTTTTTGTATAAGTCAATAAAAAACAAACTACAAAAAAATACGTATCGTCTATAGGAGGTGATATTTTCAGTCAAATGTTCTATATTTAGTTTTCTTAGTTCTTTTCTGTTTTAAAACAAAAAATTCAAATATTTTCGTTTTTATTTTTTGTTAAAATAGTTCGTTTATATACAAAATTATTTCAATTCAAATTACAAGAAATTCTTCTGTACTCATACACACAACCATGGCCAGTATAAATATGAACGTGTTTAACTGACAAATCGTTTTTCTATCGTTTTGTCAGTTAAAAATTGAAGATTGTTTTAACAGAATTTTCATTTATTTTTATTTCTTTTATGGATTGTTTAAACAATGTTTGAAAATAGATAGCAAAATTGTTTGAATATAAAGAAAAATCTTTAGTCTCTTTTTCAATTGTGTTTTCAATTAATTTAATATGTATTTTAAGTTGCTTTTAACGATAAAATATTGTGAGTGTATAAATGCAGAGTCGTTTAGAAATACGAAGCACATTACAATTTGGATTAAGTGTTAATATAAAGGATTAAAGTATGGTTTAGCTCGATGAAGCATTTAATCTGACTTTTAGTTGATTAACTTTTTTGCCCAAACATTTTATAAACGACAAAGATTATATAAAACAATAAAATCGTAATCTCTGATATTATATATTCAAGTGTAAATACGCTATTTGGCATTGATTTTTTCTTTTTTTTGTGGTTGTGAAATCGCCATAAAAAATGTTAGCAACTTCATAAATCGGCATAAAAATCGTCCGTGACCATTTCAAAATTTAAGTTTCCAAAAGTGTCTGAAAGTTTTCACATTTGGCGAAATATCAATATATCTGACAACCCTGAATGCAAAAGTTTATAGATCATAATAAATTATGAGTGCTGTTCAGCAAGTAGTTTCTCTAATTACATTATTCTTTGCTTGTACATTAGGCCGGGTCGATTTGTGGGGAGGCATGGCTCAGGGAAAATCGTATTCTAGGGATCAAAATAAGAAACTTTGCCGAAGGAACCATACCTCTAAAACGAATTCTACTACCCCCCAACTGTTGACTTTTGTCCCGTAGGGTCAAGTTTTGAAAAATCACACTTTGACCCATTTAGAGTGCCCCAATCGAGTCCAAATGTATGACCGACCCCCACTAACTTTGGAGGGCCGATCCACCCGTGCCAGTGGCACACCCCCTGGAACTTCCCTGGGGGGTTCCCCATACAAACATTTTAAAAAATCACTATTTTTGGCACTTTATTTTATTATTTTTTATTTATTTTATTTATTTTTATTATTTTATTTATTTTTTCTCCTTAGAAATTTATTTAGTCAGAACATATGTAAATGAAAAAACTAATTTAACTTAGTAATAGAAAAGAAAAAATAAAAAATTACTGTTTGAAGTCTTTTGTGCTTTCAAGTCTAGGCAATTTCGCACGTCTCTCTAATGTCGTCGCCATAACAGCCTCTACATTTTCCGGTATAACTCGTTTGGAAACGCTAGCTAGCAATTGAACGTGTCGTTCTGTTGCAGGTCGTAAAATTCGTTTTAGAGGTATGGTTCGGCAAAGTTTCTTATTTTGATCCCTAGAATACGATTTTCACTGAGCCATGGGCGATTATTAAATCGACCCGCCCTATTGTACATAGTGTGATTGCTCAATTCTTAGAAATTGCGAAATAGTTTCCCATTGCCGTTGAACTTTTAATGTGACTGTCTACCACCAAGTAATTTTTTCAAGTTTTGGGACAGAAAGTTGTTCCAAGGGATCTTGAGAATATGGTGGATGCAAAAGGAATTCGAAGCGTAATTCGTACATATGAGTCATAGCCTGCGCAGAGGGCTGCCGGTTCGATCACCGGTCATGGCAATACACAAAAAGTTTTTCATATAGAGACAAATTAACAATTGAAAATTACTCTGATCAATTGGCACATAAACTAACCACTGACGAGTCTTTGGATGAGATGATTGCCTTGTGTCTGTTAAATTTTTCAATAAAAATGTTTTTTTTCTTCTTTTTCCTATAAATCAGCTTTAGAAAAAATATCTTTATATTTGCAATCTATAGCGTACAAACCAGCTAAAAAGTTAAATTTTTAGAGACTTTTTATGCGCTGTAAGTCTAAGTATGGACCGATTCTAACGAAACAGGAAATGTCCGTTGGCCCATATGAATCGGCGTAACATATTTAATTAATGTATATTAATATTTGCGAGCTGCAGTGTCCGAACATAAATTTTTGTGGGGCCTTTATATGGGCGCTAGGTCTAAACATGGACCGATCTTAAGCAAAACCCATATGCCTCGCTAAATCGAATAAAAATTTATTCTGAGTTGATCGGTGTTGGGTAAAGTCCAATATTTTCGGTGGTGCGAACAGAAGCATGTAAAAACTTTCTGGTGGAAAAATGTTTTTCAGTTAACTTTTGAACTGATTTTTGTTATAATACACTCTAAAAAAGGCGTGTAAACTTACTGCTATTAAATATGTAAATTTGTGTGTAAAAATGCACAGAATGCACATTATTAGGCACAATATGTTTGAAAATTTCAATTACTCACTTCTTCTTTAGAATTAAGCATTTAATGTATCAAGAGGTATGTTTACAAACATGTTTCCAAATTTATAAACAAATATCAAAGTAAAATACACATTTAATATAGTGAATTTTTATATATACGCATTTGTGTTTAATTTTAAATTTAATGCGTAACTAAGGAATGTCAATAATATTTTCATATTTTTTATTAAAATTCGAAAAAGCAGGCACACATTTGCAATAAGCATAGAAAAATTGATATTAACATCAACATTTTGGGGAGAAATTGATCTGATGCCGAATTTTTATTAGAATTTGTGAATATGCAAATAATATTTAGGTGGTATGTATATTTTTATTTGTTTGCTAAGAAGTACATTAACATGTGGTTTTTCCTCCACAGCTTAATATTTTGGATGAATTATTACAATTCTAATGGACCATAAAACTATAACCATTAAAAGTTTATTTCATAATGGTTAAGATGGATAAAGTTTTGTCTCGATTAATAGAAAATTGCATAAAGAAATGAATTATTTTGGGCCAACCACAAGGTTAAAATTACTGAAGCTGGAGTTGAAATTATCTATGTTACAAGTTTTGGCTGATCTTTTTCAAAAATGCTGGACCTAGGCCCAACTAACCGGTATACTAACCGAATCTTGACAGTATCACTTTATGAGTTGATTTAGTGATGTCCTTCATCCTTCTGTCCATGCAAACTTTGTGATCAAACTACAAATATGAAGATATTAAGACGAAATTGACTGTTGTGGGAATATATTATAGTTCTTTTTAACGATCACAACCCAAATAACAGCCAATTTCGTCTCAATATCTTCATATTTCTGGTTGCATGGACAAACGGAACGGAAGAACAACTCATAAAGTGATACTGTCAAGATTCGATTAGTATAAATTATATATTGTAACTGAAAATTAAATTATATATTGTAACTGAAAATTTTCCTCTTAATATTGTTAATAATATTTGCAAGGATTTTCTTTTTTTATGATTTTCCTATTTAATAAAACATTTATATATTAATAATGCATTTTTTTTATTTTAAGAAATTATAAAGTGCAGTAATTAATAAAAAAACATTTTAATTGTATATATACGCATTATTTAGCGTGTTTCTAGACATCCTAAATGTAGATTCATGCATTTAATATAGTTCTTTTAGACATATACAATTTAATTTTAAACAAAATTCAAATGTTGCTAAACGTTTTTGATACAATTAAAAACACAATTTTAGACACATTGTGCCTATTATTTTTAAACACATTGTGTCTATATATTTTAATTTTAAACATTGTGCCTATTTTTGCCCAATTTATAGTAGGTATCAAGTTACCTACTTTTAATAGAGTAGATTTCAACAAATATTTATTAGAGTGTAAGATATAACAAAAACTATTGAGTTTTAAACTTAACCCATTAACGCCTGACCTCATATTCCTTCGTCCGATTCCAATGAAACTTCATGCTGACATTATTTGCATTGATATAGTATATATATATATTTTTCAATCTACCATACTTGGGACTTATGAATTAATCGCTAATATAAAACTATTCTTCCATGTATTTAAATAAAATATTCTTAATTTTATTTTCCATGTAAAACTCCTCATTTCTATCTGAAAATAAGCAAAATATTTCAAGTACACTCAACAAAAAAAAGTCAGTAAAGTCAGCAAAAAATATTGCTGTGTCAGCAAATTTTTAGTCAGGAGCGTGCTTGCAAAAAAGTTGGTAATTTCAGCAAAAGGTTTGCTGAAAATCAGCGAGCTGATTTTTACCAAAAAATAGTAATCTTCAGCAAAAGTTTTGCTAACACTTAGTCGACTGCAAATGAAAAAAATCCTTGCTAAAATCACCAAACTTTTTGCTGAATATTAGTAGACTGAAAAAAACTCAAAAAACTTGTAGCGTAATTTTACTTTAGTTAATTTATTGGCTGAACATTTAAATATAGAATATGTGTAGAGTTGTTTTTCTTTTTTTGTCATTTCCGTTTCCAGACAAGCTGCGACATCTACACCTTGTCTATCTGGTTGTCGTCCACGCTATGAATGCGGTTGTCAGCACAATTTTTGTAGCAAAATAAATTAGTAAAACATTAGTTCAAAATTAGTTTAGTGCTAAAAAAATATAACTAAAAATTTTTATGAAAACGGAATTTCAGCAAAAAAATTGCTGAAAACTAGTACACTTGATATACAAGACGTTTTACTAATTTTTCAACTAACTTATTTTTTTGAGTGTAGAGTTGTTTTTCCTTTTTTGTCATTTCCGTTTCCAGACAATCTGCGACATCTAAATCTTGTCTATCTGGTTGTCGTCCATGCTATGAATGCGGTTATCAGCACAATTTTTGTAGCAAAATAAATTAGTAAAACATTAGTTCAAAATTAGTTTAGTGCTAAAAAAATATAACTAAAATTTTTGCTGAAAACGGAATTTCAGCAAAAAAAAGGGTACTTCAAAAAACTACAAAATGGGCGTTTTAATGTTGC
Source organism: Leucophora obtusa (assembly GCA_949987735.1). NCBI lineage: Eukaryota > Metazoa > Arthropoda > Insecta > Diptera > Anthomyiidae > Leucophora > Leucophora obtusa. The sequence continues at coordinate 141,966,143 of OX465299.1, forward strand.
AAAATCGTAACTGTACCCCAGGGTAGTAGTCATAGCCAAGTAAATATTTTTTGTGAGATAGAGGACACCTTAGACTATGAGGCATCAAGAGGATTTTCCAAATTCCCACTTCCCTAATTTTCCAGACACAATGCAGTGCATTTTTCCAAATTTGAAAATTTGTTGACTTTTGAACCTATAAATACCCCCCTAGGAGGAGTTATATTTAACGCAGCATTTTTTCCTTAGCTATACATGAAAACAAATTTCCATTAACTCTTACCTGGTCCTAGTTAGATTTTTACTAAAATTACTCATTTTTGGTTATTTAAATACCCAATAGACAGAAATGGGTTTAGTAATCTTTCTCGTATCATAATTTTGAAACTTTTATAAAGAAAATATATTGAAAACTTCAAATTTTCATTTTAGTGCAACAGCTCAGGCCGTGGGTTGTTTTTATTGGAATTATAAGAAAGTGGGAAGATTTAATTTTATAATAGAAATTATAAAAATCCAATTACATATTTTTGAAAAGTTTTTTAAATTCGCTTTTTTTATTTACAAAAAAAAAACTTTTTTAAAAAGCACCAATAAAGAAATTTGTTGTTTCAAAAAAAAATTTTTTTTTGTAACTTTTTATTTTTATTTATTTTATTGTCGGTCAAACAAATAACAAAATTAATTATAGAAAAAATAAATTTAGCACATTGGATAAAGCGATACAAAATTTTTTATATACAAACTATTAATTATTTTTTTTAAAAAATTTAGACCGACTCCTGGGATTTCGTTTGTTTAAAAGAGGCACTTAAGGAAACTGAAAAAGTTCGGTCAAGTAAAAACAAAAATAATGTATAATTTTTACTAATCGTATTTTAAATTTTTTGGAAATATTCTTTGAATACAAAAACTTTAAATAATTAACTTTTTAGTTTAGAGTGTATTTTGTTAAATCTCGGGATCCTGAAAAATGCATAATTTCACGGGAATTTCGGAACGGGAAATCTCGGGAGGCATTTCCTTAGTACATCCTTTTTCAGATTTAATTAAGTGGGTTAAATACTGTAACAACAGCATTTTAAAGGGCATATTTGAACGATTGCCAAAAATTCAATTAAAAATATTTTTAATATTTTGTTTTTTTATTTAAAAATACTACAATAATAGTATTTTCAAAAATATCAGTTTTATATTTCCCCATCCAAAATCGCCAGAGTTACTGGCCTTTTTTAAAAAAGGCAAAATCGGCTGCCACTGTGCAGCCTTTATTAATAATCGGAAAATAAGAATGTAAAGTGATTCTTAATCCCAGATAAATTCTCTAGTCCTTATCGTGGCCTGATTTTTATTTTTGAATTTTTTTTTTAACAAAGTTGCCACACAAACTTAAAAATTCCAAAAAAGGCAAGAAAAAACACATTTGCTCGGGGATATAAAATTTATGTGACCAAAATTCAAAACAGTGCCACGATAAGGACTAGAGTTTTTTGTTGCCAATGAAAAAAAAAAAGCCCGGATCGAAATCGGTTAACCCGCCTCGGCTGTACAGTGGCAGCCGATTTTGAACTCAGGGTTGTGAGAAAAGGCGTTTAAATTTTAAAATTAATTTTACGCTAAAAAAACTGCAAAATTTCAAAAAACCGTGTATGAACAAAATTTATATTTCGCAGTTTTCTACATGTGCACCAAATTTGAGAAAAATCGGATAAAGTGTGTTTTATATATTAACCCAAATATTCTTAAAAACGATGTTAGAGAATGTATTAAGCATTTCATTTCGGTAAAAATCTTTTGTTTCATACATTTTTTAATTTGTTTTGTAAAAGCGATCAGTACCTGCCTCATATAACGTGCCTTCGCCCACCATCGAGGAATCGTCATTGACTTTTCTTTAAAGACTGGGTACAATTTTTGCATCTTTGGATGTAGTTTTTTCCTTTTTGTTCTACTGTATTATGCGAAATAAGATTTATAATAAAGACACTGATAAAAAACGCTCCTAAAAAATTTTGTGTACAAATATAATGCACGTAATATTACTTTGCGACTAAAATATATTTTACAAAAAAACATGTGGAAATTTTATTTCTTCGAATTTTTAATTGATATTTTTTGACCATGTACCGAAGAGTATGCTCTATCTAAATAAAATATAAAAAATTTCGAAAACAAAATTTTTCCTAGAGTCGATATACCCCCCTTAACAGTATATTCCTTTTTGTATATAAGAATGCTTGAAATATGTTTTGAAGATATATTTATTAAAATTTTTAATTTAAAGAGCGATTGTACTAAAAGGGATAACTAGGTCTTTCACTTACTTTACTTTTGTACATCTTTGCCACCTGGTAAAAGTATTTTTTATTAACTCTCATTTTACCCAAAAAGTACTCAAACACAGTTATTGTCTATCTCCGTAATAACTCAATTTTTAATTTCGTTCTCTAGTAGTAGTTCTCTAGTTCTATTCTATTCAATATCCTTAAATTAAATTACTGTAGTTCTCATTATTTATCTAAGTGCGGGGTATGTATCATGAATTCGTTCAAGTATAAATATGAAGGCACGTTATGGTAGTAAAACGTGCGTATAACTGAAAATTGATATAAATGACTAGAGACCATGTATCGAAAAAGAAAACCAACAACATGAGGAAGAACAACTCTATAAACAAGGCATAATTCTTATTGTAGCCTTTAGCAACACAAAAAGGAGAGGAAATTGCTGTCTTATGTATGTGCGTAAATGTATGGCTCAAGGAAGACATGTTTTAATACGTCTGCTTTATTATTTTATGATTGCTTAAAATAGTACTTAATGATGCGTATATTGTATGCAGAGGAAAATCAAATCAAAATAATATAAAAAAAATGTACGTTACTCATTTATTAGTATGATCAAGTACTACTAATATTTGTTATTGTTTGCTATATTATGTATGTTACGGAAATCGTTAATAAAACATATTGTTCCTGTTCCTGCCGGTGTTGGTAGGTCTATGTATGTGTTTTTTTTTTAATGTAATATGATTTATTTATCAAGTCTTTTTTCATATATTATTATATATTAGTTTTATTTTATGCATTATGTAGGCGTACTTACATTCTATTCTTATGACTTTTACGTGTTACTGTTTTCAGCTGTTGCCAGTTTTGCAGACTTTTAAAATAAGGTTAATGACATATTTTTCCATCAATGTATTTACAGAGCTGGAAGTAAAGACAATGTAGGAAACATAAATTAGTTATATGTGCAATAAATCAATGCGTTATGAGAAATAATGTATTTTCGAAGACCAAAACTACCGGCATAACGAGCGTATGATTAATATTAATTTACAATCAAGGTTGAAGTAAGCAGATATTATATTCCGAAAATGCAATTTTTGCTTTCACTGCTCTTTAAATATTAAAAATATTGATTTTTGCAATATTTTCCTAATCCTTTTGACAACTCAATTTAATAGCTGAACTTTTTTTACAATTTTTTTCCTTTAACATCATCACTTCAATCAACAAATAATACTCAATAGAAAAACGTTTGAATTGATTATATCAACAACATTATAGTTGTTGTTTTTTATTTAATATTCGACTGTTTTTTTTTTTTTTTTGATGTGACACAATACTGATGCATCAAAAGTCATAAATATAATGGTGTCTAAATTCTAATACAAATAAATGAAATACTACCATATACTCGTTATATATGAATGTATGAGTGTGTGTGTGTTTGTGTATATATAAACCCATATTTGTATACCTTTAGGATTTTTCATTTTTATAACCAGTCGGTATAGAATGTCAGCAATAGATTTTGTGCTAACGTGGACAAAAACATTAAACCAAAATAAAAAAATATAAACATAATAGAAAATACTTACTAGACAGTAATGGCCAACATGTTAAAGCCTTATATCATTTTTATTTATTTAAGTACGTTAAACTTAAATATATATTTTAATACCAATATTAATTTAGTAAAATAGCACAGAATTTACTCGTATTTATTTTCGTAAACAATTGGCTACCTATGTTAACAAATCGTTATTAAACTAAGTGCAACAACTGCCAGATTAAATTTATAATACCCTGTGTACCGATATTGTGTGCTCAACAATATTAAAAAACACCATGAACAAAAGAAATATTAGTTGTTGAAAACTTGCAAAAAAATTGCTACAGTGTCACAACAAATACTAAACTCAATGTAAACATAACATGTTTAAACAAAAAATCAATCATTTTCAAAAAAAAAAAAAAAAAATCAAACATTCCACATATCTTGATTGAGGTTAGACAGTGATAGATAAAACCGTGTTTCCAGGTATGGAAATGTTGGCACTTTGTCTATTGTAATATACAAATTGCCAATAATAACTATTAACGAGGCCAACTGCTTCTGATCCAAAAGCGGGTACACAGAGCTAAGTTGGCCCAAGGACGAAGCGTGTTGATTTTGGTGAACCTAGTGCCCATATAAGGGTCCTACCAAAATTATATTGTTTATACGCTGCAGGTCGCAAATATTAAGATATTTTGATGAAATTTGGTACACCGACCTACATATATCATCCCAATGACGAAGCCTATTGATTTTGGTTAACAGCGGTCCATGTTTAGACCTAGTGCCCATATAAGGGTCCCCCAAAATCATATTGTTTATACGCTGCAGGTCGCAAATATTAAGATATTTTGATGAAATTTGGTACACAGACCTATTTTGGCCCAAGGACGAATCCTATTGATTTTGGTGAACATCGGTCCATGTTTAGACCTATTCCCCATATAAGGGTTCCCCAAAATTGGCTTGCTTACAAACTGCAGGTCGCAAAAATTAAGATATTTTAATGAAATTTGGCACAAGCCCAATTTTAACCCATTCGGATTTCGGATCCAAACATTAGTTGGCTTTTACCCAGACTGGTGTAGGGTATTGTATAGTCGGCATGCCCGACTTTAACCTTTTTACGTTTTTGGTTTATTTTTTAAAAAACAAAACGACTGAATGAAACAATGTTGCGAAGTTAAAATTTAAACAAATGAATGTTATTTTCACTTTAAACTACAAAACTGAAACACTACTTAAACAACTAACAAATTCTGACTGCAGAAGTTCCCTGAGTGTATAAAAATTTTTATGAGCGATTCGAAATAATTACTTTTTTTTAATTCAGAACAAAAATTTTTGTTTTTTTTTATTTACAAAAAATCTCTTTCTATCTCCTCGGAAAATTTTAACATGTTCTTGGGCTTCGATTTAGCGAAAAAAAAAATTGTTAAATATTAAAGTGCTTATGCATAATAATTTGAAAATCGCATAGCACGTTTATAAAATGAATTTTGTATGAAAAATTTGTTTTATAAACCATTTAGAAATTTAAAAAGTGATTATGCATATGACCCTAAATATTTAATAAAAATCAAATAGTAAAATATTTAACAAATAATCAGTCAGAGCTAAAGTGCGTATGATCAACATAGTATTTATTATGCGAACTGTGGTTCTAATTAGGGATGCCGAACGGGACTGGTTTTTACAAATCACGGGATTCGGGATTTTGAAAATTGAAAATTTTGAAATTGAAAATCGCGGGATTTATCGGGATCCCGGGATTTCGGGATGTATCGGGATTTCTTGTTTCACCACATTTTTAATTTTATAAATAAATAGCTGAAATAAACCCTACAAATTAAAATAATTCATTATAAATCTACTTATCATTTCTTGTAGTATGAAAAAATAAACAAATTAAGCAGGATTCACAATGCTGGAGTACTACACGCTGCGGATTGTGTAAAATAGAGACAGCATGATACAAAAAATATATAAGCGCAAAAACGAAAGGAACAAAATCCATTCAGTGTGGAGTACTTCAGCATTGTGAATCTGGCTTTAAATAAAAAACTACACTCATAAAAATAAGTATGTAAAAATAGCAGAAAAATTTACTAAAACTTGTTTGCTAAATAATTGTTAAATTTCCGAAATATAAGAAATATACTTATGAGTTAAATTTAAGCAAATTAAAATTTACCTCTGAAGAAACTTTTTAACCAAAAGTAGCTAAAACACTGCTATATCTACAAATTTTTAGTTAATTTTTAGTTTGATCTAAAATCAATTGAATGCAAATACAAACTACTCTGCTGAAATCATCAGAAATATTTAGTGACTATTAGTTTTTTTAAATCAACTAACATAAAATATTAAGCACATACCTCTGCTGATTTCAGAAAGGCAGATTGTTAGATTTATATAATTTAACAAAATTTTGCTGTTTTTAGTCGGCAAAATTATTTTGCATGAAGTTATTATTTTAGCAAATCATCAATAAAATAAATAAAAACATGTCCTTTAAAAAATGAAATAAATCTGAATAACGATTTTCATAAGTTTCACTGCCGAATAAAAGTTTTTAAATTATTAAGGTTTTTATTCAGATTTATTTAATCTATAATCTATTTTTTTTTTATGAATGGAAAAAATTTATGCTTTCATAAAATTTAATAAGATATTAGATTAATGTGATTTAGGTCGAATATAAAAATAAAAAGCGTTAAAATATGCCAAATAATGAAATCGGAAATCCCGGGATTTTTTCAAGACCAATCCCGGGATTTGTAAATCCCGAAAATCCCGGGATTATCGGGATCGGGATTTCGGGATCGGTATCCCTATTCACAATGCTGCAGAGTGTTCAAAGCTGCAGAGTGGAGTTTACTAGAATAGAGATGGCTTGATACGAAAAATATGTATGTGCCAAAAAGCAAGGAACAAAAACTCCACTCAGAGTGGAGTACTACAGCATTGTGAAATTGGCTTTAAACGAAAACTACACTCATAGAAATGAGTATGTAAAAATAGAAGAAAAAGCTACTAATCTAAAATTAATTAATTGCAAATACAAACTACTCTGCTGAAGGCATGAGAAATATAAATGATTATATTAGATTTTTTAAGTCTACTAATGTGAAATATTGTCTACATACCTTTGCTGATTTCAAAAAGGTCGATGTTATATTTTGCTAAATACTATAACAAAAATTTGCTTTTTTTGGTATACTAATATTCGGAAAAATTATATTGCATGAAGTTATGATTTCAGCAAATCATTAATAAAATAAATAAATACTGTCCGTTATAAGATCAAATAAATCTGAAAAGTTTTAAAGCTAAATAAACGTTTTTAGAATATTAATGTTTTTATTCAGATATATTTATGGGGTCATTTTGTAACTCGAATGAAAAACGTTTTTTCGTTTTCGTTTGAAACGTAAACGAAAATATTTGGTATTTTATAAAACTGGTAGTAGTTTGCGTTTGTTGCCATTTGCGAGTTATTATTGCCAGACAAAAAAAATAATATTTGTGACATGGAATTACAAATTATTTAAATAAAAATTTGTTCATAGAGTTTTCCAAGTCTGTTTAGGCTGATTGGTAAATGAGTTGTTGTTTTTAGTTCTAATATTTTTAGAGTCCAGGTATCGAATCTTGTGTGGGGCAATTTTTTTTATTAGTAGTTTTTTTTATGATATATTTTTTGAAATTTTTTTCTAATAATATCAAACAAATATATTTAAGAAAAATTTTAAATTGTACATAAAATCAAGCTAAATAAGAAGAACCTTACATTAGCGGATAGCGAAGGAGTACAAAGTATGGTTTGTTAAGATGGCCTTTAAGTTTCGAATTGTCAGTTTTTAGTTTTAAAACCGCTCAGTTTGTTTCATTTGGTCTCAAACGTAGAAGTTTATATATAAAGAAAAATTTTTTTAAACGTAAATCGTGTCTTAGCGCAATTAAAATCAGATATTTTTAAAATTTCCCAAATTTTCACTAATTTGTATATAAATTTAAGTGCTTATGCATAATAATTTGATTTTTTATAACGATTTTTGTGTGAAAAATTTGTTTTATAAGCCATTTATAAATTTAAAAAGTGATTGTGCATATGACCCTAAAAGGATTATTTTTTATTGAGAATAAAAAATATAGGAGTATCACATTTAACTACTTCATATTTTTAAACCCATATTTATACAATTTTTATTCCAAAAATTGCAATTACCTAACTTTTTATGCAAAAACTTTAATTTTTTTAATAGGGAACGACAACTATTTCTGTTCGTTTGAATATGGCATAATATTCGTTTGCAAACGTTTACTTACTTCTTATAAAATACCGTTTTATTAAGGAGTTTGTCTTCGATTATAATATTGCCAGATTGAAAAAAAAAGAAAATATACATTTTTTTTTTCAGTTTTACAAAATTTAAAAAAATAAAAAATAAAAAAACGTTCAAACGAAAGCAAAGTTTCGTTTTACAAAATGACCCCATTAATCTCTAATAAAATACATGTACTATTTCCTGTTATTTTAGCAAAATTTTGACCTATTTGTACGGGCTCTTTTGGAGAAAATAACAGAAAAATTAGTTCAATTTAATCAGAACGCGTTTAACAGACTTTTGTACTAAATTTTTTTATGAGTGTATGAACATTTAATAAGATATTTGATTTAAGTGATTTAGGTCGAATATAACAATAAAAACAAATACAAAAAGTGATAAAATGGCAAATAGTGAAATCGGAAATCCCGGGATTTTTTCAAGAACAATCCCGGGATTTCGGGATTTATAAATCCCTAAAATCCCGGGATTTTCGGGATCGGTATCCCTAGTTCTAATTGATTATGGAAGTAATATTTGAATTTTTATTGAATAGTTGATATAGAAAATATTCAACTAAAAGTTATATTAGTACACTCAAAATAGTTTGTAGTTTAAATTAACTGAAAATGTAATTTAAAATAAATGAAAAATCACTTGAAAACCGGTATACTAAATTTTCATTTAAATCAAAACAAATTTTAATTTATGTTTAAATGTTAATAAATATACTACAAAATCCTTAAAAAAATAATGATTTTTCATTTATTTCGTTTTTTTAAATTTCAAAAAATTAACTACAAAATCCGTAAGAATAAATGATATTTACTTTATTTAGTTTTTTTAACTGACCTAGAAATCGAAAAGGAATTATTTTTTTAACAAAACATTTTAAATGAAAATATTAACTGTAAAAGAAATCTGTATGTAATTTATTTTATAAATAAATGACAAAAACATTTAAAAAAATATATTTCATTTTATTTTAACTGTATAATCATTTAAAAATAAATGTACGGATAACTTTTTAAATAAACTAGATTCAGTTACTGTAATAATATTTTCAGTGTACCAATTTGCTGTGGATATTTTCAGAAAAAGTTTTCGGCCATTCTTTACATTTTCCGGTTATCAGAGTTACTCAGTTGACAGCTGATATTTCACAGAAAAGAAACCCCAAGTCCACCAAAAACCTTTTCTGTCCGAAGGCTTGGAATATCATCCACAAATTGGAAATAGGGATAATGTCCGTAGAGATAATGACATGTACCATCACCGTTTAAATTGCATTTGAAGACACTCCACTTTCGCAATAAAAATTGTCAATTCCATTTGCCATTCCTGTCCTCTGCTATATATGTATTTAAAATATTTAAAAATTCATGCATTTTAGATATTCATATGTGTAACCTAAGTCATAGTGTTAGTGTATGATATTGAATGAATATTTATACCTATACAGATGAATTCATCATTCATTCAATCACACATACATACAAACACACATACATATCTCGATTTATAAAATACCATATCAAATGACATATATGATACTTGAAGTATAGTGACAGTAAAAATTTATTAACACAGCTAAGGGAATTTTATAACAAAAACACACATACATTCAAACAAACATAAATATATTACATACAAACACATACACACTTACACATATACACGAATATTTATTAGATTTAATGTTAAGTAATTTTCAAATTTAAATTCAAATTTATAAAATTTTTCTTTATTAAAATACTTTAAATTTATTTTGAATTTTCTTGTAATACATTGATCTAAATATTTATGTATGTATTGTATTTTTGTGATAAAGCTTATTTTAAAGATTGACATTGTGTCAAAGATTTTTTGTTTTACAAAATAAATAAAGTAAAATCAATTATATATTTTGAAGTGTTTCATATTAATATATGCATAAGTTTACACTTCAGTTTTAGATAAAAAAAGCAACAATAACAATAAATTCCCTTTAGGAAGTAAATAAATCTAAACAATTTTAAATTGAAATTAATTTAAAAGAAAATTCAATATACAAAATGACATGTGATTGATTTTATAATGAAATAGAAATCAAATGAAATTGTTAAAAATAAATACATTTTTTGTGAACAAATTTATAAAAGAATTTATAGAAAAATATGATTATCATTAAATTATGTATACACTACACAAAAATTTCATTAATGGTAAAAAATTTCATAAATGTTCAAAAAAATATATATTTTTATGATTTTTTTACAGCTCAAAGCTTGTTTAGTGCACAGGGAAACACATTTAAAATGGCAACCGAAGTTTTTGAGAACTGAAGGAATTGTGTGCAGCAACAGAATTATTTGATTGTCCTAATCAAATGTATTCCTGACATAATTAAAATGTATTGCTTTAACCGAAATTCTGTTTTATTCCAGGCTTAACTTTATAAAATATTAAAGTTATAAGGATGATATGTGGTGTGGTCCACTCCGATTTGAATAACATTTTAACATGATAGTTGTGACTAACATGTGGTTATTTGTAAGATTGAAAGTAAGAGCTTTCCATATAAAACAACAATAAAATTTCAAAAATTAAAATTTTCATATGTCAGTGTTATGAGTGTGTCAATATCAGGTTTTAATTTTTTTTTAAAATTTTAAAACAATAAATTTTAAAAAATACTACTATATTTTAATATATTCTGTTCTACGGTAGACCTGAAAGCGCTTCTCTCGGAGCGTTGGAGTCGGTCCATTCACAGATCGGTCCATTCACAGAAGTGGCTGCTTTGAATATTTCAAAGGAGTTTGAGCGTGTATGGCATAAAGCACTCGTGCCACAGCTTTCTGCTTTTGGTGTTGTTGATAATTTTTCTCGATTTATACCGAGTTTTCTCGGCAATCACACTATAAGAGTTGTAATAGATGGGATCAGATCTAATAGGTTTCAGTTGAATACAGGGGTACCTCAAGGTTCCATTTTTTCTCGTTCTCTCCTTTTTATCTTTCACACTTCTAATCCTATCTACTCTTTCGCAGTTGACAGCAACATTTGTTATTAATTCCTCCGATCATAGGCCAGGTCTTATGGAGGTTAGGGACAAAAGGTAGCTTATGAATGGGACACTCTATCGGGACCGATCACAATCTCTGAATGGGGTCGCGTGAATAGGGTCAATTTTAATGCACGCAATACTCAATCTTGTTTGTTGACCCATAGGACCATGGAGTCGTCAATCTCATCTGTGTACATGGGTGGTATCAATATTGAGGAATCTGAAGCTGTTAATGTTCTGGGCATGAGAATAGAATGCGATGTCCGTTCGCGGGATTATATTATTCAAGTGTCGAAAGAGCCATTCTAGTGTCTTGGCGTTTTTAACCGGTGTAAGAATTACTTTACTTCTTCTGATCTCCTTACTATTTATAGCACCTACATCCGGTCGAAGATATAATAAAAATACCATATATGGGCAGGGGCTTCAAAGTCTATTTTGGAGCGTTTGGAACGTGTCCAAAAGAGGGCGTCGACAGTAAGGCTCTATTACCCGTTGTAGCATCGTCGGACTGTGGGTTGTGTAACACTGTTCTATCTTACTACCAACCTTGCTCAGAAAATCCATACAAAGTACTGGGGGTGATATTGGACAGAAAGCTGTCGTGGAGGCTCAATGTTGAATAAAGGATCAAAAAGAACAAAAATGCGCTCTACGTATGTATGAAAATGCTTGTCAAAACTTGGTGTCTGTCACCTAATCTCACGCATTGGATCTGTATGGCAGTTGCTAGACCAATTCTACTCTTGGTTGGTGGACGACATTGGGGTAGAGGAGAGTGCAGGTGCCTGGAGAGTGCGCAGAGACTTGCTGAACTATGGGTCACTGGTGAGCTACGTACTACGCCTACGGCGGCGCTAGATGTATTCTTGGATTTACAACCACTTAATCTGGTAGCGGAGGGGGCTGCGAGGAAATCTTTTGTTCGCTTGGGGACTACGGTGCAATTTTGGTATGTGCCTTATGGACACGGAAGGATCATTGAAGGGATGAATTGTAGCAGTGACGATATTATCTCCAGAACGGACTTCAATGGGGAACTTCGCTTCAGGAATAGGGGAATATGATGGTTGGCAAGTCTCCGTTCTGACCACAGAATTTTTAATTTTTTCACGGATTGTTCTAAGATGGAAGAGGGAGTCGGAGCTGCGGTTAGCTGTCGAGAGCTGTGTATCATAGAAACTCTCCGATGACTACAGTATTTTTCAGGCTGAAGTGCTGGCAGCCAAACTGGCTGCTGAAACTGCAAATTCCCCAGATACTTTTGGCTCTTGCGTTAATTTCTCCATGGACAGCAAGGCGGTGATTAAAGCGATCTCCGCCAATCTGGTGTACTCGTCGATTGTCCAAGAGTGTAGGGACTCTTTAGGGAGAGTTGGTATCTATAGAAGAGTACAAATCTACTGGGTTCGGTGTCACCGGGGCATAGAGGGAAATGAGATTGCAGACGGTTTGGCGAAACGGGGGTTCTGAGGCGGTTTGGGAAAGCACCGAAACGTGAAGAGTGTCGAGAATTATGTGGAGATCCTACGATCCCAAGGCGACGAAGCTTCTACTTTCCTTAACCAGAAGCGACTGTAGACTTCTGGTGGGGATACTAACTGGTCACTGCTAGACTGCGGTTCTTGCCAAGAGAGCAGATAAGCCTGCGGTGATGATTGTAGGTTTTTTGGGGTACTAGCAGATAGGGAGATGGTAGAGCATATCATGTGCCACTTTCCGGCTCTTGCGCGCTCCAGGGAAAGTTGCTTGGGAGACCATTTATTCCGAGATCTGGAGGAAATCTCTGGAGTCGGAATCTTGAAACACGTGGCTTTTGCTAAGAGAGTGTGGGGTATTCTAGGACAATAGTCCCTAGCGTTACCCGCGTAAAATCCAACATAAGTAATAACTTATAAGTTATATAACTTATAAATAGTTATATAACTATTTATAAGTTATATAACTTATGTTGGATTTTACGCGGGTAACGCTAGGGACCCAGTGGTCTATGCGAGGTCTTTTGACCAACCAGTTCAACCTAACTTAACCTATTACCATGGGAAGAGTTCTGCTGAGATAATTAATCTCATCCTTAGGACCCATGTACCTTTCCTTTACACACGCCGCTTGTCGAGTAGATCCCATCCGTTTGTGGTCGATTTTCCTGTGGATCGCACAACGCATTCCAGCGAAAATTCATTCATTTGTCGAACCACCCCTATGTTTAATAAACTCCCAGTAGATGCCTACCCTGGTACTTACAATGTACAGAAAATTAAATGTCCACTTTCATATAGCCAATGTTCCTGATATCAACACAATGGGCTGTATTAGTAGAGGGCATCCCTTGAGTGTTGGTCTATAGTATAAAAAAATTCCAATCTCGGTTACAAAAACTTTTATTGCCAAAGACTTTTGAAAAAAATAATTTTTTTAATAGTTTTTGAAGAAAACTGCAAAGGATAATAAAGATTACAAATGATTTTTTTCACAAAAAGAGCTTCTTTGGTACTCCGTAATGATCATGTGTAGCCGCCATGAACTTTATCACAATTGTTTTATATATATATTTTCTTCTCTTGTTTAAAACACGACTGCGGACTTATTTCTATATATGTATAAGTTTAAAATTTCGTAGGGACATATTGTTGTTGTTGTAACGGCTTTAAAAAGATAATTTATGGTTAATAATTCTCGCTTAAAGCCGGAATGGCAATTCTACTTCGGATAAATTTGAATACATCCGACTCGTTCCTGCACATAGTCCGAATGCTATTGGAATAGGGTAATACCTCCCATACTCGGCGGTCAGAGCCTCGTGAGCATTAACAGGGAACACCATTTCCAACGTGGATTGTGGATGAGGTTGGTACTTGGAAATAATTTCCCTTGACACCCTAGGCACATGTAATTTAGTTTATTACATCTTAGTCAATCAAAAACTCGATTTTGAATTTTTTGTTGTTACGTCCAGTTGCATTTTAGGCGACAATATAGAGATTACATTTCTAATGATAATACCACCTTTTGAGGTTGTCTTAAAATTTTTGAAAACGTTAATGTAGGCTAGACTTACAACCTACATATTTATTATGTTAATTATTGAATATTTAACGAATTGAATAGATTTTTTAAATTCAGAGATAATATTCATGGGGTGTGTTTTTACTTAATAAGGCTCCTTCAACTTCTCCACTCCTTTAAGTTGTGTAAAACTGGTGCTTGCATTTATTTATTGATTATATAATTAAATATTACGTATCCGCAAAGTTTTATTTAAAAAAGACCACGATGTATTTTCATTTGTTAATTTTTCTCATTCTGTTTTTTTATATCTTTAACGTTTTCTTTATTTACACCTCATAAATTACAAAATCACATTAATTTAAATCTCATTTTTTTTTTTTGCAAATAATCACATTTATTTGTTTATTCATTACAGTCATGTAAGTATGTATGTGTAACGACTGATATGCAACCATAAACACTCATACTACTTTGTATTATTATATTATAAAATATAGGGTAATTCATTTAGACCTGCTAACTTTTCTCAAACTAACCAAAGTTTAATGCTTAACCATAGTTTTAATGTCATTCACATGAAAATATATGTGGTTAACGTTTAACTCTGGTTATTTATTAGTTAAGTTACCCGCCCTTAGCGGTAGGATTTTATATAGAGATTTAAATTTCAGACTAAAATACTACCAGCTCTGAAGTTAAAAAAGTTTTCGTAATAAAGTATTAATAAATTAATTGTTGTAACAAATATGATTTTGAGTCATATTTGTATAAATGTTAAATATTATTAAAATTGTTTATTTGTTTGTCTAATCCAAATTTTGACAATTTTAATAAAAACCAAATCTTCAAGAGTAGAATTTATTTTTAAACAGCCTTACTGTACAACCATTTATTCTTAAACCATCGTTGTCATTGTTGCAGCTGCTCCTTGTCTGCATAATTTTCGCTCATTGGTTATCATGAACATTTTTAAATTAAAATTAAAATACATTGTATTAAAATGCTCATTACGCATTTTATGTATCGTATACGTAGTATTTATGTGCCTACATATAATTGTGGTACATATGTAGTTTTATGCCTGCAGTCAGATCAACATTGACAAACACGACATCTCAAACCAATAAACCAACCGTGCAATCAACCAAACAACAATCCAACCACCACCACCACCAGCACCAACAGCATGCACTACTGACTATCATTTTCTATAGATTTCCACTATAAATATTTTATTATTACGCATTTTACATTTTATACGATTATAATGTGTAGCAAAAATTGCACGCGTTTAAAAAGTAAATAATCTGCTCTTTTAATTTATATTTTGTTATAATTTAATGGTTTTTATTTGCACTTATATGTGAATATTTTGCACATCATGTACTGGGGTGTAGTTATATAAATATGGAAAACAGAAAATTTTAACAAATAAAAATATTCGCATAGTAAATAGGATGGGATCTACAGGTATTTTCTCAATAGATGTGTAAATACCGAATATATTCATTTTTTTGGGAATTTATTTGGGTATTTATAAAAAGCATTTGAAATGCGGCATCTGGCAATCACTGATTGTGAATATGTAATTACAAATGAGTCATTTGTTTTGTTTTCAACATCACGTGTGTTGTTGAATATTAAAACTGTATTAGAGTAGAAATACAAACTTGCGGCTGCGGATTCCGCTGCGGAGAGAAAAAACAAATTAAATGACTGCGGCTGCGGTGACGGTTGTTTTTATACATACATTCACACTTTCTTTACATGTTTTTGTGTGTACATTTAGTGTATGTGTGGAGAGCACCAAAGATGGAAAATGAGGTTTTTGTTTCAGTATAGAAACATTTTTAATTTTTTATATTTTTTTTCATTGTAACTTCGGCAAATATCATTAAATTAAAATGATAAGGTAAATGAGTTCGAAACTAGTAACAAACATGAAAAACAATGATTTTTCAAAATAAAAGTTCAATCGTTTCAACTTTTCCATCTCTGAACATCATCAAATATCGGGATTATTTTTTGAAAATATGGGAACACTGTAGTGAGAGTGAGAATGAAAATAGAGAAAATGCAGAGAAATTAAATTAAGTTTTAATTTAGATAGAATCCGCAGTGCGTTTTTAATTGTCAAAACTCCATATAAAAAAATAAAAGCAGAACAAACCGCAAGGTTGTATCTCTACATTTAAATTGAATTAAAATTTTGGAGAAAGTATGTATTTATTAGTGAAACTAATGCTGATGAAATGCTATAATAAAATTTAATAGTTTTAAGTTTCAGTCATGGGAAGAGCTAATAATATAGAAGCATTTTGCAACTAGTGCAAGAAACACAAAATCAGTTCTTTGCAGATATTGGGTTATATGAATAAAACTTAGCAATTACTTCGAATAGGGGGAAATACAGGGTTTTTTAAGCAATTACTTCACAAATCTAGTCTGCTTGGGAGTAGACTAGAAATTAACTTTTTTAATTTTCGTTTACATTTTTTGCTATTCTACCAGCCAATTCATAAATTTGGAGTTAAAAGCCATTCCTAAGCCCAAAGTAATTACTTAGAAGTAATTACTAAGTTTTATTCTTTTTAAGTTTTATTCATATGACCCATTGTGACACGGTTTATAAATAGGCGAATGTTTATAAAAATTACGAAGCATTTATTGAATTGCCTTAATTTCCATTTATGGTGAAACGAGAAATTGGTAAAAGGAATCCAGGCGAATTGACGACATGTCAACGGAAAATTAGACTCATTTCACTGACGCCTTAAGCTCATCGAGTTTTCCCAAGCTCCAAATTCATGCCGAGTAATGTCTGAGGAGTATAAAGATAACTTTTATGAGACACTTTCAAAGGCTATTATTGTATCTGGTGTTTCATTGGCAATTGTGGAAAATCTGCTCTGGGTAGGATTTTGCAACCTTCATATAAATTGCCAAACAGCAGAGCTTTGAAGAATTAATTCCTTTTTGAATGAATTCACTACCAATCGAATTCAATTTTCTCTACAGTTGAATGAATTCTGTTTCTTAAGTAATTCACTGAATTCGTTCAACTGAATGCGTTCATCAAACAACAAATTCAAAGAATTAATTCAATTGCAATAGTTCTTTTTATTAAATCAAATGAATTAATTCACCGGTGAACGCGTTCCATTTTATAAATCGAACGGAAAAAAAGTGAATTAATTCCTTACTGAATTAATTCACTACTGAATTCGTTCAATTTCATTTTCGTTCAGTGAATTAAAAAAAAATAAAATTACGTTCAGTGAATTAAAAAAAAAAATAATAAGTTCACTGAATTGAAAAAAAATAAAATAAGTTCACTGAATTCAAAACCTGTTTTCTGCCGTTCAGTAGAAGAAAACAATAATGTAAAAATAAAATTTTTAAATAAGCAATTTTACAGCGTGTGCTAGTAAAAATTAACAAATTAGAAACCGGATGCTATTTACCAACCTACATGATTCAAAAATAAAGCCTTTTACTATTAAAAATAAAAACTTTACAGATATAGATAAATTTGGAAAAAAAATATAACTATATAACTAGTTTGAAAAATTAATAGTTATATTTTTTCCAAATTTATCTATATCTGTAAAGTTTTTATTTTTAATAGTAAAAGGATTTATTTTTGAATCATGTAGGTTGATAAACAGCATCCGGTTTCTATTTTGTTTATTTTTACTAGCACACGCTGTAAAATTGCTTATTTAAAAAATTTATTTGTAGATTATTGTTTTCTTCTACTGAACGGCAGAAAACAGGCTTTGAATTCAGTGAACTTATTTTATTTTTTTTCAATTCAGTGAACTTATTTTATTTTTTTTTCAATTCAGTGAACTTATTATTTTTTTTTTAATTCACTGAACGTAATTTTATTTTTTTTTAATTCACTGAACGAAAATGAAATTGAACGAATTCAGTAGTGAATTAATTCAATAAGGAATTAATTCACCAGTGAATTAATTCATTTGATTTAATAAAAAGAACTATTGCGATTGAATTAATTCGTAACAAAATAAATCGAACGAAAGCAAATATGAATTAATTCCATTCAATATATATTGCTTAGTGAATTAATTCATCGAATTTTTAATTCAGAATTGAAAAATTGAATTAAGGAATTAATTCTTCAAAGCTCTGCCAAACAGAAGGGGATTTTCCAGTAAATATTTAAACAAACTATATAAGGAAATGTCAAACGATATTACTATGAAACTGAAGACATTAAGGTACTTGTATCTGCAGTGTGACGGGCGGATTAGTATTCCTACTTAAGGTCCCAGTGTGCAATTGGTGTCCGAAAAGACTCATAAAAGAGTCCTGAGCCCTTCAAAAATTATAGCCATATGAGGGTGTTTTTCTTTGCAGGTGAAGTCTCTTTCTGAGCGTTACTTTATGACTCATAAAATACTCATAATTATGAGCCTTTGGAGGGGAAATTTCCCTCTTTTTACTGAGCATTTTTGGAATCATTTAAGACTCAATTTTAAGAGCCTTCTACGAGCCATTTATGATACTTTTATGAGTTTTTTATAAGCCTTTTTTGAGTCATTTTACAATCAGAGTTGACACAAATTTGGAATATTTTGGATTTTCTAGTACTGAAATGTGTGTCGCAAAATATTTATTTGCACATGTTTACTTTCATAAAAAATACAAAACGAATGTAATAACAAACGACGGAAATAAAAAATAAATAAAATGAACATAAAAAACACATTTACATATTTTCTCGATTCACTCCAGATTCTTAGCTTGATAATTTCGTCCTTTGGCAGAGAAACGTTGCTTCTTGAAATGGTCTTCAATTTTCCATATATTTCTTAAATGTTCATACGTCTTTAAAAGGATTTCTTCCTGTTAATATTTTTGTAAAGTTCTTTTATTTATGCACCAACTTTGTTCCGCAAAGTTAATCACCGCGTATTTTTATTTTTTTTTAATATTTTAAAATTGAATATTTTACAAAGAAATAATTACTTTTTCACTTGAACTTCAAAGGCCTCAAATCTTCGTTGAAATTGTGGAAGTCATTTACCAAATAAAATATCAACTATACATACTATGTAAAAATATGTTTGAAAAAAAAAAATAAAATTATGTGACTTGAAAATCAATAACTCAAAATTAAAAAAAAAAAAAATTGGGCTCAAATATCACTCGTATTTATGAACCAATTAAGAGTGTTCTAAAACGATTCCTAAAAACACATATTTTTGATTCTTTTTTGACTCGTATTTTCTAACCTTCAGAAAACACTCCAAAAAATGTGCAATTTTAGGACATTGTATATTTCCTTTTTTAGAAAATATCCCTAATTTTTCAGAGTAATTTTTGAATATTTGATGAATGTTCAAAAATGATTCAGAAATAAGTGTAATTTCTGAGTTAATTTTTTGAAACACTCATAAAGAAGAATAATATATGAATCATTTAGGACTCAATATTATGAGCGTTCAGCAATTACTCATATTTTGGACTCCAATAGGACTCGTAATTTATGAGCACTCAGAAATTAGTTGGCTGGGGTGTAATAAATTTTCTAATTTCTAAGCCAGAAATTGTTTTCGTTCGCAGCTTGATAACGAAAAGCCACTGCGACACTTGTGCTTATCTCGTTAAATAACTTATAAACGTCATGAAGGAACACGGCGAACAAAAGTTCATAGTTTTGATTGGCGATAATGCAAGCAATATTCATGATGCATTTAAGGAAGTAAAGAAAAAAATATCCCCTAGCAAACTATAAAGCTAGAAAGGGTTTGTGGGCTTAAAATTTTGTGTAGAGCAGCACAAAAGAAATATCTCTTACTACATGGTGGAAAAATACTTCCGCGTCCACTAAATTGAGTAGGATAGCGCTCATTCAGCACACAAAATTAGATTACCCAAAAAAGCGAAAGAGATTAACTGTTTATATGTTTTATAGCACATATCTTCGACAAAACGATACTTCGCTAAAAATTTTACCGGCTAAAGTTGAAATCATCAATTCTGCTAATTCACTTCCACTGGTATTACCCATTCTGCACCTGGTATCTTTTATTTATTTTCGGAATGAATATAACAATGGAAAATTCAGTGACAGTGATTTCATTTGTATAATGTATTGTAATGTTCAAATATAAATCTGTCTATATAATGCAGTTGACAATATGTGTTCTTTTTATTTTTCAACTGCTCTGTAAGCATTTTTACTGCACTGCGTAATGGGGTTTTCAACGACTTTCCTGTAATTTATTTTATACCCACCTTTTTGGTAAATACCCGAGTATTTATTAATTTTTACCCAATTTAATTATTTTACCGGGTATTGATTACTTACCCTTTTCCCGTCTCTAGCTATCGAGTAATTGCAAAATCAAGACTATTTTTAAATAGTGACTTATCGTTTGTATAAACAATACAAAAGCGACAAATTTTTTACACAGAACAGTAATTAAAAATCATGCAGGATCAACATTAAATTATATAGAATTGGCTTTCAAATCAACTTACTGTAGAAACCAGGGGGCTTAAATGTTCCTGATTTACGGCAATACCAGCTTTTAATGCAACAGATGGCGCTGACTACTCTTTTTTTCTGACAACACTTCTCTGTTTAGTGAGGAGCAGTGTTCTCCGAAAAGTTTTAGCTCATTCTCATTTCGAAAATGTACCAACAAATTTTAAGTCCAGAAAATTATTGAGAAATGACTCTCACCAAAATAAATAAAATTGAATATTTTACAAAGAAATAAATACTTTTCCACTCGAACTTTAAGGGACTCAAATTTTTAAAGTGTTGGTTTTTAATTTTTATTTAAAAAATAAAAATTATTTTTTTCGACCTTTTTTATTGATTAATTAGAAACTTACCAATTCAGTTCGAGACCAATTTCCTTATTATGAAAGTACTTAATAAGAACTTTTTTCAAAAACTGCTATTTTTCTTCATCAGGATACTCTCTTGACAAATAATTTACAGAGTTTTTGCTTTCAAAAACCTCTACACTTTCAGGAATAAAAAGACGATCGTTTCGGGGATTTTCCAAGTCCCCTTCATCAGTTTTCTTTAGAAAGTGGTGGTGTAGTGCAATGCAAATTGAAGCATCAAAATCTCATATTAAATGTAGTCTTCTACATCAACGAAATGAGAATGGAGAAAATAATAAAATATGTTTTCGAAGTCTTCTGCAAAGCATAACCAACAATAGAAATATTATGAAAGTTTTTGTTTTTGTATTTAATACCATCGGTATAAATTAAATACAAATTTTATTTTTACCCTTTTTCTTTGAGGCTAAAGCCTGGATCAGCCAGACGTAAACGTAAACGTATCTGTGCATAGCTGAATTAATAAGTTAAATAAGAACAGAAGATGTGCTGTGTTTTTTGTTTCATTCTTATGCATTCAATATAGAGCAGACGTAAATACACAACAAAAATCTGTTGTAAATAGATTTTCGTTGTATATTTACGTTTGCTCTATATTGCATGCATAAGAATGAAACAATGATCCAATGAATGATCCAGGCTTAAAACATTTTTCCGTACTGCGAATGTTGTCAAAGTGTTGGTTTTTAATTTTTATTTAAAAAATAAAAATTGTATTTTTCGACCTTTTTATTTAAATTAAAATTTTAATAAAATGTTTAAATTATGAAAGTAAACAATTTTTTTTTAGAATAAATACACAATCACAATAAAGCTGAAATATACTTAACTTTTTCAAAATAACAGTCTTGTACACTAACTGGGTGTTTTTGTAAAAAGAATCAGACGAATTCGGTAAAAAATTTTTATGAAAAGCACTAATTTAAAAACGATTTAGTTTCAAAATTTTTGAACAAATTCGTTAAGACTTCTATCATACGTAGAACAAGTGCGACTAAAAAAATTTAAAGATAAATGATTTTAGGTTTGGATTTTTCACAAAAATGTTTTAACGAATTCGTCTGATTCTTTTTATGAAAACAGGCAGTAAATTTTCCAGAGAACAAATTCTTCAAAATTTTCACACGAAACACATTATCGTGAAAAACCTTTGTTTCAAAATTTTTATGGAATTTGACAAGTAAATACCAGTAGTTTTCATAAACAACAGGTTTTTGGGTAGGTGTAAAGTTCAAGGGCTTGTAAACTATTTTAAACATTAATTTGGCATAGGTCTAGTTTACGCGATTAAGAAGGCACATACGAAATTAACTGAAAACCCAGAGTACTTTTTGAACCTACACAAATTTAATTTTTTCTTTGAATAATTACACTATGCGACAGTCAAAATCGGGATGGGATGAAACTAACGGGAAATGTTATATCTGTCAAAAACAAGTTATACGTGTCCCGGTGTTTCGCTGGGTCACCCCTAGGAATCGAGATATATCTTTTTTTTGACATAACTCGAGAACCACTAGTCCGATTTTGCTCAAACAATTTAAAAAAATTAAAAATTACAATTCCTTTAATCTGGTCATATAACGTTTTTCTATATACTCAACAGTTTTGCCGGTAAAAATAAATGTTTGTTACCGCTACCATAAAAATCAATAACCTTTTGTTTATTACTTTTTTTTAATATTTTAGGCAAAAAATATTTTTTTCTTCATACATTTATTTTTACCGGCAAAACTGTTGAGTATATAGAAAAACGTTATATGAACAGATTAAAGGAATTGCAATTTTTAATTTTTTTATAATTGTTTGAGCAAAATCGGACTAGTGGTTCTCGAGTTATGTCAAAAAAAGACCACCAAAGGTCAAATCGATATATCTCGATTCCTAGGAGTGACCCAGCGAAACGCCGGGACACGTATAACTTCTTTTTTACCGATATAACTTTCCCCGGTAGTTTGAAACCTTCCCGATCACTGACCCCTACCATTTGTCTCACAGTGTTATTGAACTTGGTTGCTTTTCGTTATTTCGAGATTTATAAATATTCAGAGAACATTTCTTCAATAACTCAAATATTTTGTGGAAATTTTGAAATACTTTAATAGACCCAATTTGATCTACTTTAATTTAAAGTAATACGCATATAATTTATTCGAAAATTCATCTGATTTTTTAGCCTAAAACTAAATCTTCCAAAATTTACAATCTTTTAATCTGTCCCCAAACCAAAGTCGAAATCCCTAATTTGGGCCCAAATACCCGTACCTGGTAACTCTGTTAAAACCTCACTTGGGAAAATAAAATCCTCCCTTGACAAAATCCTATCCAAAAAATCTTATTTTGACAAAATTTCCTACATGTTAGCGACATCTACAGTTTTTTTTTAAAGTTATCGTTGTCACATCTCTGTATTATACATCTCTGGTAGTGTGTGTTACACGGCGGAGAAGATGAAAGTTGGATAAGCCTTTTTTACTTTGTTAAAGAAGCCTTGAGATACAGGGCAATATTGATAAAAGAATTCAATTTTTAAGAGAAAAATAAAAAAATATATTAGGAGAATATGAGTAACCAATCATTATAATAATAATAATAATAATAATAATAATAATAATAATAATAAATGGAAAAATTAAGAAACCAATTTTCCGGCTAACGGGTTTTTACTAAAACCAAGCTGTACCTTTCTTTATAATGAAATTGTATAATTATATATATAAGTTTTTTGATTGTAATCTTTTAAAGAAAATAAAGAAGAATCTCTGGTAGAAACAGTAATGATCATTATTTTTTGGACTATCGGTAATGACTAGGGCAAGGAATTTCATGCAATTAAAAAACGAAAATATGCGCCTAAAAAATGCAGCTAAGAAACAAAAATATGCATTAAAAACATATCAAATATGCACCAAAAAACTTATTTTTGCAAAAATTAAGCATCTTAAAATATAAAAAGGCATATAATTCAGTTATTTTCAAATAAACACCGAGTTTATTGCTTTTTTTTTGGGTCAACACGATTTTCAAGAATAACAAAAACATACCTTAAGAATTAAGGTTCAAAGCAAAAAAGAGTAATAATAACAAGGGATGAAAATAGCATTGTTATATTTCATTGATGTTAGTCTAAGTTGAGTTTTTGAAACAAATTCGATTTGCTTTCATCTTTCACATAAGAAGGCGATTATCAATTATTATCCCATTCACGGCAAACAACACTGATGATGGCTTTGTAACGAAAGCCGAAAATACGTATTCTGTCTTGCTGGCCTTATCGAATACTTTCAAAAATGTTTATTCTTTGTAATTGACTTGTGAAAATTGTATCATCTTTCTTTAATTTGAAAATAATTTAAACAGAAAGTGATATTAATTTATGTTATGATCTATAGTCAAAACTAAAAAAACATTAATTTACCAAAATGAGAGATCAACTAAACATTCCCCTCAATCCTTAATTTTTTTAAGAAATTTAAAAGATGTTACTAAAAAATTAAAAATATGCAAAAATATGCATTAAAAAGATTAAAATATGCATTTAAAAAGTGAGAAATATGCATTTCAAGTCAATATATGCAAAAGCATGCATTTTTGGCAAATTATGTTAATTCGGATAAATATTTAATCCACTTTAGTTTCGAACTATCGAGAAAAAACATGCCTGAAATTCCTTGCCCTAGTAATGACACATAACATATAATAATGAGTTACTAATATCTAGTAAATTTTTCCATTATTTCAAAATAACAAAATGTGTTATCAACAATAATTTATGTTTATCTATATCTTAGGTGTTAAGTAATGTTCTACATTATTTTTTTTGTAAATCTTTTTGAAAATCTATTTTTAGACTCAATGTTTTTTGAAACTATTGTTAAGGATTTATAGCATATATTTTTATTTTTATATACTGACGCGTAAGCCTACTACTGTTCAGCAGGGGAATTATATTTTTTTATATCTAACATGGCGAGATATCAATGTGGAGTCTCGGGTTCGCTTCCGTGTAAGAAAAATCAAAACTTTGGTCGCAGGGTGCCAAAGGGTACGTGTTATTTTTTTTTTTAATTCGCACCATATAAATAAGTCTTAGAACTAGTGCTACAATAATAACAATTAATGGAAATATTTAAGAAAAAATTTTTGCATACAGAAAATATCACTCTTAGCATAATGATTCATGCAAAAAATTAATATTCACAGCAACTCCTTTATTAAATTTGAAAATTTTTTTTAGGAAATTTTAGATTTTCACAAAATGTGCTTTTCAGATTTTAATTAAAATTTCATATTTCAGACCATATTATTTCTCGAAAATTGTTCGAATAATTTGAAATATCCAAATATACAATAATAAATAATTCAAATAATTTAACACGATTAATCGAAATTAGAAAAAATTAAAAATATTGCATGTTTAAAAAAAATATTTTCTATTAAAGTAACTAAATGTGCTGAAATCGCAAAACTTATTAAACATATGTCAAAAATAAATTGTTGTATCCTATCCGGATTTCATTCTTGTCTAAGGAAATCATCAGGAAACGACTTTTTAAAATTCCTATAAATATTTGTTAGGTTAACTTTAACGAGAATTTCTAGTTTTCTTCTAGAAGCGTGATTAGCCATCTTAAATATCAAGGAAAAAAAATACTACAATTTTCTTTGTCATCTTCCAAAATACAATTAACCAATTTGTAATTATTTTTTTTTAAGATTTTTTAAAATTTTTAACTATACAATTTTCTTGAGCTTATGGTTTGTTTTTTTGTATAAAAAGTTTTTTATTTTCAATATGCATTTTTGTGATTTTAATTTAGTAAGTTTGAGGTTAAGAAGGAGAATATACCTTTTCACTAAAAATTACAATATAAAGATCAATTTTTAAATCAGACTATATTTTTACGAATTTTAGAGAAGTTACCAAAATTAATTTTGTTTCTTTCTTTAATAAAATTATTAAAAATACAACAAAATTTGTATATTATTGAACATATGTGTTTTTTCGATTAATCGATTAATTTTTAAATTTTATTCGATAAGAAAAAAAAACCCGAATAAATATTTGCACGACTAATCGGTTAAAATAAAAAGTCGACTAGTTGATTAATTTCAATTCAATATATGAAGCATATTAAGCTTCACCTGTTTGTAATAAAGTAAGTTTTCTACGAATAAGTAATATCCCAGTTGGAAATTTCGTGAAGACGTCTTCATGAAGGCGGAGGTCAAGTCAGCAAGTCAGCAGGATGTCAATATTCAGAAAGTAGTCACTGACATTTCCAGTATGGATTAGTAAGTTGTTATCACCTACTAAACAGCGCTAAAAAATGTTGCGTTTTTTATCCTTCCTACTTTCAATATTCATTCTTTCTCTCCTCTTTTCCTTGTAGTTAATTTTCTTTTATTCAAAATTCAAAGTTTTCTTGTGTTCATCGCCTTACCCATTCACCGAAACCACAATAATACAAATAGTTTTAAAAGGTTTCCAATATTCCATTCTTCAAATTCCAATCTTAAATTTTATTTGAATTTTCCTATAATCAAATTCAAATTATATTAATTTTGTTTGAATGTTTCTTTCAAATATATATTTTTTTTTTAAATTCAAATTGAGTATAAGTTTTAAGTCGATTATTGTGTCTAGACTCTCAGCCATTGCGGTTCAAATCACTGTCACGGCAAAAATATTTTTTTTATAAGTTTTTTTTATCGATTTATTAAGACGTGATGCTGATAAATAGGCAGTTAGACAGCTCGAATTAAGAAAAAAAATTGTCATGACAGGTAGTTTGTCAGCGTCATTTAAGACGTCTCTCGCATTAAAGTGTCTAGGTTTTTTATGTCGGTGCAAGAAGTACTCCACTCCATCCGATTTATTCACTATTTAAACCACCTATATAGGAGCTTCGAAGTCTATTTTGGAGATTCTGGACCGTGTGCAAAGGAGGGCGTCGGAGCTTATCAATAACAGTACACAGAAAAAACAGTAGGCACCATATTTGTAACTCATTTGTAAATTGTTATCTTTCATATAAAAATTGTTTAAAAATAAAAGCTCAAAGTTACATAAAAAGTAAAATTTTTTTGGATTTAAAAATTTCTTTGTTGGTGCCTTATTAAAAAGTTTTTTTTTTTGTATTTACAAATTTGGTATGAGAAAGGTGTTTAAAAATTAAATTAGAATTTTGTAAACTCTTTCTGTGTAGGGTATCCAGCTCTATTGACTCATTGGAGCATCGACGGAATGTGGGTTGTGTGACCCTGTTTTACCGATATTATCATGGGAAGTGCTCTGCTCAAATAATTGAACTTGTCCCCAAAGCCCACGTTTTTATTCGTAATAATCGCTTATTAAGTAGAGGACATACGTTTGAAGTCCATTGTCCAGTGGATCGCACGGCACATTACAGAGAGAATTCGTTTATCAGTCGCACTCCCCGTAGTAGTCTTCCCTGGTACTTACAATATAGAGAAATTCAAATAAAATATTCACAAACACTACTCCCTCTTTCCTCCTCCCCGTAACCTATTTTGCTAATACCAACAAAATGGTCTAATATAAAAAAAATAAAAATTACAATAAAAATTTGCTAAACTGATATAAAGGCTCATGAGGCATACGCCAAATAATAAAATTACAAAATGGTCTGCTAATAAACTCAAATGATAATAATTACACAAATCCGGCCAAAAGAATTAAAACTCTAAATGAAAAGGTTTTTGAGCAATTCCATTTTATTTCAACGAACATTTTTTCGGTAGTGTCCGATTTTGATAAAACTTGGTGAATGTGTGTAGTAGTGTATGTATGTTCACAAAACGATTTTTAATTTTTTTGTTTTCGAAAACTGTGGCAACCCTGCAGCTTTGAAATACTGAAAATTGCAGGGTAGGCACTACACTTAAAATTTCATAACTTTTGTTGTGAGCAAGATATTGAAAAAATTCTTTTTGCGTGGGATTAGTGAAGTTTTTAGGTTTAAGAAATTTATTATTATTTTTTTTTTTAAATTTTTAAAATTTAAAAAAAAAAATAAAATTAAAATTTATTTTTTGAAAAAAACCCATTTTTTAAAATTTTTATATTTTTTGCACAAAATGCCGCATATGTGTTCTAAACATCCTAAAAATTTCAGAGTGGAATGCCTCCTACTTTTTGAGATATATTAAAAAATGTAAAAATGTAAACAAAAATATAATTCATTTTTTGGAAAAAAAAAAGTTTTTCTTATAAAAATAGCCACATGTACGTTCTAAATACCTTGAAAATTGCAGAATCTTTTCGAGATATGAGAAAAAATATAAAAGTATTTATAAGTATTTTATTATCTTAATAGGTTTTGGAGTTTCAACTGAATTTGAAAAGGTTTTGGCAGCTATTTCTGTTCTTGAAATAGGTACGAATGAATGGAGTTTTTGTTTTCCTTTAATTGCAACAGATTTTTTAAATCTAGTGTTTAGTTTTATTTCCTCTTCTTCATATTCATTTTTTGTGCAGAATGTTACATTGATATTAGGCAAACCCTTAGCGTATTCAAATAAATCTGTAGCATTTACAATTTGATTTTCTATTGGACGCTGAAGACTGGCAAGAGCTGCTGCTCTTTTTAGTGAACCTCCAACTCCATCACAAGGGCCTTTCCCATGTGATGTCGCAAAAAAGTGCCATTCAGCATCACAACCAAAATCGGTTTTATGGTATAGTAAAAATTTACAAAATTTTTTCGATTTTTATACTGAGCTGCGCAACCGTCAGAAAAATATATTATTTTGTCAATGCTTTCATTAACATGTTCTTTTATAAATTGTACAAATTTCCTTTGAAATAAATGAACAGCGACTGTGTTGTGCTCCAAAATATCGGAAATGACAACAAAGCTTATGTGATCTATTTTTCCATCTGCATTTCGGAAATATGTCACAAAGGGGTGTATAGTGGCTTGAGAATTTGTCCAATGATAGCTCTGTATACAATCTTGGATAACAAATGTGTAATTTTCGGCAAAATCACAGATAGTCAAAAATTCTCCAATTTTTAAATTGGATTTTACCTCATCAAGAAACTTGTTCTGTTCTTTTGCCACAAAACTATGAAAAATTAATTTTATCATTTCTTCAGAAAGTTTGTCCACAAAGTCGTCAGATGAAGATGTTATGGTCAAAAGATTGGATCTGTCTACTTGAACCCATTGTTTGTATGTTATGTTAGTGGAATATGCGTTTTTAAGGGCATCTTTAAGGTAAGTATCCCCTGGACAAAGTGAACAATTTCCCATATAGCATTGTACAGTTGCTGGATTACAAATAGATTGAGCAATCCAATGCTTGTAAGTGGGAAAACCTATAACTTCCTCTTCAGCCAATTCCTTGATTTTCCCCCCAATAAACATAAGTTTGGAATTTTGGTGAATAGCACACACGCAAACTGTATGAGTGCCACTTCCCCCAATCAAAATACATTCTTGTGGTCTCAGCTCTGAAAATTTTGAAAATCCAATTTTTACTGTTGGATAAACTTCTTGAAAGGAATTATGCAATTCTTTCAGATTACAAAGCATCAATCTCTTCTGTTTTTTTTCTTTCTCCCCATTACAACTCTTAACAGACTTATAGTCTTTTTTCCCGGGCATAACGCGACTGTTTTTGTCGTTTCTATAAAAATCTTCAACTATAGATTTTGTCTCTGTCGAGAGGCCGGATCGTCTTTTTGGATGCGAAGAAAAATAATAATCCCCATTTTGAATTAGTTTTTTAGCTTTACGAGCCATATAGTTTGTAGTTGAAAAGGTTTTTTCTATTTTACCAACACTCCAAGAATGTGGCAAAGATGTTAATATTTTAATTTGTCTATCTTTATCATCTTCAGAAGTATTGTAAATCTCTTTTAAGTGGTTTAAAATATCTTCACCATCGCAGGATATATTTTCTAAACTAAAAAGGTTTTTCCTAAATATGGAATTTATATTGCCTAAAATTTTTATTTATTTATTTATTTTATTTATTTTTAAACTCAATGGGTGATTCATTTAGCGCTACTAAGCACTTATTCAAATAAAAAAAAGCTGTGTTCTTCTTTTCATTGAAAGCCTCTTCGGTTGTTTCTTCCGAAAGTGAGCCAATATCACTTTCAGACAAACTTTCATCAGCATTGGCAACTTTTAAAGCTCATGTAGAAGTTCCTGCAACCGTGTCAATTTCAAAATCTTCGAAATTGTTTTCGTTTTTCTTTTTCTTTATCAATGACTTCGCTTGATCTAATAGAGCCATTCCACATGAAGCACAGATATATTGACCATGCAAATATTGTGGAAAACGCTCCCTAAGACTTTGCGAAACTTTACGAACACATTTTATTTTGTTTGTTTTATGCTTGAGTTTTCGGAAAGGATTACAACAAACTTTTCCAAAAGGCATTTTAAGCAAATTAAAAATCTGTGAACAAATGTGTACTGCTTGAAATAAAATAGTTTTTGAAAATTATTATCAGAGAATAAAACTACTACGATGTTGACTTGTCAAAAATCTATAAACAATTAAAAAGCTACTCAACAACGCAAAGACATTAAAGAAATCTAAATCGTTTTCATCGTTTTGTTTTTGAAATAACGGAACTTCTTAAGCATCAGCAAAAACAATTTTCAATGAATACAAACAATGCTTTCAATTAATTGCATACAAGCAAACTTAACTTATTAACTCAGTGGCACGTAGCAACTAGTAAAAGAGAGTATTTCTTATAAACATACCAGTACATTTTTTAATATATCTCAAAAAGTAGGGGGCATTCCACTCTGAAATTTTTAGGATGTTTAGAACACATATGTGGCATTTTGTGCAAAAAATATAAAAATTTTAAAAAATGGGTTTTTCCCAAAAAATTAATTTTAATTTTTTTTTTTTTTAAAAAATTTTAAAAATTTAAAAAAAAAAAATAATAATAAATTTCTTAAACCTAAAAACTTCACTAATCCCACGCAAAAAGAATTTTTTCAATATCTTACTCACAACAAAAGTTATGAAATTTTAAGTGTAGTGCCTACCCTGCAATTTTCAGTATTTCAAAGCTGCAGGGTTGCCACAGTTTTCGAAAACAAAAAAATTAAAAATCGTTTTGTGAACATACATACACTACTACACACATTCACCAAGTTTTATCAAAATCGGACACTACCGAAAAAATGTTCGTTGAAATAAAATGGAATTGCTGTTTTGCTTTATTTAAACACCTCAAAATACCTGATTGGAAGAACATTAACCTGAACAACACGTAATCAAAATTCTAATGATGTATAAAATGTTTATTTATTCTCCCTTTGTTTATTTGTTTATGCTTAGTTACCTTTTTTCATTTGAAACATAAGAAAATACTGAAAAAAAATATAAAATAATTTTCATCACTTTAATTTAATGTAACAAAAGCATAATGCTATTTTAAATTTATAAACTTTCACGGTTAATAAATTCTACTGCATAGAAAACCATTAAACAATAACAATAAAAAAATAAAGAAGAATGAAAAAACGAAAAACAAACCTTATCATTAAATAAACCCTCCTTTTTTTCTTACCATTTACACTCAATTTCATGCCCAAAAATTTCAACAATTATAATTGACTGCTACAAAAACGGAAAAAAGAATGAAAATCACTGCACGTTGTTGGTTGGCCTTCTTATTTATTTTACTCATGGAATAATGTACTATATAAATATAGGCGGCTTACAAGAAAAAATTGTTTATACAAATAAATGAAATCCAAAGGA
The DNA here is from genome assembly GCA_949987735.1 of Leucophora obtusa. NCBI lineage: Eukaryota > Metazoa > Arthropoda > Insecta > Diptera > Anthomyiidae > Leucophora > Leucophora obtusa. The sequence goes on from OX465299.1 coordinate 141,998,012, forward strand.
AAAATTATAAGAACTTACTCTTTATGTTGAATTGTATAAAAGAAACGCCAATATATTATTTATAATGACTCACTTCCGCATCCGCGCTTAATTTACGGAAAAATTGCAAAACGAAAGCCAAAGGCACGTAACAAATAATGCGTGCAGGATAAAGAGAGCAAATAAAATTACAAAATATAATATAATGCAATGACTTAAAACATTTATTTAATCAATATTTGTATATTGAGTTAAATGCATAAAATAAAGACATTCTTTAAAGTTGATAGATATTCATAGGAATGTAGCTTTCTTGTCTGAAATTTTATACAAAAAATATGTTTTATGTTTCATAATTTTCTATGAAAAACCCCTAGGTAAATTGCCAACTGCACGAAAAATAATACTCTGGCAGAACACTGATTTTATGAAATATAATACGCTTAGCTAAAAAAGGTTTAATGTCAGAAAGTCTCGAGTTCGTTTCCGTTCAAGGATGTTATAAATTTTTTGTGTTTTTTTATATATTTTTTTATTAATCTAATCTTAAATTAATTTTTTTTTATAAACAAATTTTGTAGTTTAATTTAATTAGTATGTTGATCGATTGTCATTCTATCCGAAGACCCAGGTTTCAATCACAGCACGATCACGTTTTGTTTATTTTTTTTTTCGCAAAAAAATTTTTTTTTAAAGTTTGTTAGATAATCGGTGTTTAGTTTTTCAAATTTTGACACTTCCCAGCAAAAAAATTTTAACTAATGCTTTACAAATTACTTCTTTCACTGCTTCACAAGTATTTGTTAGTGTATTTTTACTACTTTTTTAGAAGTTATTCTGAGAAACTTCGAAAAACCACTTCTTTCTTTGCTTCCAAAGTATCCGTTAGTATATTTTAACAGATTTTTTAGAATTACTTCTGAAAAACATCCAAAAAAACCCTTAAGTATTGCTTCTAAAGAGCAATTGCTCTAAAAGTGATCCTAAAAAGTGATTTTGGTATCATTTGGCATTTCCAAACAGAGGTCGCGGGTTCGATTCACGGCGGGGCCAATATATTTATTTTTTTTTAATATTTATAATTAATTTCTTTAAATTCAATCAGCCTTACTATCAATATTTTCTAAACGTATATTTTAGTTAAATTCGACTTTAGTTAAAATATTGGGTGGCAGCATGTTATTTTCAACCAATCAAAATGTTCGAAAATCAAAATATTTTTGTAGGGTTTTCATACACAAAATGAACAAAACCGTATGATTAAAAATAAAGTCGACTTTTAATTAAAAATACTCTTTTATAGTAAGGGCCAATATTTTTTTAATTTTTAAATTTTGAAACATATGCATATATAAAAAAAAACTGAAAACAATATTGAACTGGAGCGCACCTTTTACACTTGTTTAAAAGTACTTTTTTTGAAAAGAATAAGGAACAATATCTCGTGGTGTTTTTATGCCAGACAACTTTCATATCAAAGAATAGCTCAGCAGTAGAGCGCTAGACTAGCAATCGTGTGGTTTATACCCCGGAGAAGAAAATATGGGACAAATTTTTACATTTTAATTAGTGCAAAATTACTGAAAAAATGTTGAAATGGGAGTACTCCTCTCCTATCACAACTCAATGTTAAAATCATTAGTGTTTATGTTAAAAAAGAAGTATATCTAGATCATCAATTGTAGTGCTTTTTCTACTGTTGTTGTTGTGTATATAAACCTTGATGGTGTAATTCAAAGAATGACGAAATATCGGTATTATAAAATAAAGAAGAACACTTTATACAAAAAGCTGCTTTCAAAGGTGAAATAATATTTCCAATTGTAGTTAGAATATAAATATATGTTTATCCAGGTAACTAATATAAAATTGTAGACAGGAGAATAATACGATAACAGAAAGAAGAGCGATTTTAACTGTGAATATAATTATAGAGACCATATCATAGTTGACCTAAGATTTATAAAATAATAATTCGATTGCAATAACCAACTGTGTAGCCATGATCATACTGCAGCAATATCTTTTCTCTGCGTAAGTAATGATAAATCTATTGGCAGTATGTAATCCCTACGGGGAAAGGGACCGGTCCCAGATGACACGCAGGATAGGTACCAAGAGGGCGGAGACCGGTCGTTGATCGGTCTTTTTGTTTGAAAGAGACATATCACTTTAACATGGCGTTGTCTTTGGAAATGACCAATTGCCACAGTTTAGACACCTTGTGACAGTAAAGGTGGTGTGTCTAAAAATAGCTTTTCAAATAAACTAATAAAAAATTAAGAATTAAAAATAATCTACTTGGCGTCGAAGTAGGGCTCGATAACACAACCTCCTGCTTGTAAGGCAAACGCTATACCGTCTGAGCTAATGTTGCTTATGCGTGATGGCTGGCTGATGGTAAAGTTATATATTTTTCTTTTCTGTTCAAATAAAAAAGAAAAAAAAACCAACACTACAAGCAAAAAATGGAAAAGAAAAAAATAGAAAAGAAAACAACACTAACACACACACAAATATAATGGAAGTGCCTTCAGTATGCCCCCGATTGACCAGTCATGGGATAGGTCCTTTAATGGAAGTTGACTCGTTTTTTGCGTTGGCCATAATTAGGTTAAAAAATCAATTAAAAATTAGAAAATTACCTCAAAACTCTGATAATATAAAAAAATTTTAAAAATTGCCCTTAATTTAAAAAAAATTAAATGAAATACCAATTGTTAAAACTAAAACAGCTTTAACATTAAAAAATGTTGAAAATAAAAAAATTAAAATTTTTTTAGCAAAAAATTATAAAAATTTAAAATAAGAGCTAAAATAAGCCAATCGTAAAAAAATAAAGTTCAAAATAAATAAAAGAGTAAAATAAATAAAAAAATATTTAAAAAAATATCCCGCGAATTTTGTTTTATATTTCGGTATCGGTCAAGTTTTTTAAAAGCAACAGTGAAAGTAACGAATCAGAAAATGCATAGAAAATTAATTCATTCTCTTTGGTTCATATTTGTACTAATTTAGTAATATACCTTCGGTTGACCGGTTACGGGATAGGTCCTTGGAGGGCAATTGACTCCTCATTCCCCGTAGGGATGTTACAGACTCCAAAATAAATACACTTTTCCAAACTACTACTTAATTTTCTTAAAAATTTTAATCATTTTAATATTCCGTGTCATTAATTAACAGTTTATTTTGTGTAGTGATTTATTTTTGTACGTTAAAGAAAAATAAAAAATTACTTTTGAATAAATTACTATAATGTCTTGCATATAATTGTGCATTTACAACATTATCTTGACGTTTCATAAATTTTCGAAAACAAAAATTTAATTAAAAATGAAAATAAATATAAAACTTTTATTAGTTTTGCTATTTTTTTAAACTAACATGACCTTTTTTGACTCACTTTGTAGTAAGTAGATACTCGTAGATACAAATTATGCAAGTGTTCTATTGCAAAGTGAAGCAAATAATAAAAATTATTACCCTGCATAGTTAAGAGGCTATCAAACCGCCATTCATGTAAAAGTATTATAAACTTTTCTTTCGACTTATTTTCTTCCTTCAACTTTTTCGTGTTCATTGTTCTTGTTTAATTTTTAAAGAAGACGAAAATTTAAAAGAATAAGAAACCATTGTTATTCTTACAAACAACTTATCAGATATTTAAGACGATTTGTTACCCAAAATTATGTGAATTCTTAACAAAGTATTTTTCGTGTATAATTTCATAAAGTTTGTGCAGTATTTAAGTAGATTTTAAATGGTGGTATGTAAGTGCGATATATAAAGGAATTATTAAAATAGCATTTATATTCAGGGGAATTGAAATCTATAGAAAGTCTTCTTTTTAAATGAAATCAAGTTGTTAAGCATTTTGTTTTGCTAATTCATAGTTGTATATGCCACCTTAATGTTAATATGAGTGTACTTATAAGTACATACACTTGAGATGATAATAGTCGAACAAGTAGCAGTAATAATAGTTAATAATAATGATAGTATGATAGTTATACAAATAGCAAGTGTGTTAAGAATATTTATATCGTACTAACTATTGTTTTTCGACTGGAGTCACTACCAATGTTCTTAAAGGAACATTAACTGAACTGAAAATGTGATTACGAATATGCAAATACACATGCACACACCCATACACCCATACATATTCATACTTTATTAGTAGTTTGTTTGTATATTAACAATTATCATGAAGTTTTTAAGAGTCTCCTTGTGTTCAACTTTATTAATGCAATTTTTAATGAATCTTTAGTTTGTTTGGCATAAATTCTTATGCTAAACTCTTTAATTTAGTCTATTATGTTAATTTCATTTTAAAAAAATTCAAATATTTTTTATAAAATACACACTTTTTTAGTAAAAAGTTCAAGTTTGTTTTAATTATCTATAGCGTTGTCTGTTTAATTATGCAAATTAGTATCTAACGTTTATTTTCTGAAGTCGTTTATAAAGACATAAAACTAAATGAATATTTTTTCATAAATATTTGGAACTCTGGTTTTAAATTGGAATATAGAAATAGTTTGTTCGAGTATTTTAACGGTTTCTTCAAAGTTTTAATTGAATATGTAAAATTTAATTTTTTAAGTGTATTATTGGAATTGTCATGGGCTTGACCAAATTATGATAAAATATAATGTTAAAAATATGATTTGGCTAGAAAGTATTACAAATTCGTTTTGCCAACATCATGGCTGTTTTTATAGATAACATTTTCAGGACATTTAATTTATTCTATATTGTTACGAATTTGGATTAATCTAGTATCGACAACTCTGGAATTTTCTGGTAGAAAATAGCCCAAGAGACGGGATTTAAAAAATTCGTTAATCTGGCAGCATATGCTAAGGTTAAATGCCATAAATAATGTTAAGTAGTTGGACTCTGTTATGAATAATATAAATTTTTCAACTATGTTCTACATTTACGGTCGTTAAACTATAAAAGACCGACCGTTACAAAGAAAAGGGAAGTTATGCATTAAGATTGCTAGTCCAGCTCTCTACCGTTTAGCTATTCTTTGGTATGAAAATTTACTGGCATAAGATCACATTTTTGTCATTATGAGATCCCAACAAACTAAAGTACGAAACGATAGCGAAATCGCTGTCCTCTTAATTATTCTGAAACGATATAATATTTCAGTAGGATTATAATATTATTTGCGATAAGGTTAATGACATAACATACTTTAGCATTAAACTTTCTTCAAAATAGTCATTACTTACACAGAGAGAATTCCTTGGACGAGTTTTAATGAAATTTTTTCACTAAACTAATGAAGTGTTCTTCACAATAGGAATGAAAAATTTTTTAAACTCTATGAAAAAGCTTCATAGTTTTAATGAAAATATTTCTAATGAAACTTTTTCATTAGTCGTATTAATTTCTTAATAAATAATATGAAATTTTTTCATTAAATTTTATGAAAAATCGCATTAACTTAATGAAAAGTTTCAATGGACGAATTCCAGTGACAATTCATAGATCTAATGCAAAAATTCATTGATATCATGCAGATAATTCTCTCAGTGTACAATACTTCAAACAGTTTTCAGAATAAAATAAAACTTATAAAAACTTTTTTTCGTTTGGCTATTTATCCTTTTTTTTGGTTAATTACCCAGTGTAGAAACGGAAAGGACATTTCAGTATTTTTTGGACTACCAGTAATGACACCCACTTACCTTCTGCTTTATTTTAAAACATATAATAATGAGTTACTGACTTATTTTTCTCATTATTTCAAATAGAAAATAATTTTATTGATTTTTTTTTTAAATGTTTTGAAATCTATTTTTAGACCCAATATTTTTTAAACACTGGTAAGGATATATGTAACCACATATTTTTTGATTTTTTGTATGCTGGTGTGTAACCACAACTCATTATTTTTCGCAACATCGCCATATAAAGGTAATAAGAAATGTAATAACAAAAGTAACTAGTTACCATTACTACATATCTGGTAATGATTTTATACACTGGGTAGTTGAAAAATATAGGTGAGTTCATTCTTCTTGTTAATATAACCATTTATATATATATTTTTAAAAATTAGAAAAACAAAAAAAAATTAGAAAATCAAACAAATTAAAAAAGAAGATTTAAAAAATTCAAAAATATTTTTCCCGCCAGCAATCGGAGCCGCGATCATCATCTTTTAGAAATGAGCTGTATTAAAATCACTTTTTAAGATCACTCTTAGAACAATAATACTTTTAAAGCAATACTTAACCCCTTGTGGACCAATACTCGAAAGCGTTAGAAACTTTGTATTTTTTTGACTAAATCTTAATTAATATGCCTTCTTAAAGTTATATACAAAGTTTAAAATTTGTCAAGGACCTGCAAGGATATTAGTTATGACTGGTACCTTGGGTCAGGATGAATTAAAAAGTAAGAAAAAAACATTTTTTTTTGTACTTTTAATAAATTAGTATTAAAGCATTTGTTAATTAATTGAGTCCATGGTATTAAGAAAAAGAATTTATTTATCATTATAAGATAAGTATTTTTCATTAATCGAAATTAGTGCCACCATATCTTAACCGAACAGCTGAAATACATTTCGAGTTACCGTTATTCTGAGAAGACGGGGTCGCCAATAGTCGAAAAAAAGATCTTATTAGAAAAATTATAGTGTACTCTAACATACCTATGGCTCAAAGGTATACAACAATTTTTTTAAGATTTTATGAGCTCGTAACTGTAATGCTACTTTTAAGTCGACAAGGGGTTAAGTGATTTTTGGATGTTGTTCAGAATTATGTTACCTCAAGAAAGCAGTAAAAGGTTATGATTTTTTGAAGTTGTTCAGAATTACTTCTAAAAGAGCTATAAAATAAAGTAACAGATACTTCTGAAACCATTAAAAGAGTGGTCTATAAAGTATGACTTTAAAGTTTTTTGAAAAAATTGGCTGAAAAATTTAAATCGAAAATTGTGAAAAATGTAGAGCCAATTTTGAAATCAGCACCCCCCTCCCCCAATTATCCTAAATCCACTGCAATTGCATTCACCTTTTTTTTTGTAGAGCACGGTTATAAAATTAAAATGATAGGCTTAGTGAGTTCAAAACTAATAACAAACATGAAAAACAAAAATTTTTTTAAATAAAAATTGAATGCTTTCGACTTTTCCATCTCTGAATATCATCAAATAATGGGATTACTTTTTAAAAATATGGCAAAATTGAAGAGGGTGTGAGAATGAAAGTATAGAAGTGTGAGGATAAACGCAGTGAAATTTAATTGATTTTTAAAAATCAAATCAAATCTCCATATAAAAAAAATGTAGAAGAAGCCACAAGGTTTTATTTCTACTCTAATATAAAGGGTGGTCCAACCATAATGCACGATTTTAATTGTCAGCCACACCTTAACGTAAAGTTTTATCCCAACTTAATTTGACATTTCTTTGTTTCAGTGCTTGACAAATTCACCCATGGATAGGTACACAATTGAGCAGCGCGTTAAGATTGTTGAAGCCTTTTACGAAAATGGGCGTTCAAATCAAAATGCATTTCGTGCACTTCTTTGGTCAGCATAATCAACCAAATGTGTCCATAATCGGGAGAATTGTGCGCAAATTTCAGCAAACCGGGTCTGTGTGAAATATGAAAATACCTGTGCATGCACGCCCAGTTCGTTCTGCGGAAAACATTGCTGCTGTTCGCGATAGTGTGGCAGAAGAGCCGTCAACCTCGACTTGTTGTCGGTGTTCGCTACCGCGAGATAATAACGTACTTTTTGTGGCCAGAAATTGAGGATATGGACCTGGACGATATGTGCTTTCAACAGGATGGTGCCACTTGCCACACAGCCAATGAGAAACTCAATGGCCGTATTATCTCACGTCGTGGCGATGTTAATTGGCTGCCACGATCATGTAATTTGACACCGTTGGTGCAATAAGCCAAGAACAATTCAAGAGCTAAATGATGAGATAATTCAACACATTGAAAATATGGACCATCGGATAGAGGTATGCCACCGAAGCTGTGGCGAGCATTTGGGCGATATTTTGAACAGAGTTTCAAAGAGTGAATTATACTTTGCCTCTGAAAATCGGATTCAATTTCATTTTAAATCGAAAACAAATTTTAGTCAATTCAGCTCATTTGATTTATTCAATTATGAAATTAGTTTATGCTAAATTTATTCTTTTTGCAAATAAAAGATATTTAAAACTTCCGGTAACGAAGTATTGGGATTTTAAACTACTCTGTAAATTAAATCTGTAAACGATTTTCTTTTACCCCCAGAATTCCCACTTATACTTGTAAAACTTAAAAAATTGTTAAGCATTTCTTAATTTATATACTACAGTTTTTTTTTTGTTATTTAGTTAATTTAAGTTTTTCAGAGTTGTGCTTCCAAAAAGATATACTACAACAATGTTAACAACAACAACAAACTCATACACTTCATACTACTCATACACTAATAAACATTAGTTCAACGAAGCTTTTAATATGTTTGCTTTTGTATTGTTTCGCATGAGTTTGTCTGTCTGTTTGTAGTTTTCTTTTCTGTATATTTTGCTTAATTTTCTTGCTCTTTCACAAGGAAAAACACAACAGAATTTCTGCAAGAAAATGCACAAATCTTAAGAAAAACACCCAAGGAAACTAAATGTTTACAATAGAATAAAAAAAAAAAAAAAAATAAAATGTATAAAAAATATAAAATGAAAAAGTTCAAAAAGCATGAAAAATTTGGTATAAAAGTATAACACTACATCCATTACAACCAACATTATATCAAGAAGGGTATAAAAAAAGGAGTCCAATTCCCTATCGAACCGCACGTTGGATGGGAGATCGGAGAGAACATCATTGCGTTCTTGTAGATTGTAAGAAACTAATACTGACAACAAAAATTTAAAATAAGTCCGGAAAACAATTTTGTATTTTTACTGAAAAATTTAAAAAAAATAAAATATTAGAAAAAAGTAATAAAAAAATATGAAAATATCGAAAATAAAAAATAAGTAAAAATTTCATTCTTAAAAATTTTAAATGCCACCTATTTCATAATTTCTTGCACTATTTTAATCAGAGACTATTAATTATAGAGATAGAAAATCAAAACTTACACTACCTACCGATAGAGGGCGCTGAAATTTAGTATTAACTATTTAGTATCAGCTGAGCCTATATTTAAAAACTCAAAAACTGCTGAAAACTGCTAAAAATATGGAAAAAACAAACGCGGAATATATTCAAATAATAAAATTTGAAATATTTGTTTGTATTTTTTCATTTGTTGTTTGTTATTATTTAAATTTAAATAAAAAAATAAAATTTTCAATTTTTTTACAAAGTGCCATCTAGTGATAATGATTTTTTTAAAACTTATTTTTTTGGTGATGCCATACCCCTGATTTTAATTTCCCATATTGTCAATAGTTTTCTTTTTTTTTCATAATTTAGAGATTTTTTCGCCTTTTTGTTTACATTCTTATTTTTTCAGCTAACATTTTCTTATATTCTTGTGTGTCAATTACGCGCTTGTTCTCTCCGATGTATGGTCCGATAGGAATTGTATATCCAAGTCTTAGACCCTTTTTACATATTGAACACTATTTCGGTTATATTTTCAGATTAACTCTCGTAATTAAAATTTGAGGTGTAAATTAAAAAAAAAATGTTTACAGAGATTATTATAACAATTTAAAATTCGATTTTCGCTTTGAACATAGTTTAAAACATTAAAAAGAATATATAAAAATAAAACTGGTACGAGAATGCATACATTGAGTTTAGGGCAAACGGAAGTTGCCGCATACAATCAGATTCATGGCAAAACAACCCATACAACATATAAACTTTTTAGTTGTTACAAGAAGTAGTAGCAGTGGTGTTCATGAAAGTACGGACAGGCAATAACTGTATGTTGTATTTTTAGTTTTTTTTTCTCTATATACTTTTTGTTCATGTAATACCAGTTTTAACCTTTAAATTCTTTAAAATTGTATTTAAAGGAAAAACTGTAAATGATTTAGAAATATTTTATTTAAAACGTTCCCAATGAAAACATTTCATTACCAAATTAGTCTAATTGAATTTAAAAAAGATCCAATTGAATTTATTAAAGATGTAATTAAAAGAAACTGATTCCTTAAACACAAACTGTTTACCGACATGTTTATTCAAATATATGATCCTGCTTCAGTGAAGGAAAGAACATCTAGAGTAATGAGGGAGTTTAGCAATTAAATGGTTGTATCGGGCCAGAAAAACGCTCCCGAAATAACGGTTTCCCAAAATATACATGGTGGCCCAAAATGTATCAAGCTATCGGAAGGTGCTATAACTTTTGCAAATGATGACAACTGTCAGTTTTATTTTAATATCTGTGAACTAAACATATATATAATACATTTCGACAAGCCGTGGAACCCTATACTTCACATGAGCGCGGAATACGCTTGGCTATTTTTTTATGGAGTAATTTGTGATTTTGGAGAGAGTTTCCCACAAGAGTGCGAGAACTTATCACCAGAAGTTCTCTCCACAATGATGGAAAATTCGGTAAAAAGAGCCCAAATGATCATAAAAAAATGGCGGCACTTCTTGACCGGTACAATCTTCAAAAATTATTGGAAAATAACTTAAAGAACCAAATAAATATTAATCATTTTTTTTATTATCTCGATGCATTTTAAAGATCCAGCAAAATAAAATCAGGTGAATGTTTTTGGGCCACCACTTAATACAAAAAGACTTTATGCCTTTCATATGCCTCTTAGTGTATTGGCATTATTAACCTATGAACTAATGCGCTACTTAATATATTCAATAACTAATTTAAATAAAAAAAATTTAAATTTTTATAAATTTTTTGCCATAAAATAAAGAAGACCCAGAATAGCCATCAATTCCCTTTGTTAACTATACTCTTTGATATTACAGAATGGAGTGTACCTCACCAAAAATAACAATAATGTTGGCAGCATTGGTGATAGTATGAGAAATAATAAAATAAAGAATAAGCAAAATCGGCTCAGCGGTTTTTAAATGTCAAAATATATGGCAAAAACTCTCTGCTCTTATTCTGTGCCAACACTGCAGTGTTGCCAATTTTTCCCTTTTCGTAGGGATTTTTTGCAGAAATTTCATCTGTAGGGAAAAAGGGACAGATTTTGTTTTTTCAGTCATACTGTAGGGATTTTTTAAATTTAAAAATTTTGCTATTACAATTTATAATTACACTCATAGAAATAAATCTGTAAAAATAGCAGAAAAACTTACTAAAAATTAGTTAAAAATTATGCTGCAGAAAAAGCTGCTAAAATTAGCAGATTTTTTTTACTAAATACTAGTAAAATGAGAACAGCAAAATAAAAACAGTTAAATTTAAAGAATTTTAGTTATATTTAGGCTAACTTTTAGTTAATTTAAAATAGCAAATTGTACTGTAAAATCTGCAGAAAATTTTTCTCACGAAAACCTCGGGCAGGAAATATTATACTCTCAGAATAGTATGAAATTTGGATAATTAATAGAGAAAAGAAATCTAAGATTAACCTGTCTCATACTTACTTTCACCTCTGACGAACCCATTCCAACCCCATATTTTGACCACTTAAATTACCGAGGTGTTCAAAAACTGTGGGATGTTCATCTTAGCATTTTGGTTTCTACAACATATTGAAATTTCATTAAAATAGTAGTGTCTAGTTTGCAATAACTCCCTTGTTATATATTAACTAATTATTCCTTAAAAAACTATGATATCTAAGATATTTTTCTCACCAAAAAATATTCTGCTATATTTTCCTATTAAAAATGCTTTTCCATTTTCGAATCAAATGCCTTCAGTTGCTTATTGAATACCTATGTGATTCAAATAATTTTTCTTAAACAAAACCCTTTACATGCAGTTTTATAATCAGAACTAAGATCGATTTGGTTCTTAAAAATTTTTAAGTAAGAAGTTTTCAAATAACATTTTTTATTTAAGAAATATTTAATACAAAAATCGATCTTAGTTCTAACTATAAAACTGACCCTTTGATTCCAACAAATTATCTTCCTAGGAAACCAGTAGACATATTAAAAAAAATAATATTGTGATACCTTTTGCCATCAAAATCATAGATGCAAGAATTATATGTAAATTTTTTAAAATTCTGGGGTGGCCAAAAAGCAGTTTAGGGTGGGCTTTGCCCTGTACTAATTTATAAAAAAATTAAATATAATTTTTTGCATTTATTAAAAAAGTAGGTCTAAAAATGGACCGATTTAAACCAAAATCAATAGATTTTGGTTAAAATCGACATACACAGACGTATGTCGTCCTTGGGCCGACATACGTCTGTGTACCAAATTTCATCAAAATATCTTAATATTTGCGACCTGTAGAGTGCGCACAAGAATGCATGGACAGACAGACGGACGGACAGACAGACGGACATCGATAAATCGAAACAAAAAGTGATTTTGGGTCGATAGGTATACTAAAAGGTGGGTCTATGTTTCATGTCTGATGGTTTTTGGTGTCACAAACATCAACACAAACTTATTATACCCTCTCCACGTAGTGGTGTAGGGTATAAAAAAGTGTAGGGAAAAATGAAGGGAATATTTTTTGTTTGTAGGGAAAAAGAGCGATTTTTTTCCATTAATGTAGGGATTTAAAAAAGAATTTCCTGGCAACACTGCAACACTGTATTGATTTTAGTCCACGCTTGCGTGTGACTATTCTCCTATATTAGTTACTAAAGCGGGAAATACATTTGCAATATTATGGTATAAATTTCCAAGTGGTGGAAGCATATTGACCGTATATGTATTAAATTGAAGGACTACTTGAAATATTGAATAATCTATTGGCCACACTGTGTAATTTTAATTTTGCGCTGTTTCTGTTTGTGTGCATTTTGAGGTTATTTTGAATTCATATATTGCATAAAATATTGTGGCAATCTTTTGTTACATATATGTATGATATGAGAAAAATACTGTGCCATTATATTCGACATAATATTGCAAATGTATGGGGGGCTTAAGACAGCGGACGCCTCCATTGCATCCACCAACTAAATATTATTTGCACAGAAATAATTCCTATATCGTCTAGTTTTGTTTCAGAAATTTTGTATAAATCACCAAATTCTGAAAAAAACGCTGAATATTGCATCCAAGTTATGTTTTAAATTCCTACTTTGGTTACTAGTACCTTTATGTAAGAATACTGCCGAATTGCCGAAAATCGCAGAGTCGCAGCAAAAAATATTTCCCAACAAGCTTGTTTCAACAAATTAAGTATGCAGACTTCCACTACGAAAATATATGACTTTAGAAAAAATACTTGGTCCACGTCCCTCAGGGTAGACCCACGCCCTTTAAATGCGCGCCCATAAGGGAGATTTGGGGAAAAAAATTTAGTATTCTAAAAGTTATATTAACTAAAACTCTCCCCATGTACTGTGCTCCAGAGGTTTGTATAAATCGTAGAAATATTTTGTAAAAAAAGTAGTGTTGGCCGAGCCAGCTTTTTCTTGGTGCTACCATATAAACGCAACTTTTGCAAAAGCCCCATAAAGATAAATTTAAAGTAATATATCGCCATATGTAGAGCCGTTTATCAGTTAGAAAAAATATTTGTTAAAAAAATGGGCGCACCACGCCTTTTTAATAAACCCCCATATAAAAAATCTATTGCCAAAATGAATTTGAAAAGCGACTTATAAATCCATTCGTTTGCAGTTTGCAAATAATTTGAGCTTGACATAAAACCTGAGTTTCCAATGAAGAACTACATGTAGGAAACTCATTTATGTATCCTTATCAAAGTAAGGTATACTCTACATAATACTATAAAACTACTCACAATTTCACATAAATGTGACCCATTAAAACATAAAAATAAATAATACCCAGCGAAATTGTCGGATGCAAAAAACCGGTTGTAGAACAACTCGTACTTGCATGCAACCTGTTTTACTTTATGTTCTATCATCGGTGATTTTTGTTTGAGTTTTTCCCAAATGCAACAAGTTCTTTTCCTCTAAACTAAAATAGGTTGCTTTGGAACCGGTTATAGAACTGGTTCTGCGACAGTGAAACCTTACATTTTGACTCCCAGGAATCAGTTCTAGAATCGGTGACAAAAAGACTTGTTCTAGAACAGATTCAGAGGTAACCAGTTCAAAAAAATTTTGCTGGGTAAATACAAATATTTATCAAAATATGTTTATTAAAATCCATATTCATAGATTTTTTTAATAAAAATATAATTTGGAAAACAATGTTTTAATTTTATAAAAATTTTATTGCTTGAGAACTGATAATACGTACTGCAAAAAAATCTAAACATTATACATAAACAGAGTTGCCAATTGCCCAAATTTTTTTTTTTATTTTCTTTCCAATGTATTGGGAATGGAACCCTATAAAATAATTTTAAAAACCTAAAGTTGAAAAATTTACTTTTTCCGCCAAATTTGGAAATTCGGCCGTAGTGCACTGTTGGTAAAAGTTTTCTGCATATATTTTATGTATGTGTATTGATATGCATATGTGTGCTTATATGTCAGTGAATGTATCCATGTTAGTTTGACTTAGCAAAATGCTTAGGGCATATTGGTATATTGCAGTTTTTTCTGTGTACTAGTTTTTCTTCGTCAAATTTGTTTTTGATTATTGTCCTTTGTACTTGTTCATGTGTGTTGCTAAGCTTTCAACTATTTCACACAATTTCGACAGACATTTATGGAGAACTTTGGGTATGCTGCAGTTTGGCCAAAAATACATATATGTATACTGTTGTTCACAGGGACCCAAAATAACTGTTATATTTCTTAAAAAGTCACCAACCAAATTTATTTATTTATAATATTTCAATAATGCACTATATTTTATAAATCATATTGCACAAAAAAATCACAAAGTTTGGCAAAGATTTAAATTTTTTCAATTTTTATATTTTACTCTATAAATTTCTGTTGTTTTTTGATTTTTATTTTAAAACTTTTTATAAAAGTTACAGAATGATTTTTTTGAAAAAATTAAGCACTAACTTTTTTATTTGATAATAAAATAAAAATTAAAAATTTACCTAAATTGAATGCCGGAAGGTGCTGGAATATACACATTTACTCACTTTAAATCACTGTTCAATCTTTTATTAACACTAGTTGACATCATCAGGATATTATAATTGTTGAAGTCATTGATTCTATGGCTTTTGATTTATATTCTTAATTGTTATTTTTTGATAAAGAAAAAAAATCACAAAATAACTTTTATTATTTTTGAAAAAATAAAAATCGTGTTTGGATTGTTTTTGTTTGAATTAAAAATAAAAATCAAACAGAGCAAATAAACAGAAAATTAAAAATATTCAAACAAGAAATAATTGTAAAACAATCACTTTTTTGAATAAAAGTTATAACTGTTACGTCCCTGGTTGTTCACCAACATGTTGTAAATTTTTCAAATTAACTTGCTACTATTTTCTTTTGTTATACAAACCAATATTCTGCAAAATGTTGGTTATAGGCGACTATATTAGGCCGATATAGCATTTGCTTGAGACTAGTTGATGTATGGATTTGAGTTGCAAAATTTTCAGGATAAACATATGTCAGGTGGATATAAAACGACACATGATAATTAGTCCCGTGCTTTTAAGGATTAATGGAACAGCCGAAAATCGCTTAATTTACTTAGATTTGTGTCTGTTTGCGATAATATCTAAACTATATATTTGGTATTGAAAACCTACTAGGTAAAAATATTAAAATTTTAATTTATCGCTTTTGAAAACTGCGAAATTATCTGAAAACATTTAGCACTAAACGTCAATAAAATTTGACAAAATTAGTTTTCCTTACTACTAACTCTGAGTATATAATCTCAGCTTAATTCCAAGAAAAATATGTAAGTTGCGAATTCTGACGGTATCTTGTGAGTTCTGGAGTAAAAATAATACGTCATTTTACAAGTAGAGACCCCAAACTAGCTGCGCTTTTATCATTTATGTATACCAAATCGTAAATATATTTTTGACGATTTTTCAATTTTGGAAAGTTATTTTTTTATATTTGAAAAATTTTGGCCTTACATTCTTCTTGATTAAAATAGTTCGTTGTAGAACAAAAGTTTGCAGACAAAAAAGTAGTTAATTACAAATGGTTTAATAAAAAATTGTTACTTAAGATATGAAAACTGCTTTTTGGCGGCGTGCGTATAATATTTAATTTAATGTTTCCAGATAATTTGTTGTCCCATCAGCCGCAGTATAGACTTATAAAATAAATCTTTTAAAAATAATATTTAATTACTTACGGTTCATTGTTAGAATCTAAAATGAAAAGAAATATACAAGCGTATTAGTTAACAAAAAATAATTGAACTGAATTTAAGAGTTTTTTTTTTGTAGAAAATGAATAACAAAAACATTGGACTCACTCATTCCTATAAATTTTATATTTAAATTTTTTTTTTTGTTCCTTAAACAAAAATAAAAACCTTCAGTAGGGGTAACCCCTAAGCCTAGCTTAAGGTAGTCTACATATACCTCCATTTTTAGGTGTAGCCGGAGTTGGAATTACCCTAAAGTAGAAAATACCTCGGCCTGGCCAAAGGGAGGCTACACAGAAATATATCTAAGCTCCGCCGAAGACCGGCTACATAATGACACACCCAGAAAACAGATTCGGCGCTGACAACGAAATTTGTTGCTAATCGAATAGTTCAGTTGCATCAAATAACATTTTCGGTTACGAATACCGAATTGTTCTTAATAAAACTGAAATTCCGTTGTCACAGTCAAATTATTCCTGTCTCAATTGATCGTCTGTTGCACAGCACTGTGGGTCATGATCGCCGTTTTTTGGCCAAAAGTACAATTCAGGTAAAGGGAAAATATGTTTATGTATTCAAAATCTAGGATTGTTGAATATGTTTAGAGTGAAATATTGTATCATTGTGGTTCCTCGTTGTTAGCTGGCGAGAGTTCAAAGTCAAAGTTTTTTAATTTTGTGACATTTTTTATTTTATAATGATACAATAAAAACGTCATAAATAAACAATAATTTGTTCCAAAATTAATGTCAAATTATAAAACTGAAACTAGTTATCAAAAAAAAATAGAAACCTGTTAAGTATTTATAAAAAAGTAACAAAATTATTAATTTTACCTCAAAAATATGGGTTTTTTTGAAAATCCTAAATTAAAAAAAAAAAAGCTCCAAAATGTTCCAAGATAGAGATATTTGAAAAACTTGAATGGCAATGTGTTCCCTAAGATGTCTTCTACCTAGGTTTTTACGACCGTTTGCGACCGTTCATAAACTTTCGAGATTTTGCCCTTTAACTGAAAAAGTACCTTCAGATCTCGCTGATTTCCAGCATTCCAGAGTTCTAGTAAAAACTAAAAAAATAGCTCTAAAAATTACTTTAAATGTAGGTTCTGGTTTTCTGACACAGACTAACCCCCTTAAGTCCAGGTTTGTGGGACATTTGAGTGCCAATTCTGAATAAGTACCAAATTAACCCTTAAACATATTTTAAGTTTTGACTTATTTCTGGCATTGAAGTTAAATTTTTAACTTCGATGTCTTCAGAGACTTATAGTAGAATTTCATGACAAATATTTTTGCGGAACATTTTGACCCTCTAACTCCTCAACTTATGGGTCTTTTTTTGACACTTTTAAAAAAGGGACAAAAAAGACCCTTTAATTGCAGAGTTAGAGGGTTAAAATGTTCCACAAAAATATCTCTCGTAGTGTTTTACATAAGTTCGCTGAACATATCCTATACCTAAAATGGAAGATTCACATGGTTTCCTATGCCGATTAACAATAAACATTTTCAAAAGAGGGGAAATTTTAACCCCCCCAAAACATAGGGCCAGACGAAAACTTTTAAAACACCGATACACATATATTTTTCTTTGGTCCCTCTGCGTGAATCAGTTATCATCAGAACCTTTTTTTTCTTTTTTGTACAGTGTAATTTATTTTACAACACATAACAATTTTAAATTTATGGCCGCCATATTGGATCCACCGTGTTGAATTTTTTTAATTTGATTTCAGATTCGTAATCTGCTACCCAAAAACTTCTCCTGGTGGAAATTTGAAGTAAATCAGACGACATAAGAAATTTAATGAAAAAATCGTTTGTCGCCATATTGGATCCGCCATTTTGAATTTCAAAATTTTAATTTCAGATTTTTAATCAGCGGATCCTGGACCTATATAATTGGTTATTTTAAATCCAATATATTAAAAACTAAAAATTAATGGCCGCCATCTTGGATACGCCATTTTGAATTTTATATTTTTTATTTCAGATTCGTGATCAGCAACAACCAAACCCCCCTTTGTCATATCTTTTAGTTTCATATACTCAATATTCTAGTTTTGGCCAAAATTCGATGATGCTGGCCTACTGTGCACAGCTGAAAAACTCGGTTACCACAAACGAAGCATTCGATTGGCTACAAATGCGATTGTCAGCACCGAATCTGTTTTCTGGATGCATTTTTCTTAACAAACTTAAAGTGTTTTCATATATTAAGTCAGAAATATAGAAAGTCCGAAAAACAGTTTTTGTATTTTTTAATTCAAAAATTAAAATAAAGTGTTTTCTTTTGAAAATACTAAATATTAAGCAAACACTTTTTTTGAAAATTGTTGGGGATTATGACTACAGATATTTTTTTAAGAAAAGCAGCACTCACGAAATTCTTCCTATTAATTAACGTGTTACTTTCTTTGGAAAGTAGATAGAGAAGAAGTGCAACCCGGTGAAAGGAAGGGCTTCAAATATGGCAACACTGTAATTGCGCGAGATGTTGAATCTTAGAACAGTTGTTGCGCGCCATCTTATGAAGGGTTGGCGAACTTAGTGGAAACATTTTAGTTCATAGCCCTGTTATGTTATTTTACTTCGGTGGAGTTAAGTGCTATGGAAACACCGAAGGAGGACGCTTTGATATGTATGAGTGATAGAAAAAACTCATACATATTATTGTTTTTCATAAATTGATGTTGTCTTAGTTGGGGATCGAACCCACAACGTTATGTGTAACAGTCCCACGCGCTAACCATTACACCACAGCGTCCATTCTGGGTACTATTACACTCACAATATATTTTCCATAACCGAATGAAGTTTATTTAAAAAGTAATAGGCAAGGTTTGTTTTCAATTGAATAATCAATCAAAGTATATGGAAACATATTGTTTAACTTTTTTTGTATCAGTCAATAAAAAACAAACTAAAAAAAAAATAAAAAAATACGTATCGTCTGTAGGGATTGATGTTTTCAATCAAATGTTCTATTTTTATTTTTCTATTTTTAGAAAAAATAATTTAAATAATTTCGTTGGTTTCGGTTTTGAAACAGAAAAATCGAATAATTTGGTTTTATTTTTTGTTAAAATAGTTTGTTTATATAGAAAATTATTTCAATTCAAATTATAAGAAATTCTTAACTCATACACACAAACATATCCAATAAAAATATGAACCTGTGTGGGTAGTGTTTTGAAAATTCAAACAAAAAAAATTTTCAAATATGAAATAACAAACCAGAAAATTTTTTTTTCTTACGTTTTTCAGTTAAAAATTGAAGATTGTTTTAACACATTTTTTTATTGTTTTTATTTGTGGATTATTTAAACAATGTTTGAAAATAAATTGCAAAATGGTTTCAATATAATGAAAATCAGTTGTCCTCTTTTTTCAATTAATGTAATATGTATTTTAGGTTGTTTTTAACGATAAAATATTGTGAGTGTATAACCTAATCTGAGGTGAGTTGTGGATGTCACAAAACTTTTTTAGGGCTAAAATAGTTGTGATGACGTCCATACCAGGTTTTATTTTTTTGCATGAAAAAAAAAAAAACGCACACACAGTGTCTGATATTCTGTGAGCATTGTGACCGAAAAATATTCGTCCACCGTTCATTTATGGGGTAATATTCGAAAAAAAAATATCGGATATAATCCCCAAATTCGAAATGGGGATAATGTTCGTCGTGGCAATGTCCGAATACTGATTATGCAAGTAAAAACAGGCGTTCTCACGACTATCGAATATTTGCTCCGTAGGAAATCGGAAGATATCATCTATACCAACCAAGGATTGTCATCCCCAGCTACAAGCTAAATATATCTACAATTTTGTATACAAGTGTGTTTATTCATCAGCTAAGCAGGAAATTTAGGCCCCCTGCTTCGTTTAGCTTTCATGCATGCCGAAGTTTAGCCAAATCCCGGCCCCAATATTTGGTATTAATGTGTTTGCCAACATGTCCTACAACCAAATTGCAATTTAGGGTGATGTAGCAACTGTCCAAACTGGTGCTACCGCAAATCATATCAGCAACAATACACCCCGCAGTGGCGACTAGGGAGCTCGCACAAGTCTGACCAATGATAATTTAAGCCAGGATGTGCTAGATGGCAGCTCCTGAGCCAGCCATCAAGTAATTTTTTTGCTAATATAAATATATTGCACCATTCTTGGTGTACCGTAAGTTTTTTTGGGCTCGGTGGCTCGATGGCTGTCTCGGAAACTCGCATTTGCACATCATGGTTTACATGATCCTTGTCATACCCTATTACTGAACTCAAAGCGATCGCAGTGAAAGCAGGCAATATTGAAATAGGCATCGTTAATATATATATCCCACCAGTTGGCAGCTGCCCCACTGGATACAACTCATCATCCAACATCTTCTGATGGGATATTATAGAGTAGTAGGCGACTTTTACGCTCACCAATAGTCATGGTTCTCAAAAAGTACTTGCAACACTGAGCCAACTTGCTATTGCTATATCTATTGATCGTCCGATCGATTTTATTGAGGCTGACGAACGAACGTATAGTAATTGCATTAAAGCGGATTGGGATCCGTTTAGGACAATTATAAACCTGGCAAATTACTCCTCCAAAATCACTCTTGCTATAGAGAAAATTTGCAGAATAATTTTTCTTAAACTAGCGTCACGATGTATATCGGCTGGCAAATATCCTGAGATGAGACACCAATATCCTTTGATGAGACACCACTTTCCTACAAAGACGTAAAGTTTTTCCATTGAACGGGACACTTTACTTATTTCTGACTCAACAAACCCCAATATTCATGTGCTGAATGTTGAAATTAACCACATAGTCAACGAATGTCGGAGGAATAAATAGCTCGAGCACGTTAGCCAATGTTAATTTGGCACTGGGTCTAGGAAACAATCGTCAACTATAAAATCGCTATCGTAGCCGACAAAACGCAGCAACATCGTATCTGCGACCTGCAGCGTGTAAAAATACCAATTATGGGGGGGACCCTTATATGGGAACTAGGTCTAAACGACGACCGATTTTAACCAAAATCAACAGGATTCGTCCTTGGGCCGACATAGGTCTGTGTACCAAATTTCATTGAAACGCCCAGAAAACAGATTCAGTTCTGATAACTCCATTTGCAGTCAATCGCGTGGTTCGGTTGTGGAAGCCGAATTTTCAGTTGTGGCAAAAGAAAACCAATTGAGACAAGACTAATTTGACTGTGACAACGGAATTTCAGTTGTATTAAGAATAATTCGGTAGCCGCAACTGCAACTGAACCATTCGATTGGCAACAAATGGGATTGTCAGCACTGAATCTATTTTCTGGATATTTGCGACCTGTAGAGTGCGCACAAGAATGCATGGACAGACGGACATCTTTAAATCGAAATAAAAAGTGATTCTGAGTCGATCGGTATACTATAAGGTGGGTCTAGGTCCAATATTTTTTGGTGTTACAAACATAAGCACAAACTTATTATACCCTCTCCTGTAGGGTATAAAAACTTGAATTAACTTTTGATGGAAAAAATTGTTGAAAGAAAAAGTAGAAAAAAAGTTTAAACTTTTTTTATTCCTTATTTGCCATTTTTTCTACACATTTAGTATAAAAAAGTGATGTTTCATTCTTTTGATGAAAAACAAAAAAAAAAAGAAAATTTAATTCGAAGGCGTTTTTATTACATATGCTCTAACAACACCCCAGTAGCTGCACTTTGGACCCTCCAACGTTGTCATAGAAGCAGTTTCTATCCAATTTGATGTTAGCTTATCATCTCCCCCTGCTCGTTTTTTCAAGTTGTTTTAAACAATTGTAAGTGTGTAGAGTAAAGTAAGTAAGAAAGAAAAATAACAACTGAAAAACATGGTGTGAATTTTATGTGTTGGTTGCATTGTGGGTGTGTTCGACATGTAGTTGTACATGTGTTTTCAACATTCTATACATCTCAACAATTCCGTTTTTTTGTTTGTTTCGAAAATAATTCTTTTACTTAAGCCTCGTTGCATCTTACTTGGGGTTCTATTTTTTTTCTACTCAGTTTTGTTCGAAAGAATATCTTTTTTCTTTCTTTTGTATGGAAAACTTTATGCAAATTAAATGATTTTTTATTTTTTTCTATGCACTTTAGGCAGATATTTCACAAAATTGGGAACAAGGAATTAAAAACGGGTTGACTTCTTAGGAAATCTTATGATTTGTGTTTTGCAGAAATTTTATTCATTTGATTTTAATTAAAATTGACTCATGGGAAGAATTTGTGAATACTGCTACTTAAAAAAATTAAGCTTTAGTCGTCAATGTGGGTATATTGCATTATTCTTCAACATGTCGTATAATTATTATTCAAATTATATATTGCCACCAGGGCAGCGACCTTCTTGCACTTAACAATCGAAAATATGCGCTTAAAATATGCAGTAAAATATGCTATATACACTTAAATGGAAATATGTACCAAAAATCCAAAAATATGCACTCAAAATTCGAGCGTTTGGTTAAAAATTAAGGCCAATATAAATGTCTAAGTAGATGACAACTTGTGTATGCACAGCGCATGCTACGGGGACAGTTTTTCGATCAAGTGTTTAGTATGAAGACATATGATTAGTTTGGGGACTGTCCTCAAACTCTTCCTAGGTCTAGCGCATAGTATCAAGACATTTGTGACTCATATATTATATAGTAATATTCAGCAAAAGTTTTGCTAACACTTAGTCGACTGCAAATGAAAAAAATCCTTGCTAAAATCACTAATCTTTTTGCTGAATATTAGTAGACTGAAAAAAACTCAAAAAACTTGTAGCGAAATTTTACCTTAAGTAATTTATTTGCTGAAAATTTAAATATAGAATATGTGTAGAGTTGTTTTTCTTTTTTTGTCATTTCCGTTTCCAGACAAGCTGCGACATCTACATCTTGTCTATCTGGTTGTCGTCCACGCTATGAATGCGGTTATCAGCACAATTTTTGTAGCAAAATAAATTAGTAAAACATTTGTTCAAAATTAGTTTAGTGCTAAAAAACTATAACTAAAATTTTTGCTGAAAACGGAATTTCAGCAAAAAAATTGCAGAAAACTAGTACACTTGATATACAAGACGTTTTACTAATTTTTCTACTAACTTATTTTTTTGAGTGTAGCCTTCAAGCTTCTATTCTTGTATTTATGTTATTTAAATCGTGCATAATATTTTATTGGATGTATATAAATAGTCATGCTATTTGAAGTATTGCTTAATATTTTTGCTGGGTTATAATGACCTCAAAATTCGAGCAATACGTAGTTTATTTTATTAGCCGTTTACCTTGCGTAAAAAACTCTATTAGTAGAACTACTTCAATATTTGTTTGAAAAGTTTTTTAATTTGTTAAAAAGAAAAAAAATAATAATAAACCTTTGACCCATTGTTAAATTTTCTGTAAGATTTATTAGCAGAAGAGCGAGAGCAAGCGTTAAAAATCTTAATTAAAAATTATTGTTGACACTTTTTTATGTTTTTACACTAAAAGGATACTTCTAAAAAAAAAATTATAATAAAATGAAATTTGTAAATCACACACATTTTTCTCTCTCTTATGTTAAAGTTTTAGGTTGTATAAATATTTACATAAATTTACACTACATCACAAGGATAAAGTTTTTATACACATATACTTGCACATACTACATTAAAATCAAAAAGTGTGCGAACTTGGAAAAGAAATAAAATTTTCTTAACAATTGCAAATTTTGGAAGTTTTATATTGCGGAATTTAGGGCAAAGCAGCTTCAAAATCGGGATTTTAATAATGAATATTAAAGGTATGTTCTCAGTAAAAAATTGCTCAAATTTGACAATTTCAAAATAACCAAAATCGGAATTTTAATCATGAATATTAAAGTTATGTTCTCAGAACAAAATTTGACAAATTATTTGAAAATAACCAGTATTAAAAATTTATTTATAATTACAAATATACATTACTTCTATAGAAATATCTGAGATTATTAATAAATTCTATTTTCAAAATAAATGTTTGATTATTTAAAATTTCCGATTGTCTTTCAGCACAGTATCTGTAGTACTTATATGAATCTTAGTGTCTCTCGTATCCATGCTATATTTTTATGGTTTATTTTTTAGTTTATTTTCATAAAATATTCAGTTATTTGACTTAATAAACATTTAAATTAAAATCGTCTCATTTACATTATTTGCTTAGTGAATTGTTTTACACACAGTTGTGCCACATTTTGTATGTGTGTGATGTATTTAATGTTATAATTAAAAATATTTTAAGGAAAATTGTCACAAAACTAAAATATTTCATGCATTTTTAATTATAGTTTTAATTGCATTAAGTTTAACTTATTAAATATCGATTTTTTATAACAGTGTCAGTATTAGAGATCCAAAAACCGTATTTTTGCCTGTAATAAATTCATAAATACAAGTCAATATTGACTTAACTATGACCCCAAAAGCTAAACGGTCAAATCATATTTTCAGAAAATTAAAAATAAAGCAATAATCACTATAAACGTGGTTTTATTTAAAAAACTGCTAAATTTTGCAACTTTTTATAAGATGGGAAATATTGATCAATTTAAATTTGATTTATATTTTTCTAATAAAATTCAAAGTGTATTTGAAGATATTAATAAAATGGAAGTCAATTATATTGACCGTCTGTGCTCGGCTTTGAAATTTTGCAGGCACTTAATTATTTACAGAATATTACGGACATACAGGGTGGTCCGTTCAACGAGTTATTATTTTTATCTCTGACGTATGCATTAACGAACCTTGTCGAAAAAAATAAAGAGGTTTGACTCTAAATTATAGGGAATCGACTCTAATCCTACAGCTTATTATTTACACTAATAGAAAAAATCCCGTACAAATAGGTCAAAATTGTGCTGGCGCGAATACATGTAGTATTTCCTGTTATTTTAGCAGAATTTGTACCTATTTGAACGGGTTTTTTTAGAGAAAATAACAGAAAAATTAGTTCAATTTAATCAGAACGCGTTTAACAGACTTTTGAACTAACTTTTTTTTTTATGAGTGTAGTTATTAGTAATAACTAGGGCAAGGAATTCTATGCAAATGCATGTTTTTTTATCGATAGTCCAAAACTAATATGGACTAAATATTTATACGAATCATCAAATTTGGAACAAAATGGCATCGATTTGTAGTGGCATATTTTTGCATATATTGGGTTTGCATATTTTGACTTTAAATGCATATTTTGTGCATATTTTTCATTTTAGGAACATTTTGATATATTGAATTGATACGTTTTCATATTTTGATTCAATCAAAATAAACATCTGCAAAATAACTAACTTAAATGTGTTTTTAAGTTTTAAAGTGCATTATTTTTGCAAAAATAACAGTTTCTAGTGCATTTTTTTTTATATTTTTAATGCATATTTTTCTTTTCTAGACGAACATTTTAGGCGCATATTTTCCATTTTTAAGTGCATGAAATTCCTTGCCCTAGTAATGACCATCCATCGACGCGATTTTGCTGGGTTAAAAATGAAATAGATCGACGTGAGGTTTTTTTTTCATTGGACTTATGCAAATTCAATTAAAAACTGCGTGTACGATACAGTCTTTTGCTATGTACAGTTAAAATATACCTATATTTAAGTACAATAAAATAATATTAAGTATACGCTCTCGATATGATTTGATTACTTCTTCATTGTTAATAATATTAATCATACGCCATCCACTGAGGTCGAATTTTTTTATGTACTCGTACAATATGAGAAACTTTTCAAAATAAATAACAAATGTTTATTTTAATTTAAACTTTAAGCTTTCTAGTAAAAACAACTCTAAATATATCACTTTAAAATAAATCAAAATATGTAATGCCTATGTAATTAATAATATTGAAATCTTAAAGAAAGAACAGAAAAAATCTGTCAGAATATAAGTACCCTTATAGATAATTCCTTTTCAATAAGGGCAAACTGTTGAAAATGTTAATACAATGTTATTTTTTAAGAGAGAAAAGCAAACATAAACACATAAAATATATAAAAGCCCATCAAACTAATAGCATTGTATATCTAATCAGC
Organism: Leucophora obtusa; assembly: GCA_949987735.1. Taxonomy (NCBI): domain Eukaryota; kingdom Metazoa; phylum Arthropoda; class Insecta; order Diptera; family Anthomyiidae; genus Leucophora; species Leucophora obtusa. Next base: position 142,024,414 of record OX465299.1, read on the forward strand.
TTAGCACTTTGCCACAATGCCATAGCTAATCTATGATTACACAATGATAAAAAACGTCGTACAATACAATGTCTTAAACGTTAAATTTTCATATTCTTGATGATATGTAAATTAAGCGTTGTAATTTAATGTAATGAAAATGAAAAACGTAATAAAAAGATGGAAATGATATGCATTTAAGGAGGATTCTTATTTGTGATTGAGAATTTATGTTTTATAATACTAACCCCCTGTTTTCATAAAGCGAACGGAATCCTCTAGAGGAATTGCGTGTATTTTGTTTTAATAACATAATAAACACATTCCGCAGACGGAATTAGTCTGCTCGCTTTATAAAAACGGGGGGTTCATTTAAATATATATCTAAGAAAAATTACTAATAAACATGAAAGATTGTGATTATATACACTGAAAATTTTTATATAATTTTAAACTTAATACAAATTGTGAAAATTCAGAAGTGCTTGGAAGTGCTGTTTTTAAGTTGAATATTTTACTAATGACACAATTTCGAAATTATAGACTTTGTTAAAAAAATAATATAATTATTATCCTAATTCCTATATGTTTCTTTGTAATTTCTTAGAAGGTGGCCATGCAAAAGTGCGATTTTTAACTTTTTCTACAACTATATTTTGTCTGACAGTTAAGAAAGACCTGAAGCTAAATTATGTAGTAAATATTTTTAAAGAGAATTTCCCAAACTTAAATTTTAAAACTTATTAATGCAAAAATGCTGTTTCTAAAAACATAAAATTAATGCAAATATTTTGTGAATTCACAATGATTTATAACTTTTCCTTAGCGGTCTTTTATATAATTTGTACTAAAGTTTATGCACACAAAATTGTTGAAGTGGACTATATAGAGTATTGTTAATAACGAATTAAATATATGAAATTTTTCCTTTGAAAAGCAAGAACAAGTAATGAAAAAATATTGTAGAGAAAAGAAGATAAGGTTTTTTTTTTTACCGAAGCCGTACTACCCAGCCGGTTTTAACACAACTTGTACTTGTACTTTATGTTCTATCATCGGTGATTTTTTTTTGGGTTTGTCACAAAAGCAGCAGGTTCTTTTCCTCCAAATTAGAGCAGGTTGCTTTGGAACCGGTTCTGGAACCAGTGATTCTGCGACAGTGAAACCTTACATTTTGACTCCCAGGAATCAGGGGTCTAATCGCTGCTTTCGATATCGAACAAGCTAACGTATCGAACAAAAATTCGTTACCTATCGAATAGCCGAATCACGGCATTCGATCGCTATCGTATCGAAATTTTAAGCTAATTTACTTCACTGAACGTACACAGTTGAAAACAAAAATTTGTAAACAAACACATTTTGTATATGAATTTGTTAAATAAAACTAAAACACAACTTGTATGTGCAGAATATGGAATATAATTTAAAAATTAAATTGTTAATTGCAGAAATAAAGTATTTTAGACCTAAAATTGTCATAATTTGTCTAAAGGAAAAATATAAATTAATTTTTACTAGTTCACTCAAAAATTCGTTCGAGTACAAAAAAAACAAAAAAAAAAAAAAAAAATAGAAAAAAGCTAGTGAAGAATTTAAAGGTTTTATAAAGTAAATGCTCTAAAGGTTTCACTCCGCGTGCGATTTTTCCCGGTTTTTGTAATTTTTTTTGTATGTTTAATATTTTTATAATTTTTAGCTTCGAGCACATTTTTATATTTTCACAACTTTTTCTTTTTTACTATTTTTACCTGAAATGTATTCATTTAAACTCTATTCATTTATAAAAAAGTGATTTAAAACAATGTTCATATGCTTTTTGTTCCAAAACAATGCAAAAATATATGATTTCGATCATAAATTATGTATCGAATGAAAAAGTGACAGTTTTGTTTGATCATACTCTCGCTATCGAACGCCATCATCCCAAATTCAAAAAAATCGATATCGAATACCCGATATCGAAAGCGGCGATTAGACCCCACTTTTAGAATCTGTTTCATATAACCGGTGGTAAAACGAGCTGCTCTAGAACAGATTCAGAGGCAACCTGTTTAAAAACCTTTGCTGGGTAGAGCGCCTATACATTACTATCTCCATAATCCGAATCAGTGATTGTGAATGCGACACATTATTATAAGTATTATAAGTTTGTGCTGATGTTTGTAACACCAAAAAATATTGGTCCTAGACCCACCTTATAGTATACCGATCGGCTCAGAATAACTTTTTATTTCGATTTAACGATGTCCGTCTGTCCGTCCGTCCGTCTGTCTGTCCATGCATTCTTGTGAACACTCTACAGGTCGCAAATATTAAGATATTTTGATGAAATTTTGTACACCGACTTATGTCGGCCCAAGGACGACGCCTGTTGATTTGAGTCCATGTTTAAACCTAGTGCCCATATAAGGGTACCCCCAACGCTGCAGGTCACAAATACGAAGATATTTCAATGAAATTTGGTACGCAGACCTATGTTCGCCCAAGGACCAAGCTTATTGATTTTTATTAACATCGGTCCATGTTTAGACCTAGTGCCCATATAAGGGTCCCCCCCAAAATTATATTTTTTATACGCTGCAGCTCGCAAATATTAAGATATTTTGATGAAATTTTGTGCACATACCTATGTTGGCCCAAGGACGAAACCTATTGAATTTGGTTAACATCGGTCCATGTTTAGACCTAGTGCCCATATAAGGCCCCCCCCCCCCCAAAATTATATTGTTTATGCGCTGCAGGTCGCAAATATTAAGATATTTTAACGAAATTTGGTTCGTTGACTCAAATGGTCCCGACAACAAAGCCGATAGATTCTAGATAGAATCGGTCCATACTTGGACCTATCGCCCATATGGGCTATATTTACGATTTTCTCTTCTTTTACTATTTTATAGAAAATTTTGACACAAGTCCCATTTTAACCCATTCGAATTTCGGATCCAAACATTAGTCGGCTTTTAACCAGACTGGTGTAGGGTATTGTATAGTCGGCATGCCCGACTTTAACCTTTTTACTCGTTTCTAATATACTTTAGGACGCAGATAACGAATATGGTCCTAGAATTTTAAAGTTAGCTTTATTTTTATTTTATTTTTATTTTATATAAAACCGCTTTTGTAGCAAAAATAAATTTTGCAAAACTTTTCGCAATAAAAAAAATATAAAATTTTCCTTTCTACAGCATTTTAATATAATGAAATATGCCCTTAAATTTGATATGTTGCACGTTGTGACAGCTGCGATAATATATCCTATACGTGCATTTAAAACTTGAATTTCTCTTTTTTCACTATTTCGTTAATAAATAACTAACCAATACCATAGAGTAAGAATAAATAATAGAGCTACACTTACGCTCACGGCCCCAAACAAAATTTTGTAGAGATTACAAAGGTTCGGTAATGGGCTCCCCAATGAGAGAATTTCCATCCCTTTGGAGTAAATTTCCCTGATTTCAAAGCAAATTTGTCTGCAAACTGAGAGGATTTCTTTGATTTCAAAACAAATTTCCCATATTTCAAAGCAAATTTGAGCAAATTTCCCATACGGAACCTTCGTAATCTGCACATATAAAAACCAAGAGAAAAGTTTTTGCAACGTGAGCGGGAATTATATAGTGTGCCAATACCCAATATTTTCATTTATACCTTTAGTAAATACCACATATTACATAATTTATCAAAAAAAAACTTCGTATTTTCTTTTGAGTTTTAAGAAAAATTTTAATAAAAATCAAAAATTATTATAACACATAAAAATTTAGGAGTCTCTGACAAACCTTAAAATAAAATTCAGATAAAACTATTCAAATATGTCAAACAAATACTTTCTAATAGATACCAAGGAGCTTTTAAATAACTGAAGTGCATATTCCTTAAAAATAACTATTTTAAATTATGCATGTTTGAAAATGTAGTACTAGTAGTAGAAGTAGTAGTAGTACACTCATAAAAAAAAAGCCCGTACAAATAGTTCAAAATTCTGCTAAAATAACAGGAAATAGTACCTGAATTTGCGCCAGCAGAATTTTCAATGAAGTTAAAAATTATGGTCTGTTAAATTTAGGTAAGCTAAATTTTACATAGTGCTAAATATACGGACAATTTTAGTTAAATTAGCTAGGAAATTTGAGCTGAATTCAGCAGAAATTTTACCTGATTTTACTACAAATTTCTGTTAAAATGTCGCTTCAAATTTCGACTTCCGGGATCTGACCCTAGACGGGCCCATATTTATTATTGGGAGTATATGTGTCTGATAAGGGTTAGTTTTTAGGTACAGAGTGACGAATTTTTGTCCATTTTGCTCTATCTCGCTTAGTTTCCGAGATACAAACTATTTTACGATCTTATAATAAAAAAAATTAAAATATAGCGCCATCTCTATGTGATGTTGATAGCAGAGACACAAAAATATAATAATTAGAAAATAATTGTGGTTTAAATTAGCTGAAAAATTTGTAAAGTTAAGAAACACAAATTACCAAAAATTAGCATGAAAAGTTAGTTCAAATACGGCTGAAAGTAGTTGTAATGCTAAATTAGATTTACAAAAAATATTAGTTCAATCCTAAATTTTAAGACAAAATAACAGGAAAATTAGTTCAATAGAATCAGAACGCGTTTAACAGACTTTTGAACTAACTTTTTTTTATGAGTGTAGAATTATTCTTTATTTCATAAAATTAAGCAATATTTATAAATATTTGAAAAATAGAATAAGTACGACGTTGACCTGAGGTCGTCAGTCGATGTTTGAAAATCAACATATGGATGGTATGGAACAAAAAAGTTTGAGGACAATTTTTGCATATAAAAAAGTTTACCATTTTTCGACCCTCGCACAGTGGATTTAAACCCTAAAAAAAATACACAGTTGGAAATTTTGTAAAGACATTTTCCTGTCACTGTTACTGTTGACTTGCTGGTCCGCCCCATATAAAATACCAGTAGACGGCAGCTGACATTTTCACACAAATATAAAAATGTCATCAGGAAAAGTCAGCAGAAGTCATTGTGATGATATCTTTACAACGCAACGCCTTAATTTTAAAAACAACAAATTTTTTTTTTAAGGAGTGAGATCATAAAAATGTTAACACACGTAAACTTAAATAAAAAATGAAATTTAATACAAAATCAAACAAAAAAAACCACACGGAATTCTAACCACTACGAACAAAGTTATCCACTTTTTCCGGAAACCCTCCCATTAAGGCCTTTTTGGTAGTTTCTGTCACCTTTTTAGAGCAGGTGGTCCATCTACGTTTGAAATCTTGCATGTCCTGGGAGACCTTTTTGTGCCCTTTAATTCTCTTTTAATAAGAGCCCAATATCTCTCCACAAGAACCACATTATTAGCATTATACCACTCCAGCGCTTTCTTGCTGTAGTGACAAGATGTTAAATCGGGTCAAAAGTAAGTGGATACATTGTGCTGACTCAAAAATGGAAAAAGTCTCTCCTGCAAACACTCCTTGATATAAATTTCGCTATTTATAGAGCCAGATGTCACAAATGACTGGCTTCTTTGGCCGCAGCTACATATGGCTTGCCATACTAGGAATTTTTTTAGGGAATTTCGTTTGCTTTTTCGACGTAAATTTTTCCGCAACATTTCCTCGAATATCGGAAACATAAAATTCTTGACCACGGAGCTGCGAAAAATCAGCCAGGACATAAGTATCGTCGTCCATTACATGACAGTTGTATTTTTGTATAAAATTTGATTTCAATTTTCGAGCTCTGGTTTTGGCCTGCAAATTTTTAAAAGCGTTTCTATCGGGAACTTTGTAGGACTTTAGTCCTGCCTTACGTTTCACTTTACGTACAAAAAAGTCCGAGCATTGGACTAACCGATCTGTTTTTCTGCCAGATGTGTTAGGAGCTCTCTTAAGGATGCCTTTAACTTTATATGCCTTACTAATGTAACGATAACCAGTCGTTGTTCCTTCTCCCGGCTTCCTTTCAATTGTTAGGTGTTCCAGATACCTTTTTACCACTTTTGAAATTGTTTGGCGGCATACATTAGTTTCATTGGCAATTTTTTTGTATGTCCATGTTTGGTTTTGTTGAAAATATTTATCTACTTTTGAACGCACTTTTCTTTCATCGTCCATTCTGTAAAAAAATGCTAATTAAAACTCATGATGTACATTAATTTATTAACTGACATATTTTTAAAATGTAAACTGCCGAAAAAAAAAATATGAGAAGCTTTAAACCAAAGTTATAGGCAAAAATGTGTGTTAACATTTTTATGATCTCACTCCTTAATATTTTCTATCTTCTGTACTTTCAGTACATTGAGAGAATTAACTGCATAAATCCAATGAAGTTCCACTGGAACTCATCCATTGAAACTTTTCATTGAATTAGTGGAACTTTTCATAAATTGTTGTGAAAAATTTAATTTTATTTCTTAAAAGTTTCATACACTCAATGAAAAAGTTTCATTACAATAGGATTCATAAAATATGTGAAGCCTTTTCAGCAAAACTAAGAAATTTCTCATTTATCTTGTAAAGAAAACTTCACTAATTTACTGAACATTTTCATTAAAACTCGTCGAGCAAAATGCTCTCTGTGTACTCACTTATTCTTTTTACCTTTCTTTTAATTGTATATAATTTTTCTCTATTAAAATTTAAAAGTCTTCTATTTAATACCAAACTCACCAAGATTCGAATCAGAAGCCTTGTGTTTGGCTTCTGGCCTTACAAGTTTTCCTAAACCATAATACTTCCCAGATGAAAATTTCGTGAAGACGTCTTCATGAAACGTCATGCTGATTTGCTACCATACAAAATTCCTATAGATACCTCTTGACATTTTTATACATATGTATGTACAATAGAAATATTATCAGGACAAGTCACCAGGTGGTTAATGTGATGAATAAAGTATGAAATATCTTCGGAGTGTCCTTACGGACATCTCCAGTGTGGGTCAGTAAGTTGTCATGGCCACCTCAGCTTTTAAAACCGGCTAAAAAATGTTGCGTATTTTCCCAGTGTATGTAGAAACGGTATTGACATATCATTATTTTTTGGTCTACGAGTAATGCGTTACCAATAACGACTAATTTTTTCATTATTTCTCGATATTTTTGTAAATTTTTTTGAAATCTATTTTTGGACTCAATTTTTGTTGAACACACATATTTTTTGATTTTTTGTATCTTAGCGTGTAAGCTGACTTATGCGCAGCTCGTCAATTATGTTTTTATCTATCAAATATTATGTGTCGCGATATACGATTCCCGCACGAGCAAATTTTATTAAAAAAACATTTTTTTTTTATATAAAACTTATCTTTGTGAAAATCTCACTCATTATTTTTGTCAATACTGGTAAGCACATAGGTGAAGATATATTTTTTTTATTTTCGTGTGCTGGCGTGTAATCGTAACTTATTATTTTGCGCGAAATTGCGACACAAAAATTATAAGAAATGTAATAATAAAAGCAACTAGTTACAATTACCAAGTATGTGGTTACATAACCACATATCTGGTAATGATTTTCTATACTGGGAAGTGAATCTGTTTTTTTGCTCTGTTAAAAAATTTAATTTTTGTAGATATGGACTAGGGTCTTAATATTTTGTTCCTTATTAGATTTAATCTAATACATATTTCTGTTTTGTCTGATATTCGTGGTTTCAACAACTTGGTAAGCTTATGCAAAAACATAGGCAATGTGCCTATCATATTTTCTATTTCGACGAGTACAGTAATTTTATGGTAATTGTTTCGAATTCCAAACAAAAAATTATTAAAAATGAATTTCTTTCTTCCTCCGTTTTTACCTAGTAAATATCGAAGATGACACTTAAACTGTATGGGGTAAACTTTGAATTTGGATTCTCTACTACATGTACGATTTTCATACAGTCGTCGTGTAATCGTTTGTGGAGGAGGTCCTTTTAAGACACCCAATTTGTATCAAGAACAAATACTTAACCAAATGTATTTTAAGGCAGTCTCTGATAGCATTGTTTTATTTTTTATGTGATTACATTAACGATATAAAACACAATAAGTTTTACAAACAATAATATCTTAAAAACTTGTAGATCTTCCTAAACTAATTTCTTTCCTTGAATTTGTATTTTTTCCAAAGAAAAAGTAATATAAAGCAACAATTGAAAACATGATACTTTTGTTAAAGTTAAAAGAAAATACAAAATTTTATAAATATTAAGGTTTGTAAATAAGATTGAAGTAGTAGTAGCAGTAGTTGAAATCATTGTAGTATATTAATTTTATTGTAATAATTCGTAAAACTTGTTTATAATTTTTTTTTTTTTCATTATTTACAGAGACACAAAATACCAATTGATAGACATTTTTAACAACAGCAGAAATAACAAGAAACATAAGATAACAACAATAGCTGAAAACTGTGTGTATAAAACAGTTGTAAAGATATCTCAGAAGAAGAAGAATAAACATCCGTTTCCCAGGGTTTATATTTCATAATATTCTTTAGTATCATCTTATTGTTGTTATGGTAGTTTGTAGTAAGTAACTGTAATTGTTGTGAAACATCTACTCTATGCAATTTGAATTTCCTTCCAGTTGTTGCTGAACAACAACAACAATGTCTTCTTTTTTCCTCTCTTTAACTATTTATTAACTGTGTAACTCTATATAAACAATAAAATATCAATGTTACAGTAGAATAAATTTCATAAACCATTCAACTAATCAAATTGTGTTGTTAGTTTTAAAAGGAAATTGAATCATTTGAAAACTAACTCATTAAGGACACGCCATAGAGCTGATGGACATTTTAAAACTTTTAATTTTGCAGATTCCAAACTTATTTGGAGAGATGACCATTCATCATCACTAAAAAGAGAAATGAATTAAAGAACAAATTTAGGCAATTACACTGGCTACTAGGTAGAAAGTCAAAACTAAAATTCAAAAGAAATTGCTAATATACAATAAAATAATATCCGCCATTTGGAAGTCAGGAGAAGTATCGAAGAACAGCAAGTAATTCAAAATAAAAATTATACAACGTGATCAATCTTAACTTCTCAGAAGCATTGTAAAATGATATATCCCGTTGCAGAATGATATATCACAGATAAGGACCTTCATTTCTAAAGAAGTTTGAATTTTTAGATTAAATTTGCCTCAATTGACTCACTCTTCACCAAAATCCGCACTGAAAAAGAGAGTGTAATGTTCAGTAAACTAAAGCGTTATACTTCCTAGGGTCTACCTGTCCACTGCTTTTGACGTGAAAATGTAATATATTTGTTATTTTAGTATTTATTTTTCACTTAATTGAGTTATACAGGGTGAACCAAAATTACCTAAGGGGTTTGAATTCCTTATAACTTTTTTATTATATTTTTTTTCCGTATTTTGTAAAGATGACTTGGGGAATTTAAAATGGAAGAGTACACAATTGAATAACATGCCCAAATCGTTTCCGGCAAAAAGCAGAAGAAAATCATGATTTTATTCATAATTTAATTATGTACGACGAAGCCCATTTCCAATTAAATGGGTTCCTTAATAAGCAAAACTGCAGGATATGGGCTACGGAAACCAATTAAGTGCACTGTTTGGTGCGGTGTTTCGTCGGCAAGGATAATTCCCCATATTTTTTTTCGAAAAAGGTCACGGTATTCGATATCGGACAATGTTGGAAAAAATTTTAAGGTCAGCCGTGGAAAACCATCCGGAATTATGGTTGCAAAAGAATGGAACAACAGCGCACACGGTGAGGTACACAATTGCTCTTTTAAATCAAACCCCTTCGTTAATTTTAGGCCACCCGTACTAATATTAAGCATAATTCTCTGAAGTACTAATTTGGTACAATTGAACTCCCATTGACTGTAAGACAAAAAAGTGATCTCAGAAAGTGATTATGATACATTTTATAAAGAGATGATCGCGGGTTCGATTCCCGGCGAGGCCAGTTATTTATTTTTTTAATTGTTTTAAAAAAATTGATTTTTTTATTTTATTTTTTTTTTTGTATTTATAATTAATTGGCTTAAATTCAATATTTTTTTAATTTTTAGAAATATATACATATGTATGTATTGCGCATGTGCCCAAACTATGCTGCATATTAGTCAAAAATGTCTTCATACTATTCGCTAGACCTAGAAAGAGTTTGAGGACAGTCCCCAAACTAACCAAATGCCTCCAGATTAGTCTGTGGATAGAAAAAATGTCCCCGGAGTATGCGCTCTGCATACATATACATATATTAGAGTGTCCCTTAAAAATAGATTTGTCATTACAACCCACAGTTTTATTGTAAATGGTCCCAAATGGAAGAAATTGATTTTTTTTCTGGGAAACGTTAACCCATGCCGAAAGTTGCACTAAAATGGCCCATTTTGGAAAAAAGTGTATTACTATTAAAAATTCCCTATTTTACTATTTTTATTCCATTTATTCATTTAATATAGTCAAAATTATTCAGACATGGAATTTCGACTTCATCGGATATTATTAACCCACTTTAGCCAGGAACCCAAAATGACCCACGAATTTAATAAAAATGCAAAAACATGTTTTTTTAACATTAAAGGAATTAAATGTGCTAAAATCCCAAACGTATTTAATAAATTGTGAAAAATAATCCGTTGTAGGCATGTCCCTATCCGGATTTCATTCTTGCCTAAGGATATCGTCAGGGGACGACGTTTTTAGAATTTCTGGAAATATTTGTTAAGTTAAATTACAAACTCAATCAGAATTTCTTGTTCTCGTCTAGGAGCATTATTAAACATATAAAATATCAAAGAAAAAAGAAAAACAACAACTGAAAATTTTCCACAATTTGCTTTGTCATCTTCCAATGTACTACTCTGTTGTTTTGACAGATCTAGCAATGTAGTGACATCCATTCATGTATAAACAACAATAGAAAACAATGTTTTCTAAAGTGTCAGTAACATTTAAATTTGCACAAGCACTTGCATAATAGTTTTTTTAATTTAATTTTATCGGGATATACATTAATTGCGTTAAAGGAATTAAATATGCTAAAATCCCGTATTTAATTTTTTAAATTAATTTAAAGATTTTTTAAAATGCCTAATTTGGAGATGTCGATTGCTATTTGTACCACATAATAGTTGATATTAACAAAAAAAAAATAAATTGGAAAAATGATAATTCGAGTTTAAGTTTGGAGCGACTGCTTTCCAGAACATTTTACAAAAATTGCTCATTTTGTCAAAAATTAAACAAACTTTTAATGTTTTCATCAAATTTTCCACAGTTTTCGGAAAACATCACTTAAATTTGGTTAGACTATAATTATCTTTACATTTGTTCAAAAAATATTTAACCCTTAGTGGCCTGGGGTCAGAAAAGACCCATGAAACTTAATATTAATTACGACTACGAGATTGTAAAGCCATTAATTTGATAAAAAAAAGATATGAACTGGATAAAAATAATTATTTTATGTAACGTGATCCAGATTGGGTTATATTGATTTGAATATGTCAAAGGAAATTCTAAGCGCCTATTGAGATTTACCTGTGTTATTAGAAAAATATACTTATTGCTTATTTTAGATTCAAAATTTCATCAATGTAAATTTTACATAGTACGTTTTTAAATAAATTTCACCAATGTAAATTTAACAAAGCACGTACTTAGCCAACTTAACAAAAAAAGCATTCGTAATTTAGGAAAAATGCATATCAGTTATTTACCAGGAATTTGGGGCTTGTATTTTTGTATTAGTTCAACACTATGCTATTTTTACATAGCAGGCTTTTTAAAAGATACACCTTTTTTTTCTGCGTGTGGGTTAACCGAGTTTTGTTATGTACTACTTTAAATTTCTTGTTTATACTAACTTGGCCAACTACTGTATTTCATTAATTTCAAACAAACAGACACACAACGCGTAGGAAACAGCAATGTTCGACATTTGAACAACATCTCAGGAACTATTTATAGTTAGAACATCCAGGAAAAGTTAAGCTTTTGTAATGTTTAAATAAGTATAAACAACAGCAAAAAAAAAAAAAGAAGATAAATGACAATGATATATAGACAACAATATAATCAATGAATGGGCACAATTTAAATCACAGACAATCAAGTGCCCAGTAAAAAATTTTCAAAAGAAGTGTTAGCAATTTGTCGGATGGCTACAAAACCAATTCAATTGAATATAACTTAAACGATAAGTGGTATAAGAAAGAATGAGGTGACTAGCTATGCCTCACAAAATGCATCTGATTAAAATAATAATATTAAGTTGCTTTCATCTTTATACACTCAAAATAATAGCATAAATTGCTTCTGATTTTGTACATTAACTAAAATAAATATTTTGCAATTTAAATAAAAAAATATAAATATATCTAAAAAAATTTAAAAGAATAATAATAAACAGCCCACTATAAAAATGGTGATTGGTTATTATTATTTTGGACAATCCTTACAATCCTCATTATTTGTATACCGAGAAAAAGCGTGTTCGCTTACCTTCTGTATCACATTAAAACATTAATAGTACATTAACTATAATGGCTTATGTTTATCATAATTAATTCCCTGGTTATTTTTGTCTGAATTTTATGTTTTATCAGAAACAGAAGCAATTACTGCTAAACTTCAGAATTTGTTGAGTGCACTTAAAAAGCATTTTGTTATTCTTATTACTAGGCAAGGAAGTTTAGCACTAAAATGCATAAAATATGTATTAAAACTCCAAAAATATGCATTACAACTTTAAAAATATGTATTCAGCTATTTCAGCATTTTCAATAATTCCAATTAGATTTAATAGTTTTTTTATCTTAAAATGTGGTTTTAACATCGAAAAGACTGTTTATAATTTTGGGATAGTTGTTAACATTATTTTTCCGATATTTTCGTCTTCGTCATAAAAATAAAGCAAACAAATATTAAAAAAAATATATTTATAATTTGTGCAGTTTTAGTGAAATATTAAATATGCATTTTTAGCAAAATATGCACTAAATGGCAAAATATGCAACAAAATGTTTCAAAATATGCATTCAAATATATATTCATACCAAAATATGAAAAAATACGAATTTGTAACAAAATATGCAAAAAATATGCATTATCAAATCGATGCCATTTTGTTTCAAATTTGTTGTTTCGCAGTTAACGTAGTTAACGCTCTCCTCAAGCCAGCGACAAAAAACATCTATGAATATTTACACGAAGTTCTTTGACCTGCTTATTACTAACTTACCATTTACAAAATCTAGTTCCAGTGATTTGGAAATGTCATTTTAAATTGTTGAAATCTGCAATGAAAACAAAATGTTCGCGTTGTTAAATGCCGTATATATGTGTGTATATCTACAAAAAATGTAAGTTTTTAAGATTTTATATCATATTATGAAAATGTAATTAATATAAAATAGTTAACTGAATTTGTATAACAATTGCTTATTCTGACATTTACCCACAGCACGTCAGCTGTCCTTACAATATTAAAATAAATTCTTAACATAAGTTTTTGACTTCATTAAAAACTGAATTATAGTGAAGGCTGTTGTATTTGTAAGTATTTCTAATTTTGAAATTATATTGCATTTGTTTTAATTAAGAAAGCTTTTTTTTCGCTTTCATTAGAAAAAAACTAAGTAAATAATAGCCGTTTTATCTAATCACTTGGATTTAATAAATCCAAAAAGTATTTCTTAAAGTGCTCAACAGATGGGCTTAGATTTTTCCTATTTTAAAAAAAATTTTCTGTCCGACACTTCTTTCACCCTAATTTTTAATACCGAATTCGATGATGGAGGATTTTACTTTAACTTTTAATTTATAATTATATTTTACATAAAACAGCGATAAGTAGTCTGCCTTTTCAGTTTATCACTTCAATTTATATTTTTACACAATTGAAAAATTCCATTGCAATATTTAATATTCACTAATTGGATTTAATTAAATTACTTACTGTAGAGTGAAAAATTGTCATTTCTATTTAAGCTATTTCTCCATGTCTAAGATGAAAAATATGTATTTGGTGAGGTGTAGTTTTTTTTCTAAACAAATTTCATAAAAAAAAATTTAAGAAAAACTTTTTATTTGTTAGTTTTTAAATTTTTTTGTTTCTCTTTTAATTTTTATTCGTATTTTTTTCTGACATTAAATTAATAGGCTGTTTCATATATTTGTGCTTTTATTGTGGATTTATTAAATCCGGCTTTTTTTTTGGATTTAATAAATCCATTTTTTATATGAAAAATTCTAAATCCAGGTGATTAAAAAACACGCTAAATATCAAAATAGAAATTCTTATACACAAAATCTTAATTAATATTCAATAGCGCTTAATGATGACGGGCTATATGGCATAATTGTGCCACTCGATTATGGTACGTAGGTACACATTTTGGTTTTCTCCAAAATTTTAACAGAAAACGGACCCAAAACATGAAACAAGAATTAAATTTGTAATGAAAAGTTCATAAAAAAGTTTGTAACGACCATAAAGCCATAAAAACATTTTAAGCTTCTTATACTCGCTCTTAAGGGGGGTATCGACTCTAGGAAAAATTTTGTTTTCGAATTTGTATTTTATTTGGATAGAGCATACTCTTCAGTATATGCTTAAAAAATATCAAGAAAAAATACGAAGAAATAAAATTTTCGCAAGTGTTTTGTGAAATATATTTTAGTCACAAAGTAATATTCCATGCATTAAATTTGTACACAAAATTTTTTGGAAGCATTTTTTATGATTGTCTTTATCATAAATCTTATTTCGCATAATACAGCGAAATAAAAAGAAAAAAAGCTACATCCAAAGATACAAGAATTGCACGCAGTCTTTAAACAAAAGCCAATGACGATTCCTCGATGGTGGGCGAAGGCACGTTATATGAAGCAGGTACTGATGGCTTTTTATAAGCCATAAGAATAATCAATGTACATTAAAATAAAAAACAAATACAAAACAAATTAAAAAATGTACGCAATAAAATGGTTAATAAATTCTATACCATCGTTTTTAAGAATATTTGGGTTAATATATAAAACACTCTTTATCCTATTCTTCCCAAATTTGGTGCACATTTAGAAAACTGCGAGATATAAATTTTGTTCATACACGGTTTTTTGAAATTTTGCTGTTTTCTTGGCGTAAAATTAATTTTAAACTTTAAACGCGTTTCCCACAACCCTGAGTGCAAAATCGGCTGCCACTGTACAGACAAGGCGGGTTAACCGATTTCGATCCGGGTTTTTTTCTTTCATAGGCAAGAAAAAACTCTAGCCCTTATCGTGGCCCTTTTTGTGAATTTTGGTAAATTTTATATCCCCAAGCAAATGTGTTTTTTCTTTCCCGAGTAAAACGGGTTATATATTATTTTATATTATTTAATACAATTATGTCTCGTTACATATTGCTTTGTATGGCATTATATACAATAAGACATAATTTTCGTCGGTCAAATTTTATATGACCCAATATCTAAATATATCTTTTTACATATGTTCTCCAATTCAATCAGATCTCGCCATGGAATTTAAATTATAAGACCAAATATCAGAGACTAATAATTATAGAGATAGAAAATCAAAACTTACACTACTAACCGATAGAGGGCGCTATTAGTATTCCAAAGACTCAATGATTTGGACTATGCGGACGACATTTGCTTCTTGTCTCATACATTGACTGGAACGAGAACTAAGCTTGAAATGTTAATTAAAAATGCAGCCCAAGTTGGTCTACGAGTCAATATTAAGAAAACCAAGCTAATGCGGATTGAAACCTCTAATCAGACACCGCTTAGTGTTGCAATAAGTGGCGTTCCAACGATAATAGAAGACGTAGAACAATTCTGTTATCTTGGTAGCACAGTTTCCAAAAATGGTGGTGCAAATAACGACGTCATAGCACGTATAAATAAGGCCCGTCACGCATATCACAAGTTAAGGAAAGTATGGTCCAATCGGAATATATCCCAGCGAACAAAATTAAGAATTTTCAACACCAGTGTTAAACCTGTTCTCCTATATGGTTCTGAAACCTGGAAAGTCACAGACTTCATATGCAGAAAACTTCAGGTATTCATCAACAAATGCCTGAGACGAATCTGTAGAATATTTTGGCCTCAAACTATTTCCAACGAAGATTTATTGGGAAGGACAAACACCGATCCAATAATTATAGAAATAAAACGCCGAAAGTGGCGGTGGATAGGCCATACGTTGCAACGATATTGCCAAAAATGGCCTTTGAATGGAACCCTCAAGGCTCAAGGCGTGCAGGAAGACCTTTTACAACGTGGATAAGATCTATTCATGCTGAACATCGATCTAGGGGAACATGGCAGCAGATCAAACTATTGGCGCAAGATAGGCAACGATGGACTGATTTTGTTTCCGCCCTATGCTCCGACTAGGAGCTATAAATATCTAGCATAAGTATTATATTTAATATTCGTTTTACATATAATTTCAAATGCTAAATATTTATTAAAGGAATAAAATAAATAAAAAATTAGTATTGCCTGAGCAGCTATTTAGTATCAGCTGAGCCTATATTTAAAAACTCAAAAACTGCTGAAAACTGCTCAAAAAGGAAAAAGCCAGCGCCGAATATATTCAAATAATATAATTTGAGATATGCGTTTATTTTTTTTTTTTGCTTTCTTCCCAGCAAAACCTTGGTAATACGTTGGTATTACAGAATACATTACCTGGTAATACCATACCCCTTACCATTGCATTATTTCATAACTAAAATGTAATGTCTTACGTATAATGTGCTGCATAACTACTGGGTAGTAATAGAAAATTATTACCAATGATGTGTTTAAACACCTCAAAGAAAAGAGTTACTTGTAATACACAACATGAGTTCTAAATAATAGCAGCGACTTATTACAGATGGGAGTTACTTTTAATGTGATACGTGATCACTTAATAGAAATAGCCACTTATTACCGATGGTGTATTCAAATACCTCAAAATAAGGAGTTATTTGTAATGCGATACATGAGTGTTATTTTCTACTTAAAATATTCGATACAAATAATTTATATGTTTTATACATATTGACTGAAATATTTTTTATGTTTTTTATTAACTTTATATTAATCTGAGTAAATATTAATTAAATATGAATATGCTTCGTTTTAGCATTTATAAAAAACCAACACGATAACATCTTATTTTAATTTTTTTTGTAAGAAGTAAGTATATATTTTTATACAGTAAGTAAGCGCATAATTTTAATGTGTTATTTCAGACCTGTTTGTAACACATTTTTTTGGCCTTACTTTAAGCTGTTATGTAAGTAGTATTGTGCTCAGTATCGGTTATGTAAGTGGTTACGTAACTCCTAACATGTAACATTAAAGTAACATGTTCTTATGTTGTTACCTAGCCCTCTTTTGGAAAGTACATACCTCCAATGACATGCCCTTGTTAAAATAATAGCTGTTGGAATAGCAAAGTAAGAGGTTACATACCATAATTTCTTCTTACAAACCTTATTACCAGGTAATAGAAAGTTTTGCTGGGTTGTTTATTATTATTTAAATTTAAATAAAAAAAGAAAATTGTCAATTTTTTGAATAAAGTGCCATCTAGTGATAACGATGTTTTTATAACTTATTTTTTTGGTGATGCCATACCCCTGCCAAATATATCTCAGTTTCAAGTTTAAATTTAAAAAAGATTTTATTGAAATCAATTACAATCCATTTTTAATTTTAAAATATTTTTTTAGAAAAACAAATTTTGATATAAAGTTCAAGTGATTTAAAAAATAATAACATGAAAACGAAAAACCAGTAAAATATTTTTGTATAGAATATGAATGAGATGTGACAGTTACCCATAAATATCGACGTTGAAAATATTGTGTTAAAAGTAGAGGCTACGGTCAGAACCGGTCGACCGGGTAGACCGAAAGACCGAAAGACCGGGTAGACCGGGTTTTAAAACCGGTCGACCGGTCTTTACGGTCTACCCGGTCTTTACGGTCTACCCGGTCTTTACGGTCTAGACCGGTCGACCGGACGACCGGTCGACCGGGTAGACCGGTCTACCCGGTCAGACCGGGTTTTAATACTATTTACAAAAGGCAGGTTTTTGGTACTTTTTAGCATAATATACTACAAAATATAAAAATTGTTAAAATTATGTAAATTTTATATAAAAAAATCGAAAATTTTTAAAATTGATAAATTTTTAAAAAATTGACGAATTTTTAAAAAATTTTCAAATTTTTGAAAAATTGATAAATTTTTGAAAAATTGATAAATTTTTGAAAAATTGATAAATTTTTGAAAAATTGATAAATTTTTGAAAAATCGATAAATTTTTGAAAAATCAGCAAAATTTTGAAAAATCGATAAAATTTTGAAAAATCGATAAAATTTTAAAAAATCGATAAATTTTTAAAAAATCGATAAATTTTTGAAAAATCGATATATTGAAAAATTTTACAAAAAAACCGATAAACTTTCAAAAATACCAATAAATTTTATAAAAATTGATAAATTTGTAAAAATCAATTCATTCATGGATATATTTATAATAATGTATAACAAAATAATGCGTATTTCGTATTATATTTATATGAGAGACCCACGGTCTTTTTCGGTCCCATGCACGGCGTTTTTTTCTCCTGGGTCTCTATAGGCTAATCTTTTTGGAAAATAATCTACACGTAATTCTGACTTAGAGCTGTAAACTTTTTTTCAACATGTGGAACAAAAATATTCAGAAACAGGCTCTTGAATTCAGAAAGTCTTGCAGTTTTCATACATTTATATGAAACTGCGACGGTCTTTTTCGGTCCCATGTACGGCGTTTTTTTGTTCGGGGTCCTTATGGGCTAAAATTTTTCAGAAATAATCCAGACGTAATTCTGACTTAGAACTGAAAACTTTTTTTCAATGTGTGGAGCAAAAATATTCCGAAACTGGTTCTTGAATTCAGAAAGTCCTGCACTTTGCATACATTTATATGAAAATGCCACGGTCTTCTTCGGTCCCATGTACGGCGTTTTTTTGTTCGGGGTCGTTATGAGCTAAAATTTTGCAGAAATAATCCAGACGTAATTCTGACTTAGAACTGTACATTTTTTTTCAATGTGTGGAGCAAAAATATTCCGAAACTGGCTCTTGAATTCAGAAAGTCCTGCACTTTGCATACATTTATATGAAAATGCCACGGTCTTTTTCGGTCCCATGTACGGCGTTTTTTTGTTTGGGGTCGTTATGAGCTAAAATTTTGCAGAAATAATCCAGACGTAATTCTGACTTAGAACTGTACATTTTTTTTCAATGAGTGGAGCAAAAATATTCCGAAACTGGCTCTTGAATTCTGATAGTCCTGCACTTTACATACATTTATATGAAAATGCGACGGTCTTTTTCGGTCCCATGTACGGCGTTTTTTTGTTTGGGGTCGTTATGAGCTAAAATTTTGCAGAAATAATCTAGACGTAATTCTGACTTAGAACTGTAAACTTTTTTTCAATGTGTGGAGCAAAAATATTCCGCAACTGGTTCTTGAATTCAGAAAGTCCTGCACTTTGCATACATTTATATGAAAATGCCACGGTCTTTTTCGGTCCCATGTACGGCGTTTTTTTGTTCGGGGTCATTATGAGCTAAAATTTTGCAGAAATAATCCAGACGTAATTCTGACTTAGAAGTGTACATTTTTTTTCAATGTGTGGAGCAAAAATATTCCGAAACTGGCTCTTGAATTTTGATAGTCCTGCACTTTACATACATTTATATGAAAATGCGACGGTCTTTTTCGGTCCCATGTACGGCGTTTTTTTGTTTGGGGTCGTTATGAGCTAAAATTTTGCAGAAATAATCTAGACGTAATTCTGACTTAGCACTGTGAACTTTTTTTCAATGTGTGGAGCAAAAATATTCCGAAACTGGTTCTTGAATTCAGAAAGTCCTGCACTTTGCATACATTTATATGAAAATGCCACGGTCTTTTTCGGTCCCATGTACGGCGTTTTTTTGTTTGGGGTCGTTATGGGCTAAAATTTTGCAGAAATAATCTAGACGTAATTCTGACTTAGAACTGTAAACTTTTTTTCAATGTGTGGAGCAAAAATATTCCGAAACTGGTTCTTGAATTCAGAAAGTCCTGCACTTTGCATACATTTATATGAAAATGCCACGGTCTTTTTCGGTCCCATGTACGGCGTTTTTTTGTTCGGGGTCGTTATGAGCTAAAATTTTGCAGAAATAATCCAGACGTAATTCTGACTTAGAACTGTACATTTTTTTTCAATGTGTGGAGCAAAAATATTCCGAAACTGGCTCTTGAATTCTGAAAGTCCTGCACTTTACATACATTTATATGAAAATGCGACGGTCTTTTTCGGTCCCATGTATGGAGTTTTTTTTGTTGTGGGTTAACATTTAGCAAAAATTATCTAGACGTAATTCTGACTTCGTTGTTCCAAAACTGCTGTCCGTTTTCATTTATCTCACTTAGTTTTTAAGATACGGGCGATATTCCAAATAAAAGCCCTTTTCGCTCTAGGAGGCTTAGTTTTTGAGAAAAACGCGATCTTAAAATCTAGCAATGTAAGTCGAAATTTAGTTTCGGTATCGGGGTATTATGGGCGGGTTCTGACTTCTGGTGTAAACATTTTTTCTCTAGCTCTCTTAGTTTTCGAGATATGGACCATCAAAATTTTATTAAAGCGATTTTCGCATTTATTTTTCCACATATAATTCATTATGACTTCCTTGTTCCAAAACTGCTGTCCGTTTTCATTTATCTCACTTAGTTTTCAAGATACGGGCGATATTCCAAATAAAAGCCCTTTTCTCTCTAGGAGGCTTAGTTTTCGAGAAAAACGCGATCTTAAAATCTAGCAATGTAAGTCGAAATTTAGTTTCGGTATCGGGGTATTATGGGCGGGTTCTGACTTCTGGTGTAAACATTTTTTCTCTAGCTCTCTTAGTTTTCGAGATATGGACCATCAAAATTTTATTAAAGCGATTTTCGCATTTATTTTTCCACATATAATTCATTATGACTTCCTTGTTCCAAAACTGCTGTCCGTTTTCATTTATCTCACTTAGTTTTCAAGATACGGGCGATATTCCAAATAAAAGCCCTTTTCTCTCTAGGAGGCTTAGTTTTCGAGAAAAACGCGATCTTAAAATCTAGCAATGTAAGTCGAAATTTAGTTTCGGTATCGGGGTATTATGGGCGGGTTTTGACTTCTGGTGTAAACATTTTTTCTCTAGCTCTCTTAGTTTTCGAGATATGGACGATCAAAATTTTATTTAAGCGATTTTTGCATTTATTTTTTCGAATATAATTCATTATGACTTCCTTGTTCCAAAACTGCTGTCCGTTTTCATTTATCTCACTTAGTTTTCAAGATACGGGCGATATTCCAAATAAAAGCCCTTTTCTCTCTAGGAGGCTTAGTTTTCGAGAAAAACGCGATCTTAAAATCTAGCAATGTAAGTCGAAATTTAGTTTCGGTATCGGGGTATTATGGGCGGGTTTTGACTTCTGGTGCAAACATTTTTGCAGTAGCTCTTTTAGTTTTCGAGATATGGACAATGAAAATTTTATTGATTATTTTTTATTAAGCGAACAAGGAAGTCATAATGAATTATATGTGAAAAAATAAATGCAAAAATCGCTTAAATAAAATTTTGATCGTCCATATCTCGAAAACTAAGAGAGCTAGAGAAAAAATGTTTACACCAGAAGTCAAAACCCGCCCATAATACCCCGATACCGAAACTAAATTTCGACTTACATTGCTAGATTTTAAGATCGCGTTTTTCTCGAAAACTAAGCCTCCTAGAGAGAAAAGGGCTTTTATTTGGAATATCGCCCGTATCTTGAAAACTAAGTGAGATAAATGAAAACGGACAGCAGTTTTGGAACAAGGAAGTCATAATGAATTATATTCGAAAAAATAAATGCAAAAATCGCTTAAATAAAATTTTGATCGTCCATATCTCGAAAACTAAGAGAGCTAGAGAAAAAATGTTTACACCAGAAGTCAAAACCCGCCCATAATACCCCGATACCGAAACTAAATTTCGACTTACATTGCTAGATTTTAAGATCGCGTTTTTCTCGAAAACTAAGCCTCCTAGAGAGAAAAGGGCTTTTATTTGGAATATCGCCCGTATCTTGAAAACTAAGTGAGATAAATGAAAACGGACAGCAGTTTTGGAACAAGGAAGTCATAATGAATTATATGTGGAAAAATAAATGCGAAAATCGCTTTAATAAAATTTTGATGGTCCATATCTCGAAAACTAAGAGAGCTAGAGGAAAAATGTTTACACCAGAAGTCAAAACCCGCCCATAATACCCCGATACCGAAACTAAATTTCGACTTACATTGCTAGATTTTAAGATCTCGTTTTTCTCGAAAACTAAGCCTCCTAGAGAGAAAAGGGCTTTTATTTGGAATATCGCCCGTATCTTGAAAACTAAGTGAGATAAATGAAAACGGACAGCAGTTTTGGAACAAGGAAGTCATAATGAATTATATTCGAAAAAATAAATGCAAAAATCGCTTAAATAAAATTTTGATCGTCCATATCTCGAAAACTAAGAGAGCTAGAGAAAAAATGTTTACACCAGAAGTCAAAACCCGCCCATAATACCCCGATACCGAAACTAAATTTCGACTTACATTGCTAGATTTTAAGATCGCGTTTTTCTCGAAAACTAAGCCTCCTAGAGAGAAAAGGGCTTTTATTTGGAATATCGCCCGTATCTTGAAAACTAAGTGAGATAAATGAAAACGGACAGCAGTTTTGGAACAAGGAAGTCATAATGAATTATATGTGGAAAAATAAATGCGAAAATCGCTTTAATAAAATTTTGATGGTCCATATCTCGAAAACTAAGAGAGCTAGAGGAAAAATGTTTACACCAGAAGTCAAAACCCGCCCATAATACCCCGATACCGAAACTAAATTTCGACTTACATTGCTAGATTTTAAGATCGCGTTTTTCTCGAAAACTAAGCCTCCTAGAGAGAAAAGGGCTTTTATTTGGAATATCGCCCGTATCTTGAAAACTAAGTGAGATAAATGAAAACGGACAGCAGTTTTGGAACAAGGAAGTCATAATGAATTATATGTGGAAAAATAAATGCGAAAATCGCTTTAATAAAATTTTGATGGTCCATATCTCGAAAACTAAGAGAGCTAGAGAAAAAATGTTTACACCAGAAGTCAGAACCCGCCCATAATACCCCGATACCGAAACTAAATTTCGACTTACATTGCTAGATTTTAAGATCGCGTTTTTCTCGAAAACTAAGCCTCCTAGAGAGAAAAGGGCTTTTATTTGGAATATCGCCCGTATCTTGAAAACTAAGTGAGATAAATGAAAACGGACAGCAGTTTTGGAACAAGGAAGTCATAATGAATTATATGTGGAAAAATAAATGCGAAAATCGCTTTAATAAAATTTTGATGGTCCATATCTCGAAAACTAAGAGAGCTAGAGAAAAAATGTTTACACCAGAAGTCAAAACCCGCCCATAATACCCCGATACCGAAACTAAATTTCGACTTACATTGCTAGATTTTAAGATCGCGTTTTTCACAAAAACTAAGCCTCCTAGAGCGAAAAGGGCTTTTATTTGGAATATCGCCCGTATCTTGAAAACTAAGTGAGATAAATGAAAACGGACAGCAGTTTTGGAACAACGAAGTCAGAATTACGTCTAGATAATTTTTGCTAAATGTTAACCCACAACAAAAAAAAACTCCATACATGGGACCGAAAAAGACCGTCGCATTTTCATATAAATGTATGTAAAGTTCAGGACTTTCAGAATTCAAGAGCCAGTTTCGGAATATTTTTGCTCCACACATTGAAAAAAAATGTACAGTTCTAAGTCAGAATTACGTCTGGATTATTTCTGCAAAATTTTAGCTCATAACGACCCCGAACAAAAAAACGCCGTACATGGGACCGAAAAAGACCGTGGCATTTTCATATAAATGTATGCAAAGTGCAGGACTTTCTGAATTCAAGAACCAGTTTCGGAATATTTTTGCTCCACACATTGAAAAAAAGTTTACAGTTCTAAGTCAGAATTACGTCTAGATAATTTCTGCAAAATTTTAGCCCATAACGACCCCAAACAAAAAAACGCCGTACATGGGACCGAAAAAGACCGTGGCATTTTCATATAAATGTATGCAAAGTGCAGGACTTTCTGAATTCAAGAACCAGTTTCGGAATATTTTTGCTCCACACATTGAAAAAAAGTTTACAGTTCTAAGTCAGAATTACGTCTAGATTATTTCTGCAAAATTTTAGCCCATAACGACCCCGAACAAAAAAACGCCGTACATGGGACCGAAAAAGACCGTGGCATTTTCATATAAATGTATGCAAAGTGCAGGACTTTCTGAATTCAAGAACCAGTTTCGGAATATTTTTGCTCCACACATTGAAAAAAAGTTTTCAGTTCTAAGTCAGAATTACGTCTGGATTATTTCTGAAAAATTTTAGCCCATAAGGACCCCGAACAAAAAAACGCCGTACATGGGACCGAAAAAGACCGTCGCAGTTTCATATAAATGTATGAAAACTGCAAGACTTTCTGAATTCAAGAGCCTGTTTCTGAATATTTTTGTTCCACATGTTGAAAAAAAGTTTACAGCTCTAAGTCAGAATTACGTGTAGATTATTTTCCCAAAAGATTAGCCTATAGAAACCCAGGAGAAAAAAACGCCGTGCATGGGACCGAAAAAGACCGTGGGTCTCTCATATAAATATAATACGAAATACGCATTATTTTGTTATACATTATTATAAATAATCCATGAATGAATTGATTTTTACAAATTTATCAATTTTTATAAAATTTATTGGTATTTTTGAAAGTTTATCGGTTTTTTGTAAAATTTTTCAATATATCGATTTTTCAAAAATTTATCGATTTTTTAAAAATTTATCGATTTTTCAAAAATTTATCGATTTTTTAAAAATTTATCGATTTTTCAAAAATTTATCAATTTTTCAAAAATTTATCAATTTTTCAAAAATTTATCAATTTTTCAAAAATTTATCAATTTTTCAAAAATTTATCAATTTTTCAAAAATTTATCAATTTTTCAAAAATTTATCAATTTTTCAAAAATTTATCAATTTTTTTAAAAATTTATTGATTTTTATAAATTTTTATAAAACATCGATTTTTCATAAAATTTTTTAAAAAAAATTTAAAATTTTTAAAAATTTTCGATTTTTTATATAAAATTTACATAATTTTAGCAATTTTTATATTTTGTAGTATATTATGCTAAAAAGTACCAAAAACCTGCCTTTTGTAAATAGTATTAAAACCCGGTCTGACCGGGTAGACCGGTCTACCCGGTCGACCGGTCGTCCGGTCGACCGGTCTAGACCGTAAAGACCGGGTAGACCGTAAAGACCGGTCGACCGGTTTTAAACCCGGTCTGACCGGGTAGACCGGTCGACCGTAAAACCGGGTAATGGGGGGCTCTAGTTAAAAGAGTTAATACTTAGCAAACGCAGTCAGACTTTGCATGGGATTTCGTACCAGATATGTATAGCAACAAAACAAGCCTATTGATTTAAAAAAGAAACATTTATTTCCCGTATATAATTTATGGTATATTCTTGTTTCAAATGAAGTCTTTCTTAATATCTTAGTAAATTTAAAATTACATTAATTTTCATTTAAAATGGTATCAATTTACATCGAAACAACAGATTTTTTTATTTTTTAATTGAATGTTGGTAAAAGTTGGCCAATTCTTCGAAGTAATTATTTTGGTTTAGGAATAACGCAGCACCAAATTTATCCATAGTCTTGAAGGATACCATAACATATAAATGAAAATTAAAACAAAAAAAAAACAAGCAGACTAAAATTGTGTAATAATAACTTAAAACCCTAATAAATAATTCCCAATATTAGTGAAATCTAGTTTTTTATTCATACGATACATTATTTACAAATTTAAAATATTTTTAAACGATTATTTCATGTCATTTAATTTTATTAAAAACTGATTTATGTCAAATTTGTTATCATAATTTTAATGTATTTTTTTCTCTTTAAAATGAATAGCCCAAAAATTAAAGGTTTATTTGAACTTTTCTCACTTTCAAAATGAAAATCTCACCTTTAAAGAAAAATCCAGTAATGATTTATGGAAAATTATTTGAAATTTCATTTTTAGATTTTTTTATATTATGGATTATTTTTGAACTATACTATAGTTCGTATAAGTACTGATTAATGTGTAGATACTTTTTATGTATGCAGTTTCACATAAAGACTCGTAAACTTACTAGATTTACTTAGTTTACACCATACAAGAAACCTTACGTGAATCCCTCATTGTTTTTCAGTACATTATTTAATAAAAACCGAAATTCGAACATTTTTATCCAATTGGACCTAATTGCATCAAATTTTAAATATGAAGATATTATTTAATACAATAATGTCTGGTCAAAATTCGGATTAAATTGTATATAATTTAAAGTAATTAAATCCAATGTGATCCACGTAGATACAATTGTATTCACCATTTTTCGGATTAAATTGTATCTGATTAGTTATTCTATTCTATCAAATTAGATATATCACCATATCATCTTTTTTAATCGGGTTGTTAAAAAAAATTTTAAAAATAAAAATCGGGCCAAGGTAAGCACTAGAGCATTTATTTTATTTATTTTTCGATAATTAATGAAGGCTGCATAGTGGTAGCCAATTTTGCCTTTTTTAAAAAAAGGCCAGTAATGCAGTGGCAACTCTGGCGATTTTGGCTGGGGAAATATTAGAATGATATTTTTTAAAGATACTACAATAAAATGATTTTTAAATAAAAAATAAAATATTAAAAATCCTGTTAATTGAATTTTGGACAACCGTTTAAATACGCCCTTTAAAATGCTGTTGTTACAGAACTTACGCCCTTAACAGTTTTTGGTATTTTTAATGCATATTTTTAATGTAAACAATAGTTCAACCATAGAAACAAATCTTTAAAAATAGCAGGATAAGTTAAAAATTACCTTGCATAAAAACTGCAAAAATATTTATGCAATTTTTTGTTTGCTAAATACTAGGTATTCAATCGATTAGTCGTTATTCGGTTAATCGAATCATTTTGATCAAATATTGTTTCAATAATTTAAAATGTGCAAATATCGAATAACGTATAATTCGAATAATTTGATGCGATTAATCAGTTAATTGAAATTAGTAAAAAAATTACAGAAATATTTAAATAATATGTAAATATTTTCTATTAAAGCAATTAAATGTGCTAAAATCTCAAAACTTAACTTTGGAAGCTATGCAAGAGTGATTTTTTGAAGTTGTTCAGAATAACTTCTAAAAAACAGTAAAAATACACTAACGGATACTTGTGAAGAAGCGAAAGAAGTAGTTTTTAAAGCATTACTTCCAATTTTTTTGCTAGAATAACCTTTGGAAGCCAGACCCAGCTAAAAAACCGAGAGTTTGACATGTAGAAAAAAATCGAAAACCCCAAACACTTTACGATCACCAGTATGAATTTATTTCACTAACTGTGAAGCCGATAGTAATGCAGAGTAACAATTGGGAGACTATAATATCACACTTAACAGTTAGAATACAGCCCGGAACCCCGATAAGTTCCAAGAAGTATGTAACATTTTATATTTTACAGCATATAACTTTGTGCTGATGGTTTTTACTACTACTACTACTAAAAATACTAGACGGCGACACATTTTTATTACTATTACTTAGTGCATCATTAATTGAAATTTCCTTAATATTATCCAATTCTTACTCTGGTGTAAAGATTCATATAGTTAGCACGTCCACAATTAAATTTCCTGTTCCTGTAGGTACTCAAAAATAAATTCATTTGCAGAGGGCTGCCGGTTCAATCCCTGCTCTTGGCAATACACAAAAACATTTTCGTATCCCTTGTAAAAACGTTTTCTTCTTCTTCTTCTTCTTCCTATAAATCAGCAATACATTCTATATTTTCTTTGTTTGCATGATCAAATAATTAGTTTCTTTGTGATACATTCTAAAATCCAATTTTGCACTTATCAAAAAGTTCCAATTCCCATCACTAACATAACTCGTAAACAAAAAAGCAAATTAACAAAACTTTCTCAATAATATATATTATCACGTAATTTAAATAACGTTTTGTATGCCATACACTAAAGCCACACCTTGTATAAATATTTGTTATACTATTTCAAAATCACAAGATAATATAAACTAACAAGAAGAAATATTGCATCCTAACTTATTTATATATGCAAGTCTACAGCTTGAGGCTTCCTATTCAAATCGATAAAAACTACCCAGCAAAAATTATAATTTGAATGAAAGTTCCGCTGAGTTAAATGTGCTTGTGTTGTTCTTATACAAGGCACATAAAACACATCCCAGTCAGAAATCGCCAGTGGTACAAAAAATCAAGCACTGGCATACCACTGGGTAACCATGGTATTATAAATAAATGACTGGCAGAACACTCATTTGGGACGCTTTGCCAGCGTTTGAAATAATCGTTTTACCAGTATTTTTTTTACAAAAATTTCGGTGGTTTATAAAAAAAACCACTGGCAAAGAATTGGCTTAGAGTGATAAGCCAAGGTTTGCAACCAGTGGTTATCCAGTGCTACCTAGCCAATGCTACCAGGCGTACAAAAATCAATTCACTGGAAAACCAATGATTTTATAAAAATGCTGACGCTTCGTTAAAAAATGTTTGTAGTCGGAAGGTTCCGAGTTCAAATCCGGTTGCAAGCAAAAAAATTTTTTTGGATTTTTTTTAATTTAAAATTTTTTTTGTTTTATAAAATCAATTTTTTTGTTTGTGGGAAAGCTCCTTCAAGACCAACTTTTTTTTTGCCCTACAAACACTGGCATACTAGTTACTAAAAATTGTTTGCCAGTACTAGCATTTTGGCACAGCCAGTAGTTGTTTAGCCATTAAATATTATATGTCTCGTTAGCTCAGTGGGTAGAGCAATCGTCTGCCAATCTGACGGCATGGGTTCAAATCACGGCAGGGTCAAAAAAATACATATGAACTTTTTTTTAATTTTATTTTGGAAAATATATTTCCAGACCACCTATTTATTGGTTTTGCCAGCCTTTTGCCAACGTTTAAAAGGAACAAACTCCAGTGCTTTTCCGGCGCTTTTTGAACAGCCGGTCCTTTTGTCTAATGATGTTATCATTTTGGGAATGGGAAAGCACTTTTTGCCAATACTTCTACCACCTGTTAAAGTGCTTTGCCACCGCTTTCCCGTTTGTATTTTTCTGACTGGGATGTCTTATGTAAGTTTGAGTAATAATGCTGGACTTTAAAAGTAGTCCCAATTTTTATTAGAAATTTAAGGATCAGGTCTTTAAATAGCATTTAATTAAAGATTTTCTATTAAGTCATCATCTGCTAATGAAATATTCAAATTCTTCATATATACATAAAAAATTTTTACCCAAAAAATTGGCAAAATTCTGCAAATAGTTGTAAGATTTTACCAAGAATTCCCCAAGTTCTTATATAATTTATACTCCCAAATCAAAATCTAAATATATATTTATGAATATATGTGATCATACATTGACTTTTAAATGATCATGCATGGGCATACATGGTCATTGCGTAGTTCAATGTGTGACCACACAAGATTTCATGTTTTTCCATATATTTTCGGATCCGAAATTTTGAGGGTATATGACCCTACACATAATTCATATATGATCATATATGATCATGTCTGTTCATATATATTTTGGTTTTCATATGGGCTAATAAAAAATTGGTTAGAACAGTTTTACCAATTTTTTTTGGCAATTTATGTGTGAACGAAATAGTAAGAGTTCTATGAATTTTAAATTATCTCAAAATTTAGAAAATAATCGTTCAATTGCTTTTGTGACTGTTTGTGTAGACAGACATCTTTTGTGGGAAAACAAGCAATGACAATTGCTGCATTCAGTTTGTATTTACATATGAGGGCAAATGTCGAATTTTGAATTTTATTATTTACACGCGTAAAATCTGGATGTGGTAGACGTATGTGTATTTACGTTACAACGTGTATGCACTTTACCATTTAAAAGCTTGATAGTGAAAATAGTAATGAGTAAAAAGATAGCGGTGTAGAATGATAAAGCTATACACTTTTCCATTCCGCGTGAGACACCTCCAAAACATGGTTTCTGAATGCATCTCGGATACTTCTGCTGACGAAAAGCGTTGCCCCCATAGTTTATCTTTGATGTGCGGGAACAAGAAAGAGTAATTGGGTTCAAAGTTAGGGCTGTACGATGGATGACCAATTAATTCGATTTTTTGAGTTCTCAAAAAGTCATTTGTTTGAGCTAATTTTTGAAAGCTCGCGTTGTCGTGGTGAAGAATTATTCGTTCTGTCAAACAAATAGTGGTATATCATTTATAATTAACTGCGTTGTTCTAACGGCACTGTTGCCATATGACCATTTGTTTGTTGGTTTTGTAGCGCTTCGAGAGCGCAGTTCGATTGGATATTTTTTCTTTATATGCCATTATTTACAGATGTTACAGAAGTTCTTTTCAATTGAAAAGCATAAGC
Organism: Leucophora obtusa; assembly: GCA_949987735.1. Taxonomy (NCBI): domain Eukaryota; kingdom Metazoa; phylum Arthropoda; class Insecta; order Diptera; family Anthomyiidae; genus Leucophora; species Leucophora obtusa. The sequence goes on from OX465299.1 coordinate 142,055,012, forward strand.
CTTACTCCACAGTTTCTCTTTCCTAGAAGCTATTCTCCGGATATCAATACACTGATTAGTAAGTAAAAATAATGAAAAAAAAGTTTACCAAAATTTATTAAGAAAATTTGGCAACCATCGACCGATAGTTTTTAAATTTCTTTAAATTGAGATTATAGATTGGAATTAATGTTATCACATAATTATTAAACCGCAACGATATTATGTACTGTTTTAGTTCTATTGTATTTGATCTCAAAATTGCCTCCCTTAAATGGCGCCCATTTTTAATTTTTCGTTTAACTAAATTCCTTGAAATGAATAATATCCTTCATGATATTAATGATATAATTTCATAGAATTTTTTTCGTAGAACCAATGAAGAATTTCATTATGTATATAATATTTAATTAATATTATGAAATTTTTCATAACTTTTCCTTCATAAAATTTCATAATTTCATTAAAAAAATTCATTGAATTTCATAAATTAGATCTCCATAAATTTAATGCAAATGTTCTTTATATATATGAAATTGTTCAATAGTATTTACTTTTTTTTATTTTTATTTTTTTTTTATAATATATCGTCATTTCCTGAGAGAATAATCTTTTATAATTTTTATTTTTTTTAAATTAATTTTTTATTATTAATTTTGGACTATGAAATTTATTTATAAATCATATTAATTTTTTCGAAATTTTTTTATGCCCCTTTTTTGATTAATGAATTCTTTCTTTAGATATATTTTGTACATCCGTAAAATATGCTACGATTTTATTATGCCTTTTAAATTTGCTAAGTACTTTTTATTTATCCACTCCAGCTTACCAACGACAACGACAACAATAAATAATAGTAAATGATTTTATGGAGCTCTTCATTGGCTGAATGATTTATTCATTGGACGAGTGGCCTATTAATTTCATGAAGAGTTTCATTAATATAAGAACTTTTCATTAACATTGACTTTAATGAAACCTGTTTCATAGATTCTATGAAAAGTTTCAGTGGACGAGTTCCAGTGGCAATTTTTATTGAAACTATGAAGAAATTCATTACTGAAGTGATGATAATTCTCTTAGTGTAGTAGTAGTTTTTAATATTTTGGAAAGGTATTGATTGCTGATAATTCTAGACTTTATATATTTAAAGTTTTTTTTTAAATTTACCGCTTATGTAAGGTTTTTAGTTTAATATACATAACATTTTTGTACATAAAACTGATTTACCTAATTTCGATTTGCTAATTTTATGTTCACTGCTTTACATATTGAGAAAAGTTTGTTGTCTGCATTTAGGCGTTATGTGGTTTAGTTGCAATTTCATATGCTGAACTTGTACTGTTTTGTATGTTTTTGGTTTCTGAGGTTTCAATCGTTGTTATTTGAATTTGCTTGTTTGTTTGTTCTATGTGATTTTGTTCGCATTTGTACTTTTTATGAAAATTATGTCAATTTTATGTTGAATCATATACCTACAAATGTGTGGGTGTAAATTTAATATTGAAAATATGTACCTTCATTGCAAACTTTAAATGATTTATCACAGAAAATTATATGAATTTACACTAATTTGAAGCCAGTTTTCATTTTAATAATTTCTTTTTTGATATGCCACCTTCAGTTGTCATTTATGAAATAAATTTTCATTTAACTTACAACTCAGTTCATTTTGTTCAAAACTAATATTCATTAGTTTTATATTCAGCAAAAAAATATATATATATAATATTGCATGTTATTTATATTATTTTAAATTGCATGCTAATCTAACACAATATTATAGTATAAGTTTATGTTTTTCATTTTTGCTGATTTTAATATTTTCTAAAAAAAGTTTAGTTTTTATTAAATTTAAAATTTAATAAAAAAAATGATATTGAGCTCAAGGATAATAATTTGAAGTTTTTGTGCAAAAACTGATTTATATTCCGCATACATATTATATTTTATTTTATTTTTAACATGTTTTATAAATACACGTATTTCCTTTAATATATTTCTATGTTCTTTCGGTAGGTTTTTTAGAAAAACCAAACCAAAATATTTATGTATAAAACAAAGGTAACCACCATTTGACCGTTTAAAGCGTTTGTTTATAATCTTTTTTTGTATTTGTTGTTATTGTTTTAATAACGTTTGACCACATGTGAATTTTATGTTCTATATAAACCACACATTCGCATACAGACTATACAAATACACAGACAAAGTGCTGGGAGCAGAGTTTAAAACGAATTTATTCTATATCAAATATTTCAAGTAAATATATTAAATATTCCTTAAATTCTCCAAATGGAATGATAAAGAATTTGTTACCAGAAAAAAAATAAAAATTTTATTTTTAAAAACTCTTAGCATGTTTAGAAGCTACATTGTTTCTAGAGCAGAGTTGCCAATTTCTGAATAATTATTCAAAAATGGTACTATTTATACATTTGTTGGATAATTTTGTAATAATCACATTTTTGTGTAATTAAAATTTTTATAGAAATTTTTGTAAATTTCTAGCAAAATAACATCAATATTCAGATAAAAAAAATTTACCACAAACTTCCAGTTACTTGTGAATTATTTTTGTAAAATTGTTAAATCTAACATTTGTGTTTTGTTTTTTAAATGCAGCATACCATACATTTTCAATATTTTTGATAAATTTTTGATTGTTTACAAATTAATTGAATTAATTAATCTGCTAAATTTTACAATTTTCTACAGGGTGGGCCAACTTGGACTGACTGATTTGAAATGCTTATAATTTTTGTATTTTTAATTTTTTTTATTTAATTTTTTTTTGCAAATGAAAGTATAAATTTTTTTTAAGCTAAGTATGAAAAATTACATCTTTTAGATGGCGTCCATTTTCCTGTTGGCAGTTAATGGCTCTACTCAATACATTTTGCAAAATGCTGCGCAGCGTTTCTGACAGCAATTGAGCAATTTCTGTGCGAATATTCTGCTTAAGCTCCTGAATATTTTGTGGTTTGTTGATGTAAACTCGTTCCTTCAAGAAACCCCACAAAAAATATCTGGGGCCGTAAAATCTGCAGAACGAGGTGGCCACGTGAAATCTGCATTTTTTTAAATTATTCGGTCATCGAAAAGTTCTCGCGGAATTGACGGCCCCAGATTTTTTTTTTGTGGGGTTTCTTGAAGGAACGAGTTTACGTCAACAAACCACAAAATATTCAGGAGCTAAAGCAGAATATTCGCACAGAAATTGCTCAAATACAGTGAGAAACGTTGCGCAACGTAATGCAAAATGTATTGAGTAGAGTCATTAACTACCAACAGGAGAATGGACGCCATCTAAAAGATGTAATTTTTCATACTTAGCTTAAAAAAAATTTATAATTTATACTTTCATTTGCAAAAAAATTAAATAAAAAAAATTAAAAAAAAATAAGCATTTCAAATCAGTCAGCCCAAGTTGTATAAGATGGAAAATATTGATCAATTTTAATTTCATTTATATTTTTCTAATAACATTGAAAGTGCGTGTGAAAAGATCAATAAAATTGAAATAAATTATTTTGACCGTGTGTGCTCGGCTTTAAACAACATATTTTGTAATTACGAATATGTTTATTAAGTTAATAAAAAAATATAAAATATTTTCCTTCTCTATTTGGGTTTAAAACTTGAGTTTCAGTAATTTAAAATGTTTGTTATAGATTTAGGGCTTCTAACCCAGCGATAAATTTTTTGGCTGCAGTTAACATGATACTGGGCTTTGACGAGGCACATTTTTTTTTAGCGCAGAATCAGAATATTTTGAAAATAACTCACCAATTCATACAAAATTTACCTACGAAAATACCTTTGTACTTTTATAATGACATAATAAAATTCATAATTATATGACCCAGGGGTATGGCATCACCGAAAAAATAAGTTATAAAAACATCGTTATCACTAGATGGTACTTTTTTTCAAAAAATTGACAATTTTCTTTTTTTATTAAAATTTAAATAATAACAAACAACAAAGCAAAAAAACAAACGGATATCTCAAATTTTGTTATTTGAATACATTCCGCTCTTGTTTTTTTCCTTATTTTGAGCAGCTTTCGGCAGTTTTTTTGTTTTTAAATATAGGCTTAGCTGATATTAAACCGATACTAAATAGTTGCTCAAGTAATACTAAATTTCAGCGCCCTCTTCCGGTGAGTAGTGTAAGTTTTGATTTCCTATCTCTATAATTAATTGTCTCTGCCTAAAACTATAACAAAAACTTTAAAAGTCACACATTTCTTACAGTCATTAGAAAGCAATCAAAACAAAGCCCAATATCACTTCTTCGCTACATTTTCAAATGGTCCTGTCTATTAAATTGACGCGAAAAAAAATTCCGTTGCAATTTCGTAACAAATTCCACGTAAGTGAAAAATCATTTTTTATATGGAGTTTGACAGCATTTTGCTTAGGACTTGATGTATGCAGGGCTATGGCATCACCAAAAAAATAAGTTTAACAACATCGTTATCAAGAGGTGGCGCTTTGTTCAGTAAACTGTCACTTTTCATTTTTATTCAAATTTTAAATAAAAACAAACAAAAAACTTTAAAAAAAGTAAAGCAAATAAAATTTTATTTCGTCAAATATATTTAGCGCGTATTTCCTTTTAATTTTGAGCTGTTTTCAACAATTTTTGCTTTCGAAATATAAGCTCAGCTGATACTAAACGGATACTAAATATTTGCTCAGGTGATACTAAATTTCAGCGCCCCCTACCGGTGAGTAGTGTAATTTTTGATTTCCTATCTCCATAATTAATTGTCTCTGGATGTATGTTGAAAAAATCATTCAATTCCCAAAAAACAGTGAGAGTTTTCCAAAAATGGGATTTTTAAAATTTTGTTGTCCTGTCCACATTCAAAGGAGGGACGGAACAGGACTTATGTCAGCTAGTTTTTTGAACTCAGAGGAAAATTTGTCAGGTATTAGATTTTATTACAAAAATGGTTTCATTGGCAGAAAACCATTAGAAACTGGGAAATATTTTTTTTTATAAAACGCATCTGAAGGAATTAGTTTTTCCGAAAGTAATTAACACAATACATTTGTTTTATTGTGGAAAAAGTCCGTTATTATATTATTTGATCGAAAATGGGGAGAACTCCATTATTTTGAAATAAAATACAATAAAAAATTTGATAAATTTTTGTATGTAACTTCATATGGTTCGAAACGCTATGTTCAATGTCACTGTCATAGATTACATAGATCTCTTACTCTTTGACATTCGCTGTCAGTGCACGTATCTCATTAGAATGCGTTGGATATACAACCTATGCCTAAACAAAAATTATCTGATGTTTGCAAAAGAAGAAGAAGAGTAAGATATCTATGTAATATATGGTCACTGTTCCTAATACTTTTTAAAAAGCAAGTGGGCAGAGTTAGTACAGCAGATGGACAAAGTCAGAAATTATTAGGAACAGTGACATTAAACGTAGCGTTTCATGAACAACCTAAATTATTCGAATTGTTGATTGTTCCGACTATAGTACAAGACATCATATAATTTAAATATTATCGTAATCAGAAAAAGAGAATTAGAGGGTTAAACTAGAGAAAAGTTCCAGACCAAAAACAAAAAAAAAAAATGTTTTAAATACAAATGGTAACCGAAACGACGCGGTTATCGGGAAGGATAACGCTACTTTAAATTATTTCAGATAACGGCATTTTAAGGGTAGGATAATAGTATTTCGATTTTTTATGTGTTTTTAAGGATAATGGTAGTCAGCTAAAACCCAGTAACAATAAAAACAAATAAATCAACCTACTTTAAATAAAATATTTAATGACCACGACCAATTTATTTTGGTATCCGTATTTTATGGCCAAAGGTTTTTCAGTAATTTCTGTAATAACATTTTAAGGTTAACTGCATTTCGGTTATTTCGATAATGGTATTTTAAGGTTAGCGGAAGTACTCTGAAAGGGTTTTAAATCGATAACTGTATTTTAACGATATTGCCTGCCATCTCTTAAAAATAGGACTCGAGTTTAGAAAGCAATTTTTAACAAAAATCGGTTGAATATACAGAAACTTTTCCAAATCGATCTAGTTTCCAAAATAAAATAAATAATGAAGAATAAATAAGAAGAATGCTTCTTGTACTAAAATTAATATATTTCAACAAAACAAATCAATTTAAAAATTAAATATTATTTGTAAAATCAGTAAAAAATTCTCTATTCTTGGCGCACTACTTCAAACTATTTCGGACGAAAAATTATGAAAAGTTATGATCATTACTTTGAAAAAATAACACAATGACACTTATGAGTAAAAAATAGATATACTAATAACACTGTGAGACAAATAGTAGGGGTCAGTGATCGGGAAGGGTTCAAACTACCGGGGAAAGTTATATCGGTAAAAAAGAAGTTATACGTGTCCCGGCGTTTCGCTGGGTCACCCCTAGGAATCGAGATATATCGATTTGACCTTTGGTGATCTTTTTTTGACATAACTCAAGAACCACTAGTTCGATTTTGCTCAAACAATTTAAAAAAAAATTAAAAATTACAATTCCTATAATCTGTTCATATAACGTTTTTCTATATACTCAACAGTTTTGCAGGTAAAAATAAATGTATGAAGAAAAAAATATTTTTTGCCTAAAATATTAAAAAAAAGTAATAAACAAAAGGTTATTGATTTTTATGGTAGCGGTAACAAACATTTATTTTTACCGAGTTATGTCAAAAAAAAGACCACCAAAGGCGACAATTTCCCCTATATGATAGTTACTAACTTCAAATCGATATATCTCGATTCCTAGACTTGACCCAGCGAAACGCCGGGACACGTATAACTTGTTTTTGACCGATATAACATTTCCCGTTGGTTTCATCCCATCCCGATTTTGACTGTCGCATAGTGTAATTATATGTTTCTTATGTTGTACCCAGAGCTTTGAAGAATTAATTCCTTTTTGAATGAATTCACTACCAATCGAATTCAATTTTCCCTAGAATTGAATAAATTCCTTTTCTTAAGTAATTCACTGAATTCATTCAACTGAATGCGTTCATCAAACAACAAATTCAAAGAATTAATTCAATTGCAATAGTTCTTTTTATTAAATCAAATGAATTAATTCACCGGTGAACGCGTTCAATTTTATAAATCGAACGGGAAAAAAGTGAATTAATTCCTTACTGAATTAATTCACCATTGAATTCATTCAATTTCATTTTCATTCAGTGAATTAAAAAAAAAATAAAATTACATTCAGTGAATTAAAAAAAAAATAATAATTTCACTGAATTGAAAAAAAATAAAATAAGTTCACTGAATTAAAAAAAAAAATAAGTTCACTGAACTCAAAGCTTGTTTTCTGCCGTTCAGTAGAAGAAAACAATAACGTACAAATAAAAGTTTTAAATAAGCAATTTTACAGCGTGTGCTAGTAACAAATTAGAAACCGGATGCTGTTTATCAACCTACATGATTCAAAAATAAAGCCTTTTACTATTAAAAATAAAAACTTTACAGATATAGATAAATGGGGGGGGGGGGGGGTGGGAAATATAATTATATAACTAGTTTGAAAAATTAATAGTTATATTTTTTTCCAAATTTATCTATATCTGTAAAGTTTTTATTTTTATGTACATTATTGTTTTCTTCTACTGGACGGCAGAAAACAGGCTTTGAATTCAGTGAACTTATTTTATTTTTTTTCAATTCAGTGAACTTGTTTTATTTTTTTTTCAATTCAGTGAACTTATTATTTTTTTTTTAATTCACTGAACGTAATTTTATTTTTTTTAATTCACTGAATGAAAATGAAATTGAACTTTTTTTCAGTTCGATTTATGAAATTGAACGTGTTCACCACTGAATTAATTCATTTGATTTAATAAAAAGAACTATTGCAGTTGAATTAATTCGTAACAAAATAAATCGAACGAAAGCAAATATGAATTAATTCCATTCAATATATGGTGCTTAGTGAATTAATTCATCGAATTTTTAATTCAGAATGAAAAATTGAATTAAGGAATTAATTCTTCAAAGCTCTGGTTGTACCTTATATAAGCATATATGTTTATACATTGTCTTTTATAAAATTAGATATCAACCATATCTGCTATACATAATGAGATATGACAGATCTATTGTCATATATAATTATAAATGATCATATATAACATAATATAAGGTCACATATGGTGGCATATAAGCCATATATTTTGAGATATAATGATATATGTCCTCTTATAAAATTTTTTTGGTTGAATTATGTAAGATATTATTATATATGATTATATATTATATTAAATGCTCTAAGATATAATTATTTATTATTCCACATATGGCGCAAGATGAACAATATAATTTGAGATATGATTATATATGGTCCCACATCAATAATATTTTCTATGTGTTTAATATATAATTAGCAGAGCAAGTTTATTTTGGCATTTGCCATTAAATGCCATTTTTTCAGTTATTTCGTAAAAATGCCATTTTTACAAATCCTTGCCAAAAAGCCATTTTGTCTATTTTTTAGACTTTTCATTATAAAAATGCTATAAAATTCAGTAAAAACTCAATCTTTGTAAATAATTTTTATAAAAAAATTTAAAAAAAGCAATATTTTTTTTAGAAGGAAGAGAAGAAAACATTTTTATTGAAAAATTTAACAGACACAAGGGAATCATATTTAATATTTAATAAAATTCCAGATTTTTTTTTTAAATCATACTAATATACGGCGAATGCACTTTAGCAGTTCAACGGTAAATTCCATCATTATTGTATTTTTGTTAAAAACATTCAGAAAAATCCTTAAATCAACTATTATATTTAAAATTTTTGAAATAAGCGTGCCATTTTTGCGTTTTTTGTGCCAATTTTACTATTTTTTCGTGCCATTTTGCCTGCCAATTTCAACTTTTTTTGTGCTATTTTAGACTTTCCCTGATAATTAGTATGTATAGTCACATATAATCTAATTGACCATACTATCGAATCGAATAAATATTTTTTTGCAGATCTTAAAAAGATTAAACCATTTTGTGTCAACAGCATCTGCAAATTATGTTTCCAATTAATAATAGTTTAAATAGAAATTTATTAATTCAGTTCGAGGCCAATTTCCTTATTATGAAGTAACATAATAAGTACTTTTTTTTAAAAAACTGCTATTTTTCATCATCAGGATACTCTCCTGACAAATACTTCACAGAGTTTTTGCTTTCAAAAAATCTCTTACTTATTATGTTAATTCATAATAAGGAAATTGGCCTCGAACTGAATTAATAAATTTCTAATTAATCAATTGAAAAGGTCGAAAAAACAATTTTTATTTTTTAAATAAAAATTAAAAACCAGTTTTTTAAATATAGAATTAGATATCGTAATATATAATAATTTCGTTAAAGTTCTGAATTTGAGTTCTTCCTAGCAAAAATGATTTTTTTTTGTAATATTTCTACATATAATTTTGGCAATATTCTTATTTTTTTATTCCTACTTTTAATACCAACAAAACAACTTGTGAAAAAGTGTTGGATAAGAGTATTTTTTTCCAAAGGATTGCTAAGTTTATACATGTCATACCTTATTTAAACGACATTTTATTACCTTTTCAACAACATGTACATTGTTCTTATCCCATTATTAATTTCGAAAATACAGACTGTTGATATTTAGAGTTTTGACCCATATAAATCGTGGCCTAGACCCTCCAACAAACATATTTTTATCTTCTTCACAAAAAAAAATTCCGTGAGTGAAAAATATTTAAGATTTTTAATTTTGTTTTTTTGAAAGAATGCTATTAATTTATTTTTTTTAAGTCATGAATATATATAAATTTATATAACTAGATATATACATCATATAGTCGGTAATTTTGTATAGCAGTCTGTGGCTGAGTGAGTTAAGTGACCGACTACAACTCCAGAAATCTGGGTTCAAATCCTGCCGACTGCGTTAGTTTTTTTTATGAAATAAATATTTTTTAATAAATAAATATTTTTACTAATTTTTTGTGTTATTTTTTAAATTTTATTAATATTTAAATAATTCCAACTATACCCAATAAGCATCAAGAAACTTGAAATTCAAGTGCTTTAAATATTACTTGAATTAAATTGAAATTAATGCCATTTTTTAAAGCCAAAATCAAGTTCAGTTATGTTTGAAAGTATTTGGAAAAATTGTCATTTTGTTTTTAATAGTGAAAATATTTTTAAAATTTGTTTGTAAAATATCTCAAGAAATAATAAAATTTTTCTCTAATATCGTTTTTTCGCTGAAGAGTTTGAAATAATGGTAAGCAAATATAAATCTTGCAAACCTTTTAATGTAGGTACTTAACTAATATTCATATTTTCATTATCTTAAAGGCATAACTAAAATAATCAATCAATGGGTCATTCGAATTCAGGATTATTATTGGTTCCTTCACCCATAAATGCAACACAACAACAATCTCATCACCATGTACATATTCTCATATGTATGAACACGAATTCTGAACAATTTTTAGTGATCATCTGAATATTTCCATAGAAATATTTCCATTGTTAATTAATTTGTTATGTACGTTAAATTTTTTAAATGAATAAAATCCTTATTTTTCAGCTTTACATTCAGTTTAAATAGATTTTGGCAACAATTTTAAATTATGGGTTTTATTTAGCGTATATTTAAGGCTATAATTTTACTATAATATTAGCTTTTAATTCAAGTGTTTTAACAATGTTCGACACTTGAATTAGAGTAAAATTCAAGGCTGGAATTAAAGTTGATTTACAGTGTTATGTTTGGCTGGAATTCAAGCATCCCTTTTTCTGGAGTATGCTATTGAATTACAGTGTAATTCAAGTATAATTCAAGGCTTGAAATTGGAAAACACGACTGGAATTGCACTTGATTTCAACTTGAATTCAAGCAAAATTGCTTATTGGGATATTATATGATAAATTTTGGTCTCAAATTATCCAATTCGATCTGCCAAAATTAACCTCTCCATTTGTATCTTATTGGATGTAAATTAATCACATCAATTTTATATTATTGGATATTATTGGATCTCCCAATTTTGAGATCTATTTGGATCTAATTTAATCCAGTAAGATATTTGAGGGATTTTATTGGATATTACTGGATACCCCAATTTTGAGATGAACTTGGATAAGATTAAATGTCGATCTATATCAAATGAGATATGACTACATATGCTATATATAATGATTTTTGATCGGGAAGTTACAAAAAATTCAAAATCGACTTTTTGATTGATTATGATGCACCGTATCAAAATACACATTCCTGCAAAATTTTACACTCCTATTCGTACCCAAAAAGTTTACTTAAGCCTTTCAAAAAAAAACTAAAATTAATTGTTTTTGTATAAACAGTTACACATTACATGCAATTTTAATTGAAAAAATGTCAATTACAATTGCTATTTATTGGAAAAAAAAAATAATGACAAAAAGCGCCAGTTAGGGCCAACAAGATGTATCCTTTTTATTCTAAGCCATGCCTATCCCAACCGATTTTTTTTTGAAAAATTTTAATAACAAACATTTAAAAATAAACTTCTAAATTTAATTAAAATTTGTAATTGAAATCGCTTTCAATTACATGTAATTTGTAATTGAAAATTTTCAGTTGCAAATGTAATTGAGTTTTTTTTAATTTCAACTACATTTGCTTGTAATTGTAACTGAAAATTTGCAAGTTAATGTAATTGAAAATGTACAAGTAATTGAAATCCCCCAGGTCTGGTTTTTATTTTATTGGATAGTGAAACTAATTTGTATTTAACATATTAATGAAGAAAATATGAAACTATTTCCTAAAAATTACCAAAACCATTTTTTGTAATTTGACTTACGGTCTTTTCGGTTTCAGAAGAAATCAATTCTCGAAGGCGTAAGTTTGGTATCTCTGTAAATAATGCTTAACTTGGAAATTTTTCTTCAAATACTAATTCAATAACCAAAAATAAGCTTAACCTGGAAAAAACTTTGAAAAAATTTGGTTTATTTTTATTAATTTTATTAAGTTTTTTGCTTCTCCTGTAAAATTGTTTAAATGTAACTTACGGCTTTTTTGATTTCACATGATTATATGGATCATTTTGGTATTAAAAGTCATTTCTAAGTAACTACTTCGAAGTTATTGCTAAATTTTGTTTATATGACCCAATGGTTTCAGTTTGAAATAAAAATTTTAAAAAATGTTTTCATATTAAAAAATTTAAGTTTTGTTTTTTTTTTTTTAAATGAAATACAGAGATTAAAATTGCTACAGTATTTTTAGAATAGTATAATTTTTTGAAAAATTGGTAAAATCTGAAATTAAACTCTTTGCAAAAATCAGTCTTTTAATGTTTTTTTTCATAGGGTTACGTTTAGGTTTAGATAGTGCGGTTAACTACGGTATCGGATACGATTAAAACCGAAATGCAAACTCTACATTTTAGTGATAGATTTCAACGTCAAAATGGGTATTCTGAGACCTTGAAATGGTGTCAAATCTTATGTTTTTGAATACCAGTTCTTGGTCCTAACAAAACATAATTATTTTCTGTCAAAACAACAGATCTTTGAGTTGTTTGTTATAGAGATGTTTGCCTGACTCGAAATGTTCGAGAGTGATCTACAGTTTTAAAAACTATGGTATAAATACTAGCAAACATTTAAATTCCGACTTGGATCTTTAATTGCATAAGAAATTATTCTTTTAACATTTTTTGCTGGTATCATAAAATTAACATATACATATACATATGTGTTTGTGTAAAAGTTGCTTACATTTTGTACACGAGTTTCTATAATTTTCGTATATGTAAACGTAAGTGTCTGTATTTGTGTATCAATGTGAAGTAGGCCACAAATATAAAATCTGACAAAATATATAGCATACTTTAGTGCAAAATATTTCCATTTTTTGTTTAAAACATTAGGACTCCTCATTAATAAATTTTCTGCGGTTTTCTACTTAAATTTAGACACAAGACTATACAACAATTTTAAAAATATTTCGCAATCTAAATTTTGTGCGGTAAAACATTCAAAACAACTGAAATAACAATATTTTTATAACTAAATAAGTATATAAAGAAATTTGTTGCAAAAGTTACATATTTTTAATTTGTCAATGCATAGCTGACCAAGACTAGAATTGAGCGTGGAACTTTGAATATGTTTATTTTTTGTTTCTTTTTATGGTTCTTGAGGCGGTTTAGTGTAAATATTTTACCTTTTATTTTTATTTACAAACAGAAATAAAACAATAATGGTTACTGCAGATACAAGTAGTTTTGGTTTATATTGAAAAATAATCATAATTTATACATAAATATTTAGAATACAAACACCGAATGGTGTTTTTGCAAAAACAACAATATTAGTATTCAATTTAAACGAGTATGAGTCATTATGAACATACATAAATAAAACCATAAACCATCAAGTGAATGATAATACAAATAAGCATTTGAATACGGTGAATATGGTGAAGTGCTAACACAACTTCAGTATTGGTCGTTATTATAAATAGTTCAACATTGGTAAAAACACAAATAGGACCGTAGGAAAGTATGGTCAAACAAAGAAAATTGCTATAAATGTATTGGTCTTTCTGTTAGGAATTTATTCATCTTAAATGTGAGCTTTTTTGAGTTTAAAAGTAAAAAAACGGTGTTATCCGTGTTATGACAAAATTTTTCAAGATGTTTTGAAACGCATTCGAGGGTATATAAATAAAACACGTCCAAATATATCCTAAACATTTGGAAAAGATCTGCGAGTTACACCACTGAGGAGCTTCTTTTCAAGATTTAATTTTTCTATATGTATAAAATTATGTTTCATTGGCAGTGTCCAGCAGACATACATATTTTAGCTAAGTGTACCATAATTTCTATGATTGTTAATTTGTAATTTAATCCACACCGTGATCTCGAGGTAAATAACGATTTCTTCTTATTACGAATGTATGATTAATATCAATTCCTGTAATATATATACGATCAGACGTTCGATGTACAAAGTTGTATCATGGCCTTAAATGCAGGTGTGCGTCTCTACCCTATAAATAATTTCACTGGAATTCAAGTTGAAAACTAGTTCAATTCCAGCCCTGTTTTCCAGTTTCAAGGCTTGAATACAACTTTAATTACATTTTATTTCAATAGCATACTTTAGCAAAAGGGAAACAAAAATTCAAGTTTCAAATATTTTTGTTAAATATACAAATGCTAGAATTTGAAATGTACTTTACTTCAAGCAAAATTTAAAGCACTTGAATTTCTAAAACCTATGTGCTTATTGGGTACTTTCAAAAGTCGAGTTGCAATATATGGTTGACCATTATGGCAATGATGGTTGACCACTATGGAGGCGCGAATTGAGATACCAATTTCAGAAACATGTGAAAACATATTTAGTAGTAATGGAATGGGCTCGAAAACAGTAACTAGGGGTTTTTTTTTGGTTACTGAACTCGAACCTATCATCAGGCTTTTAAAATTCATGATGGTACATCCAATATGGTTGACGCTTTTGAGATTTTTCGCAATTTGCTTTAAAAGTTAGTAGTACATTTTTTTTTGGGTCGCTAAATACGATTCTGATATTAGATTTTTAAAACTCAAACCGACGGATACAACACGACGAACTATTTTTTTTAAACTGAGGAAGTTATTTTTCGAAAAGTCTTGCGGAAATCTAATATCGGATTTAAGAAACCCAAAATGACAATGAAATATGGCGGATAATGTTTTTAAGTTTAAAAACGCACTCAAATTCTAATCAGATACGCTAGTTTTCGAAGCGGCACGTTGCCTTTATATCGACCCGACAGTTTTCAAAAAACCCAAAATGATCGCCTTCTCATTCATAAAAAAAACGAGGAAAAAAATTAAAGTCGGGCATGCCGACTATATAATACCCTACAACAGCCCAACTTATGTTTGGATCCGAAATTCGAATGGGTTGAAATGGACTTGTATCAAAATTTTATATAAAATAAAATAAAAAAAGTAGGAAATATAGCTCAAATGGGCGTTAGATCCAAATATGGGCCGATCTTATTTAACATCAACACGTTTTGTCCATGTGGGTCAGCGAACCAAATTTCATTGAAATATCTTCGTATTTGCGACCTGCAACGTGTAAAGAAGCCAATTTTGGAGGGATCTCTCATGTAATATGTGACTATATTAAACACATAGAAAATATTACTGATGTGGGGCCATATATAAACGTATTTCAAATTATATTGTTAATATTGCATCATATATGGAATCATATATCTTGTAGCATTTAGTATAATATATAATCGTATATAAAAATATCTTACATCATACAACCAACAAAGTTTCATAAGACGGCATATATTATTATATCTCAAAATATATGGCTTATATGCCACCATATGTGATCATTATGTTATATATGATAATTTATAATTATATATGACAACAGGTCTGCCATATCTCATTATGTACAGCATATATTGTTGATATCTAATCTGATAAAAGACAATACCCGGTGAAAAATGTCTATATATGAACATTTATGTTTCAACCATATATGTATGGATCCGAAAAATGAGGTAACACCTAAGTATATGTTCATATATGGACATATATGAACATATACATTTATTAAATATATGCGAATACATGCGAACGTTGCTGTCCTTTATTATAAGGTTGTACGATAGATATAAATTTATGTATGACATTCAAATTAGGCGCTACATATGTTCCTTTTTTTATTCATGGCATTAAATATAATTCCATATTTATCCAAATATGAGTTCCTTTTACATATATGGAAAAATGTATTCTTCGAAATATGTTCATATACAAGTCCCTTTTGCATAAACTTTCATATTTGTCCATATATGAGTGCCATTTCCATATATGAAATAACAGATGCTTCCATATATGTCTGTATATGAAATTTTTTTCCATATATGGAATCACATATACTTCCATATATGTTCATATAAAATCCATATATGTTCATAAAAAATCCATATTTGTTCATATGTGTCCATACATAAACCATATATGAACATGTTTGAGCGTATATGAACATTTTTCACCGGGTATATAAAAATATATGGTTATATAAGGTACCAAATAAGAAACATATAATTATATATTCCCATGTGAAAATCGAAATATATATGAACACACATGATCATACATTGACTTGTATATGATCATACATGGGCATACATAGTCATATACATCCATGTTTATTTCGATGTATGAACATACATATATTCATATATTTCCATATATCTTCGGATCCGAAATTTGAGAGTATATAACGGTACATATTCATATATGACATATATGCTCATACATGATTCACATATGCTCATATATGATCATATACTTCCATATACCCTCAAATTTCAGATCCAAAAGTATGTGGAAATATATGAGATCATGTATGATCATATATTGAACTATGTATGGACGTATATGACTATGTATGACCATGCATGATCACATACGAGCCAATGTACGATCATGTATGTTCATATATATTTCGATTTTCACATGGGTTGGTATTCATGACAACATATATACTCACTATATATTACTACCCGGTGAAAAATGCTCATATACACTCGAACATGTTCATATATGGTTTATGTAAGGACACATATGAACAAATATGGATTTTTTATGAACATATATGGATTTTCTATGAACATATATGGAAGTATATGTGATTCCATATATGGAAAAAATTTCATATACAGACATATATGGAATACATCTGTTATTTCATATATGGAAATGGCACTAATATATGGACAAATATGGAAGTATATGTTATTCAATTTATGCAAAAGGGACTTGTATATGAACATATTTGGAAGAATACATTTTTCCATATGTGTAAAAGGAACTCATATTTGGTAAGTATGAAATTATATTTAATGCAATGAATAAAAATGCAATGAAAATAAAAGTAGCGACTAATTTGAATGTCATACATAAATTTATATCTATAGTACAACCTTATAATAAAGAACAGCAACGTTCGCATGTTTTCGCATATATTTAATAAATGTATATGTTCATATATGTCCATATATTAACATATACTTAGGTGTTACCTCATTTTTCGGATCCACACATATATGGTTGAACCATAAATGTTCATATACGGACATTTTTCACCGGGTATATATTACTATTATAAATTTTTTTGATCGGGTAGATAGATTTTAACGGTTTTTAAAAGGATTCATTCCTGGGGTATACAAACTTATGTACTAACCTCCATCCAATTATCTTGAGAAATTCTACCTTTCCCAGTATCGAAACGGTAGTGATATGTCGTTATTTTTGGACTACCAATAATGATAGCGACATACTTTCCGCATTATTTTAAAACAAATTATAATGAGTTACTAAAAACTACTGAGTAATGTTCTTGATTTTTTTGCAATTTTTTTTAAAATCTTTTGCTAGACTCAATATCTTAGAAATAAATGAAAAATGATAAAAATATAGCTTTTTATGCATTTGTGGAAAAGTATTGAAAAAATATTGCATTGCATTGCACTAAACATTTTGTACTTGTTTAATAAGCACGAGCACTTTAAGTTAAGAAAATAAGACATAATATCTCGCAATGACCAAGTGGTGTTTTTATACCAGCCAACATTAAAATAAAAAAATATCTTAGCGTTAAAAGGCTATACCAGCAATCAACATCAAAAATAAAAAATATATATTATTTTCTCTGCCAATATTTCCTTTTTTTATTCTCAATTGATGAAATTGAGTGTCTTTTGCATTCGTTCAAAAAGTACTCTATAAAATTTTATAGTAGGAGTACCACCTTTCTGTAACAACTCAAAATTGAAATCAGTAGTGTTTTTATTAAAAATTAAGTTCATATATATATATCTAAGTGTAGTGCTTTTTCTACTGCATTTGCATCTATTGTTTTGATGGGTGGGTATATGCCAATTTATATTAAAACCAACTACAATTTCCTATACAAATGTGCTATTAATAAAAATGGTTTGACTAGGTTGGATATATCCCGACTTTAGACCGTACAAAAAGAAAAAGTTCGCCGTACACCGTCGAATCTAAATTAGTTTTGCAAGGAGGTTTCGAAGGGTCGCCTTTTTAAATTTTTCGTTAATCCTTTGGCATTAACAGTCGGATCTTAAAGTATACAGAAAGAATTTACAAAATTATAATTAAATTTTTAAACACATTTCTCATAGCAAATTTGTGAATACAAAAAAAAAACTTTTTAAAATGACAACAACAAAAAACTTTGTAAATACAAAAAAATTTTCTTTTTTTTGTAACTTTGAATTTTTATTTTTAAACAATTTTTATATGAAAGATAACAATTTACAAACGAGTTATAAATATTTCAAACAAAAAAATTGCTGGAAATCAAATTTCAATTTAAAAGAAAATGTGATTGCTTTTACAAATTCCCATTGTTGGTGCCTACTATTTTTTCTGTGTATGATACATTGATATTTTTGTCTCGAGGAGACACATGTTCTGCCCTAAGGGCCATTGACCTCATGTATCCCGTTCTAGTATTTACACACCAAATCTTAGTTATTACCACCCTAATGTACAACTCTAATGTCAGAAAATTAAAGCTCGCAAAAAATCATTAAACTTTTGTTAAGGAAGTTTTTCGATAATTCCAGCAGAACATTTTTTTATTTCTTTTTGTTGCCGAAAGTAGGGGTCGCATACTTAAATTTTTTTTTCATTGAATTTTTTCTTTATAGCAAAACATTGGTCTCCTCGAGGCAGAAAAATTGATACATCACACTTTAAGATCCAACTGTAAATGCTGAAGATATAACGAAAAATTAAAAAAGGCGACCCCTACGTTCGGCAAAAAAAAATCGAAATTGCCATGCAAAAATACTTTATATTCGAAGGTGTACCGTGCGCTTTTATTTTTTTTTTGCCTGGTCTACTGAACATGTTTTGCATATCGTTGAGTGTGCCTTCAAGAATCCTTTTATTTGGGCCTTTGTCTATAAATTGTTTTCAGATTACTCCGAAATAAATCAAAAAAAAAAAATTTGAACGCTTCCTTTAATCCCCAAACTTGAGATTGCGGACTTGAAAAATAAAATACGTGTCTATTAATGTTCTGCCCTCTACAACATATCCAATTTTCGTTAAATATTGCTGGTTTCCTTGTAAGATTATCTAGAATTATGGGAAAAACGCAACTTTTAACGAAAAGCAAGTCGCAATATCTGAAAATTAAAAAAAAAATCATGTTCGATATGCCAAAACCAATAAATTACAAAAAAAAAAAAAAAAAATTCACAAATTTTTCTCACAGTTGCCAAGGGTGAAGCTCCCCAATTTTCTTCAACTTTGCACCACATTTAGATATAAAAAATCGAAAGGTGTAAAAATTCCGCTATAATACATAAATATATTGCTCATAAGCTTCCGGCTTCCGGTATCTACATATATTTGGTTAACAAACTTTGATATAGTTTTATTTGTCTTATATAATTTGATTGTTAAATTTATTTACAAGTGGATTTCATAATGTAAATTTCACATAAATGTAAATTTACCATAAATATCCACTACCCCGTTTTTGTATCTAATGCGAGAAGTTTTCGCATCGAGAAATGCATGGTCACCCTGCATTATACAGGCTGATTAAAGACGTGATAAAATGGACTGCAGTTTTTGTTGTAATTCGTTCAGATAATGTAACTTTAAGAACTGTTGACACATGTTGTTTTGTAAAACACCTAATTTAATTAGAAATAACTTACTATGCAACGTATTACTAGCTGGTTTGGTTTCATATATATTTTATTGTCTGCGACTCACCCTATATAAAGCAGAGCAGGGTTGCATTTCACATGTTTTTTCCGCAAACTTTTTCGATGCGAGAAATACAGAAACCGGGTGCAGAATATCAACTTGATGTCTAAGTATTTGCTATAGGAAGTAATGGCAATTTGTCAATATTTTTTACGCCGCGACATTATGAGACATTTATAATGACCAACCAAAGGAGTACTACAGCAATATCTTCTTGTCTACATATCTTTCAAATATTTGAAGAA
This sequence comes from Leucophora obtusa, assembly GCA_949987735.1. NCBI lineage: Eukaryota > Metazoa > Arthropoda > Insecta > Diptera > Anthomyiidae > Leucophora > Leucophora obtusa. The sequence continues at coordinate 142,075,106 of OX465299.1, forward strand.
AAGTTGTTAAGAAAGTATTCGAATTTTCTTCAAAGGTTTCATATTTGCAAGATTTACAATTTATGCAAAACAACTTTAAGGAACATATGTATGTATTTCACCTTTATTCTAAATTTCTAATGTGTCTTTTTATATATTGTGACCTTAGGCTTTTGTCCTTTATCATATATAACTAAATATTATCAAAAGATGAGTGTTTTGCCATAGGGAAACTTTGTTTCTTTATAACAATTTAGATTGTTTCAGAAACTTATAATGAGCATTTCAATTTGAATTTTATAAATAAAAAAGAAAATAGAAACAAAGTAAAAGAAATAGTGAATTTAAAATAACTAAGTATGTATCTATGTAAGAAGAAAATAGACTTGTTAAACATAACCAAATATCATTTACTCATATACAATGATTTTGTTGTTGTTATTGTTGTTGGTGTTCTCATACACATTTCTTTGTAACATATTTAAAACAGAAAATGTATGTACATAACAACAACTACCAGTACAAGTGAATACAAGTGGCGTGGGTGTCAATGAAAATATTGACTTTGATGTCTGTATAATAAAGCTAACTGAATGGATGGTACCATCCGACCAACCAACCATTCTTCAATTGCATACACATGTGATTACTTATGTACACGGATAATATATAGTACTACTAGTTGGTTGTTTGGTTGGCTTTGATATACATGTGTTTGTGCATTCTTTTGTAAAAACTACTTATAAGAGTAAGAAGTATGAAAAAATAACAACATAATAATAAAAAATTCAACAAAAAATAACAAAAACATACAGATAAAGATCCACACACATATGCACATATCTGACAACTATAAAAACCTCGAAGACAAAAAATGCTTGAGAGAAAGAAATGGGGGAACAAAAAAGAAAAAGTATACAACAACAACAAAAAACTGCACTACATACACTTCATTACAAGCTTTGCATAAACTAATATTGCATCCAATATGAGCTTGTACGAGTACATGTATGTAATTCAGAGCAAAGGAAGACTTCGATTATTCAAGTCTGAAGGGTAATAAATCGACGGGTCTCATCGAAAATATAAAAATCTGAAAAATATTAAAAGATAATCACTCGTCCATGGAAAAATTGATATGCACGTGAAAGTTAAGACCATGTATAGTAAACCGTACGACCTTACAGGCAAAAAAAGTGCGCCTTCAAATATAAAGTATTTTTGCAAGACAATTCCAAAAAAAAAAAAATATTTTTTTGCCGAACGTATGGGTCGCATTTTTTAATTTTTCGTTATAGCTTCGGCATTTAAAGTCGGATTTTAAAGTGTGATATATAGATTTTAAAGTGTGATATATAGATTTTTGTGCCTATAAGGAAAAATCCAATGAAACAAATTTTAAAAGGCGATCCCTACGTTCGGCAACCAAAAAAATTCTGCTGGGTTTATCGAAGAACTTGCTTACTTTAATGATTTTTTGCGAGCTTTAATTTTCCGACATTTGGGTGGTACATTAGGGTCGTAGCAACTGTGATCTGGTGGGTAACTACTAGAACGGGATAATTGAGGTCAATAGCTCTTAGAGCAAAACATCGAGAGAAAAACATCGATGTATCATACTTTAAGATCCGACTGTAAATGCCAAAGATATAAAGAAAAATGAAAATGTCGACCACTGGACGATATACGACAAATTTTTTTTAGGTACGGTCTAAGGTACCCAGGAAAATTTTCTGTTCCAAAGGATCGGTTGTAGAATAGCTACTTTTCATTCACAACCCCTTCTACTGTCGATTTTAACACCGATTCTTTTTGTTTGAAATTGTCCCAAAAGCAACCCCTTCTATAGCTCCAAAGTGGAACCGGTTGCTCTAGCATCAGTTCTGGAACTAGTTCTGGAAGTGATTATAAGTCACCCACACCTTCCATATAGGATCCCAGGAACTGGTTCCGGAACCAGTTCCATGGAATCGGTTGCAGTGGAACCAGTTGTAGAATGGGTGTGGTTGGCTACCGATTGTTAAAAATTTACCTGGGTAATGTTTAAAAATACAAATATTTTTGTGGGGTTTTCATACACAAAATGATGAAACCGTATGCCCAAGTAAAAATACTTATATATTGTTATATATAATGTGATTGGGTTATATCTGACAGTGAATGAAGTCACATTAAGACACATATCATTATATATAACTACATCTGATATTATTTTTTCAATGAATTTTTACGGTACGGTAATTGATGTTATTACATATCCCCACATCTGACTCCATATATAACTACATAAGCCATATAAAACTAATCAAAATATATGTAGTGACCGATATGATTATATATGGTTCGATACTATAACATTATTATTATATAACACTGTATGTATCCTCATACTAAAAATATATTCTTGTAATTTTATATAACTTTCTATATGATCTCATACAAATTAATATAAATCAAGAGTTAATTTCTCCACAGCTAAATAATTTTCACGTGATTTTTTTGCATATAAAATTTATATTAAAAAATGATGGGTACGATTTAGAAGACAAAAGCATTAAAATTTTTATTTTATGTTATAAAATTTGGGACTTTAAAATTGTTCAAACTATAGAAATTTCAATATCTATTTAATAGCCGGTATGCATAAAAAGTATACTTACTATTAGACAATGTTATATAAAATCAGATATTTTTATATCGAATTAGATGTAATTTGATGTGCTGCATATGGACAAATCTCGGATCAAACTGTATCAAATTATATCTTATTTGATATAATTAGACACAAGTAGATGACCCATTTTTCGGATCAAGTTGTATGTCATTGTATATGGGGACTTATCAAATAAGATATAATTATATATGACATCATATTAAGATTTTTACCCGGGTGATTAAAAATAAAGTCGACTTTAAATTTAAAATACTCTTTTATAGAAAGGGCCAATGCTTTTATTAAAATTTAGAAATTCTTCTCTATTATTTCATATCCATACCAATATCACAGAATATGTAAAATTAATTAAAAAAACAAGTGTTGTCAAAAGGCCATCCTTTTGAAAATTTAAAATCCTTTTAAAAAGAATGCTGACGTGATCTGAGTATGCAGTTTTACTATACACGGTCTCTTCTTTCACGTGTATATCGAATCTTCCGTGGGTGGGTATGACCGTGAGATTTTATAAGAACAAGTGGTTGATGAACGAATTTTAATGGAATTTGTCAGTAAACTATTGAAGTTTTCTTCACAAAGTAAATGAAAAATTCATTATATTTGATAAAAAAAAATCTTCATATATTTTATGAATCAAGGTTTAATGAAACTTTTTTATTGAGTATATGAAATTTTTAATAAATGAAATGGAATTTTATACATTTTATGGAAACTTCCATTAATTCAATGAAAAGTTTCAATGGACAAGTTCCAGTAAAACTTCAATGGTGTTGTGCAAAAATTCATTAATGGCATGCAGATAATTCTCTTAGGAGTAGGAGTTAGCAGTTTTTATAGATATTAAAGCCTAAACCATATAAACGCAGTGCGAAGTTTTGTCGATAAAACAATTTTTTGTATCTTCTCTATTTGTGACGGCCGAGTAATTAGAAAAGCTTCTAAATAAACAAGAGCTCTTTTTAAACAAAACGCAAAAGGATTTTTTTTTTTTAAATATTAAATCGTTTTCGCGAAATTCAAGAACAAAGTTTGACAGCACTGCCACTGTCCACTGGCACTTTCACTATATGATTTGGGCTTAATATGAATAGAATACACTGCATTATATGTGCTCAAAAATGTTTTAAATTTTACTGTAAATAATCAAATTATTCATTACGTTTAGCAATAGGAAATCTTTCCGATTTTTTTAATATAAAAAGGGTTTGAAATAGGAAAGAATATATAGCTTGTGAAATATTTTAAACACTATTCGAAAGTCCAAATCATTTTGCATAATTGCTTTTTGGTATGTTTAAACCAATTGATATTTGAAGAAATCAAAGGTTCGTGTTACCCTATATTGCAATAGAGCAACACTAACAAAGAGGATTTCTACGGGTTCCCACAGGTGTATTTTTCTAGAGACTTAATCTTATATCTAGCGGGTTATACAATGGAAAACATTATATTATTTTACAATGGAAAATATTACATTACTCAAATTTACGGGATTCAATAAATTTACTATAAATTTACGTACTTTTGCTTTGGACCCAGGTCTCATAAATCAGTAATATAGGTGAAAATATCTTGAAGTCTTGGGATAGTCGGTTAAAATCCCAACTAGTTGGTATATCAAAAAAAGTAGGATCAAGTGCTCGCTTTAATTAAACAATGTATTATATACACTAGGTTTTCCAAGTCAACTGCCACGTTACAGGAAAAAGTATACCGTATTAGTAAGATAATTACAATATTTATTGTTTTATATGATAGGCATAAAATAATTTAACATGCTTTTAAATTTTTTCAAAAAGTTGGCGCAGTCGGCCAATTCAGAAGTTAGTTTTTCTATATTATTTATAAGAATTTAGAAAATGCTAGAAATTTAACTTTATTTAAAGATTTTTTCCCCCAGAATTAGAAAAAATAAACTTTTTACAAAATAACCCCCTAAGTTGTTTTATTTTCGTATTTATGAAACAGATCGTGCTACTCCATTTGGTTATAGAAAATATTTGATGAAATTGTCTTTCTGGTACATTAGATTAACCTTAAAATATTTGTCTTTAATTAGAACCACAGTACGTATGATGAATATGATATTAATCATACGCACCGTGGACCCCACTCATTACAAGAAAAGACAAAAAAGCAAAATCCGATGTGTTTAAAGTAAAAAAAATTATTGTAAAAAAGCAAGAGTAAAAAAGACTTCGAAAAACAGCAGTTTTTTTCAAAAAAGTTCAAATTTAAATAAGAGAGAAATTATTTTTTTGTTTGAAAAGACCAAAAAAAGCTAAATCCAATGTGTTTAAAGCTCAAAAATCTTAACAAAAACTATTTTAAAGCTAAAAACCGGAAAATAAACCAAAAAGAAGGAAATATGAGTAATTTTGTGTTCTTTGCTGATTATACAATACAACAAAATAAGAAAAAGTTGATGCATCGGGATTGCGACACATCATTTCTAATAGACTTTGGGACGCAAATCACAAAATTTGGCCTAGAATTTCAAAGTTAGCTACACTCTAAAAAATGTTTGTAAATTTACCACTATAAAATGGGTAAAATTTTGTTTAATTTTACGAAAATTCGGTAAATATAAACAAAAAATGCGTAAACTTTTTTCATACACACTTCCATACACAATAATACACACACAAAGTATTTTTAATTGAAAAAAAATTATAAATAATAAAAAGAAAATAGCAACATAAGAATAAAATTGTTTTTGGTAATTATTGCTAACGCATGTGGTAGTCTAAACCTCATTTCAAAATTGAAAACGCCGTAAGAGAGACACGGCCTACGCAGGAACAACTGTGTGCAATGACTCCTGCTCAACAAAATGCCTTCTTTGCAAGGGAGGCAGTCAACCAACAACCGTCAACAATAACGGGAGAAAATCCCGTAAGAGAGATACGGCCTTGGTAAAACAACTGGGTGCAATGACTCCTGCTCAACAAAGTCAGTATTCATTGAGTACTGCCTAACTTGCAAAGAAAGCATTTTGTTAAGCAGGAGTCATTGCACTCAGTTGTTCCTGCGTAGGCTATATCTCTCTTAAGGCGTTTTCTCCCGTTATTGTTGACGGTTACTGACTCCCTTTCAAAGAAGGCATTTTGTTGAGCAGGAGTCATCGCACCCATCCAATAGTTATAACAAATTTTTATATGAATTTTATACAAATGCCTTAAGATCCCAAAACGACCAATTTGGACATAAACGATTATGAGAGAATGACTCGGATATTATTATTAATAAAATACGTACTAAAAATTAATTTATTTTATTTAAAAAAAATTTTAGGGTGGTGCTTAAAGTTAGCACAACTGTTGTAAATGTACGCATTATATTGGATTTTTGCGCACTTTCTGTGGATTTTTGCCCATTTTTTGTGGATTTTTACGCATTTTATGCGTACATTTACACGTGAAACGTGCTTTTTTACACACAAATTTAGTAAATTAACACACTAATTTAAAAATTTCATTTAATTTTTACGCACTTTCAATGTAAAATTACAAATTATTTGTGCACCAACTTAAACACAATGTGCGTATTTTTTTTCAATTACGCACATAGAGTAAATTTACCCAATTTATAGTAGGAGTTCAGTTTCCTACTATAAGTTGGGTAAATTTCAACAGAATTTAATTAGAGTGTATAGTTTAAGCAATATTTGAAAAAAAAAAGTTTTTGCAGGAAAATTAAATTTTGTAAAAAATTTTTTTGGAAAAAATAAAAAAAATTTAATGCAAAATTACTATTTTTTTTTGTAACATTTTAATAGAAAGAAATATACTCCTTAATTTGATATATAGCACATTTTGACAGCTCCAATAGGATTGCCACTATGTGTACTTACTTAAATTTGAAATTCCTCTTTTTTCAAGATTTCGTTAATAAATAAACTACGATGAAAGTAATACGCCTTTAGTAAACATCACAGGTTATTTAATTTATCAAAATTTTTTTGTATTTTATTTTCTAAATTTAAGAAAAAATTTACTGAAATTGAAAAATTTCGATTTTTTTTTGATACCTAAAAATTAAGGAGTACATGACAAATCTTGAATTATAAAACTCAGATGAAACCATTTAAATATGTAAAACATATATTTTCTAATCATTAAAAACAAAGATTTATATACTTTAGGTGAAAATTCGAAATTTATTAATTATACACCATTTCCAATTGTAATTGAGATCTTTCCATGTAGTATTAAGAAAAAAGCAATTGAAATTGGGATTTTCCATTTGTTAGTGGGAAAGAACCAATGGAATTAAGATTTTCCATTTCATATTGAGAAAAACCCAAATGAAATTGAGATTTTCTAATTAAAATTGTGAAACCAATAATTGATTTTACAATTGAAATTGAGAAAAAAAAAACAAATAGAAATTGGATTTTGTTATTTGAAATTGAGAAAAAAACAAATTAAGAAAAGTACACCCAGAAAACAGTCTCAGTTGTGGCCACCGAATTTGTTGCCAATCGAATTCGTGCGGTTACGACAACTATCTTTATATTAAATTATATTTTTCCTCATGAAAGCCAATTTTCGGTTGTCCAATTCAATATTATGTTCCACATAAATATTATTATGTTCCACAAAATTTTATTGAAATTAAAAAAACTTTTTTTGAATTTTCTAGTATTGAACCCGGCCATTCAGGTTAATAGTTCACACTCTTACCCACTGCACCACAACTACTTTTAATTTTCTTAGCCATATTTACTGTTTATACATATGAATATTTTATTTTAATTTAAAAAAAACATCTAAATTTTTATCTTTTCCGGGATTTGAACTCGGAAATCCGGCGTACTAGGCCAAGTCTCTACCGACTACACCACAAACACTTATTAATTTTGAAGTCTAATTTTGAATTTATATGTTTTGCTTGGAAAACAAATATAGTAAAAGATTCGTTTACCAATACCAATCAATAGTTGTGTGTGTTATCAATGAAATCCACAATTCGGTTGGTTCTACAGAAACTCCACTTTAAGGTCATATTTGATTAGGATACCCGTATTTGTAGTTACCACTTTCGAATATTGAAATTTTTTTGATAAAGGTTATAGGTAACACCAATTTTCTTGTATAAATAAATGGCTGCTTCTACTGCATAGAATTACTAAACTGATACTAATTTTAAAATTAATTGGAGAAACCAATAATTTGTTAAAACGATTGTCTTTTAGTTCATTTTCCCTATTTTTAATACATAGCAAAATATTTTTGGTGTAGTATTTAATTATAGGCAACTGCAAATAAAATAACGTCCTGGCAAATTCATTTTAATGGTTTTCATCGAATTCCAACCAATCTTTTTCCTGGGTGTACAAATGAAAATGAGAAATTATTATTTGTAATTAAGAAATTTGTTAAAATTCTTATGAATGAAATTAAGGGGGTGATTTTCTAAAACACTTCGGTGAAGTGTTGCGTTATTTCTATAGAAATTGTTTTTGTTACAAAAACAATTTACATTGAAAGTTCCCTTCACTTCACCCAAGTGTTTTACGAAATTAGGTAGTAAGCCTTGCACTCAGACAAAAATGGCAAGAAATTGGAAGTATCTTACATAAAAGCTGTCCATATTGAACTGGTTACAATGAATAAAGCTGCTAACAAGGCTAAATATTAAAAATACGTTACTGGTCTGATCGAGTACGTCAGAGCCGGAAAGCAAATAGTGTGGATGGATGAAACAAATGTTAATTTGCAAAAATTTTGGTTCTTTTGATGAAATGAATTTAGTGTGATACGAGCCAATCAAGCGATTTGATCAGATCTGCAAAATAGGAACATACACCTAATCGAAATAAGCCAATTAGCTTATGAAAGCTCAAGATCTTTAAAGTTTTAAAGATATATTCAAAATTATCCATTGTTTATTTAGGTGTATGAATAAATAAGGAATTTTAAAGAAAAAACTGTCTTTCTGGTAAAAGCTAAATTTGGGAATTTAGCTAATTTTAAAATTTCGCATTCACACTCGTGATGTGAAAAAGTTATTCTTCACAATATTGACCTACAAGGTATTTTCTCCTTGAGTCTAGTTTGAACCATAGTGGCCCATAATACCGAAAGTCGCCCATGAAAATTTTTTACAATCGGTTGCCAACCACATAAATTTTGTAACTGGAACTGATAGAAATTACTTCCGGAACCCGTTCCAAGGACAGAGAATCAGTTATAGAACTACCTTCAGAACTGGTTGTAGGGCAACTGGTTGTATTTTGGTTGCTTTTGGGATAATTTCGAACAAAAATCATTGGTGTTAGAATCGATAATAGAAGGGGTTGAAAAAGAAAATAAATCAAGAAAAGTTTTTAAAATTTATTGCCAACCACACCAATTCTGTCCATGCTTCTACTAAAACCGATTCCATGGAACTGGTTCCGTAACCCGTTCCATGAATTGTATATATAAGGCATAATTGATGGAGAATCAGTCCTAGAACTAATTCCCGAAGTTTTAGAACTCTTTTTGGAACTGATTCTAGAGCAACCGGTTCTATTTTATGGGCTATAGAAGCTGTTGCTTTCAAACAAAAATCATCGGTGCTACTTAGAATTAACAGAAGAAGGGGTTATAAAAGAAAAGTACTCTGGAAAATTTGTTATAATAGTTTGCCAATGACACCAATTCTGCAACTGGTTCCACTGCAACCGATTCCATGGAAGTGGTTCCGGAACTAGTTCCACGGATCTTATATGGAAGTTATGACTAACATAGAAGCAGTTATAGAATTAGCTCCAAAACATATTCTAGGGCAACCGGTTCTACTTTGAGACCTAAAAGCGGTTGTTTTTGGGAAAATTTCAAACAAAAATCGATGGTTTTAGAATTGACAGAATAAAGGGTTATAAAGAAAAATTATACCCAGAAAACAGATTCGGTGCTGACAACACCATTTGTTGCCAATCGAATGGTTCAGTTGTAGCAAATTAATTTTTCGGTTGCGGCTACCGAATTAGTGCTGTCTTAATTGGTTTTCTGTTGCCACAACTGAAAAATTCGGCTACCACAACCGAACCATGCCATTGGCTACAAATGCGGTTATAAGAACTGAATCTGTTTTCTGGGTGTAGCTATTCGTCAACCGATTCTTTGGAACACAAAATTTTTCTGAGAAATTATTTTACAACCGTTTCTATGGAACAGAAATTATTGCTGTGTAATGTGATGGAATTTTTGGACTTCAGATTCGGGTTTAGGGGACCAAAATACTTTACAAAAAGCTTTCGGTAGAAGTGTATGAAAAACCTTTTTCGGATTGTTTTTCTATAGAAATGCGTCCTTTAAAACTCTGACGTTTATATTGTGCATACGTATGTTCTTTGTGTTAGTTATATAAACTTGTAATATGATGATGTTGGATACATGCAATTGACGTTTGTATTTAGTTTTTTTCTACTTTTTTATTATCATTTGTTGTTATAAGAGACTTATAGAACCGTATATTGTAATACAAGAGTATTTGTTTTTCTGTGAAAGATTGAATGTAGAAAATTGACACATTGACGAGTTACATGCCTCGCTGCTTACACACACGATTTACTGTCAAATGCAGCTGTCACTAACTCTACAATAAAATTGAAAAAAATGGATATTTGTTTGCTTTTTTTCTACATTTTTACATTATATTTTTTTGTTTCGACACAATATCATCTGAATGAACATATAATAGGCATGCAAATTATGTTGATTTTAATTTTCTCTTAATGTTGTTGTTTTTTTTTTTTACTTGTATTAGAAAATATGTGCAAACAATAAATTCTTTTTTAAATTATTATACTGAAAAAAAAATAAAAAAAGTTTTTCAATTTAATAAATAATTTGCCCCAATATTGATATGCCACACTATGCATAAAGGTGGAAATTCTATTACAGATATTTAAGAAACCTAATGGTTTTATGATTCAAGAAGTTCTGCTGTATAAAACTCTATCCCCAATATATACCTAAGTATACTTATATATATTTATAATAAATTTTATGTCTCGTTTTATTTCTAATTTTTTGGGGAATTATATCAATAAAAAGTTTTATTTTTGTAAAATAAATATACCCCAGAGGCTTGACAACAAATAGTACAATTACGACCAAAAACCATATTATATACATTGTGTTAGGTACACATACATACCCATATAATGGTATGTAGGTTTTTATCTAAACTATTATACATTTAATTGAAGTTTGTGTAATCAACTTTTGATACTCGTACATAGTCCAAAATTAGCTACATTCACATAGTTTAACTTTACCATCACTTTATCACACACACACACACAAATATACACTCATCCCTTCATATAATTTGTTAAAATAAAAATGCCAAAATGCTGAAAAAAATATATATGTATATTTTTTTTTTGCTCAGTTTTGTTCATTCGATTTTTAGTAGTACAAAAATGTCGATGTCTATCTTTAAAATTAAATTGTGGCAGCTACCAGGCCTGGAATAATAGGTATTTTCTATACGTGGTTTTTTTCAAAATCCAATAGATGTAGAATATCATCAGTATGGATGATACAATGTGTGTGTGTGTGTGTGTGTGTGTGTGTGTGTGTGTGTGATATTTTTTAGGCCTTACGGAAATTGAAATTTTATAAAATTTCCATTTGTGTTTGTGGTTTAATGGTTTAAAATTTTTCAAAAGATAAAAATTATTCAAATTTTATTAACAATTTTTAGTATTAGAATTTATAGAAATTTCCATATTCGTTGGTCTAGAAAAATAACCAAGAAAATTGTGAAGCAAATGAAATTTTAATTTATATTTTAAATATAAAATATAATATGTTTCTAGCAATATGCATCTTTAATATATCTACACTCACAATAACTTTACCGTAAAAGTTCAACAGTTGTTTAAAAAGTAAATCAGTAAAGTTGTTTCAATTGAATAAGTAGTTAAATTGCAAAGAAATATATTTTTTAACTTTTTCTATCAGTCATTCAATAAACAAAATACACAATATACGGACTTTCGGTAGAAGTTAAAATATTCAATCAAAATTTTCTGTTAAAAACAATCAGTTGTTATAATACGATTAATTTTAAAATAAACGAGAAATCTATTATTTTTACCGACTCTGCCAGTTAATAAATTAAAAATTAAAAATAAACGACAAAATACAATTGTTTTGAACGAAAAGTGGGTAGTTCTTTTTTTAACTTATTTTCAATTGTTTTAATGTACATATTCGGTTGATTTTAAGGAAAAAATATTGTGAGTGTACCTCAAACTTATGCATGGAATACTAAACCATTTGCGTTATTTATTAAAAACTGTTGATGTAAAATGTATCAGAGTTTTAAGTTAAAAGACCACAATTAAAATTTCATTGAAATATAATTTTAGTAAATCTTATTTAAGATAACATAAAATTTGCTAGTTTCGAAAACGCTTTTATTTTAATAAATATTAATACTTATCGCATATAAAAACATGGTTTTTCTGCAGGAGTATACTTTACAGGTGGACCTTCCTCTATAAAAACTGTTAAAATACTTTACAGAAAAATTTGTTTACGTTAAATATATAATTAAACATCCCATCAAAAAGTACGGATGTTATGATTTAGAATCTACTTCATTCACTACTTCCAAATTATCTGTTAGTGTTTTTTTACTGCTTTTTTATTAGAAATTCTGAACAATTTCAAAAAAGCCACTTTCATTGTTTCCAAACTATCCGCTGGTATATTTTTACAGCTTTTTCAGAAGTAATTCTGAAAAACATCAAAAAAATCATTTAAGTATTGCTCTGAAAATGATCATAAAAAGTGATTTTAAAACAGTTTATTGCCAAGTAGATGATTGCGGGTTCGATTTAATTTTAAAAAATTTTTTTAATATACTTTTACGAAATTGGATTAGTTTATTATAGAAAATCCTGGAATTTTAGAAGAAAACGAGTAAAAAGGTTAAAGTCGGGCATGCCGACTATACAATACCCTACACCAGTCTCGTTAAAAGCCAACTAATGTTTGGATCAGAAATTCGAATGGGTTCAAATGGGACTTGTGTCAAAATTTTCTATAACGTGAGTCAGCTAACCAAATTTCATCAAAATATCTTAATATTTTCGACCTGCAGCGCATAAACAATATAATTTTGGGGGGACCCGTATATGGGCACTAGGTCTAAACATGGACCGGTGATAACCAAAACCAATAGGCTTCGTCCTTGGGCTGATATAGGTCGGTGTACCAAATTTCAGCAAAATATCTTAATATTTGCGACCTGCAGTTTGTAACCAAGCCAATTTTGGGGGACCCTTATATGGGCACTAGGTCTAAACATGGACCAGTGTTAACCAAAATCAATAGGCTTCGTCCTTGGGCTGATATAAATCGGTGTACCACATTTAATCAAAATATCTTAATATTTGCGATCTGCAGCGTATAAACAATATAATTTTGGGGGGACCCTTATATGGGCACTAGGTCTAAACATGGACCGGTGTTAACCAAAATCAATAGGCTTCGTCTTTGGGCTGATATAGGTCGGTGTACCAAATTTCATCAAAATATCTTAATATTTGCGACCTGTAGAGTGCGCACAAGAATGCATGGACAGCCAGACGGACGGACGGACATCGTTAAATCGAAATAAAAAAAAATCTGAGCCGATCAGTATACTATAAGGTGGGTCTAGGACCCATATTTTTTGGTGTTTCAAACATCAGCACAAACTTATAATACCCTGACCACGTAGTGGTGTAGGGTATAAACAGGCAACTTATTACAATTTCCCTCGGTAACTCATGTGGCGCAGACCATTTAATCAAGAAATTTAAGATCAAATTTGGAAATAATCTACAAAACAAAATATATTTTTGTATTCTATTAATTGCAAGATACCCAGTTAAGAAATATTTCTCATCTTGTTTGTTGCTAACTCCCCGTGTAAAAAAGATCAGATTTGGCCAGATCTTAGTAGATCTTACCAGATCTAATTATATCTCAAAATTGGGGATAAATTTGAGATCTGATCAGATCTAGGCATATCTTGTCATATATGGCCAGATCTTAGTATATCTTACCAGGTCTCATTAGATCTCAAAATTGGGGACAAATTTGAGATCTAATTTAAGCGCAATTGTCCTGATCACTTTAGATTTGAACAGATTTGGCACTAGATCTGATCAGATCTTGCAATAAGGTATTATCACATATGCCATATCTGATCATATTTGATGAGATCTGGTACAGGATCTAATTAGATTCAATCATATCTATTTAGATCCAAAAAGATCTGATCAGATCTAAACTTTTTTACACGGGTCGTTTAAAATTAATGCGAAATAGGTCAGAAATTTTAGACACAGTTTTCAAATCTCCAATTTTGAATTTTCAGAAATTTTTTTAAGAAAGTTTAAATAATCCACGTCTGAACATAGTAGATATTTAGAAGTCCAAAAATTGTATAAATTCATTTTTCTATTTGGCCAGTTTTTTTTCTTTTTTTGGTAGACAATCATTAGTTTACAGATATTTTGTGGTTTTATAAATTCTTATCAAATTCAAGATTTTTTTTTGTATGTACATATAATTTAAAACCCATGGATCATGGTTAAAGAAACGTCATAAATTTATAACAGAAATCTACGATGAGGCGTCACAAAGCCGCCAAACATCAGTTAGTGTCAATACATGTCAAAAAGCCTATAATATATGACTATATATTATTCTTTAAATATGTGTTGAAAGAAATATATGTAGCGTACATATTACCCTGCAAACATTTGGAAGATGTTTTCCAAGAAGATAATAAAGCTATATCTTAAATTTTTCATTTGAATGAATAATCAAGTAATATTTTGAAATTGTCTTCCTTTTATCATTTGGAAGATATTTTGGAGATATTTGGAAAAACCAACTCAAAAATTGTGTTTTTTGTCATAATTTTTTTTTTTTTTTAAGACGAGAAGCAACACTCAGGAAATTCTTCCTATTAATTAACGTGTTGCTTCCTTTGGAAAGGGGATAGAGAAGTGAAAGGTGGTGAAAGATGAAGGGCTTCAATATCACCTTTTTATCATGTGGAAAATAAACACTATTTGTTTAAAATTTTTGAAAATTTTTTAAAAATTATACAAAATTTGTACAGAAAACAATTATAGAAATATGGAAAACAAACTCGTTGAAAAATGAAGATTTAGTGCACGGAAAAAACCGGGTATGATGGCAACAATATAATTAATGTTTTTGTCAATGGATTATGTATGCAGATATTCTTTTTCAGAATTAGATTTAATAATGAAAATTATAAATCGTTTAGTTTTTTTCGAAGAGTTAATTTAGCGATACCACCTTTTTATCTTCCAGGTGATAAATTAGCGATATACGATTATCTAGCGATATCGCCGATCTATTATTCAGAAGTATCGCTTTCGCTTTTGAGTATTGCTATAGAGAGTACATTTACTCCCGAAAGGGGAATCTTACGCAATAAGAATATGATTATTGCCGCAATAAGATTTTTCTTCCAGGCGATAGGATTGCGAAACATTTTCGTATTGTGATGTTTGCAGGGTATATACACTCATTTTGAATGTGGCTGTGTATGCGTGTTCTAAAAACTAGTACGATTAGTAATAATAGAACCTATTTGGCAGTAGTTCGTAGTGTTTTTTTTTTTTTTTTAATAAAAAATAGGACCTATTTGTGAGAGTAAAGAGTGTGATTTATGAACTTGTTTGCTACATATAAAAGTCCATGACCATTTATCAATATGTTTTTTTGTGTAAAGAAGAAAAAAAAAACACAAACACACAGAAAATTTCATATAAAAACGAAATGGAAAAATGAATTACACTTTTGTGCATAGATTTATAATATAATGTAAAACACAGCCAACCGCCCGTATTGAAACCGATTTCAATAGAATAGACTGGAAAAGAAACCAAAACTACTAAATGATATAAACAAATATAAAACACAGCGACCCCAAAAAAGAAACTTATTTGTTTTCACCCAAAAATATGCTAAATGATTGTGCTTTCTTTACAATTTTTTTTTTATGTCAACCACACTCTCATAAACCAGCAAACAGATAAACAGTATGAAATAAATAGATACTCTTTATAGAGGTATTTTATTTAAATTTCACTTAAACGGAAATAAGGTCATGCTATTTTCCTACTTTAGGTTTTTTTCTCTATATGCTTTTACACCAGAAATACAAATAAAAAAAAAAGGTCAAAAGTTGTTTTAAGCTTCATCTTAAGGAAGTGTTTTTAATGTTTTCCCTGCGGGTTTATTCATATCTAGATATTTATGTATTATTTACAGTATTTTGAACTTAAACCTAATGAAGTTTTTAGAACAAATTTATGTTGTGTATTTTAGTTAAAATACACACATAAACAAATTTGCCCAAAATTTGGTTGAATATTTGTTTGGAAAAGTGTTGATATTTAAATGCAAATGGAATTTAGGCCAATAAAATATTATAGAGAAATTCTATTGAGGTTTTAACTACAATTGGTAAATTAAAACGCTTGTTTCGTATACACTCAAACACCTTTTTTTATAATAAAAGAAAAAAATTAACAAAATAACTAATGGTTGTACATAAAATTCGTTTTACAAATATAAAATGGAAAGATTAGAATAGAGGTAAAATTTCTTGAGCAGTGAACTTTGTTTATTGGTAAATTATATATTCTCTCTAGATTACAGTATTAATTACGTCAGTTACAAACCTGAACTCCATTTGCACAACAATAACAACTACACTCACAATATATTTTCCATAACCGATTGAGGTTTATTTGAAAAGTAATAGGTAAAGTTTGTTTTCAATTGAAGAATCAATTAGAATTCATGGAAAGATATTGTTTAACTTTTTTTATAAGTCAATAAAAAACAAACTACAAAAAAATACGTACCGTCTGTAGGAGTTGATATTTTGAGTCAAATGTTCCATTTTAAGTTTTCTATTTTTAGAAAAAAAATCATTTAAATAATTTCGTTGTTTTCTGTTTTAAAACAAAAAATTCAAATATTTTCGGTTTTCTTTTTTGTTAAAATAGTTTCTTTATATACAAAATTATTTAAATTCAAATTGCCAAAAACTCTTTACTCATGCACACAAACATATACAATAAAAATATCAACGTGTGTGTTGTGTGTGTAGTGTTTTGAAAATTCAAACAAACAAAAAAAACAAAAAAAAAAAAACATTCAAATATGAAAAAACAAACCACAAAATCTTTGTTTTTACGTTTTGTCAGTTAAAAATTGATGATTGTTTTAACAGACTTTTTAATTATTTTTATTTCTTTTATGGATTGTTTAAACAATGTTTGAAAATAAATAGCAAAATGGTTTGAATATAATAAAAAATAAGTAGTCCTGTTTTTAATTGTGTTTTCAATTAAATTATAATGCATTTTAGGTTATTTTTAACGATAAAATATTGTGAGTGTATAAATAAATATTCAGATATAAGTTTTTGTCTCCCTTGAATTATGCTAACCTACCCAGCAAAACCTTGGTAATATAGGGGTGCTACTATGAATATTAGCTGGTAATATATCAAACCGCTTACCCTTGCATTACGTTGGGCCCTTATACCTTACCCCTGCATTACTTTTAATACCAAATTCATACGTTTGGGTATTTCATTGGTATAAATAATTCGTTTTTCTAGAAATTTATAGAAATTCTATTTTTTGTTAAAAACCCGTGAATTTAAACTTGATATTCGGTTTAAAAAATTAAAATTTAAACAAAATGTTTTTAAAAACTCCTTACCTGTAAGTTCAGAATAACATGTTACTAGGTAAGGAGTTACATTGATGGACATGCCCTTGTTAAAATAATAGGTCTAGTAATAGAAAAGTTAAACTTATATAAAAGGAAAACTCATAAAAAAAATTTACAAAATTTTTTGTTAAAATTATGTAATTTTTAATTTAATAGTCAATATAAAACAAGATGAAATTTTAAGAAAAAAAAAACGTATTATCTTAAGGTTTTTTGTAACCTAGAGGTAATAGGTAAGTGTAACATGTAAGTTCAGAATAACATATTTCAACGCACAGAGTTTCTTTTAATACACCTAAGAGAATAATCCTACTGAAAATTACACATATCCCTCTTTTAACTTTGTAGTGACTGCGTTTTAAATTTGAAAATTTTAGAGAAAAGTGTGATTTTGGCCAGTCATTTAGATAATAGTATTAATTTTTGTTTTTTTTTAGCTACCTCACAACAAAATCACATTCGAAAATTTTCGATTTTTCCTGAAATTATATCAAAACATTCCCAGCAAAAAATTTTCAAAATAGGGAATCGAGTTGGGAATCAGGTATTTTTGGTAGAACGCCTTCCCAATTGGATTACCAACTTGTTTCTTTTAACAAGGCGTGAGACTAAATGCAATCGATTCTTTGGAATCGCAATGGTAGCCAGTTACTATTTTTCTTACAGAACACCATTGATTTTTAGTAAAAGAAGGTGTTCTAATAATAAAAAGAATAAGCGAGTTTCTAAAAATAGATATTCTCAAAATAGAATTTACGAATTAAATTTTAAAATAAATAAAAAAAACTTACACATGTGTTTCGTTGGGATTTGATCCCTGGCTTTCTGCGTGTCAGGCGGATACTCTTCCACTGAGCCACCGTCTTGCATGATAATTTATAGCTTAAATCAGATTTTATTTTTTTATAATTACTTTATACTTTTTAGCATAAGCTTGTTTTTATGATAAAAGAGGTAGTTCTTTAGTATTTATATATAAGGCCTTACAATACACATTGCAATTTACAGAAAAGGGAAGCGAATATTAAAATCGCTTTATGGTTATGGTTAAACTAATAGAATTCGACTTATACTAAATTAGACAAATACTAAAATAATATTTTTTGTCATATATATTTTTGCCACATTATTGTTACTTTTATATTTTTTGTAAGTAAAACAAATTTTTATTACAAATTGTTTTATCTTGTAGTCTCTTTCAAATGTTCTTATATACAAATTTAATTAATTTTTAAGACTATAGTTTTAAGAAATATTATAAAATAACCTGTTTTTGTTAGTCTACCAACTATATATGGCCCTAAGGGCTCAGTTGGTTTATTTGAATAATAAATAAATAAATAAAATAAATAGCATATCAGGTTTAGTGTATATTTATTATATTATCTGTACTTCCACTCTTACTTATCAACATTAAATAAATAAAATATAATAAAATAAAATAAATTAAATAAATTAAACTAAATAAAATGAAATAAATTAAATAAATAAATAAATAAATAAAATAAATAAATTAAATAAATAAATTAAATAAATCAAATAAAATAAATAAATTAAATAAATTTTAATGAATTAAATAAATTAAATAAATCAAATAAATTCAATAAATTAAATAAATTCGATTAATTAAATAAATTAAGTGAAAAAATTAAATTAAATAAACTAAATAAATAAAATAAATTAAATAAATTAAATGAATTATATAAATTAAATAAATTAAATAAATCAAATAAATCAAATAAATTAAATAAATTAAACAAATTAAATAAATTAAATAAATTAAATAAATTAAATAAGTTAATAAATTAAATAAATTAAATAATTATTATTAAATAATTTATTAAATAAAATATTAAATAAATTATTAAATAATTTATTAAATAAATTATTAAATAAATTAAATAAATTATTAAATAAATTAAATACATTAAATAAATAGATTAAATAAATTAATAAATTAAACAAATTAAATAAATGAATAAATAAATAAATAACAACAAAATTTCAATTGTCCTAACAACAATATCTGAATGTGTTTATGTGGAAATTTCGAAAGGAAAAGTTCCCAGAATCAGAGGGTTTTTCGATAGAAAAGGTTCCCAAAATCTGAAAATTGTATATAAACCATTTTTAATGGAAAAAGTAGTCAGAATGTGAACGTTTTTCTATGGCAAAAATCAATCAGATATTAACAAAGAGAAAACATATTTGTTCTGATGGCACAATTTGTACACTCACTAAAGTTTGTCGGTAGAATCTACTGAAAATGTCAGTTAAAACAAAGATATATGCAGTTAAAAAGGCGACAAAGGTATTTACATTTAAAATAACTAAAAATTGTGTTATTTTTACCTCCTGAAAAATAACTAACAAATGCATTAAAAATAACTACCAATGTCGTAAAATTAACTGAGAAATTTTTACTACAAAAATTTCAAAACAACTGACGAAATCGATAAAAACTGCTGTTTTTTATAGTCAAATGTTTTTGTTTATAAAAGTTATATTTTAATAAAAAAAATATTTTTTTTCTTTCGATTACAAAAATATCACAAAAAAATATTACAAAAACTCGAAGTAAAAATTCAAAACCGTTCTCCAGTTTTTATGCTTTTATGCATTGGAGATACAATACAAGTTTCTGATTATTATTTGCAAACTAGAAATATGTCAATAATAACTAGTATAAACTAAACAAGAATTTTTAAATAAAAAAAATCAAAGACATTTTTTATTTTTTAATTAACTACCAAAAATAACTGTTTGCTGTAAAATTACTGTTTTGGTAGTTGTTTATTATGATATTAAAAATAACTGCTTTAAACAACTGTTACAAAATTACAGTACTTTTCGTTAGTTGTTATCTTAAATAACCGTCATAAAAGTTGTTTTGAATTTTTCTGTAGAAAAACAACTGTAATTTCCGTTAAAAATAACAACTACTGATTACTATACAAACAACTGGCAAACTTTTTTGAGTGTAGATAATGGATTGGTTCGGTGTACTAGTGGAGTATTTCGTTTGTATCTATCAGAAAATTAGTTTTTAGAATGTAATTTCCCTACGGGAAATTTTAACAAACTGTCACCGAACTGGCCCCTTTATATGAAATAGACTGGTCACTTTTACATGGCGTTGTCATAGGACCCCTTGTGACATGTCACAATACAAATCCCAGGACAGGTCCCTGAACTTTGTTTTTTATGAGAGTTCAGTAACCTGTCCTAGGATTTGTCTAGTGACATGTCACAAGGGTTCAATTTCCCCCTCCTATGACAACGCCATGTAAAAGTGACCAGTCTATTTCATATAAAGGGGCCAGTTCGGTGACAGTTTGTTAAAATTTCCAAAAGGGTTATTTCCGAGAACGGAAATTCGCTGTCCTAAACAAAAATTCGGTAGTATTATCCGAAAAAATTTGTTGCAGCAACTGAACCATTATATTGGCATTATAATTGTTTTTTTTTGGTTATATTTCAAAAAATTTGTACTGATTTCAAGTCAGAAAAAAATGGTATGTATCAAATGAAAAAATATAGGGCCAACAAAGCCTTTTTAAACTACTTTGCCAAAAGATTTGTTTTGGACGATTTGCAAAATACAAAGCAATACATTAAAATTAATCCATTAACTGACAAAATTGCAAAAGACAATAGATTTTCCTTTTATTTTAATTCTGAATATAATAACTTAAAAGACATTTTAGTAATTTTTTATATTTTGTTTTGAATAACTGCTAAGAAAAATTAAAAAATATATTTCTTTGTAATGTTACTATTTATTTAATCGAAAACAACTTTTCTGGTTTACTTTTTTAATTACCATTGAACATTTATTTACTCTTCATACAGTGATTGTGTATATCAAAAATACTATTTGTGATAAAGCGCAAATTTATTGGGAAGAAATGGGAAATAGTCCTTTAAATATTAAAAGTATTAGCACAAAATTTTTAAAATAATTTTTTCACTGTTATGTTTAAAACTAAATAACTTCTCTTTTCAAAATGTGGAACTACTTTTTAATTTGTTGTTTACTACCAAAATGTAAACGGTTACTTTCTAAGATCAAATAATTTAAAAAGTAAATTATTAATTTTTGAAAAATTTTGTTAGTAAATAATTATATTTGAATGACTTTCATGCCTTGTTTGTTTTGATTTTTAGAATTGATTACAATACCTCTTGCTTTTTTTACGATCTTGTTAGAATGTGTTTGGTAATGCAGTAAAGAAATTTGGCAATGAGATTTGTAAGCGGTTATATGGCAATGCCTTGTTAAGGTAATGGGTAATTTTTTCCTGGATTGTGTTGTTTCTTGCAGAATTAGGTGAAAGTTTTTCAAATAACTCTGTTAATACCAGATTTTATATAGTATAGTAATAAAAAAATAGAAATTCGCTCTTACGGGCACATGAGATCAACAATCAAATGATCCCAAAATTTTAAAATGTAAAAAAGTGCCATTTGCAAAAAAAAAAAATTTACGGATTCTACATAAATTTTTGATTAAACCATCTTTATTTAACATTAAAAATATTGGGTCATTTTGACACCATGGGTTAAAATACAATGTTTTCATATACTTTCAGGAAAAATAAAAAAATTTTCAAAAATTTCTACTTTGACGTTGGTATAGAAAGGGTTAACGTTGTTGAAGTTTCACAAACTTTTCGGAAAACAATATCTTTTATCTGAATTAAAAAAAGTGATTTTGTTAGAGCTAGCAAAGAAAAAATAAAAATCAATTTTTGAAAAACTTTTCTACTAACTCTAAATAATAACTAAATGAACCCTTAATGAGCAATCTTGAATTTGACTGATTTTTGCTGTTTGTGTTAAGTTTTGGGCTTTAGTGTGTTCTGAAATATAGAGTAAAATTTTATGGCCAACATTTTTGTTGAATGTTGCAACCCCCTTTTTAGGTGTGTTTTTGCAATTTGTTAGAATAGAACCAAAAATTACCGTAATGTCGGGGAGTTAGAGAGTTAGTAAGTTCTACAAAAATGATTGTGGCTTTCTAAGTACATAAAACAATTTTCATTTTGAGAATTTAAATTACTATTTAAGCACCGTAAGTTGTTTCCATTTCACATGAAAAAACTGTTATACTCCATAAAAAAAAATTATTTTTCACGATAATCAGTTTCACGTGAAAAGTGTGTAGAATTTGTTTTCACTCAAATTTATTATACAAGAAAGTGAAAAAGTGACATTTTGTGTATATTCTGATTGTATCTTTGTTATAAAATTAAAAAAAAATGTTCATTTTTATAATTTAAATTGCAGTTTGAAGCCTTTAAAGTTCGATAAAATTTTTCCCCATGAAAAACAACTTACGGTACTTTAAAGCCTTTAAAGTTTGAGTGAAAATTTTCAACGTGAAAAACAACTCACGGTGCTTTAGTCACTAAGCGAAATAGTTTAAAGGAAAAATGTTTGTTTGCTTCGAAAATATCGAATTTTGTGCCAACAAAGCATCATTTGAAGGAGATTTTGCTGTACTTCTTCAATTTAAAAAAAAGTGCAGCTGAAGCACATCGATTGCTCACCGAAGCTTATCCTGAATATGTTTCATCGATTTCCACGTAATGGTTTGGGTGGTTAAGAAGTGGTGATTTTGACACGGAAGACAAAGACTGTCCAGGTCAGCCAAAAAACTTCTAAGATGATGAATTGTCAAACTCAAAAAGAACTTGCAAAACTATTGGGAGTTACCCAAGCAGCAATTTCAAAACGTTTTTAAGCATCAGGATTCATCCAAAACCAAGGAAATTGAGTACCACATGAGTTGAAGCTGAGATACGTTGAATGAATTTTGCATGTCCGACATGCTGCTTGAATCTCATAAAAGTCGTTACTGACGTTGAAAAATGGATCCAATACGACAACCCAAAGCGCAAAAAATCGAATATTAAGCGCGACCAACCAGCCAAATCAATGGCAAACCTGTACTGAACAAATTGATTCGTTTGGAGCGAGCATTGCTGAAAAACGCTAGAAGCCGTAATATTCCATCATGACAACGTTCCGCCACATGTTGCAAGACCGCTTAAAAACTATTTGGAAAATAGTGGTTGGGAAGTTTTGCCTCACACTCCTTTTAGTCCAGGCCTTACCCCGTCAGACTACCATTTGTTTCGATCAGTGCAGAACGCTCTCACTGGAATGTGCTTCACTTCAAAACAAGGCATCCGAAATTGGCTTGATTCGTTCTTGGCCTCAAATGAAATAAAATTTCAGTTTAAAACAGGACCACTAACATTTTATTAAATTCAACTTAAGTTGTTTTTTGTGTTGTTTCTGACTTTTGAAATTGAGCACAAATTAGTCAAAACAACTAACAAGAATTTCTTGAATACAATTTTATGTTTATTAAAAAAAACAAAACTACAGAATAAAATGATTGTTATGAATTCATATTATTTTATGCTGTTTTTCCTTCATGAGTTACACATGTAGTTAAAATTTACATTTCTTTACTTAAAATAGCAAAACAGAAAAACAAGAGTTCCCTGAGTATAAGAATTGTTCATTTTAATAACAAATTTTTGGAACAGGGTTACCATGCAACAGTTTTAAGAACGACTTTGTTCCTCACTGCTGTTCTGTCGATATTTCCATGGGAAGTCATTTGCTGAAATAAGCGTTATTTTCCCCAGAGCTCGAGTTTATTTTCGAAATACTTACTCGTTTATCAAATTGCGTAAATCTATATTCAAGCGATTGCCCATTGGATCACACAGCGCATTTATTCATTTATCAATTATACAATGTAATATACTGCATTAATAGGGGCCATCACCGGAGTGTTGGTCTAACATAAGAAAGTAACGTAGCGGGATTCAATTAGATTTAAACTTAAATTCCAGAAAAATTGTTGATTAGGCGGCAAGGTCCACAAATAAAAATTTTCGATTTTGGGTTAATTTGGATATGTGAAAGTGAAAATTTTTAAATTTATTTACAATGGCTTTTAGATTATCTCGTTGTTGCTGGGAATGAAAAATATGAGAGAGAACTGGATCAATTTTAGGTAATTTTGATAATATCCAAAATTTGGAAAATTCTAACGCTTAATTTATTCGTGAACTTTCTTTAAAAGAGTTTACATCAGTTGAAATGTATCTAAGGTTATTGGTCAACAAATATACCCCACTGATTGAGGTCAAATAAATAGCAAATAAATATAAATAACATTTGATAACATTTAGTTAGAATGAAAACACAATAATGTATAATTGTGTGTCTAAAAAAAGGTTTTTAAAAATTATATTCAATATAAATTTATACAACACAAACATTTGTCTGCGTATAAAGTTTATAATCGTATGTATGGCAAAAAATAAACTTTATTGTTCGTTTTTAAAGTTTAATTCAATAGGAAATCGAAAAGTTTAATTTAATTTTAAACTTTATATTCCTGTTGTTGAGTTTTTTTTTGTTAACATTTTGCAATTTCCTATTCATAAAATGGATTTTATTTTTTACCAAAGGATTTTTATTGTGTATTGTTTTCTGGTACTTTTTGAGGAGAATTTACAAATGTTTGTATGTATACGAAAAATCTACTGAAAAAAAAAAAAAAAAAATACAAAAAGGCATTAAGCAAAAAAGTTTTGTATTTGGAAAATCTACTTTTCACTTAAAATGAGCTTAACACTTTGCCATTATTTAATTGAGTTTTTTTTTTCTTTTAGCAGTGTTTCTTCATAGTGTGGCAAAGCAGCCTTTAAAAAGTAGTTGTATTAATTACAAAAAGGCTTTGTATATGTGTAGGGCTTTTTCTAAAAGAAAAATTTATATTTGCTGAACTGGTTAAAACATTTAGAATAACATCAATTTTCCAAGGCTTGACTTCGTAAGATGTTCTTCTTTTGTTTATTGAGATTTTAATTAGAGTTTTGTATTTTTTTTTCTTCGTTTGTTTTCTTCATTTATGGATGAGTTTGGTTTGGGGTTTTCTCCCACTATTGGCCATAAGTATTTTTTGTTTTATGTTCGGTTTATTTTTATTGCTAAATAATGTTTGACAATTTCCTTTTTATGTTATTGTGGTGGTAATAGAAAACAATTTGGTCAACATAAAAAAGTAATAAAACAACGTTTTTGTGTCGTGTTAGATTGTTATACACTAAATTGACAATTTTATGGTTGCACAAAACACGAAAAATGCATAAATTTTAATAGACTCTTTAAAAATACGAGGGCGGAGCAATAGGTTCGTTACTTTTACAATCACGTCAACTAAAATCTATTAGTATACTACTGTAGGACGGATCCTGAATCCAGCCGGACGAAATCTTTTGTTGGCCAGTGTTTATATTCTTGTGGCTGCTGTATTAGAGAAAACAGTTAAAAAATTCAAATTAGATTAGTCTAGTATGGAAGGTTCTTGAATTTTGGAAGAAAAATATCCCAAGAGACGGGATTCACTAAACCGTTCAAATTGGAACCGCTGCATTTAAGTATAATCAGTAGGGTAAGGAATCCTATGCAAATGCATGTTTTTTCTCAATAGTCCTAAACTAATATGGACTAAATATTTATCCGAATCATCAAATTAAGAACAAAATGGCATCGATTTGTAGTTGCATATTTTTGTATATTTTGACTTTAAATGCATGTTTTTGCATATTTTGACTTTAAATGCATATTTGGCGTCTTTTTTATGCATATAATTTTTATGAGATTTTTTTATTTTGTAAAAATATATAAAAAATTGTTACGTTTTCATATTTTGATTCAATCAAAATAAACATTCTTAAAAACTTTATTGACCTATGGAAAACTTCGAGTTCTGTGTCTGTTTGCAAAATAACTAACTTAAATATATTTTTAAGTTTTAAAGTGCATTGTGTTTGCAAAAATAATAGTTTTTAGTGCATATTTCTTATATTTTTAATGCATATTTTTATTTTTAAGCCGCATATTTTAGGCACATATTTTCCATTTTTAAGTGCATTAAATTCCTTGCCCTAATAATCAGTATAATGTTAAGTAGTTGGGCTCTGTTAAGAATAACAATATAAGAGTTATAATTTTAAAAGCACTGGAATTTTCAACTATGTTATACATTCACGACCGTTAATCTACAAAAGAACGAACCTTACGAAGGAAGATTAAATGCGCATTAACATTTGTAAAGTGAAGCTGATACACTGTACACGAATTGGAGACTTTTTTCCCCGACAAGTGGGGCACCCAGTGAGTAAAACTAATTTGGGTACGCTGAATCTAGTGGTGTTAGTCGATTTTCTAGGTTAGTTTTTAAAAAAAGGATATTTGAGTTTGAAAATTATGGTTTCAAGCTTCCCTAAAATACTCGACTTTTTAATTTGTTTACCGTTAATTTTTCGTTTTCATTAAGTTGTTTGGTACTCTACCAAGAAGCTTTGTGAAAAAAATAATCAAAATCGGTCTTGCGGTTCAAAAGTTGTGATTTCAATACAAATTTCAGTACATTTAACGAAGTAATAAAATGTACAATTTTGTATTGAAAATTTCAAAGTGTCCTCACATTTTCACTTAGAACTTTTGAACCGCTGCACCAATTTTGACCATTTTTAACCCAAAACAGACTGCGGGAATAACAAATAACCTGGGTAAGAAGAAATGGTCGAAAATAGCGTTTTTTGGGGTCCTTGAACTCAGAATTTTCAAAAACAAATATCTTTTTTTCAAGAGCTAATCTAGGAAAACGGTTAGCACTACTGGATTCAGCTTACTCGAATTAGGTTTACCTACCGTTGTGCCCCGCTTGTTGGATTTTTCAACTAAAACAGTGTTATTAGCGATTTTGTAATTTAGTCGGTCTTTAGTAAATCGTTATATTAAAATATATAAAAATCCAGTTTTTATTATTTATAATTGTCGTCATTTTCATTTTCTTTAGATGCGTAATTACAAAAAAAAAATGCCTCACAAAATGACTGCTCTCAATGGACTAACACAGCAAAAATAGTAACATCGACACACACGATGAAAGATTGAGTTTGGAAACACAAAATATCACAAAATTTTTATAACACGAGTTTCAACACGATACATACAGACATACACGAAGGAAGATTCGTCAAAAAATTGGTATTTTCTTACAAATGTTCCTTCTTGTGTAGGCAGTTTATGAGTGTGTGTTATTTAAATCACAGTTAACAGTTACAGTTAACAGTTTACTCTTGATTGTCGGATCTAGATTTGATTTGTTCGTTCTGTTGTCATAACATTTCACAGCAAGAATTAATTACTTGTATAAATTTTTCATATTATTGTATAAATTTGAAAGATGAATACGTTTTAAAATCATTAATTTCTAATAAAAACATTGTATTCAATTGTAATAAATGTTTAATTTCTTCTAATGAGTTAATTTCAACGGTTTCTGCTTTGTCTATTGAAGTTAAAGAGTTAAAATTGGTGGTAATCGATCTCTTAAGGAACGTTAAATTTGGATGTGCAAATGTTACTTCTCAATCTGCCTTTAATTTACATGCTAACAACTCCTATTCGGATGATGCTCTTATTAAACAAACTGACTCTAATTTGCAGTCTGATGTTGTTGCAAATTTTTTGGATAATAATAATAACAACAAGAATCATTGTAGTTTACCCGCGCTCAAAAAAGGTTTAAGCTCTGGTTTGCCTTTTGCTGATGTTTTACAATCAACAAAAACAGCTTCTTTTGATGCCAAAGCTGTATACAAAAATCTAAACACTGTTCGTAATACTGCTAATGTAACACTTGATCATGAGTTGCCTTCTGTAAGTACAAAAGCTTTAATGGTTACTAACAGTAAAGCTTCTTCTGTTAAGGCTACTACTACTGTTAAATCTGCTGCTGCTGTTAATGATATTGCTATTAAAGCTTCTGCTATTAAAGTTTCTGATGTAATTAAAATACCTGTTAACTCAAATCCCATTGTTAATTTAAAATCTGGATCTGTTAGTAACAGTATTGCTAATTTGGAGGTTTTTAATCTAAATAACGTAATTGATGCTCAAAGTTCATCAAATTGGAGTAATGTTATAAATAGGAAGAAAAAACCTAAAAAACATAATTTTATAACTGGTGATAGTGATAATTCTGAATTGGGTGTGGTACAAAATATGAAATAGATCCATAGATTTTAGTTATGCAAAATATATTATTAAACTTTACTTAAATAATTTGTATTAATTTTCCAATTTTATTTTTAGCGAGTAGTCTGTAAGGATCATTGTTATCCATAGACTTTATAAAAAAAAATAAAGAAATGAGAAATCAAAGAACACCAGCTCGCTTTATCTAAAGGAGATAAACGAACGTTTTTTTAAAGTAACAATTGGTGACAGTGGTGGATTGGTTATTTTGTTTGCAATAAAAAAGGACCCGGTTTATTTAAGGGAAATAAACCAACGTTTTCAAAGTGTAAAAATGTAAAAATATTTAAAAATTTTAATTAGTTTTTAATGTTTTTGTGATTTTTTAATATGAAAAAAAACTAGTTAAAAACGAATTTCTAATGAAAATCCGAAAATCCTAGAGAAGCAAACCCGCCAAACTGTCCAGAACGCAGGTCGATGTGGAGACATTGGGCATTGGTAAAAAGAGGGATGAAGAGTGCAAATCCAGTCACCGACAACATGAAAATTTTTTCTCCGAAAAGGGGTGTGTCAAGCAAGAAGACACTGAAAATACCGTCAAAGTCCTAGTGGTCAAAAGATAACATATTTTTTTATGAAAACCTTTCTCAAAATTACGACTTTTATATCTACTTATACACAGCATTAAAGTACTCTAGAAAAATAAAAATTTTATACGAATATTGCCCGTATTGTGGACCTAGGTTTAATACTTAATTGAAATATTTGTAAAAGGCTCTATGGGAAAAATCGTCTTGAAGTCAAAAAACAACCAATATAAAGAAAAACGTTCAGAAAACCCCTCGATTAAATTAAATATGCGTTATTATGTGTACACTTTAACTACAACCAACAATAATTTCCCATATATGTATATGTGATAAGCGGAAAAATAATAATTGAATAACAAAAAAGTTGGACATGTTCGGATATGTTTTGTTTGGTAATTTGTTTATTTTTCTTTGAAATTACAAGTCACAAATTAAAAAAATTAAAAATTAGGTAATTTTTGATCCCACTTTTTAAACCCTAAACATGAGAGTGGGCCTCTAGAAAAATTATTTTCTTTCTTTTTTAATTTTTTCTTTTCTATCACATATCCAAATCTCATTAAAATCGGAGAGAACCCTCCTGGATATCTTCCCTGTTAGTATATACGAATACTTTAACAACTTACCTCAACAAAAATACATACTAAACACTTAGCTAACTTTACATGGTTTTATATTCATTCAAAGAGCAAAGAAACAAAACTTTGTATATTTACCCAAGTGTGCTCTTTAGAAACTTATACTAAACCAGAGGTGCCCACAAAGAGAAATGAGAGTGTATTAGTTGTGTTACAAAAAAAAGAGAATGTATTGGTACTAGGGTATTCAATTAATCGGCTTTTTATTTTAATCGATTAATCGTGCAAATAATTATTCGGGTTTTTTTCCTAACCGGTTAATCGAACAAAATTTTAAAAATAATCGATTAATCGAAAAAAATTTCTGTAAAATAATATACATACACTTTTTGTGTTTTTAATAATTTTATTTAAAAAAAAGAACAAAATTAAATTCAGTAACTCTTCTGAAATTCATAAGAATAAAAAAATGTAATAATTGAGATCAGATTTTGTCAATATTTTTATTTTTTCTGTCCCCTCTTTCACATATTAAAATTTTATCCAAATCGGGGAGAACCACACCCGAAAAAAGAATATAAGACCCTTACATTAATTTCTATATCTTTCGTATGCATTGAATACATTAAAAACGTAAATGTAGAGGAATTCTGTTGAGAATTGATTTTTTCCCTAGGTTTCCGTACTTTCATCCCTTTATTTTATTTTATTTAATTTTTTTTATTTTATTTTATTAATTCAGAGTGCTCACTAAACAAGCTTTATTACATTGAGAATTATTTATAATTAATAATTCTAATAATATTTAATTTCAATAATTATTAATGTTTTCATTTAATATCAACGTTTAAAAAGTCGTAAAAAATAATTAAAATTTGTTATGCGTAAATAGATACCACTTCTTTACTAGATAAGTCACAACGACACGGTAGTAATTTGGAAGATGACAAAGCAAACTGTGTTAATTTTATGTTGTTTTTGTTTTTTCTTTGGGATTTAAGATGTTCATTAACGCTCCTACTTGAAAACATGAAATTCTCATTGAGTTGAAGCTAACAAATATTTCTAGAAATTCTAAAGGGTGGTCCCTTAATTATTTTCTTAGGCCAGAATGAAATTCGGATAGGTACAAGCCTACAACAAATTATTTATCACAATTTTTAAAAAAGATTTTTGATTTTTAAGCACATTTATTTTAATAAAAAATCTATATTTTTTAAACATTCTTTTAATTTTCTACCAATTTCGATTAATCGATTAATCGTATGAAATTATTTGAATTATTCGTTATTCGAAATGTGGACATTTTAAGTTATTGAGAAAAATTGTTCGATTAATCGAATAATTGGTACCCATTGCACTGAACAAAATCACTTGGTTTTGTTTTTAGGATTGTTTTACTATTTATGTTCTTGTGTTAAATTTTAGCAATGAGCGAATGAAAAAAGAAATAAACATAAAAGCGATTAATAGGTAATAAAAACAATAACCGTTTTTTCTAATCACTTGGATTTAATAAATCCAAAAAGTATTTCTAAAAGTGCTCAACAGATGGGGTTAGATTCTTCCTATTTTAAAAAAATTTTCTGTCCGACACTTCTTTCACACTAATTTGTAATACCGAATTCGATGATGAAGGATTTTACTTTAACTTTTAATTTATAATTATATTTTACACTAGCGGGCGCAGCCCGCTACGTTGTTAGCGTGCCTTAAAGGTTAAGGGGGGGGGAGGGCTACGCCCTCCCCCCCGGGGGGCTGCGCCCCCCACAATTTTTATTAAATTCGTTTTTTTATTTAAAGCCTTCACCCAGCCACCACAAATAAATAATTCTGCACAACAATGGGTTTAAAATAAATAAATATTTGATCACTTTTGCTCATGAGAGTGGATTGTTAGTAATGAATCCATAATAATTTGCAATATACGTGTGTATGTCAAGATAATTTGGTAAAGTGCGAACTTAGGTAGATAGACCCGTAAGTAGTTTTGTTCATTTGTGTTTTGAATGAAAATAAATAACGTAAAGCAGGGTTGAAAAGCATTTTATAATATTAAAAATAGCGGGCAAAGCTACGTTGTTAGCGTGTCTTAAAGTTTTTTTTTAATTCCAGTTTATGTAAAGGTAGACCTGGCAATTCAAGTAAATTCACAAATTCAGTTGGAAAATTTACTGCGTCGGTTTCTTCCACCGGTGCTTCGTTACATGAAGTTTAAATATCGGAATACATAAGTTCCATTCCTTTTCTAAGGTTTTTTCTCTTTCAGAAAATTTGTTTAACTTTTTGGAGAGTATTTTTCAATGCTACATAAGTTTCATATTCCGTTGATAGTGTTTGAACAGGTAATTCCCTCTTCCAATCCATTTGCAATGTCTATAATTTCAATTCCACTCGTTCAACGTTTATATCCATTTCATTCCACTTGTGTAGTGTTTCAATCCCACTCGTTTCCTATTTAGTTTCTTAATTTTAGTGTTTCATATACACTTGTTCTTTAAGTTTTAGGTTTCTAGCTAAAGACGCAGACGTTAAGGGGGGGGGGCAATTTTCCCCTTTTGAACCACCATTTTTACCACGTTCCTGTCCAAAGTCCTAGAAATGCCTTGTCGATAAGTTAGCCCATACTCCAAGGAAAACATATTATATATTACAGGTTTCTAGCCGAAGGGTTCGGTTAGGCCATCAAGGGGGAGAATTATTCCGTTTTTACCCCTCCCGGTAGGAATTTTCAAAAATTCCGTCTTAGAGGACGTCTGCGTTGGAGGAGGAACCTACTACATACATAATTTTAGGTCTCTATATCCAGCAGTTTGGCCAGGCCGTCAAGGGGGAAGTTTTTTCCCTTTTTACCTCTCCCGGTATGAATTTACAAAAATACCATCTTAGGGTATCGAATTTAAGATCCCTTGTTCCAGCAGTTTGGCCAGGCCGTTAAGGGGGAGACTTTTCCTATTTTTGACCCTACCTGTGGAAATTTCCAAAAATCTCATCTTAGCGGATGTCTACAATAGAGGAGGAACTCTAATACCAAATTTCAACTTCCTACCTCCAGCGGTTTGGGCAGGCCTTTAAGCGGCACTTTTCGCTTCATTAATCCCCATTTTTGCAATGTCCCTGTCCAAAAAGCACCTTCTCGGTAAGTGAGCACATACTCCAAGTAACATATGTTTTACATTTCAGGTTTCTAGCCAACTTTTACTATTTGTGCCCCTCTCGGTAGGAATTTCCGAAAATCCATCGACAGGGAATTCCAGCTTCCTAGTTCCAGCAGTTTGAGCAGGCTGAGAGGAACTTAAGTACCGAATTTCGGCTTCCTAGTTCCAGCAGTTTGGACAGGTCGTTAAGGGGCAACTTTCCCTTTTTGAGCCCCCATTTTATAACGACCCTGTCCAAAATTCAAAAAAGTATCTTTCTAATAAGTTAGCCCTCACTCCAGGGACCCACATTTTAAGCTTCAGGTTTCTAGCCGAAGGGGTTTTTACCGGCCCCCAAAGTGAGGCTTTTCTTCTTTTTGCCCCTCCCTTTAGGAATTTACAAAAATTCCATCTTCGCGGCTATCTGCGATGGATGAGGAACATTCATACCAAATTTCAACTGCATTGCCTAAGCGGTTTGGGCAGGCCGTTAGTGGGGACATTTTTCCCTTTCAACCACCATTTTTACTATGTTCCTGTTCCAAAATAGAAAAATTACGTTGCCGGTGAGTTAGTCCTACTCCAAGGAATACATATTTAAAATTTTAGGTTGGCCAAAAGGGATTGGGCAAGCCGTGAGGAGGAGACTTTTACCCTATTTCCCCTCCCGATAGGAATTTCAAAAATTCCGTCTAAGCGGACGCCTACACAGAAGGAGGAACTCACATACCGAGTTTCCTTTTGGGATATCCTGTAGGGAATTCCAAAAATACAAACTTAGTCGATGTCTACTACAGTGGAGGAACCTTTATACCAAATTTCAACTTCTTACCTCCAGTGGTTTGGGCAGGCACTTTTCCAATTTGTGAGACTGTTTATGGGGAGACTTTTCCCCTTTTTGCCCGTTCCGGTTGGAATTTCCAAAAATCCCGTCTTAGCGCACGTCTATGCCGAATATCAAGAAACCTTGTTTTAGTGGAGATATCCGTGGGGGGAGGAAAAAAAGTAGTTTTTTTGAAATTATATACTATTTTAAATGGTACTTTTTGGAAAAACGAAATTTTTTGGAAAAAGATACTTTGTTTTTACAAAGTACTTTATTTGTACTTTTTTTGGAAAAGGTATTTTTTTTTAAAAAGGTGTTTTTTTTTTGGAAAAATGTATGTTTTTTGGAAAAAGGTACTTTTTTGGAAAAGGTACTTCTTTTGGTACTTTTTTTTTCGGGAAAAGGTACTTTTTTTTGAAAAAGGTATTTTTTTGAAAAAATGTATGTTTTTTGGGAAAAGGAACATTTTTTTAGAAAAAGGTACTTTTTTTGGGAAAAGGTACTTTTTTTGGAAAATTTACTTTTTTTGAAAAAGTTATTTTTTTGGAAAAATGTATGTTTTTTGGGAAACGGTACTTTTTTTTAAAAAGGTACATTTTTTTAGAAAAAGGTACATTTTTTGGAAAAAGGTACTTTTTTTAAAAAAGGTACTTTTTTTGGAAAAAGGTACATTTTTTGGAAAAAGGAATTTTTTTTGGAAAAAGGTACTTTTTTTGGAATAAGGTACTTTTTTTGGAAAAAGGTACTTTTTTTTGGAAAAAGGTACTTTTTTCGGAAAAAGGTACTTTTTTTGGAAAAAGGTACTTTTTTTGGAAAAGGTACTTTTTTTGGAAAAAAGTACTTTTTTTGGAAAAAGGTACTTTTTTTTGGAAAAAGGTACTTTTTTTGGAAAAAGGTACTTTTTTTGGAAAAAGGTACTTTTTTTGGAAAAAGGTACTTTTTTTTGGAAAAAGGTACTTTTTTTGGAAAAAGGTACTTTTTTTGGAAAAAGGTACTTTTTTTTTAAAAAGGTACTTTTTTTGGAAAAAGGTACTTTTTTGGGAAAATGGTACTTTTTTTGGGAAAAGGTACTTTTTTTGGGAAAAGGTACTTTTTTGGAAAAAGGTACTTTTTTTGTCCCCTTTTTGCCCCTCCTGATAAGAATTTCCAAAAATGCCGTCTCAACGGACGTCTACACCGGTCGAGGAATCTACATACCAAATTTCAACTTCATAGCTCCAGCAGTTTGAGCAGGCCCTCAAGGGGGAGACTTTTTCCCCTTTTTGCCCGTCCCTGTAAAAATTTCCAAAACTCCCGTCTTGGCGGATGTCTACGATAGTGGAGGAACCTTTATACCAAATTTCAACTTCCTACCTCCAGCGGTTTGGGCAGGCCGTCAAGGGGGGTCTTTTTCCCCCCATTTTTACAACGTCCCTGTCCAAAATTCTAGAAAGTTAGCCCCTACTCCAAGGAACACATATCTTAAATTTCAGCTTTCTAGCCAAAGGGGTTTTGGCAGGCCGTCAAGGGGGACACTTTCCCCCTTTTTGCCCGTTCCGGTAGGAATTTCCAAAAATCCCGTCTTAGTGGACGTCTACCCCGAAAGAGGAACCTACATACCAAATTTCAACTTCCTAGCTTCAGCGGTTTGGGCTGGGCGATGTTGAGTCAGTCAGTCAGTCAGTCAGTCAGTCAGTCAGTCACGTTATTCTTTTATATATAGAGATAAAACAGCGTTAAACATTTTGCCTTTTCAGTTTTATCACTTCAATTTATATTTTTACACAATTGAAAAATTCCATTGCAATATTTAATATTCACTAATTGGATTTAATTAAATTACTTACTGTAGAGTGAAAAATTGCCATTTCTATTTGAGCTATTTCTCCATGTCCAAGATGAAAAATATGTATTTAGTGAGGTGCAGTTTTTTTTCTAAACATATTTCATTAACAAAAATTTTATAAAAGCCTTTTATTTGTTAGTTTTTGAATTTTTTTGTTTCTCTTTTAATTTTCATTCGTATTTTTTTCTGACATTAAATTAATAGGCTGTTTCATATATTTGTGCTTTTATTGTGGATTTATTAAATCCAGCATTTTTTTTGGATTTAATAAATCCATTTTTTGTTTGAAAAATTCTAAATCCAGGTGATTAAAAAACACGCTAAATATTCCTTAAGAAAATAGGTGCACGTGTTCTTTGCGAATAATTTATTGTGTAAAAATAATAGATAAATAATGTTATAAATAGTAATAAATTAAAAAGAAAAAAAAAATCAAAATAATTTATATTAATTCTTATTAAATACACAAAGTTAAAAATCTCTGCGTTGTAATTGTTTTAATATAGACAATTATAATGTAGATTTTTAAACTTTATAAAGTTATATACTAAACATAAATTTTAATTTCATTGTTTGTTGCAAAAATATTATCTGTGTACTTATTTTGTCAAACAAAGCGACATAGACCTATTCTGTTGACAGCAGACATGCAACTAATGATTTTTTTTATAATTTTATGTTCTGTGTTTTTTGTTTCGTTGACGTTCGGGTTGTGTACGTGTAAAAAGCCGATTAATCTTCGTCATTCTAACAAGTGTTTGGGCGACACTGTACCAAACAATTAGATTACTCTAACTGTACATGCTTTTTGTAATCATTCGATATACACATGAATGAAACTATATAAACTACTGCTTAAAATTATAGCGCACTTACTAGCAGTATTTTGGTGTTTGAATGTCTCGGCAATGACTTAGCAGAAAATTATAATTTTTTCTGGTTTATAAACATAATTTGATCTGCAACTTAAAAATACAGATACATAGGTACCTACTTACTTACCAAACGAGTGGTTCAAAATTATAACGCACTTAGAGAGAATATTAAAAGAAGACTTCTTAGTTTGAGAAATATTTCAGTATTTTAATTTAAATTTATTACTAAGCTTACTTTTTAAGATATTAGCTACTTTTTACCAAAAATTTCACAAATTTGTCTTAAAATTTTGAGAAAATACAAATCTTTACCAAATAGAAAAATAACCTTTTTTGTAAAATTTAAAATTTGAAAAAGTTTTGTAAACTGATTTTTATTAATTTGATATCAGATCTCTTCACTGTTCATATACTACTTAGATTTATTATTTAATTTCAGATAGAAAATCGTGATGTATCTGCCGTAAAATATGGAATTTCATGGTGCCGATATAATGGCTCCGAAATAACACAGTCTACCCAAGTTTGCGGTCTACCCGGTATTTCCGACTTTCGGTCTAACTGTATAGATCAAAAACTGGGTAATGGAAGTTGTACGTTAAATAAATACTTAAATATTTAATGAATATTTCGTATATTTTTTCTTTATTTGACATTAACATTATTTACAATAAGTACATTTACATATCTCTTTTTTCATATACTGAATCAAAGTGAATAAAAAAGAGGAAAAATTAAAATATGAAAGATCAACAGTAGTAAAAATAAACTTTTTAAATAAAATTCAATAAAATATTTTCATGTAGGTATGTGCGTAATCATGAATAATAATTATGATGATGATTAAATTATAAGAGAAATGTTTAAAAGAAATTTTTAAAAGTATGTATTATGCTATGTACTGGAAAGTCTGCACAATACGCAAATTTAGTTAAACTTGGAAAACAGAATAACTTTTCTTAAAAAAGTATTGCTTTGCTCAAATCATATTTTTCCAATTTTTTCTATTTGAGCGAACTTTTTTCATATTAATGGATTTTGATAAGCTTCTATGTGTTAATTTTATTTGTTTTTAATGAACGAATTACACTGTACAACACAAAAAATAACAAAAAAAATGACAACTGATTCTGGATTCTATCCATGATTCTAGCCGACGAAGATGGAAGATGTATTGTAGGAGTTCAAGTAAATAAGCGCCGTCTGGCTATCAACGAAGATTGCCATGGTGCCTTGAGCCCCGAATGCATACAAGAGCCAATATGCTTCCCTGATAGCCAGAATCTCCACCTGAAAGACACTAGCAAGACCAGGTACCCTGAAAGAGTTCCATATATCGCATTCACCACAGAAGACCCAGTCCACAGCTCATCTTTGAGGCGTCGGTGTATAACCTGATGTCGATTTCCTTCATTGGATCCCCTTTAGAAGGCAACTGACCGGAAAAGACTTGCGGAAGTCAACCCTAGGAGTGGAGTAGTCTGCGTGTGCCCAAATGAAAGGTAAATTTGTAGAAATTAATATATTTTCTTTTATTTTGTGGTCCAAAGACTAAAACTTAAAACTGCCAAATATGGGGTAAAAGTATTGAAACAGCAATTGCTCCAAAAAATTTTTTTCCAAAACGGTCCAGTGAAAATTGATTTACAGTTTTTGTTTTACCATAACTATGTTTGTGGCATTCAATAATACACATATTAACTTGAAATGTAGTAAATTATATTTTCTTACGTAATTGTTCAAACCCAGCAAAACCTTTCATTACCATGTAATGAGTTTTAGGTATTGAAATCTTAAGTGTTCACTAGTTGCCTTTTAATTACTAAACTACTTATTTTAACATGGTGATGTCATTGGAGGAAAGTCATTACACTGATGTTACCTGTAAGTAGTTTATCAGCTGTTCTATAAATAGATGTTGAATATAGATTTTAAAAAGTATAAAAATTTAAAAACCAATAGGAGCTGACACGTATTGATCAGCGTACCCCACGATTGTCAGGCAAACACTCTAACCATTAGACCACGACATCACTATGATTTTTATTGCTTTAACTTATGTACACATTTATTGTGGCAACTGTTATATGTACATGTCTATTTTTCACAAAACTTTTTGTTATTAAATACTGATTAATGAACATCAACATTTCTATAAATAGATGTTTAATATAAATTACAAAAAAAAACAACAATGGAAGCCAACACGAGTTGAGCAGCGATCCTCATGTCTGTCAGACAAAAACGATAACCACTAGGCTACGCCATAGTTATGGTTTTTAATGATTTAGAACATATATTATTGGTTTCAGCTATTGTGAAATAGTAATGTGTGGGGTATAATTATCGGTAACTCATTACATTTAGTTTAAAAGTAATTCAACGGGTAATGAGATATGAGATCTAAGTAATGCATGTAGTAATGACCAGTCATTACCAAGGTTTTGCTGGGAATATTTAAATAAAAAATTTTCAATTCTAAAACTACAGCCTAACAAGCTAATTGTGTCATAATCCTGCCTTGGGCATCTTCTTTTAAGGAACTTCAAAAAAATGAACTTTATATTCTGGTGAAAGGTATAAAACTTTCAGAAAATTGCTTACTGGGAAATACTTATAAAAAAATGTATTCAGAAATATGTGAAATATGTGTTCGTAAATATACTTTTAATAAATTAACACAAGCAGAAGTCAACAAGCCTGAAAATATCTTTAATATCTTTAATGTGTACACTGAGAAAAAAACTTAGTGAGATTGTTAAATTTTTAGTCAAGTGTGTAATTGTAGCAAAAACAAAATATATTTGCGTTGAATGCAATTAAAAAATTAGTAACTGAAATTTATGCCTTAACAACACTAAGATAATTATGTCGGTGAAATTAAG
The DNA here is from genome assembly GCA_949987735.1 of Leucophora obtusa. Classification (NCBI taxonomy): domain Eukaryota; kingdom Metazoa; phylum Arthropoda; class Insecta; order Diptera; family Anthomyiidae; genus Leucophora; species Leucophora obtusa. The sequence goes on from OX465299.1 coordinate 142,114,346, forward strand.
TAAAATCGCAGTAAAAAAATCTATACTGCAATTGAATTTAAAATTGCAGTATTTACCTACAATTATAATTAACTGCCCAGCAAAAACAGACATTACCAAGTAATTAATCGAGTAAGTAGCACGCAAAGGCTTTCACTGATTACCAGGCTATTTACTCGCAACATTACTTTTGTTCGCGATGTCCAAAAATTCATGGGTGGTCATTACCGTCCCGCTTACAAAAAACGTGAGAATAATGAGTTACCCATAGTGAAAGAATAAGTAGTTACTCACAAAGATAGAATAAGTGGTTACTCAGAAGGTAGGATATAAGTGGTTACATTATGAAATAGTTGGTCATATTGGCAAAATAACTTTTTCCTTTGGAAAAATTTATATTTAATAAATAAAGTCAATAAATAAAATATTAATATAAAGAGACTAAATCGGTAACACTGTGAGACAAATGGTAGGGGTCAGTGATCGGGAAGGGTTCAAACTACCGGGGAAAGTTATATCGGTAAAAAAGAAGTTATACGTGTCCCGGCGTTTCGCTGGGTCACCCCTAGGAATCGAGATATATCGATTTGACCTTTGGTGGTCTTTTTTTTTGACATAACTCGAGAACCACTAGTCCGATTTTGCTCAAACAATTTTAAAAAAATTCCTTTATCTGTTCATATAACGTTTTTCTATATACTCAACAGTTTTGCCGGTAAAAATAAATGTTTGTTACCGCTACCATAAAAATCAATAACCTTTTGTTTATTACTTTTTTTTAATATTTTAGGCAAAAAATATTTTTTTCTTCATACATTTATTTTTACCGCCAAAACTGTTGAGTATATAGAAAAACGTTATATGAACAGATTAAAGGAATTGTAATTTTTAATTTTTTTAAAATTGTTTGAGCAAAATCGGACTAGTGGTTCTCGAGTTATGTCAAAAAAAAGATATATCTCGATTCGTAGGGCTGACCCAGCGAAACGCCGGGACACGTATAGCTTGTTTTTGACCGATATAACATTTCCCGTTGGTTTCATCCCATCCCGATTTTGACTGTCGCATAGTGTAATCAATTACCAGTAAGTGATTACTTTGCAAGAATATATAAGTAATTCTATAACTTATTATCAGTAAGTCATTATTTTGTATTTATTCCTTATACGCAAATGATTTGCCAGAGCAACTGACTAAATGTAAAGTACATTTATACGCAGATGACGTGCAGCTAACTTTAAGTAGCCCAGTTCAAAATATTGCTTCAGGTATAGCTTATCTAAATGATGACTTAAACAGAATCTACCTTTGGGCTTCTGCAAATGGACTCTGTCTGAACCCGCGTAAATCTAAATGCATTGTAATACGAAAGAAAAGTTTAGTTCCCTCGATTTCTGAGGATATTGTTTTAAATGGTGAGAAGATTGAAATTGTAAACACAGCGAAGAATCTTGGTATAATTTTCAATAGCAATTTGACATGGACTGATCATGTCAATTCACTGGTTGGTCAAACCTATGTAAAGCTACGAGCTGTCTGGTCAACACAATATTTCACCCCGTTAAGAATTAGGGCATTACTTGCCAAGACGTACTTGATTCCCTCCCTGATGTATGGTTGTGAATTATTTGGAAGCTGTGATTCAGTTAGCTATAGAAAACTAAATGTCTTATTTAACAATATTATTAGATATGTGTATGGATTGAAAAGGTTTGATCATGTTTCCTCTGTTTCAAATAACCTTTACGGAGTCTCTTTCGAAAATCTGATAAAAATTCGCACCCTGATGTTCTTGCATAAATTAATAAACAGTCAAACCCCCAGGTATTTATTTGACAAAATACGTTTTTTCCAATCGCCACGAAACCGAAATATTGTAATACCTCGACATCAATTCCTAATGTCTGAATGGCAATTTTATGTACATGCCGCTCGTCTTTGGAATAATCTTCCACTAAGTCAACAAGTAAATAGCAATGCTAATAGTTTCAAAATATTTTTATTTAATTTTTTCAAATAATTTTTATTTTTTTCTCTTTATGATTATCAATATTGTTATATTTGTAATAAGTTTGTTATGTTAATAATTTATAATTAATTAATAATATGAAAATAATTTTTTTTGTAACGTAATACGCTCCTGTACTATAAATATAAGACTCAGTCTTGTTGTACAGGAAATGGAATCAATTAAATAAATAAATAAATAAATAAATAAAAATAAAGTAATGCAAAAGGTAATGACCTTTCATTACTTGGTAATCCGTATGGTAACGACCTGTCATTAGCATGTTTTTGCTGGGTAATTACTAAACTGATTACAAGTTGTTCTACAACCGCCGTGATTTTACATTTTTAATTAATTTTAGCAAATCTTTTTTTTTTTTTTTAATTTCAACAAATTTTTGAATTTCCGATAAAAATAAATTTTAATTTCCAAAATTTTATTATAATCAAAAGAAATTTATCAATTTGGAATTGTAAAAGAATAATCTTAGATTTAAGTTCCACATTTTCAGCATCGTTTAGTGCAGAAAATTTTCTTAGAAATATATAAACTAAAACAATAAATTCTGATTTTCAACAAAATATGGTTTTAATTTTACAATGTTACCGAATGGAAAACCTATTCCCTTTCTATATTTGGGGCTAAAAAATTCCAGAATTGCAAATTTTATTTCATGAACTGACAACATTATATGAGAGAAAGGTGTTGTTCGCTTTCTTTACATTCTTAACAAAAAATATTATTGAATGGAGTTTATGCATAATTGATCTTCTAATTGGTAAATTAATGTTTTTAGTTCGATTTGAGATCATATAAATATTATCTAATTCTCCTTTCAATTTATTTTCAAAAGAAAGAAAGATGATAAAATTTTTACAAGAAATTATAGAGAATAGAAATTGAAAAAATTCGAGAAGTCCAAGAGGATAGAATACGTATTTTCTAATAACAGTACATACCCATATGTGTACATTAGGCTGGGTCGATTTGTGGGGAGGCAAAAAAATCGCCCATGGCTCAGGGAAAATCGTATTGTAGGGATCAAAATAAGAAACTTTGCCGAAGGAACCATACCTCTAAAACGAATTCTACTACCCCTAACTGTTGACTTTTGTCCCGTAGGGTCAAGTTTTGAAAAATCCCACTTTGACCCATTTAGAGTGCCCCAATCGAGTCCAAATGTATGACCGACCCCCACTAACTTTGGAGGGCCGATCCACCCATGCCAGTGGCACACCCCCTGGAACTCCCCTGGGGGGTTCCCCATACAAACATTTTAAAAAATCACCATTTTTGGCACTTTATTTTATTATTTTTTATTTATTTTATTTATTTTTATTATTTTATTTATTTTTTCTCCTTAGAAATTTATTTAGTCAGAACATATGTAAATGAAAAAATTAATTTAACTTAGTCATAGAAAAGAAAAAATGCCCAGACTTGAAAGCAAAAAAGACTTCAAACAGTAATTTTTTTTATTTTCTTTTCTATTACTAAGTTAAATTAATTTTTTCATTTACATATGTTCTGACTAAATAAATTTCTAAAGAGAAAAAATAAATAAAATAATAAAAATAAATAAAATAAATAAAAAATAATAAAATAAAGTGCCAAAAATGGTGATTTTTTAAAATGTTTGTATGGGGAACCCCCCAGGGGAGTTCCAGGGGGTGTGCCACTGGCATGGGTGGATCGGCCCTCCAAAGTTAGTGGGGGTCGGTCATACATTTGGACTCGATTGGGGCACTCTAAATGGGTCAAAGTGGGATTTTTCAAAACTTGACCCTACGGGACAAAAGTCAACAGTTGGGGGTAGTAGAATTCGTTTTAGAGGTATGGTTCCTTCGGCAAAGTTTCTTATTTTGATCCCTAGAATACGATTTTCACTGAGCCATGGGCGATTATTAAATCGACCCGCCCTAGTGTACATGCCTATATGTGTTAATAACTGAAGACTTATTTAAGTATAATGAATGTGAAACAATTAAGCAAATTGAAACAACTCAATTAGATTAACATCAACGAAATTCTAACAATGCTATTTTTGTTCTCTGCTATTACTGTATTGCTTTGAACTTTAATTGTTAAAGTATCGCAGCTGGTTATTTTAAACTTTATTTGAAATCGACAATAGCATCATGCAACACTATTTAAGTCAGCAGATAATTCCAATGCCATTTGGGTCCTGTAAAAAAAAAACTCAGAGTGGCACATCTGATTACAACATATCAAATATAGGCATTTAAATGTTTCTGATTTTGAATCTGAAGTCGTAAGCGAATAAATTCAAATAGCGGAAATAATTTTTTTAAATTCTTTGACTGAGAAGCTTTGGTGAAAGTTGGCTTTCCTTATATTCTTAACAAAATATTATAATTCAAACTTTATTTGATACACCTATAGTAAATAACATTATGCAACACCATTTTGGTGGGGTGTATAATTCCAACTTCAAATGCTCGAATAGCATATTAAAACCTCAAATATTTGTCATAGTGTAATCTCTTTAAATTTAATAAATTTTACAATTTCATTATTAACTTAAATATTCTTTTTTTACAAATAAGCATTATAACCATAATCACGGAGATCAAACCAAAAGGCCCAATTAAATAACCACAGACAACAAAACTCACAATAAGTCACTTAATTAAAACTGTTATAAATTCCTGCATAATTTTGAAATCAGTCTAATTACTTAGGTGGAATATTTCCTTGTAAGATAAAATATATAATTGTTTTTTGATATTTGTAAGCTTGCTTAAGCTCCGACATGCAAGGAAAATAAATTTATTATAAGATGTCTTAAAAAGTTGAAGAATTTATAATGAACAAGTGCATGTAAAGGACTATTTATGTTTATAATTTTTTGCTAAAGAATTTACATAAATATACATGTTTAATGCATGTAAACATTTACTCTCGCGGAAAATATATGGTGGTGTACCCTGTATATTGTACAGGAGAAAAACTAATAGAAATGTGTTTTTAGCAGGGTTGGCAGGCAATACCGCTAAAATACCGTTATCGATTCAAAACCCTTTCAACTCACTACCGTTACCCCTAAAATACCATTACCGAAATACCCGAAATACCGTTATCCTTAAAATACCGTTACCGAAATAACGAAAATACCGTTATCCTTAAAATACAGATACCGAAAAAAGTGAAATATCAATACCCTTAAAATACCATTACCGAAACAAATGAAAAACCGTTATCCCTAAAATACCGTTACCGTTATTTTTAATTTTCTGCTTTTGGTAATATCACGTGGTTATTACATTAAGTTGATAAATTGGTTCTATTTTTAATCTCGTTTCTTTTTTGTAAAAAAAAAATTACGGGATGCATCGAAATAACTGACTAACGTTACCCTTAAAACCCATTACCGATATAACTGAAATACCATTAACCTTAAAAAACCGTTACCGAAAAAAACCCAAATATCGTTATCTTTAAAATACCGTTACCGAAATAACTCAAATACCGCTATCTTTAAAATACCGATAACAAAATAAATGAAATAGCGTTACCCTTAAAATACCGTTACCGAAATAACCCAAAATATCGTTACCCTAACGATAACCGCATTCCTTTCGTTTACCATCCATGATTTTTAGGTGCGGAATATCTTATTTAGGGGTTAAAATCGGGATCAACAATTTCGCAAGTTTTGTTCTTTTATTTATTTCCTGTGATTGAAAAAATCTAGATTTTTACAAAATCCGGTAATTACTTTATACTTGCAATTATGATGGAGATATGCCAGTATTAGTGATTCATTACACTATGCGACAGTCAAAATCGGGATGGGATGAAACCAACGGGAAATGTTATATCGGTCAAAAACAAGTTATACCTGTCCCGGCGTTTCGCTGGGTCACTCCTAGGAATCGAGATATATCTTTTTTTTGACATAACTCGAGAACCACTACTCCGATTTTGCTCAAACAATTTTAAAAAAATTAAAAATTACAATTCCTTTAATCTGTTCATATAACGTTTTTCTATATACTCCACAGTTTTGCCGGTAAAAATAAATGTTTGTTACCGCTACCATAAAAATCAATAACCTTTTGTTTATTACTTTTTTTTAATATTTTAGGCAAAAAATATTTTTTTCTGCATACATTTATTTTTACCGGCAAAACTGTTGAGTATATAGAAAAACGTTATATGAACAGATTAAAGGAATTGTTATTTTTAATTTTTTTAAAATTGTTTGAGTAAAATCGGACTAGTGGTTCTCGAGTTATGTCAAAAAAAGACCACCAAAGGTCAAATCAATATATCTCGATTCCTAGGGGTGACCCAGCGAAACGCCGGGACACGTATAACTTCTTTTTTACCGATATAACTTTCCCCGGTAGTTTGAACCCTTCCCTACCATTTGTCTCACAGTGTTATTAGAGGTTTTAAAAGTAGTCAAAAAAAAAAAAAAAAAACTGATACCTTATTACCTTTTCTACACTGGGAATGTATATTTCATTTTATCGAGGGTATATCTGGACTTTTTTTCGACATTCTGAATCCCCTGACTTTAAGTCGACATTTCGATTAGACCTTTTCCAATCTATATTTCAAATGAGTGGCAACATTGAAACCAATGCGTTATCAATTTTGGTATCGAAACATTTTTTCGCCAGTATTTTAAATCTGTATACAAATAAATGTTAATTTTATGAATGCCAAACGTGTTTTGGTGCGAATATGGTGTCATGTCAACATCTTGAAAAATTCGTGTCTATTATGTTAATTTTTATACTCTGCAACATATTCATTATGAGCTGCGGCTAACACCGCCATTTTTTTTTGTTTTTAAGAGAAGAAGCATGGGGGTTATTATGTGATTCGATTCGAAACGGAAATGCTTCCGAACAGAATTTTCACATTGAAAATCAAGTACCAAAACCCAGTTTTTAATGGGGGAAAACATTGAAAAAGTGTATGTTGGACAATCTCATTTACGTTTTCAATATTTTACCCCATTAAAAACTGTTTTTTAGTACTTTATTTTCAATGTGAAAATTCTGTTCGAAAGCATTTCCGTTTCGAATTGAATTATACGGCGTTCACATATACGTGTTTAACTCGATTTGACGTGTTTAAGCGTTAAACATGTTTAAGTGCGATTTTTACAGTACATTTTTCCTACCATTAACACGTTAAATTATCGTGTTTAATTTTTAAACACGTTGTTAAACACGATAAAATTGATATCAATTGGTGTTGAATGACAAGTTTGAAGCAGAAAAAGACACAACAAAAAAATAAAAAAATTAAAATTGAATAAAATAAACTAAATTTAATAAAAAACCAGTTAAAATGTGTTTTTTTCTTATTAAAGTGATAGATGAACAAAACAATTAATTAAACTTTGCTTCCGGTGAACGAAAAATCCAAAAACAGCCATGTAGTTGTCCCTTAACTAAAAATTGAAAAATCTTGTTTCCGACTGGGGCGGATAATGTTATTTCACTTTTAATAGCAATTATAACGTTGGATAATGCCGAAAATTATTAATTATTGCCTCCGGCCGAAGAAAAAATAACTTTTTGGGAAATTTTGTCAAATTTTTGTATATTTTTTTTAATTGTTAAGGTACAGCTGTTCGAAATGTTTAACTTAAACACTTCATTTTTAAGTGTGAACTGATATGTTTAACTTTTACATAAACGTGTTTAACAATCGTACTGTGAACGTAGTATTACATAATAACCCCCCAGCACATTCTTAATATTAATTAATGTGTTGCTTTCTTCGGAAAGGGGATAGAGAAAAGATGAAAGGTGGTAAAAAATGAAGGTCTTCGAATGTGCCACAATTGTTGTGCGCCATCTGATGGACTTTGGTGAAGCTTTTTGGTTCATAGCCCTGTTGCGTTATTTTACTTCGGTATGGTTAAGTGCCATGGGATTAGTAGGAGGGATAGAAAATACGCAGTTTTTTAAAATTAATATTGACGTGTCTAGGGATTGAACCCACAACCTTATGTGGAACAGTCCAACGCGATAACTATTACAATACAACGCCAACTATTAGTTTCCTTGTCAGTTTATACACCTATGAAATTATATGTATTTTAGAGTACGTTTTTTTTAACATATGTATATACACTCTTCTTGGAAGATTTTATACAAAGTACTAAACGATAAAGATGTTTTACCTTTAATTTCATGCATAAATTAATAATTTATGTAATATGTAGAATACATACTTATATGATACAATATGCTTTCAGGCATCCATATTATAGACATGGAATATAACTTCCATGTTTAAACATAGTCTAGGTTTTAACCCTCTTCCATGTGTAATATGTATGCTCTAACTATTTAGCTCTATTACACTTTTTTATTGCTAAATAAGAAAAATGAAACTCTATAAGTAGGCTTTACTCTAATTCTAAGAATTTTACTAGATTGTTATAACTTTACATAAGTAGCATTATTTATGCAGTATAAAATAACTATGTATATTTAAAAAGGTGACATTTATTTATATTTATTTCAAAGTAAATAGAAAAAAAATTTCAGATGTTAATGATGTTTGTTATGAACTAAAATTGGTGTCACACATTTCTAACCTCCCGTTTCCACGTGCAAGTTCGAAAAACTCAATACACTCACACTTTTTCACTAATACAATCACACTTATACGACTTGCGACTCAACTTGCAAGTAAATTTTGAAGACAGTGGATTTTTGACACTTGCGGCAAGTGAAATGACAGAATAAAGAAAACAGTGTTGCTTTCTATTAATTTACTAGTATTTGGTAAAGTAAGAGTTCTAATGCAACTGATTTTGTATTTATTTGTAAAAAAAGTAAAACAGAACATAATGACATATCTTAGTGGTAATTTATAATATCAATTTTATAAGTTTTTGAAAAAAGAAATTATTAAAAATAAATTTTTTCCCAATACTGGAGTTCTATTTAGTAACAACCTATGCCTTCGACGACGTTTTAAAAATGAACTTGCAGCAAGTAGTGTGGACACATGTTAAATTTTCGCTGATAATACGTATTCTCAACTTGGAACCATTTTCTTGCATGTGGAAACGGGGGGTAAAGGAAATTATAAGTTGTGCTTAGGGTATTGTTTTCCCTATAAAATTGGCAGACCTTCGTATATTTTCTTCGTATGCGCTGAAAAATGTAGTATCTTTAGAGAAATGTATAAATATAGCATACGATAGCCAGTTCATTACAATACGGAAACATCCCAGCAAAAAACGTGGAAGTGATCTTAAGAAATCAATTTTTCATTGATTCCAAAGTATCATTAAGTTCTGATTTTCCGCTTCTAAAGCAGTTCTTTTTCACAACTTCCGAAAATGTGATTTTGAAGGAAATTAAGTCTTTCCAAATCTATCTAACTACAGATATTTTCATATAAATTTAACATTTATAACTGTGGTTAAGCACTTAACTTCAATTATTTTGAGTTAAGTTGTCAGGTCCAAGTGATTTACTTAAATTTTTTACGAACAAAAATTAATTCCATTTCACCAATTAAAAAGAACATCAAAAGGATCATAAAAGAAAACTTCCACCCTATGACAACCCTATGTAAAATTCATTGGTTCCGATCCAAATTTTCACAATATCGAATCCAAATCACTGCTTCTTTTTCTCTTCTTTTGACGATTTTTTTTTGCTGGGATATTATATTGAATTTAATGTCAAAAAGACCTGTACATTAGACCGACTCACCTTATATGGAAAGAAAAAAAAGCAAAAAAGTGCCCCCCTTAAAATAAACCTTGGTTTGTTTCATGATGATTCCCAAAATATTTCGGGTCTAGAAATGAGATCTCACGAGCTGGACCGTTTTTAAAAAAGGTATTTTTTTTTAGCAGATTTTTGGTATTTAGCTAAATACAATATACACAATATTGATATCATATGAAAGGATTTTTTGAGGCGCGTCCAGCGGTATTACAACATGTTTAATTATTCCTAGAAATGTCCTATTGCAAGGATATTCTAAAATAAAACAAGTTTTTGACTCTTTTGTATGAAGAATTTTGTGCTTTAAATGTCAATCTTACATATCTTAATCTCTAGTCGATTTAAGTGAACACGTGTTTCAGGTTTTTTTGAAATTCGCGACTGTTTGCGTTTTATCAGAAACTCAATATGGTGGAGAAAATATGTTTAAAATAGGGCAATATGGATATAAAAACTTTCCTTTTGATAAGTAAATAATCGCTAAGTGGAATTTTGCTAATTTAGTACATTTTTCACGGTGCTCTGGACCAAATTTTGATAAAATTTGGAGTTACTCCAATTCAATAAAAAAAATTTATGAAATTTTTTGTACGTTTATTATTAAATAAAATATTTGATTAAAATACGCGTTTCTGTAATTTTTTTAAGAAAAATCTAAATATATGCTGACCTTAAATAAAATTTTATAATACGTTTTTCGCGAAAAAAGATATTCCGCCAAAAAAAAGCGCGTGTTGGGTTTTTATCTGTTAAGTTGCATTTTTATCCTTACATCTACTAAAAACTGAATTAAAATTATTATTAAAATTTTATAAAATTTTTTTCGCAAAAAAACGATATTCCGCCAAAAAAAGCGCGTGCTGGATTTTTTCTGTTAAGTTGCATTTTTATCTTACATCAACTAGATACAGAATTCAAATGCAGATTACAGTAACTCAAAAATTTTAACAAAATTTGGTCCACAGCATCACACAAAATATATGAAATTTGCAAAATTCCGAACTATATCCACTTTGACATCGCAAGAAAAGTTTTGGTATCCATATTGCCCTATTTAGAACACATTTTTTCCTCCACATTGGATTTCTGATAAAACGCAAAAAATCGCGAATTTCAAAAAAATCTGAAACACGTGTTTACTTAAATCGATTACAGATAATGATATGTACGTTTGACATTTCAATAACAAACATCTCCGTACAAAAGAGTCAAAAATATGTTTTTTTACAGAATATCCTTGAAAATAGGACATATCTGGATACGCTTGAACATTATATAACATGTTCAAATCGCTGGAGGCGACTCAATGATACCATATTGAGTATGTCTTCTTCAGCTAAAATGCAAATTTCTTACAAAAACTTAAAAAAATACCTTTTTTTAAAAATGGTCCAGCTCCTCAGATCTCGTTGCTAGACCCGAAATATTTTGGGAATCATCATAAAGCAAACCAAGGTTTATTTTGAGGGGGCACTTTTTTTTACTTTTTTCGTGAGTCGGTCTACTGTACATATATGTATCTTCGGAGGAAATAAAGTGAACCTAACTGCAAATACGATATGATTGTCTCTAAACTTGTCATGATTACCTTCAAACATATTACATTTGCTTTAAGACATATTATATGTATTCATTAAGTTTTATGAGAATGACTGTGATTTTTGTTGTTATTTTCTTTGATATTTTTAATACTGAATAACATTGATATACAGAACAAGAAATTCTCATTGAGTTTGTAGTTGAACCTAACAAATATTTCTAGAAATTCCTAAAACGTCGGCCTTAGGCCAGAATGAAACCCGGATAAGGACATTCCTACAACAGATTATTTTTCATTAAGTTATTTTGATGAATTTCAGTACTCTAACTTATGTATATTAACCAAAGGTCGAAGCCTTTTTGGTTGAGACCAATCGACGATTAGACCAAGCCCACATTAACCACAATATGCCATCATTGGAAATTTTGCTTCTTCTATGATTTTCTGACGATTTTTCAACAACTAATTTTTTATCATCCCAAATAATTTTTAATTTTTCGCTACCGAAAAATGAGACTTTCGACTTTTTATTTAAAAAAAAATTACTTAAAATCTCGTAGACGCTTGAGCCTGTGTTGTGCACCATCGAATGCCCAACTCAAAGGACTTTCATTAGTAATTACCAACCCAGTGTAGAAAATCATTACCAGATATGTGATTATGTAACTACATACTTGGTAATGGTAACTAGTTACTTTTGTTATTACATTTCTTATTACCTTTATATGGCGATGTCGGCAAAAATAATGAGTTATGGTTACACACCAGCATACGAAAAATCAAAAAATATATCGTTACCTATGTGCTTACATAGTTCTGACAAAAATAATGAGTCTAAAAATAGATTTTCAAAAATATGAATTATGTATATAAAAAAAATAATTTTTTATTGTATTTTTTTTTTTTTTTTAATAAAATTTGCTGGTGCGGGAATCGAACCTGGGTCTACAGATTGCCAGTCAATAGCTCTACCATCTGAGCTATATCGACATGTAATATTTAATAGATAAAAACATAACTGACCTGCTGCACACAAGTAAGCTTACTCGCCAACATACAAAAAATCAAAAAATATGTGGTTACATATTACCAGTGCTTAAAAAATATTGAGTCTAAAATAGATTTCAAAAAATTTTCAAAAAAATCTAGAAAATTTTTTCTATTTGAAATAATGATAAAAATAAGTCATTATCAGTAATTCATTATTATATGTTTTAAAATAATGCAGAATGTAAGTGGGTGTCATTACTGGTAGTCCAAAAAATAATGATATGTCATTACCGTTTCTACACTGGGAAGTATGGTATAATAAGATTTTGGTGATGTTTTGAACTTCCAAATATAATGGGTGTAAATCCACCTTATAGTAATATGAAGTTTCATGAAATACTTTTGTAATCAAGTTGTCAATTCTGCAGCTAATTGAAGGAAATTTCTTACAGAAGTTTGTAGTACACAAATGACTGAGACTATTGAAAATGGGTAAACTAGCTTCACATTAGGACCCAATAGGCATGGATATATCCTATATGGGCTTAAATTTATGGCGCCTGAATAAACCGAATCGATTTTATGCGATTTCTCACAAAAGATATATACAATTTTATTTATAAATCAGACAGTGCCCATTGCAGGCCAAAAAACACCCTAGGTTTAACTATGTGTCAGTTCCTCCCGGTTCTTTTTTTTAAAGCCCTTTAAGGATCGAAGAGCTCTAGAAACTACGAAGATCTTAATGGCATTTCATTCTTTGTTACAAAATTGTTGAATTAGTCTTACCAATTCGGAAAGTAGATATGCTCTTTTTCAGCTCACATAATAATGTTAAAGCTGTAATGGAAAATATATTATGTTTATGCGGGAAAATATGATACATAGCTAGGCACTTATTTATATCAAATTACTGCAAAGAAATAAATATACTCATTTGGAATTATACAAATTTGTAGTCGAACTGATCGCAATATATTCCCAGTAATCATCCCAAATAAACACAAGATTTTCTATATGATCGTGAAAAAAATATTATGATCATTATTAATATATTATGAGTATTGGGACTATATTAGATAAATTTGGATATATTGTAAAATATTATTCTTAACGACAATTTTCTACGTGCTTCTATCAAATATCTGCATAATTTATTTTTATTTTTAATATGTATATAAATGTCTACTAAAATTAATTTAATGATGAGTTTTCTATTTCCCAATATATAGTGCACCTTTATAGGGACCATAATATGATATATGGACTATAATATGATAATAACATACTGTGATAATTTAAGTATAACATTACGATAAAAAATAGGTAAGAAAATGATTGTCACAATTTAATAATATTTTCTATATGCTTGAGGATAATACAAAAGGTAGTCTAATTTTATACTTAAAATATGTCGGATTGAGAGTAGAGATGCAGCCCTGAATCTGCAGATTTTGCTGTGGTGGGGAAAATTGAATTAAATATCTGCGGCTGCGGATATTTTTATATATATAATCAAATTTTCTTTAAATGTGTGTGTGTACACATTGTGTATATGTGGAAAGCATGTCACATATTATAGAAACACCACCAGGAAGGGTTTTTATTTTGGTATACATATATAAATATTAGGGTATTCAGTCGATTAATCGTTATTCGATTAATCGAACAATTTTGCTCAGAAATTGTTCGAATAATTTAAAATGTCCAAATTTCGATTAACGAATAATTCGAATAATTCGAATAATTTCATACGATTAATCGATTAATCGAAATTGGTAGAAAATTACGAAAAAAGTTAAAAAATATAAATTTTTTATTAAAGTAAATGTGCTAAAATCTCAAAATTTTTTTTAAAAAAATCGTGATAAATAATTTGCTGTAGGCTTGTACCTATCCGGATTTTATTCTGGCCTAAAAATATAATCAAGGAACGACCTTTCTAAAAATATTTGTTAGCTTCAACTCAATGAGAATTTTATGTTTTGAAGTAGGAGCGTTAATAAACATCTTAAACCCCAAAGAAAAAAAAAACAAAAACAACATAAAATTACCACAGTTTGCTTTGTCATCTTTCAAATTACTACTTTCTTGTTGCGACTTATCTAATAAAGTAGTATCTATTTACGTATAATAAATTGTTAATTATTTTTTACGGCTTTTTAAACATTGATATTAAAAGAAAGTATTAATAATTATTATAATTACTGATTATTAGAATTATTAATTATAATTAATGCTCAATGTATTACAGTTTGTTTAGTGAGCACTGTGAATTAATAAAATAGAATAAAGGGATGGAGGTACAAAAACGTAGAGGGAAAATAAATTCTCAACAAAATTCCTCTCTACACTAACGTTTTTTATGTATTCATTGCATAGGAAAAGATATAAATTAATGTACTGGGTCTTATATTCTTCTTTAACTCTTTAACTTATTGCGGTGTGGTTCTCCCCGATTTGGATAAAATTTAAATATGTGAAAGAGGGGACAGAAAAAATAAAAATATTGATAAAATCTGATCGCAATTATTATCTTTTTTCAATTTTTATGAATTTCAGAAGAGTTACTGAATTTATGTTTGTTCCTTTTTTTAAATAAAATTATTAAAAACACAACAAGTGTATGTATTATTTTACAGACATTTTTTTTCGATTAATCGATTTTTTTAAAATTTTTTTCGATTAACCGCTTAAGAAAAAAACCCGAATAATTATTTGAACGATTAATCGATTAAAATAAAAAGCCGATTAATTGAATACCCTAATAAATATACATAGAAAAATTATTTTTTTGATCTAATGGTTAGGATGTTGGGCTCTTACATATAAGGTTGTTGGTTTGATCCCCAGCTACGGCAATATGAATTTGGAAAAATATGCGTGAGATTTCTATCACTCATACGTATCACAGATTCCTCCTTAGGTGTTCCCATAGAAAGCAACACCTGAGTTAATAGCAAAAATTTCCTGAGAGTTGCTTCTCTTAAAAAAAATAAATAAATAAAATTATAGGCTTAATGGATCCCCAGCAAAATCTTTCATTACGAAATAAGTGGTTATTTAACAAAAATTCATAGCTCCGCGCAACTTGTTTTTGACGTCCAAACTCATTATTTTTGTTTAGCATGGGTGTCTTTATAAGTAGTCAAGCTTAACCGCTCGTTTATGAAAAAACTAAAAGGAAGCAGTTATGAAATTTTGAATAATAAATGGTTACACGATTGGAAAAAAATCAAATTAATCTAGAGTTAAAGATAGCAAACTGGCAACACCGATGGAAATGAAAAAATGTGGGTATCAGAGAAAACGCAGTGCAATTAAACGTAAAACCATAAGCCAATTTGGGACATTTGGGAAAAAAAGACACGGAGGAGATTGGAAGATAAAAAACAAAAATCTAAAAATAGAATGTTGGTTTGTGTTGATCACTTCTAATTAAAAAAACAACGAACTAATTACATTGCATTCAAGGTTTTACTCTGGTGAGATAGTTACGCCCAATACACTAGGCAAGTAACCTAGTGTCTTGACATGCAATAACATGATAGAAAGCAATTGTCATTCAATTTTCAATTTCATGTTTTGCTATATCTCGAGGGCCCAAGGCCCCGCCAAGGTCCATTTTTAGATAGAGATAACCCCTTTCGCTGGAGTATTATACGGTTGGAAATACGGCGAAATTTACAATCAATTTTAATCTATTTCTCTTAGTTTCCGAGATATGGGCCATTTTAAAAAATCGGGAGGGAAAGTAATAGCGTCATCTTTAAGACTTCGGATACATTGCTGGCGCCATATACCGGGTAATAACAGTAACATGAAAATATTATATTTTAACAATAAATACTATAAAATTTAACGAATGAGTTCTTAAAAATTAGTTTTAAATAATTTTGAAAATTAACACTCAAAATTAGTTAATGTACTGAGTATTTTTAGTATTGTGTTAAATGAAGATAATTAAAATCTTTACTTAAATCAGTGTTTCAACTAAAAATTTGTTAGAAATTAGTCAAATCGTTTTGAAACCGCTTTGACAGATTTTTCTACTGAGGTATTATTTTCAGTGCATTATTAGTTTTCATTTTAATTTAGCAAAATAACATAAATTTTAATAAACGAGAACGGGGAAAAGTTTAGTTATTCATTATTTGTAGAAATAAATTAATTGTTGATAAAATTTTGTGTTTTTCGAAGAAAGAACTATAATATTTTTTAACCATGAAATGGTCAAGTGTTCTCCACTAAAGTGCAATTGATACCATTTTGACGTTTCTCGGCAGTCCTTTTGACATTTCATGTCATATAATTTATTACATTTAAAGACACCGGTAAGTCAATTTGAACGGTACACTCCATTTCAAATTAATTTACACGTAGCAGTAAAAACATGTACACTCAACCAAAAAAGTCTGTAATGGCTACTGAATATGTTGCTGTTATTACGGGAAATTTAACTGTTTTGAGGCCAGCGGTATTTTTTGCTAATTTTAGCAACACATGTCTGCTGATCTGTAGTACAATAAAATTAGTAGAAAAAATTAGTAGCCGCTACTAAATTTTAGTAAAATTTATGTAAACTGCAATTCAAAATCGATTTGCTAAAATCAGTTAAAAACTTACTAAATATCATAATTTTAGTACAATGAAATTAGTATAAATAATTAGTTGCAGCTACTAAATTTCAGTAAATTGTTGTAAACTGTAATTTAAAATCAATATGCTGAAATTAGCAAGAAATTGTACTAAAAAAAAACAAAAACTGTAAAATCTAAAAGAAAAAAAAATTTCTTTCGATTGTAAAAGCGTGTAATTACTTCATCGTACTTGAAATTTGGAGTCAAAATTGCAACCGGTTCTCCAGTTATAACCTTTTTATGCATTGGAGATACAATAAAATTTTCTGAGTGTTATTTCCAAACTAAGAATATATCAATAGTAACAAATATAAACTGAACAAAAATTGTAAGAAATCAAAAAAAGAAAATTTTCAATTAGTATATTTTTCTGCTAAATTAGCACTCGGTTTTGAAAAATTAGTAAAATGTTTTGCTAAAATCAGCAGCGAGAATTAGTTCAAAAATCCACAATTTGTAATAAGAGAATAGCAAAAATGATTACTAAAAAAAAATTTTACTAAAAATAGTAAAGTTTGATTGGAAACTGTTTACAAATTTTTTTTACTAACTTTTTTATCTGAGTATAGGGGCAGACTAGTCTTTCAATGCTTTATTTTACACTTTGAGCAGGCAAAAATAACTGAAATCCTTTGCTAATGTTAATAAATTTATATCAACATTTTTTATTTTACGTTTATTTCCAACTGACTCGAGTAGTATATTGGCCGCTTTAGTACAACTAGAAAACAGTCTCAGTTGTGGCCACCGAATTTGTTGCCAATCGAATTCGTGCGGTTACGACAACTATCTTTATATTAAATTATATTTTTCGACGTGAAAGCCAATATTCGGTTGTCTTATTCAATATTATGTTCCACATAAATATTATTATGTTGCACAAAATTTTATTGAAATTAAAAATTTTTGTTTGAATTTTCTGGTATTGAACCCGGCCATTCAGGTTAATAGGTTCACACGCTTACCCACTGCACCACAACTACTTTTAATTTTCTTAGCCATATTTACTGTTTATACATATGAATATTTTATTTTAATATAAAAAAAAACAAATAATTTTTTGTCTTGTCCGGGATTTGAACTCGGAAATCCGGCGTACTAGACCAACTCTCTACCCACTACACCACAAACACTTATTAATTTTGAAGTCTAAAGGTGCGTTTACAATGACGGAGTACTCCAATCTATAGCAAATTTAGTTTTTTTCTCTTTCATACTAACACATTTTTGTATTGTGCTATCTCTTGTCATTCCACTCCGGAGTAAAACATGTTTGACTCTGGAGTACAGATTTTCTACACTCTGGAGTTAACATTGGTCTGTTAACTGTTTAACATGACAAATATACCCAAAAAAACACATCTCTAATTTGTTCACATCTCTAATTGTCAACAAATTTAAAAAAATAATAACAAAATATAATAAATAAATATAAAATTTGTGGTGTTTTCGGTATTATTTAAAATAAAAAAAATATTGAAATAAAAAACCATAAAAATTCTGGGAAAAGAGTGGCGAAAATATGAAGTAAGTACTAAATGTCAAATAAGTTTTGAAGTAACTCTACTCTGCATTTCGAACAGTTAACATTTTAATCTGTGCTGCAGAGTAGAGTCACTCTACCATTGTGAAAGCACCTTAATTTTGAATTTATATTTTTGCTTGGAAAACAAATATAGTACAAAATTTGTTTACCAATACCAATCAATAGTTTTTTTTTTTTTTTTTTTTTTTTTTAAATAGAAGAAATTTTTTATTTAAATAATAAAATGTACATTTTAAATTAATTCTGTGTTATCAATACAATCCACAATTCGGTTGGTTCTACAGAAATTCAACTTTAAGGTCATATTTTATTAGGATACCCGTATTCGTAGTTACCACTTTCGAATATTGAAATTTTTTTAATAAAGGTTATAGCTAACACCAATTTTCTTGAATATACATGAAATAAATGGCTGCTTCTACTGCATAGAATTACTAAACTGATACTAAATTTAAAATTGATTGAAGATACCAATAATTTGTTAAAAGGATTGTTTTTTAATTCATTTTCCCTATTTTTAATACCTAGTAAAATATTTTTGGTGTAGTATTCACTTATAGACAACTGCAAATAAAATAACGTCCTGGCAAATTCATTTTAATGGTTTCGATCGAATTCCAACCAATCTTTTTCCTGGGTGTATAGTTACGTTTGTAATGTAGGAATAGGCGCAATTCTAACTTTCCAACTTACAAATCTTTTTTGTCACTTTTAAAAATTGGCCAAGAAAGTCCCTTTAATTAAAGAGGTAGAGGACTAAAATGTTTTACAAAAATGTTTCTTGTAATGTTTTACGTAAGTTCGCTGAACACATCCTAAGAGATTTACATTTCGGAAAAGAGAGGAAACTTAACCCACCACAAAATATAGAGCCAGACGTAACCTTTTAAAACCCCCATATCGGGAATATGTTTTGTTTCGGTGCCCTCTGCCAGAAAAAGTTGCCAGAACCTTCTTATTTTTTTGTACTGTACAGTATAATTAAAAACATCATTTGCGGATACCAATTATAGCTGTAGAAATTAGTCCGAATAATAATGCTTTTAATAGAAATTAGTTTGAATGTCTGTATTTTCTGCAGGCATCGTGAAATCATTGCCAATATCTGTACAAATATTGTTATATGAGATTTTTTTCTACTGATAAATTATTTTAAGAAATATCTTGCTGATTTCAGTATTTTGTATAGAACCTATTGCGGATATTTGTAATTTTTTAGAAGGTAGTGCGGATATCAATAGTTTTAAAGAAAATAGTTGATATTGCGGACATCAATAATTCCTGCAGACGACATTGTGGATAGTTGTTTTATGTGAAGAAGAAGTTGTCAATATCACAATATTTATAAAATGCCGGAAAATATCATCTCATTTTCTTTATATGGTTAGTTCATTTATATATTCTTCATAATTGTTACCTTAATATTAAAGTTGTTGTGTATTTAGTGAGTTTGTATAATTTTCTACGTATGTGTAGATGTGTTTGTAGAAAGTTTTGATTAAATATGCATAATTACCTGGTGTCGTTTAAGAAAATGAAAGAGGTTTTCTTTGTAAACTAAACTAAACACATAAGAATGTCCTGTTTCCGTTACATACATATCCATGTAGCAGACATATGCCTCAATATCGGCATGTTATGCAGATAATAAAGGTAACAAACAAGGTTTTCCCTTCTTGATTTTTACCAATGGATGGCATGTTGTGTAACTAAAATGAAAAAAATAAAGAAGAAAAAGTAAAATTTAAGTTTTATTACATATTTCACTTACAATAAGATATAAAAAAAGTATTTTTCTTTCATTTATTTGTCTTGTTTGTAGGTTATTTCTTAAGTTTAAGTTTGTATGTCAATAGTGATTGTTTTTATCGCTTTCTTTTTCTCATCGATACACTCATAAAAATAAATTGCTATTAGTAACTTAAAAACTGAATCAACTTATTTTAATTAGTTCACACAAAGGGTTTTCCATGTGAATTGCAAACTTAAATGTTTAGGAATTTTTCTATTTAGAATCAATAAAGATTTTTAAATTTACATAATTGCACTTATTACTGTATTTGGATATAATCTACAGTCAAAAGAAAAATAAAAAATTTAATCCTAATAAAATTAGATTTTAAAGGTCTCATAGGCTGATTGAAAAACGATAACATATATCCGATAAATTTTACATTCTAGAAGCATTTTTTATGGATTATTACACCACCCAGCCAGCAAATTCGGAGCGCTCATAAATAAGATTTTTAAATGGCTCATAGAAATGATTATTGTTTTTTTGAAAACACTCTTTTTTTGGTAGAAAATATGAACCCTCAGAAAACAATCCAAAATGTTGTCTTTACAATCTAAAAAGCTGTCTCAAAACGAGGGTTCATTTTTCGGACTCAAAGAAGATTCCAAAATTATTTAAATTTATGAAGAAAATTTCGATTTTATACGTTCTTTTTTCTAAGTCATTTCTGAGTACACAGGGGGATCTTTTGGACGGACCACTTTCATAGGAAAAAGTGGAAAAATGTTTATGTTTTTGGAGCTCATTTCAGAGTCATTAATGATCATCTTTGTTTGCTGGGCAAGAAAAATTTTTTACCTCAGAATCTGTTCCAGAACATGTAGTTTTATCAACGGTTCCATAGAACCGGTTCTAGAACTGATTCCCAAAATTCGAAAACGTACGATTCCACTGTCCCAGAACCAGTTCCATAATCATTTCTAGAATTGGTTCTTCTAGTTTAGAGGAAAAGAACCTATTGCTTTTAGGTCGAACTCGAAATAAAAATAACCGGTTGTAGAACATAAGAACCTATTGTAAGAACCTATTCTAATACGGTATTAGGTGTTCTGCAACCAGTTCTTTGGAATTTACATTTTTACTGGATATTCTATGATACATTTTGAATTTGTTCTAACATTTTTTTGTTAAAGTGTATATACTTTAATACACAATGACGTTATTAAAGTGTTGTTTTCGGTTTGAATGATAGTTAGTTGGTAGTGATAGAAAATGTCACTTTAGTTTTACCAAGAAAAACTTGTTATAGTATTTTAATTTTCCGGCTATTTAAGTGAAAACTTTAAAGCTCTTTGTAAGAAGATTAAAAAAGTTTGTTGTTCTCGAAAAAGTTTCTTTTTCTATATGATAGTAAGTTATTGAAATTGGAATTTTATTTTCAAGTGAAAAAGTTTTTATTGTGAGTACAAGAATTCATTTTAGGTTTTGTAAATCCGATATCGAGTGTAATTAATGTCATTTCAATGATTTTTTTTGTGTTTATGCTTAACGGCAAATATAAAAACTTTTCAAGTACGTTTTATAGAGTAACCATATTTAGTCTAGTGGTAGAAGAATCAATTTGAATTGAATTTTATCGACACTTAAAAATATATTGTCATAATATTTAATAAAATTTAAAATATCTTCAGAAATTCAAGACTTTTACCATTTCTTCCGATAAATATTTATGTGTAACTTCATAAATGCTTTATAAAGTTATAGGAGGCTTATGAAACAAATTTTGAATCTGCGGCAAGAATAAATAAACAACAAACCCTTTAACGGCGGTTATGTATACGCTTTATACCATTGTAATAGGAGTGCACATATAATGCCGTACTTACCCAGCAAAAACAGACATTACCAAGTAATTATCTCAGTAAGTAGATAACAAGGATTTTTGGTAGTCATCAGGCTATTTACTCACTCAATTACTTTTTTTTCGCGATGTGCCTAAATTCAGGAATATTCATTACCATCTCGCTTACAAAAAAAGGGGAAGTAATGAGTAACAAGCATTGTTACATCTTTTGATTGAGGATATGAACCACAGTAATTAAACGAGTAAATATCCTGGACACTAGTAAAACCCTTCGTGTGATAATTACTCACAACTTGGTAATATCGGTTTTTGCTGGGATAGTTCGATAATAGTAATGTTTCTCAGCTTTAAAAGCAATAGAGATTAATCACAACTGGGTCAAAAACGAAAACGAGAATTGCTTTTTCATATATTTTGTATGAGAAGCAAAATGCGGCCATGTCGTCCAGCGATTTATCGTCATAATAGAATCTATTCTATTTTCATGACGACGCACTAATACAACCTCAAAATATTTGTCAAATTGTTGCCATATTGTTAACTAATTAAGGATTGCCATTAGAACAGAGCTGTAGAAATTTGCACTAGAGCTGCAAAAATTCATACTTCGTTTACAAACAATTTATTTTTTTGACAGAAGAAATATAATTGAAAATAAAAATACATAATTAACGCAAAAAAGCAAAATTAAATACACTAAAATGTAAAACAACAAGAAAATAATACAAAACTAATTGAATTAGTGAAGAATTGTGGCGAAAGAAATACAACCATGTTCTTGTTTTGCTTTCGTTTTTTTCCTAAACGTCAAAAAATGCCGACGGCCGATTGTCGCTGAATTTAAATCAACAATCAACCTAGTTGTGATTAATTTCATACACTCGTCTAAAATTTAATTTTAAATATTTGTGTTTTCCAGAAGTGGGATAACTTATCTGTAATAGTCCTTGATGTTGAAAATACTAAAAATAATGCCGAATTGGTTTTATTTAGAAAAAAAAATTGGAAAATACCTATGTGTAATTCCTGACAAGAAATTATACAAGAAACAACACATCGATAGAAGGATTACTAAGGCCCACTGTAGCTGTAGTCTCCAAATGGGGTTTTAACTTGAGATTGCTACACTACGGCACAAATATGGTGGACATCAATACAAAGAAGGTGCAATATCAAGACACTTCAGAAAATATAGCGCCTGTACTACTTAGGTATCAGCGGTGCCATGAGACTCACATCCATTAGGGCATTGAAAATTCGACAGAATCTCCTAAAATTCGACTAGCCGCCTTGAGTATGTTTCGGCTGAATGCAACTGGTAAGTGGATTTGTTCAACTGGTAAATGGAATTAAACGGAGAACAAAATTGGTATTCGAACTAACAGAGTATATTAATTTCAATGTATTTCTATTAGTACATTAATTTCTGTTTCTTTTAGCACATGAATGTTGCATGAAAATTGGCACCTCGGGATCTCTCTCGGACTTACTTCATCTGGAGTGTGTATATTACCGAGCTTACAAAAATTTTGTCCGTTTTTGCTGTCTCACTTAGTTTTTGAACTACTAAGGGAGATAACGCAAAATGGACAATATTTTTGCTCAACGGGAGTATTAACATACTCGGATAATACAAATAGGCCAGGTCCTGCAGAGCTCCCTAGACACCCATTTTTATACACCAGTCACGGGGTGACATTTTTAGTTTTTGTTTTTTAACGTTTAAATATGATTAAGGCACTCCTATAATGCCGCAAAACTACATGGATATTGCTAAAAGTAGGCTATGGCACAGAAGTCTCCTTGACATGCGCTTCAAGCGAGGTGCATATGCTCTACAGATCATCATATTGCAGTTGGAAATGTGCGCTTAAAATTTGCGGTTATACGCAAACCGCAATCAATTAAACGTAAGTGTGATGTTAAAAAACTCAAAAACCATTAAATCCTTTACAATTACGTGGAAGAGCTGCAAAGAGGCTTAAATGTGAGAGAATACCAAAATACCGTCAACAACCTTAATGATGCTGCCAGGAAACATATAGGTTTTAAAACACAATGGATGCCCGATGACACATGAAAGCTTACCCGATAAGTTAGTGAAGCGGAGTACCAGAAACGATAAGAGAAGATTGCATGCACAATTTGTTGGTGGAAGACATCTCCATAGAATGTCCAGATATCATAGAAATGACTTATGCTATCAAAGCCTATAATACTAATAAATCCCCTTGGAGTTGATAATATTGCCCCAGATATGTTTAAGGCCGGTTCCCAAACTTTTGCTGAAGTTGTCAACTGGATCCACATCTTAAGGAAAGTATCATAGTCAATATACCCAAAAAAGGTGACCTCACTGATTGTGGAAACTGGAGAGGCATCACACTCATTAGTACAGTTAAAAAGATTATAAACAAAAGCGTATCAGATGCTGTAATAACTAAGACCAGAACAGGCTGGGTTTCGGCCAAACAAATCTTGTGTTGACCACATTAACAGCCTGCGTATAATTATCCAGCAATCTGCCGAATGTCAATCTCCCTTCTTAATGCTATTCGACACCTTTAGCCACCATGTAGTATGGAATGCATTTGCCTATAAAGGGGTGCCGCAAAAAGTTATTACACTAATCCAATCCTTGTATAAAAATGTTAAATCCAGAGTTTTCCACGACAACGCACTGATCGACATCTTTAATATGATAACTGGTGTTCGACAAGGATGTACTTTAGTTCGCCGTACTCCATCGAATCTAAATTATTTTTGCAAGGAGGTTTCACAAAATTTTTTTTTTTATTTTTTTTTGCCTAAAGTGGGGTTCGCAATTTTGCATTTTTCGTTATATCTTTGGCATTTACAGTCGTATCTTAAAGTGTGATACATCGATGTTTTTCTCTCGAGGGAAACAATGTTTTGCTCTAAGGGCCATTGACCTCAAGTATTCCATTATACTATTTACCCACCAGTTGCTACCATCCTAATGTAGAACCCTAATATCAGAAAATTAAAGCTCCCAAAAAATCATTAAACTTTTGCTAAGGAAGTTTTTCGATAAACCCAGCAGACGTTTTTTTTTTTTTTTTGATTGCCGAACATAGGGGTCACGATTTTATTTTTTTTTTTCTTTGGGGGTTTCCTTTATAGCAAAACACTGGTCTCCTCGAGGCAAAAAAAAAATCGATATATCACACTTTAAAATCCGACTTTAAATGCCGAAGCTATAACAAAAAACTAAAAAAGGCGACCGGCAAAAAATAATTTTTTTTGGAATTGCCTTGCAAGAATACTTTATATTTGAAGGTGTACCGCGCATGGTCTAATGTACACTAGACCATACCACCTTTCAGGAAAACAAAAAGTGCGCGGTACACCTTCGAATATAAAGTATTTTTGCAAGGCCATTTCGAATTAATTTTTTTTGCCGCCCTTTTTAATTTTTCGTTATTTCTTCGGCATTTACAGTTGGATGGAAATCGATTTAGTAAAACTATATTTTTGAAAATTCTTAAAAAAATTTATTATAATAACTAAACCCTCTTTTCTATTTGTAGAGACCCAGTCAGAAAAATACAAACGGGAAAGCGGTGGCAAAGCACTTTAACAGGTGGTACAAGTACTGGCAAAAAGTGCTTTTCCATTCCCAAAATGATAACATCATTAGACAAAAGTTCAAAAACAGTTGGTTCAAAAAGCGCCAGAAAAGCACTGGAGGAACAAAATTTTTAAACGTTGGCAAAACGCTGGCAAAACTAATAAATAGGTGGTCTGGAAATATATTTTCCAAAATAAAATTTAAAAAAAGTTCATATGTATTTTTTTTGGTCCTGCCGTGATTTGAACCCAGGCCGTCAGATTGGCAGACGATTGCTCTACCCACTGAGCTAACGAGACATATAAGATTTGATGGCTAAACACATAAATGAGTAATAATATGGCTGCGCCAAAATGCTAGTACTGGCAAACAATTTTTTGTAACTAGTATGCCAGTGTTGGGAGGGCAAAAAAAAAAGTTGGTCTTGAAGGAGCTTTCCCACAAACAAAAAAATTGATTTTATAAAACAAAAAAAATGTTAAATTAAAAAAAATCCAAAAAAAAATTGTTTGCTTGCAACCGGATTTGAACTCGGAACCTTCCGACTACAAACATTTTTTAACGAAGCGTCAACATTTTTATAAAATCATTGGTTTTCCAGTGAATTGATTTTTGTACGCCTGGTAGCATTGGCTAGGTAGCACTGGATAACCACTGGTTGCAAACCTTGGCATATCACTCTAAGCCAATTCTTTGCCAGTGGTTTTTTTTATAAACCACCGAAATTTTTGTAAAACAAATACTGGTAAAACGCTTTTCGCAAACGCTCAAAATTTTTATAAAATCATTGGTTTTCCAGTGAATTGATTTTTGTACGCCTGGTAGCATTAGCTAGGTAGCACTGGATAACCACTGGTTGCAAACCTTGGCATATCACTCTAAGCCAATTCTTTGCCAGTGGTTTTTTTTATAAACCACCGAAATTTTTGTAAAACAAATACTGGTAAAACGCTTTTCGCAAACGCTGGCAAAGCGTCCCAAATGAGTGTTCTGCCAGTCTTTTATTTTTAATACTGTGGTTACCCAGTGGAATGCCAGTGCTTGATTTTTTGTACCACTGGCGATTTCTGACTGGGCGAATTTCAAGATGGATCTTCGATTGGTGCCTGTTCATTGGACATAAAAAATATATATTAGTGCTCAAACACACATGTCTTATACCTTTAATGAATACAAAATGTTCCAGTAAAATTTTTTAGAATATATTTTCTCAGAATCTAGTCCAGAACAGATAACGGGTTCCATGGTACCGGTTCTAGAGCTGATTCCTAATAATTAAAATGTAAGGATTCACTCTCCCAGAACTGGTTCTACAAACAGTTCCAGAACCGGTTAGCAACACGTTCGAGAAAAGAACCTACTGCTTTTGGGTTAAACTCCATATAAAAATAACCGGTAGTAGAAAAAAAATAGAACCCCAGTTGTTTAATTTTATCTTTTTACTGGGGTACTTAGAGCCACGTTTTGAACCTTTTCTTTTTTGTTAAGAATTTTCAAAACTATAGTTTTCCCAAATATGGGTTTTTGAACTCAAGACCCTAAAAAATTACCTTTTCATCTAAAATTTTAAAGAGGTGAAAATAGCCTTTGAAAACAAACCAAAAACAAAATTATATTTTGCCCAGATTGAAAGCTATCACCAATTTTATAAGGACACTTTAACCAAACCAAAATCAGAAAATGTATTTCTTTTAGAAATGTTCATTATATATTGGTCTCTCTTTCCAAAAGCAATTTATATATGCAGCCCTTGCTTACCTTGTAGCATGTATATAGAAATATCGCTATTTCAATTCATAAAGTGCATCGCTAAGTAGTGTAGGTTGGACCATTTATCTGTCAAAATTATTTTATAAAAATTTTTACATACTTAATATTATGTACAGCAAAAATATGTTTATTTAATTGAAGTTAATAATATTTATAGCTGTAATTAAACGTGTTAATTTATTGATAAAATGATATCATTTTACTTTATAATAAATTTATCAGTTGTTTAAATATGAGTAAATTTAACAATTAATTAACCCTGCTGTTAGGTTAGGACCATTTTGGTCCATTTTATGTTACTTCTCTCTTTAACTTTGCAACGGTACAATATATTGACTTCAAATTTTAGCTCATGTGATTTTTTTCTGAATTAATGTTTTTATCAAAATAAATAAGTGTCTAACATAAAATGGAAGGGAGAAAAATAAACAGTTACAAATCTTATGTTAGGGACTTTTGATTCACATATTCGCATTACAGGATGAGCAAATTATTTTGCGGTTTAGTTTACAAATAAATTTTGCTGCAGACAACACATTTACTTTCACATTTGGATTTGCAGCAACGTTCCACGTTTTCTAGAGAGTAGGTTTCTTGTATCACTTCCAGAAGTTACGGAAACTGAGGAAGATGCTCTTACCTCAGCCAATAGCTTCGATGTAAATTTTCTTTTGGTATATTTGATGTGTTCTTTGGCCAAAGAAAGCGCCAATTGTCGTAAAAATTCGTGTCTCCTACGATGTGGATCACTTGGTGCCACGAAACATCAATTTCAGAAAAAATTATAAAAGCATTCAATGCGGATATAACGATAATTTTTTCAAATACAACATTCGGCCATCGATTTTTCTTCCATTTAGGAATATAGTAACCAATCATTTGGTCGGCGTTATCTACGCCTTCTAAGAGAGAAGACAATTAATCGACTAATAAATAATGGCAAAACAATTGCAAACCTTTTGTCGAATTATAGAAAGATACAATCTCAGGCTTCTTTTTAAGTGCATTGACATCGATTTCTGGTACCTTATCAAAACAGTTCCTTTATGTCTATGGCCAATGTAAAAAACGAATGTAGGGATTTCATTGGAAGTAAACTGTTCCCACATGTAAATTTTCTTTCTAAAAGTTTTTTTTTTGCCAAATCGAAAGATAAAAAGAAATGATCGGCCGTGATACAATATTTTCTTTCCTTTCAAACCTTTAGTTAAATCCAATACGACACGCTTTCTAAGGCTGCCATACATAGCCTAATTTAGAGTCGCCATGTGTTGAAATAATATTCTCAGCAGTAGTTGCAATGGGACAGCATAATTGAGTTGCACTCCATTGCATATTATTTTTTGCAATATACAATGGATCCATAGTGCCAGCTGCAGGCACATTTTTTTAATTTTCTGTATCAGAATCACTTGTATCTGTATTTTCGTATTAGATATTTTCATCGAAATTGAAATATCCGAGTCACTTTCATTTAGAGTTTTAGCAATAGCATTAGAGTCCAAATTAAGCCGATTTTGCATTTTATCAAAAAACAAAGAAAACACAAGCTGAACTGAAACTGAAGTGAAACTAATGCGAATAGTTGATATATGACTAAATGAAACTAGGTAAATCACAAAAATAACACAAATAACTGAATAGCAGCAGTAATATGTATAAATTACTGATTTGATGGTACAACCAAATAAAATTAGGAGCACCCCAAATATAATTTTGAGTTTTGTAATAGTTTTGCAATTAGTTTTCAAATAAAATTGTTATGACAAGTACTATAGTAATAAACATTCAACGTTTAATGAATACCCAGCTAGCAATTTCGGAACGCTCATAAATAAGATTTTTAAATGGCTCATAGAAATGATTATTATTTTTTTGAAAACACTCTTTTTTTGGTAGAAAATATGAACCCTCAGAAAACAATTCAAAAAGTTGTCTCTACAATCTAAAAAGCTGTCTTAAAATGAGGGTTCATTTTTAAGTCTCGAAGAAGATTCCAAAATTATTTAAATTTATGAGGAAAATTTCGATTTTATACTTTCTTTTTTCTGAGTCATTTCTGAGTACGGATATTTTTGGTCATTTTTGAACGGACCACTTTCATAGGAAAAAATGGAAAAATGCTTATGTTATTGGAGCTCATTTCTGAGCCATTAATGATCATCTTTGTTTGCTGGGTAGCCCAAAATATTTCTTGAGCATAGAAATATATTTTTTAGAGTTAGTATTGCGTTCTCGAAATACTAAATGGAAATAGCTATAAAAATGGGTTTATGGTCCAAAATTAGGTATGGACCAAAATGGTCCATCAACCTAAAATTCGTAAGTAGTTTTTAACCTAACAGCAGGGTTAAATGCAAAAATATATCAACTAGATATTTAGAGTCATATGCATAATCACTTTTATAATTTATAAGTGACTTATAAAACTATTTTTTTATACAAAAATCATTTTATTAAGGTATTATAAGGTTTTGAAACTATTATACATAAGCACTTTAGTATTTATCTTGGATTTGATTTTACTTAATTGTAATATGAGTACAAACAAAAAAGAAACAAAACAAACATTTATCATGGATAATTACAAGAAAAAAAAAAAAAACAGAAACAACAATACCATAAACATAAATCTGTAAGTTTATCATGATGATGTCATCAGTATATTGACTTCCTTGTTTATGTCTGCTTATACATGTTTTATACATATGTACACATGTGTGGGTTAAATATTTATGTCTGTATGTGTCGGTATATTTTGACTTTTATCAGAAGCGATAATCAAATGATTGTTAAACATAATTGTGGTTATTCAACAACGATTTCCGGTTAATATTTATTAAATTAAAATAATTTATAAATGTTATTGTAGATATTAACAAATTGTTAAATAATTGCATAAATTGCTATATCTTTATTTTTTATTTTATAAATTTATTTTGTTCTTTAACAAATGACTTTCATTGTATGTGGAAAAAATATATGTGTAGAGCATTTTTTTTATTGATGAATTTATGTCCATATAAAAAAAAAATAATTTTTTATGCTTTAGTATGCACATTTTTTCTATGCATATTTTTAAATAGTAAAAATTACTTTTTTTATTATTATTATTTAAATTGTAGTAGGCAATCAATGTACTTCTTGATGTTTATTTTTTTGCCAACAAACATTTTTTTTATTTACCACTTATTTATGTATATTTTTTTAAAACATTCAAACAATCATTTAAAAACATTTTTTTTATTTGTTTCAAAATGTTATTTTTATAAAGTTATAAAATATTTAAAATCATGTCCATTTTCTGAATATTTTTATATGCTACATACATATTTATTTTTTTAATATTCGTATTTAAATATTATTAGATTGTGTACGTATACACAATATTTTTGTTTGAATTAATATAAATCATACGTCATGTATGACAAATTGCTAGGAAATATTTATTTTAATTTCTGTATAATAAATATTCAAAGACAAACACACACACACACATACATCATGAGTAAGTATTTTAAATATGATAGAATTTATGTTGTTAAATATTTAATGAATTATATTTATACATTAAATCAAACAAGTTAATATTGTGTACATACATACCACAAATATTTATGCATGCAAAGCCATTCGGATTAATATTAATCATACGTTCGATACTATTTATGTGTATACCCCGCAAATATTTATACACAAAGCCTTAGAGAATATAAAATGTTTATATTTATCGTGTTTGTTAAAGTATTTGCAATTTATTTCTTTAGAAGAAATTATGACTATTCAGTTTAGTTTGATGTTTATAACGAGACAATAGTTATTGCTATAAATAAGTAATTTAACATTTAGATAAGTTCACAATAAATTCCATAAATAACTACAGAAGCTAGAAATTTAAAGTTCTAAATAAATTTGAACTTGTAATTTGAACTCCTATTTATACTTGAATTCGTAAAATAATTCGTTTTATTTAAAACTTTTTCAAAGTAAATTCCATGCTATTTTTCTCAACATTTAACACTTTGACGACCATACGTTTTCCGCCAAAGAGATTTAAATTTATTTTTGTTTAATGGTCGACCCTATAACAAAAGTAATGCCACAAAACATACCTTAGCAACTATTCGTCTTTGTGCCATTTGAATAAGTATGATTTTCAGTCCAAACTTGAGGACTCCTGAAAGGCGAGTGGCAGCAGTTAAAGACTAATCGGCTTGTAGATTTTGATTGCCCCAAAGGATCATCAAATATATTTAGTTTATCTCCTTTGGCCTTAAGGTTGCTCAAAACAAAAACCATTTTAAAATTTCCAATTTTAAATTTTCAAATTTTTTTATAAAGAAATTTAAAAAAAATCAATGATATTGGGGATTATAAACTCCAAAAATTGTAGAATTTCCTTTTTTTGTTTGGCTAGTGCAGCGGATTTAAAGAACTCTGCGATTTTTGTCACTTATTTAGCTTTAAGGCAGGTTTTTTTTTAAATTCCATATATATTCGGCTCGAATGTTTCGGCGTAGGATTAAATACATTAAGCTCAAAGATAAAATTTGGGGATATTTAAATTTTTTTTTAAACATATTAATCTAAATCAACATTTCTGAGCGGATATTGATGAAATTTCTTGATATTATTTTCCTAGGTCAAAAATAATAGTCTTAATTTAACACTCAAGTGCTGCTGGTGCCTATATGCCCCACTGAGACAACATTTCTTGCAAATTGAATAGTTTGGTTGTAGCAAACTAATTATTTGCTTGTCTCAATCAAATGTGTTTCTCACACAAATGAAATGTCCACTTAACAAAAAAAAAAATGTGTACTATCTACTGATAATTTTGCTGTTATTACGGGAAATTTAACTATTTTGAGTCCTTCGGACTATTCTGCTAATTTTACATAGTAACGCATGTCTACAGATTTGTAGTGTAATGGAATTAGTAGAAGATATTAGAACGGCTACAAAATTTCACTATAATTGTTTTAAACCAGGGACGGAAAATATGAGTTATTTGTGAATTTTTAAAGAAAAAAAGCACATAGAACCAAATGTCGCAGAACTGATTCAGGTATATCGTAACAATCCTTGTGGACTAGTCCTCCAAAAAAATGTTTGACTTTTATTTTTGTTTGGACAAAAATAAAATTTTTTTTTTGATTTTTATTTTTTTGAGCAAAAATAAAATATATTTTTGACTTTTATTTGTTTTTAAAAAAATAAAATTATTTTTTGACCTTTATTTTTCGGAGCAAGATTAAAATTTATTAAATCATTGCAATTATATATTGCGATGGAGCTTTTATGGGATTTCTCATATTTTTATGTATTCGATATGAATTTATCAAAACTTTAATATTTTAATGTGTTTTTTGTCAAATAAATCACTTTTGTTTTTGCGCGAAAAAATAAAAGTCAAAAAATAACTTTTATTTTTGCACAAAAAAATAAAATAAAAATGAAAAAGTTATTCTTGCTCAAAAAAACAGTCAAAAAATAACTTTTTTTATTTGACTTTTATGACAAAAGTCATAACCGTTACGGTCCCTGTTGTAAACTGTAATTAAAAATTATTTTCTATTATTATTTTTCCAATTTTTGTCCGAACAAAACATTCCATCGTCAAGCAGAGCAGAGGCATCTTAGATATTGAAGTTCAAAACTACAACGAGTAATTCTTTCATAAAAGCCTTCAGTAATTTTTGTGGCATTTGAAATATAAAGTTATGATTTTTCCATTTGCACATAATTTTTTCATAATTTTTTTTTTCTTAGTCTACTGATAAAATTTTTATTTTAAACGAAAGATTACTATCCCAACGAAGTATCCCAAAATTAAAAACAATTGTTTTTTAATTAGTAATAAAACTACGGCGTGTATAAAATAAAAAAACAATAAAATTGTATTCATTAAGCACACACAGAAAATTAATTAGTTGGAATTCGGTTAGAAGTATAAAAAATCACTCACTTAAGAAAAAATTTAATTTTAACTACACTCTAATTAAATTCTGTTGAAATTTACCCGACTTATAGTAGGAAACTGAACTCCTACTATAAATTGGGTAAATTTACTCTATGTGCGTAATTGAAAAAAAATACGCACATTGTGTTTAAGTTGGTGCACAAATAATTTGTAATTTTACATTGAAAGTGCGTAAAAATTAAATGAAATTTTGAAATTTGTGTGTTAATTTACTAAATTTGTGTGTAAAAAAGCACGTTTCACGTGTAAATGTACGCATAAAATGGGTAAAAATCCACAAAAAATGCGCAAAAATCCACAGAAAGTGCGTAAAAATAAAATATAATGCGTACATTTACAACAGGTGTGCTAACTTTTAGCACCACTAGGGTTTGGGATTTCCCGGACTTTTTTATTTCCCGGGAAACGGGAATGAAAAAATTTGATTTTTAAACAAAATTGTTAATGAAAACCACCTATATAAGTAATTTTTGTTAAAAAAACACTATTTCAGTACAAATGCAGTCTGTGTAGTGAGAATTCAAAGTAAAAAATATCAGAATGTTGAACATTAGATTTCACATAAATTACTCGGAGCACTGCCAAATGAATTGCATGATTCCAGCAGAAAGCACCTACTACTGGACTGTCGGAAACAAACCGGTTCATCACACTTGGCCCATTAGATATGGTGGCCACAATGTTATTTTCCAAAGACAAATAAAACTCTTGTAGTCTTATTTCTACAATTCTTCTTATTTCATCAGCATTACATCTTCCTGATATATAAACCAACCCCAGGTTATAAAATGAATTATATCCGTTTTTACATATGTTCAAATATCTCTTTTGTGATATTCTTGTCCATTCATCTAAGATTTCTTTTATCATGATATCTTTTACATGATTGTAGTAATTTAATATAATGTTCTTTACATCGGTTTCATTTTTTTGCAATGCCAGGTTTTTATTATAAAAACTTTCTCGAATAAACTAAGATCTAGTTAGGGTACGGATTGACTGCGGCTAATTTGGATACCATTTCAGGAAGTGTTTACCCTACCATAAAACCTTTTTTAATGCCTATTCAGCTTACACTGTTTTCTTCGGGTACTTTGCTAATTTTAGCTGAAACGTGATTCTTGCCCTAGTAAAAATGATTTTTATATAATCAGATATGATTTTTATATAATCATTTATGATTTTATAGTATTATAACTTGTCGAGTATTGTGAAACATATATTTTTATATGATTATATCAAAAGATATTTAATTATATAAAATTCTATTAACCAGATCCACCATTTTCTGGATCAAATCATGTATGGATTAATATAATTATATAAAAAATATATTTTTGATCCGAAAAATGGTGGATCTGGTTAATATAATTTTATATAATTAAATATCTTTTGATATAATCATATAAAAATATATGTTTCACAATACTCGACAAGTTATAATTGTATAAAATCATAAATGATTGTATAAAAATCATATGTGAATATATAAAAATCATTTTTACTAGGGTGTTGTTGTTTTCTTCAAGAGAAGTTGCATGACCATCAATTTTTTTTTTTTTTTTTGTGAACCAAATTTAGATGTCGGATAACCAAATTTAGATACCACCGTTAACCATTAGTCTTTTCTTTTCACATTTATTAATGAAAACGTTATTTATAAAATTATTGACCCTTAATATTAAGGAGTATTTTAAATTTAAAGTCGACTTTATTTTTAATCAAACGGTTTTGTTCATTTTGTATATGAAAACCTTACAAAAATAATTATATTTTCAAATATTTTGATTGGTTGAAAATAAATTAACCAATAAGAATGCTCCAAAAATAAACCAAGTCAAGGTATACTGCCACCCAATATTTTAACTAAAGTCGACTTGACTTAAATTATACATTTGAAAAATTAAGATATTAAGGGCGATTATTTGTAAGAAACAAAGCTTTTTTTCATATTTCTTTTAAACATTTTACCAAGTTTTTAGGTTTTACTACTTAAATTTTGAATAAGTTATAATAAGTTATAATAAATGTGTCAAATAAATGTATTCCCTTTTAAAAGATTTTAACAATGACATTTTTGTTTTGGTATTTAAAATATTTTTTATGACTAAAATTAAAAAATCCTATTCGAAACAAAAACAATTTAAAAAATTTAATACTTTTAAATTTCCCGTTTTCCCGGGAAAAATATATTATTTTCCCGGGAATTCCCGAACCCCAAACCCTAAGCACCACCCAAAAATTTTTTTAAATAAAATAAATTAATTTTTAGTACGTATTTTATTAATAATAATATCCGAGTCATTCTCTCATAATCGTTTATGTCCAAATTAGTCGTTTTGGGATCTTAAGGCATTTGTATAAAATTCATATAAAAATTTGTTATAACTATTGAATGGGTGCAATGACTCCTGCTCAACAAAATGCCTTCTTTGAAAGGGGGGCAGTAACCGTCAGCAATAATGGGAGAAAACGCCTTAAGAGAGATATGGCCTACGCAGGAACAACTGAGTGCAATGACTCCTGCTCA
Organism: Leucophora obtusa; assembly: GCA_949987735.1. Taxonomy (NCBI): domain Eukaryota; kingdom Metazoa; phylum Arthropoda; class Insecta; order Diptera; family Anthomyiidae; genus Leucophora; species Leucophora obtusa. The sequence goes on from OX465299.1 coordinate 142,150,262, forward strand.
ACAAAGTCAGTATTCATTGAGTACTGCCTAACTTGCAAAGAAAGCATTTTGTTGAGCAGGAGTCATTGCACTCAGTTGTTCCTGCGTAGGCCATATCTCTCTTAAAGCGTTTTCTCCCGTTATTGTTGACGGTTACTGCCTCCCTTTCAAAGAAGGCATTTTGTTGAGCAGGAGTCATCGCACCCAGTTGTTTTACCTAGGCCGTATCTCTCTTACGGCGTTTTCTTCCGTTATTGTTGAAGGTTGTTGGTTGACTGCCTCCCTTGCAAAGAAGGCATTTTGTTGAGCAGGAGTCATTGCACCCAGTTGCTCCTGCGTAGGCCGTGTCTCTCTTACGGCGTTTTCAATTTTGAAATGAGGTTTAGACTACCACATGCGTTAATAATAATTACCAAAAACAATTTCATGCTTATGTTGCTATTTCCAGACTCTAATGTGTTTGTGGAAATGTTGTAATTCACAAAAAATAATCCGTTTTCGCTTTTTCTTTTTATTATTTATAATTTTTTTTCAATTTTTTCCAATTTGAAATGTCAGAGTATTTATTACTATTATTGGATAGTATATTTACCAACTTCGTGCGTAAAAATTTTATTTAACAAAACAATAGTAATTTTAGGCACAATGTGTTTATTTATAAGCACATAATGTCTAAAAATACTTTGTGTGTGTATTATTGCGTATGAAAGTGTGTACAAAAAAAGTTTACGCATTTTTTGTTTATATTTACCGAATTTTCGTAAAATTAAACAAAATTTTACCCATTTTATAGTAGTAAATTTACAAACATTTTTTAGAGTGTACATAAATTTTTTCATTGAAAACATTGATCTATTATTATATTTGATAATTTTGCAATACTATCAAGTAAAGGCCGCAATTCATAATAATTGGTGAAACCAACCAATACTGAATCAAAAATTTAGTTATTGGAATAATTAGTAAATCCTACCGAAACAAAACTTATAATTAGTCATAAAAACTACAAGTTAATAGTAAAAAATATTCAAAATTTATTATGTTTCTTCGCCGAATATAAAAAAAATTAAATTACTTAAAAACTGAAGAAATAAAAACTAAAACTCGTGTAATCAAATTTTTTTATGTGAGTTACGTACATTCTGTTTCATGTATGTGAATAAAATTTGCAAATTATTGTCAATAATACAAGTTTTTTTTCTCTTATCTTTCAGCCGAAAAAAATCAAGAAATAACAGGATCCCGAGATTTTTCAACGAAAAGGGTTGTGGTTATGTCTGTTTCTTATATACAAGAGCTTGGCAGAATTTAAGATTTATTCTCCGAGTGTGAGTTCTTTGTCAAATAAAAAGTGATCGCAATTTATTGGAATTAAAAAAAACAATTGAATTTTCTTGGTAAAAAGGACTTCGAGTAATTTTTGTTTTATCTCACAAAATAATGTTTCAGTGAAAAAGCTTTGGTCCTGCGGATTTTTAAAACTTAGATTCTGGGACATTTTCTATGAAGGAACGTCCCATTTCGAAGCATTTTCTCTTAAAACAATCCGCAAATGTTATCAAATCTAATAGTTAAAGATATTTTTATATTATTTTTTTTTTTAGTTTTTAAAATATTCAAATCAACATCAAATCAATAAAAGTATTTGCTTATTTTGAAATAGTGTAGTATATTTTTGAAGTTCAAATGTAGCAACAGAACTGAATTTTGACAGCAGTTGGTGTTTACAACTGAATAATTAAATTTTCATTACGGAAAATTTCAGTTGTACTGATCGATACTATATTAAATTTAAAGATAGTTGTCGCAACCGCCACAATTCGATTGGCAACAAATTCGGTTACCACAACGAATCTGTTTTCTGGGTGCAGATAGTGTTACTTTTTGGCAAAAAATGGGTCCCCTGTGGATCTGTTCCTTCCAGTTCTTTTTTGGCAGCGCTGTAAGGGTCGAAAAGTTCGAATAATTACGAAACCAATTCGCACGGTGGTATAGGATTTCATATATTTAGTGGGCATGTCTGGTATTTTTACTTTTTTTTTTTGAGAATGTTTTAAAATTTACAAGAAATCTATTTAACTATTCTCAAAACTGTTTCCATACATAAGTACATGGATTTTTCGAAAAAAAGAGGCAATTAATAAGCAAAAAATCCTTACATAGGTTAACTCATATTTTTGAAAAGTACTACAACACAACGCTGGGTGTTATTTTATTAGATTTGTAAATTTCACTATTAACTTTAAAAATTATTGTAATTTCCGACAAGGTAACTCCTATTTAATATAACTCGCAGATGTTAATTAAAGTTGAATATATTGTAGAGGGCAAAGAGCAATATACAATACCAGTATTTTTAGGAGCGGTCTCACGTCTGGGGGATCTAATGTCGGTTCAAAAATGTCTAAAATTTTAGAAACTTAGATTTGTTTGTAAACCGATTTAAATAATACAGAAAACAAAAAATTTCATATCCATACTGCCTACAGTCTTTACCCTGGTTGCCTGCTATTTAAAGATTTGCAATTACAGGCTAAAATAATTCTTGGGGAAAAGTCGTCTCAAAGCTCAATAATTGCGAATATCGATAAAGTGAAGAAATTAGAATAAAATAAAATATATTCAAATACAAACTTAGATTTTTGAACTACAACATTTCTTAAATCGAAAATTTACTGAAAAAAGAAGACACCATATTTATTGAAAAATTTACTAGAGAAAAGGAATTGTCTAGGCTATCATAATTTAATAATATCCAAGGGCTCGTCAGTGGTAAGTATGTGTATCTATAAATCAAAGTATTTTAACTTGTGAAATTGTCTTTATATGAAATATTATTTGTTTAAGCTTCTATTAGTTTGAAATGGAATCATTTACAATTTTCTATACAAATATGCTATCTGAAAATAATATTTTTGCTAATGCTTGGACATATTATAAACAGCCGATTGGTGGGTCTTCACATTATTTTCCAATGGTTACCAAATTGGTTTGTTTTTTTTTTTTATTTCTTGAGCAATAAATTTAAAACCCGAAAAGTTATCCAATTAATTAATTTATTTTCTCTGACTTTTTTTATTATAAAATAATTTTCCATTACTTTTCTTCCTGTGTAAATTGAAATCAAATTTACCACTTAAATAATTCGATCAAAGTCAAACATAATAAAAATAATGTGCCCTTAAAATCCTAGTTAATAAAATCAGCATTCCAATTGTTTAGCATTAGACAGTTTAAGTATTAATATTTGACACTCGATATAATATAAAATGTTTTAAACAAGAAACAGAGAGAAAAAACTGTGTATTTTACAAGCACTTTTTAAAAGCTTTTGTTGTTGTTATTTGAAAATTCAAAGACATTCAAAAGCATCATCTAAAATCAATTTGTGAAATAATAAAATAAACTAAATGTCAATTGACATTGTCAATTTAATACAACGAGCTATGTACAATATAAGTAGATATATATGAAAATTGGTTTAAGAACAATGGGACAGGAGAAGAAAAAAAGAAAACTATTTTCAAAAACAGTCTTAGAAAGTAGGAAAGAACATTTGATGGCTTATGGAGGATAACTTAATGGGAATTAGAACATTTTTAAAACTGATGGTTTACAGAAAACAAAAGAAGAAATCATTTTTATTGACAAATTTACCAGACAGACGGCGCAGTTTCATCCCATCCAAGGACTAGTCAGTGTTTAGCATATGTCGCAATTCATTAAGGTATTTTAAATTTCAAAATTTTGTCTATATGAAACACTTTTTTCTGCAAAATGTATGCTGGTTCTGACCACTGCAGGTTTTGACCTCTATAGGTTTTGATTCGTTGCATAGCATCTTACTGAGATACACCATTGTCTATATAGCGATGATCGTGATTTGAAGAAACTACGGAATATAAGTTTTTGTACTCAGAGAAGAAGTTTTTGTACTCAGAATCGTAATAAAAATAGTAGTTCAAAAGGGGAGCTGAAAAGTTGTGATTTGATACGCAGGTTCATCCTCTATCGTAGACATCCACTAAGACGGGATTTTTTGAAGTTCTAACAGGGAAGGGCAAAAACGGGAAAAGGCTCCACCTTGAGGGCCTGCCCAAACGGCTGGAACAATAAAGATCAAATTTGGTTTGTAAATTTTTCTGATTCAGTTTTTGAATATTCGGCGTTAATGTGGAAAAATTGGGGTTCAAATTGGGGCCTGCACAAACCTCTGATTAGAAATCTAAAATTTAAAGAGTGTAATTGAAACACTGAAATGAAACTGCGAGTGAAAATAAATGGAATTAAATGAGGAACGATTGACAACGAAAACTAGAAAATGGGAATGGAACGGGGAACAAGTGGAATTAAATAACTAGACATGTGGAAGAAAATGTAATGGAATTGTACGGGGAATCGATCTATAAATCTTTCTATTGATAAAGTGGTGGAATAAACTGACGCAGTTAGCTTTCCAGCCGAATTTTGAAATTTACTTGAAATACCAGGTCTAAATCCACATAAAATACATTTAAGTTAATTTAAAAGCGAGCTAACAATGTAGCGGGTGATGAAAAATCGTTTTTATGCACTTGTGAAAATAGTACAGGAAAAATATATACTGCAGTTCACCTTTTGCACTTGTTTAATAAGTACTTTTATTGAAGGGAATAAGATGCAATATCTCGCAATGACAAAGTAGTGTTTTTATGCCAGTTAACTTTCAAATCAAATAATAGCTCAGCTGTAGAAAACTAGACTAGCAATAATGAGGTCGCTAATACAATACCCGCTGGCGGTAATAAAAAAAAATTTTTTTTAATAAAAAATATATATAATTCTTTTGCGATTTTTTTTCACTTTTAATTGACGAAGAAAAGTTTCCCTTGCACTAAAGTAAGAGTACTCCTCTGCTAATATTAACTCAGTATTAAGTCCATTAGTGTATCTGTTAAAAAACTGCAGTGCCTTTTCTACTACTGTGGAATCCATTTTGTTGGGATTCTAGTATATTACCATTTCGAACCCATAGCATTTTTTTCCAAACGGTATGATTATGTCTGTGTGTGTATATGCATTTAAATAGTAGAAAATAAAAGCTCTTAAAAACATCACCAACATTAAGGCACTTGTGACAACAACAAGGACAAAAAGAAAAGCCAATACAACAAAAAACAAGTACCAATACCAACAATACATGCACATACACATTTACCATACTTATGCATAGTATGCCATTGTGCGGTGACCATGTCAAGTGCAGGTTTCCAATTGGTTTCACCATTTTACATTGTATAGAATAGGTACTTTTATACAATAAATGAAAAAATAAAAAAATGAAAGAAAATAACGGTCTACTGGTCGCATTTAACACCGTTGATATTCTAAGTATTATTTACTTATACATTTACAATAACATATATATATACATACATACAAATGAGGCTTTTTCTACCAACTGCCCCCTACAGGAAGAAGTATGTCGTATCAGTGTCAATATTACAGTATTAATTGTTCTATATGATTTGAATAAGACATCCAACAACTTTTTCAATCTCTCCCAAAATTGGAATTTAGAAAATATTGTAAATGTCAATAGAATTTTATAAAAACATAATTGAAATTAAATAAAAAAAAAAAAAAATATTTTTCGTTCGAGTTGAGATCAAATATTATTACCAGGACAAGTTAAAAAAAACTGTTGAAATTGGCACGCCAAATTGAATAAAAAATTCACATTTGAACTTCTAAAGTGCAATCGGATTAAATTAGTTCCATTTTTAAAGTTTAGAATTTTCCTTGCTGAAAAAGATTTATTTCCCAACATTAAAAAAACATTTTTTTTTTTGTTGTAAATTTTTCCCAAAAATTATCTTGAAATGTTGGGGTTTTATTGTATCTTATAACAATTTTTTGATGATAATTCTAAAAATTCGTCAAAATGTCAAGGATTCGTAAAAATGGAATTTTTTCAAAATAATAAGAATAATGGCAAAACTGTTATTTAATGGCAAATGCGATCAAACTTACCCTGATTATAAAATTTTCCTTTTAAATTATTTCAAATTAAAGAGAAATCTTAACATTTTTACAAGTAAATTACAGAGAATAAAATTTAAAAAAAAAATCGATAAGGCCAATAGGATAGGATAGGTATTTTCGGGTCCCACTAAAGCATATTTCTTTCAACACACTTTTGACGTATCAATGACGCGTAATGGTGATTTCAGTCGTTAAGGTCAAAGTGATTTAAGTAGTTAAACACAAATTTTGATTTTAATCCCTTAAATCACCAAGACGCGTCATTAATACGTCAAAAGTGCGTATGAGGAAAATGCTAGCCACATTATTGCCTGTAGATTCATTTAGTACTTTAGGGTTATACCGCAAAAAAACTTTCAACTAATTAAGTCCATTTTTAGGGCTAAAAGCCGCGGGCAACTGGTCTGTCTTAATCTGAAAGTATCAATTTTGGCAACGATATAATTATTTATGCACAATCTACCGGATAGTTCTCGGAGAGGTGAAACAATAAGATTTTTCCACATACGGGTGCTCTATTGAGCGCCAAATCTGAATATGAATGAAATTAACTCTCAAACACATTTTAAGGAGTGAGATCATAAAAATGTTAACACACATTTTTGCCTATAACTTTGGTTTAAAGCTTCTTATATTTTTTTTTCGGCAGTTTACATTTTAAAAATATGTCAGTTAATAAATTAATTTACATCATGAGTTTTAATTAGCAATTTTTTATAGAATGGACGATGAAAGAAAAGTGCGTTCAAAAATAATTAAATATTTTCAACAAAACCAAACATGGACATACCAAAAAACAGTTTCAAAAGTGGTATCTGGATCACCTAAAAATTGAAAGGAAGCCGGGAATAAGAACAACGACTGGTTATCGTAACATTGGTAAGGCATATAAAGTTAAAAGCATCCTTAAGAGAGCTCCTAACACATCTGGCAGAAAAACAGCTCGGTTAGCCCAATGCTCGGACTTTTTTGTATGTAAAGTGAAACGTAAGGCAGGACTAAAGTCCTACAAAGTTCAAAAATTCCCGATAGAAACACTTTTAAAAATTTGGAGGCCAAAACCAGAGCTGGAAAATTGAAATTAAATTTTATACAAAAATACAACTGTTGTGTAATGGACGACGAAACTTATGTCCTGGCTGATTTTTCGCAGCTCCCTGGTCAAGAATTTTATGTTTCCGATGTTCGAGAAAATGTTTCGGAAAAATTTAGGTCGAAAAAGCAAACGAAATTCCCTAAAAAATTGCTGGTATGGCAAGCCAGTCATTTGTGACATCTGGATCTACAAAAAACGAAATTTATATCAAGGAGTGTTTGCAGAAGAGACTTCTTGCATTTTTGAATCAGCAAAATGTATCCACTTACTTCTGGCCCGATTTAGCATCTTGTCACTATAGCAAGAAAGCGCTGGAGTGGTATAATGATAATAATGTGGTTTTTGTACCAAGAGAGGCAAATCCACCAAACTGCCCTCAGCTCAGGCCAGTGGAGAGATATTGGGCTCTTGTTAAAAAAGAATTAAAGGGCACAAAAAAGGTCTCCCAGGACATGCAAGATTTCAAACGTAGTTGGACCACCTGCTCTGAAAAGGTGACAGAAACTACCATGAAAGCCTAAATGGGAGAGTTTCCGGAAAAAGTAGATACCTTTTTTCGTAGTCGTTAGAATTCCATGCGGTTTTTTTTTTGTTTGATTTTGTACTAAATTTCATTTAATAAAATTTTCGTTTCAAGTCTTAAAATTCAGTGGTTTGTTTTCTATTTAACTTTATGTGTGTTAACATTTTTATGATCTCACTCCTTAAGTTTTGACTTATTTCTGGCATTGAACCAAAATTTTAAACTTTGATGTCTTCAGAGACTTATATTAGAACTGCATTGCAAATAATTTTGAGGAACACTTCAACCCTTTAAATCTTCAACTTACGTGTCGTTTATGTCCCTTTTTCAAAGTGGTCCAAAAAGTCCATTTAATTGAAGAGTTAGAGGGTTAAATAGTTCTACATAAGTTCGCTGAACACATCCTATACCTAAAATGGAAGATTCACATGGTTTCCTAGAGCACATATAATACAAATCTATAACTCGGAATCAGGTTTTGCCCTTTCTGTCACGGATTGGACGAAATATTTAAAAAAAGCTTATTTTTCTTTCAATCTGCGCTTAATTTCCTACTATATGGTGAATAGTATACGTCTTTGCAGATCCCCAAAATTAATTGAGAGACATTCAAAGTTTAGTTTTGATACAAATTTTGATGTTTACCGCTTAAAACATCACTAACGGTCAAGAGAGGGTTAAAAGTTTGTATGAAGAAAATGTTTACATTTTCATGGTGTAAACAACAGCTACATAACTTGCAGCTGTGGAACATTTTAACCTTCTACCTCTTCAATTAATGGGACTTTTTTGGCCACTTTTTAAAACGGAAAAAAAGGACCCGTAAGTTGAAGAGTTGGAGGGTAAAAATGTTCCGCAAAAATATTTGCCATGAAATTCTACTATAAGTCTTTGAAGATATCAGCATTGAAATTTTAACTTCAGTGCCAGTAATAAGTAAAAACTTAAAATGTGTTTAAGGGTTAATTTAGTACTTATTCAGAATTGGTGCTCAAATGTCCCACAAACCTGGATTTTAGGGAGAAACCATGGGAATCTTCCATTTTAGGTATAGGATGCGTTCAGCGAACTTATGCAAAACACTACGATAAACATTTTTGTGGAACATTTTAACACTCTAACTCTTCAACTTACGGGTCTTTTTTGTCCCTTTTTAAAAAGGGTCCAAAAAATTAACTTTTATTGAAGAGTTAGAGGGTTAGAATGTTCCACAAAAATGTTCCTCGTAGTGTTTTACAAAAGTCCGAAAAGTTCACATGGTTTGAATACTAAACACTCTTAAATGCGTAAAATTTGTGTAAAAATCATGAATTTAGGCATTTCAAAAAAACCAATTTTTTTAATTTGTGGTGAAAAATTGGAAATAATTTTTTAATGATCTATTATATAACAGTATAAACTTACAAAAAACAAAGAAAAAAAATATCTAATTTAATATAATGTTTTTTTATACTCCATCAAACTTAAGCAATTTTTGGATTTTCAACAAAAAAAAATGTGTTTTTCGCAGCAAAAAAAATAATTGTTTTCTAAACATATACTAAAATCTATATTTTTATTTAAGTACAAATATATTAAAGTAATTAAAAAACAAATCTTCGAACAAGTTTTTAAAAAAATGTATTTTTGAGAATTATTTCCGTGACACAATTAAAACCCATTTTTCTGTTAAGTCATTTTTGCATAAAATTCTCTGAGTTTAGCGCTCTCTTTTGGCGGCAAAAGCAATCACACCAAATATTTTCTTTTACATTTGTTTGAGTTACTTTCTTATCTTAAAAAAAATCCTTCTTTAATCACAATTTGAGACAAATTTAGTGCGTCGTCCCCTGACGATTTCTTTAGGCAAGAATAAAATCCGGATAGGGACTATTTTTCACAATTTGTTAAATACGTTTGGGATTTTAGCATATTTAATTTCTTTAATGCAATTAATGTATATCCCGATAAAAATAAAATTAAAAACAATTTTTAAACATAAGGAGATATTAGTATGATCTAAAATCGAACGAAAAACATTCATTTACCAAATAAAATAACTACTATATACACCCTTCATTCAATTTTGAAAATTTTCATTACTGATTCTCAATTTTAAGTGTAATAAGCAAACCCATAAAACTGTCCCACTTGTGGCCACTGAATTTGTCGCTACCCTGTGGCAGGGGTCAGTTGTAGTGAGAGTACTTGTCCTGTGACCGGTGAAAACAGGACCAATCTGAAGGAACCTGCCCTTTGACCCGTCTCGTGACGGGTGAAAGCAGGACCGGTCTGCATGGACCTGTCCCATGACTAGTGAAAACAGGACCGGTCTAAAAGTACCTACCCGGTGACCTGTCCCGTAACCGGTGAAAACGCAACTGGTCTGAAAGCACCGGTCCTGTGACTGGTGAAAAGAGTACCGGTCTGAAAGTACCTGTCCCGAGACAGGTGCAAATGGGATTGAACCAGTGGTACAAATATTAGAGTTGTCATTTGGATTTTTATTTTGATCGATTAACCCTTACATGCCTGAATTGTAATGGCAGAGAATTTTCCGACCAAACTTCGTGGAATTATAGATCTATGCCAAAGAAATATTTTTGTTATTTTTATAGCTTTGCAGCAGCCCCTAGGGGAGATATTAAAGTTCGAACGTTAACATGCTGCCGGACCCGTGCGGGTTAAGATTTTTTTTAAATTTTATTTTTATATTATTTCCCTAACTAACCTCTACATAAAATTTGTAGAGTTTTTGAATTTTATTCAAACATTTTATTTTGCTTTAAACTTTAATGTGAGAAAATTTGAAAAATGGCTCGCAAATGAACACTATCAAAGAATGTGATATAAAAATATACATACGCATTGTGGAGCTGCAATGCTACTGAGTAAAAAAATCGTTATAAAAAAAGGAGTAAAAAAGTTAAAGTCGGGCATGCCGACTATATAATACCCTACACCAGTCTGGTTAAAAGGCAACTAATATTAAAATGGACTTGTGTCAAAATTTTCTATAAAATGATAAAAGAAGAGAAAATCGGTAATATAGCCCATATGGGCGATAGCTCCAAATATGGACCGATCCTATCTAAAATCAATAGGTGGTACAAATATTGTATTTTTTTGGAAAAACTTTATTACAAAATTTAGTTTTGCTACAAAAACGTTTTTGCAAATATTTCTTAAACTATAGCCAACTTTAAACTTTACTTTAGGACAAATGTGTACCAAATTTCATTTCATTTGCGACCTGCAGCATGTAAACAAGCCAATTTTGGGGGTTCCTTATATGGTCACTAGGTCTAAATATGGACCGATCTTAACCAAAATCAATAGGATTCGTCCTTGGCCGACATATGTCTGTGTAGCAAATTTCATTAAAATATCTTCGTATTTGCGACCTGCAGAGTGCAAACAAGCCAATTTTAGGGGGACCATTATATGGGCACTAGGTCTAAACATTGACCGATTTAACCAAAATCAACAGGCGTCGTCCTTGGGCCGACGTAAGTCAGTGTACCAAATTTCATCAAAATATCTTAATATTTGCGACCTGTGACAGATTCATTTGCGCCAGTCCTGTAATAGATTCTTTTGTATCAGTCCTACGATACGTTCTTTTTCGTCAGTCCTGTGACAAGTTCTTTTGTGTCAGTTCTGTGACATGTTCATCTGCATCAGTCCCGTGACAGGTTCATTTGCGCCAGTGCTGTGATAGGTTATTTTGTATCAGTCCTGTCAAAGGTTCTTTTGCTTCAGTCCTGTGAGAGGTTCTTTTGCACCGGTCCTGTGACACGTCAAACGGGGCAATTGACCCTCTCCTAGGACAAGCCCATGTTAAAGTTACCGGTCCTTTTCATATAAAAGAACCGGTCCCAAGACCGGTCACGGGACGTGTCCTGGGACCGGTCCCTTTTCCCACAGGGCAATAAGATAATATTGAGTATACACCCAGGTGCACTAATTTATTATAAAACGAGTAAAAAGGTTAAAGTCGGGCATGCCGACTATACAATACCCTACACCACTCTGGTGTATTGTTTGGATCCGAAATTCGAATGGGTTAAAATGGGGCTTGTGTCAAAATTTTCTATAATGTAAGTCAGCGCACCAAATTTCATTAAAATATCTTTATATTTGCGACCTGCAGTTTGTAACCAAGCCAATTTTGGGGGGACCCTTATATGGGCACTAGTTCTAAACATGGACCGATGTTCACCAAAATCAATAGGCTTCGTCCTTGGGCCAACATAGGTCTATGTACCAAATTTCATCAAAATATCTTAATATTTGCGACCTGCAGCGTATAAACAATATAATTTTGGGGGGACCCTTATATGGGCACTAGTTCTAAACATGGACCGATGTTCGCCAAAATCAATAGGCTTCGTCCTTGGGCCAACATAGGTCTATGTACCAAATTTCATCAAAATATCATAATATTTGCGACCTGCAGCGTATAAACAGTATAATTTTGGTAGGACCCTTATATGGGCACTAGGTCTAAACATAGACCGCTGTTCACCAAAATCAATAGGCTGCGTTATTGGGCCAATATAGGTCTGTGTATCAAATTTCATCAAAATATCTTAATATTTGCGACCTGCAGCGTATAAACATTATAATTTTGGTAGGACCCTTATATGGGCACTAGGTCTAAACATGGACCGATGTTCACCAAAATCAATAGGCTGCGTTATTGGCCCAATGTAGGTCTGTGTACCAAATTTCATCAAAATTTCTTAATATTTACGACCTGCAGCGTATAAACAGTATCATTTTGATAGGACCCTTATATGGGCACTAGGTCTAAACATGGACCGATGTTCACCAAAATCAATAGGCTGCATTATTGGGCCAATATAGGTCTGTGTACCAAATTTCATCAAAATATCTTAATATTTACGACCTGCAGCATATAAACAGTATAATTTTGGTAGGACCCTTATATGGGCACTAGGTCTAAACATGGACCGATGTTCACCAAAATCAATAGGCTGCGTTATTGGGCCAATATAGGTCTGTGTACCAAATTTCGTCAAAATATCTTAATATTTACGACCTGCAGCGTATAAACAGTATAATTTTGGTAGGACCCTTATATGGGCACTAGGTCTAAACATGGACCGATGTTCAAAAAAATCAAACTTGTTCGTCCTTGGGCCAACATAGGTCTGCGTACCAAATTTCATCAAAATATCTTAATAGCTGCGACCTGTAGAGTGCGTACAAGATTGCATGGACAGACAGACAGACGGACGGACGGACGGACGGACGGACGGACGGACGGACAGACGGACATCGTTAAATCGAAATAAAAAAAAATTCTGAACCGATCGGTATACTATAAGGTGGGTCTACGACCAATATTTTTTGGTGTTACAAACATCAGCACAAACTTATAATACCCTGACCACATAGTGGTGTAGGGTATAATTATAAAATTGATGCATCAGGATGGCGATAGATCATTTCTGTTAGACTTTGGGACGTAGATCACGAATATGGCCCTAGAATTTTAAAGTTGGCTATAGTTTAAGAAATATTTGCAAAAACGTTTTTGTAGCAAAACTAAATTTTGTAATAAAGTTTTTCCAAAAAAATACAAAATTGAAAGAAGAACGCTATTTTTTGCAACATTTTAACATCATAAAATATGCTTTTTAATTTGATATAATGCACATTTCGCGATTTTATTAATAAATAACCTACGGCTAAAGGAAAGTCCCATATTTCAATTGATACTTTTAGTAAACATCAGAGGTTACTTAATTTATCAAATGGTTTCGTATTTTCTTCTTTCATTTTAATAAAAAATAATACCTCAAAATTAAGGAATCTGTGATAAATCTTAAGTTATAAAACACAGATGAAACCACTAAAATATGTTAAACAAATATTTTCTAATCAATTCCCGATTCCTAAAAAATAACGATTTTGAAATATGCATGTTCAAAAATTTACTTTATTTCCTTTTGCAGTAGTAAATTCATAGAAAATCTTAAAGCGGATTTAGCTGAAACCTGGCACATAGATTTTTTAGACATAAAGGAATGGATACCTCGAATTCCAAAATTCATGTTTGTTTGACCACTCTAATATCCATATATTTGTTGTTATCTCATTTTCCGGATACATACATATATGGTTGTACACTCAAAATAGTTTGTAGTTTAAATTTACTGAAAATGTAATTTAAAATAAATGAAAAATCACTTGAAAACCGGTACACTGACTAACGAACCTAGAAATCTAAAAGGGTTTCTTTTTTTAACAAAACATTTTAAATGAAAATATAAACTCCCTAGTAAAAATTATTTTTATACATTCATATATGATTTTTATACAATTATTTATGATTTTATACAATTATAACTTGTCGAGTATTGTGAAACATATATTTTTATATGATTATATCAAAATATATTTAATTATATTAAATTATATTAACCAGATCCACCATTTTTCGGATCAAATACTATATTTTTTATACAATTATATTAATCCACACATGATTTGATCCGAAAAATGGTGGATCTGGTTAATATAATTTTATATAATTAAATATATTTTGATATAATCATATAAAAATATATGTTTCACAATACTCGACAAGTTATAATTGTATAAAATCATAAATGATTATATAAAAATCATATATGATTATATAAAAATCATTTTTACTAGGGCTGTAACAGAAAATCCGTATTTATATGTAATTTGGTTTTTAAATAAAAGACAAAAACAGTTGAAAAATGTATTTCTTTTCATTTTAACTGAATAGTCATTTAAAAATAAATGTACGGATAACTTTTGAAATAAACTACAGTCAGTTGCTGTAATAATATTTTAGTGTAAATATTCATATACCCATACCGATATTGGAAAGTTTTTCACCGGGATATTAAAACAAACACTTATTGTTAGTGTATCAATATTTAACTACGCCCACTTCGCCAACTTTTTGAAAAGAAATGGAAAGCGTTGTTCCTTGTTTTAAATTTAGCACAAATGTTTATCTATCACGAAAATACTCTAAACGAAAGAAATTGATAATCACATTCGTCAAAAATATATGGGAAACAAAAAAAAAAAGTTCATGACTTTGCTTTCGTTTAGAGTATTTTCGTAATACATAAACTACGGCTAAAATATATATTTCGTTCGGTGGACTATTGTCATGAAATGCCTCATATATAATGACAAGTTTTAAACGTTTATAGCAGTATGAAAAACTAAAAAGTAAACATAAAAATCAAGATAAGTTATTGGATTTGGTAGCCTTTGTAGCCCGGAAACACTGCAGGGGAATGAAAGAATGCATGAATGAATGAATAAGCGTACATACAAACTAACAAATATATAAATGTATGAATGAACATGAACTCTCTGTGGACTTTAACTACTGGTGATAGGCTGTCGCCAGTTTTTATACTAGATTAATTGCTTTTTTGGCATTTATTTTTAACATCATCAAATAATAGGTGGAGAGGGGGGGGGGGGGGGTGGGTGGTATAAACTGAGTGAGAGTGCTATTGGATTTTAAATATTATAATAGTTAGTGTATGCCACTCATATTCATTTAAATTGTTAAATTTGTGTGCAGTACGTACTATTAAATTTTCAAACATTTTCATCGTTTTTCATCGTTTTTTTTCCTAGTATGCTTTTAAAAAACTGTGTTGGCTTAAGTTGGTTTTATTTTATTTTGTTCTGTTCTGTTATTTCCGTTTCCTTTTTACGAGTAACGGTAAATTATAATTTTAAGTAACAGAGAGTGCTTTAAGCCATAAGTATAACAGATTAAATTGTGTTGAGTATCATGTATTAAGCTTAGGGCTACTCACCAGTAACTCAGCCGCATTACTTTACTATGCGGATATTTTGTGCTAAAGGTTAAATACTTGAAGTTTTATTGTTAATTCTATTATTGCAACAACTTTATGAAATGTTGAAGTTTATTCTATTCTTCTTCGCTTTAATATATAAAAGATCTCTTCAGAAATTCCATATATTTTTTTGGGAGGGCTTTAAACAAACAAAAAGCAGATTAACGCAATATTTTTTTTTTGTTGTTACTATGACTTGTAGATATTTATAATAAAAATTGGCTTTAAATGTTAATACTGCTACCAAGTGTTTTATTAAAGTTGTTTTTACAAAATAAAATCTCAACAATATTGGACTTTATACGGTTTTATTCATTCAATTATTCAATTATCTATATGAGTATGTCACAATATTTTGCGTAAATATACAATTTTCACACAGTTAAAATAGGATACCTTCAATCAGGGGCAAAATAAAATAACGATTGAAAGATTTTATAAAATTATTGAAACGTGTTATCGGTTATTGTTGTGAAAAAGATTCCTAATTTTTGCCCTTTTAAATTTAAGTTCTAACAGCTTTTGTATTACCGCATAACTATGGCATGTTTCGGGTTAGGAAGTAATACTTAAAAAATATCTTTAACACCTTTGTGAATGAATGTCAATTGCAGAGAAGTTTAGAACAAACTTTATGGCAAATATCAGTAATTGGTGCACATTACTTATATCTGGATAATAACACAGTGTGTAACGTGCCGCTATAAATAATCAATTTTTATACCAAAAGCAACTTATTTCCAATAACATAGTTATAGACTATTGTTTCGTTTACTGACGCTGGCATACCTGAGAGTCTAACAGTTCTTAGTAACAAGGAAAGTTTATAATGGGTTAATGTCTGAACTTGGTAAAACTTGGAGATTTTGTAGAAAAAAAATTCTAAACTGGGTTTAAACTGGGATCAAAAATTACCCATTTTTTGTTTTTTCATGTATTTAGAAAGGAGTTTTTGACGGCAAATCTTCTGTTGTTGTTGTGAAAATTGTGCTAATTTTAGGGTACTTGATATTGAATTTATTTCATTTACGCATTTCATTGGTATTGAATTTATTTCATTTATTTAAATTTACCATATTTATAGTAGGAGTCCAGTTTGCTTTTATAAGTTGGAAAATTTAAACAAAAAGAGTGTAGTTAAGAATTTTGATTTTCTAAATAACAGCGTAAATATATAAAAGCTATTATTCGTATTAATATTTCTAGACATATGTGACCTTCTCCGAGAAAAGGGACCTAGTGTGTGAAAATGAAGTTTTGAGAAGAACGCATTTAAAGTTAAATTCAAAATCAAATTTTAATATTTTTCTCATTTTTATCCAAACCCGTTTTTTGACACACTAGGTCCCTTTTCTCGAAGAAGGTCACATATAGACATTTTTGACTTAAATTTATACATGTTTGAACTATTTAAAAATAAAGTTAAACACTTCAAATAGATTTAAGCTGAATTCACAATGCTGGAGTACTTACTCCACTCTTCATAGTGGATTTTTTCCTTTCTTTTTCGCACTTACTTATTTTTCATAAATGGCATCTCTGATTTCGTACACTCCACTCTGCAGAGCGGAGTACTCGACCATTGTGAATCCGGCTTTAATCTTCGTGTAGAAAAGTAATTTGCTTTATAAACATTTAAAAGCAATTTTGTTTTTTTTTTTTGTATTTTATAGTTGTTCTTGTTTTACATATTTATATGTGTATTTTAAACTTTAATATTTGTCACACTTTGCCATAACAACACATAAAACCCATTTTATAGCTGTTAATCTTGTAATTCCGTGGTGACAGGAAAAAAACTGTAATTCTAAACAGAAATGTTGTTTGTTTGAAATACCAAACTCCTAATTCTACTCATCCTTCTTTATGTTTTCTGGCATCAACACTCAGCTCCTCCTGATTTGTGCTAGTAAGCATGAGTGCGTGTATTTAAGTCGGATTGTGTGAGTGTCAATGTGTGTGTATTTTTATTGTGCTCTATTGTATATACAGGGTGGTAATGAAAATTCAAATTTTGATTTTCGCTGATACGCGGATGGAATATTGTACAACTTGGCTTAAAACTCATATGTAGGCAAATCGGATAACGCTAAGCGGTGAATATTTTGGGGTCAAAATTACCGATAGGAACAAAACAAAAAATTTTTGTTTAATTCTGTCTTCTCACACATCATTTCTATAATATTTAGTATGCTGAACACAGATATAAAATAAATATTTATATCTCACAAAGGTTATTGTGATTTTTTGTTAAATTAAAAAAAAAAATGACAACACCTTTTAATTTAAAAATTTATAGTCATCATCAGCATACTAACTTTTTTAGGAAGAATGAGTCGCAAGACAAAATTAATATATTTGGCGTTTTTTTTAATCACTGGATTTATTTTTGGATTTATTTTATTTTCTTAAAAAATCTACATTTTGTTTTTCAATTTTTAAAATTTTTTTTTTGAAAGAAAAAAATAAAATTTTGCGAAAATGGAATTTCCGGAATAAAATTAAGCTAAATCCAAAACGGATTTATTTATTTTTTAAATCCATTTTGGATTTAGCTTATTTCAATTCCTGTGTTCACATTTTTACAAAATTTAATGATTTTCCTGCACATTATATTGCCGAATAAGTATAAGAATTTAATAAAAATTATAAATTTTTCAAATTAAAAAAACAAAGCATTAATTTTTTAACAAAATAAAATAAATCCAAAAATAAATCCAGTCCCGTGCGGCCCGTGGGGGTAAAAAAATTGGGGGATATAGTAACATGTTCTCAATTTAAAGGAAATTGTCTCACAGTTCCAAAAAGATTATTTTTTTTATCCATAAAACGTAGCCCTAGCTACCCTTTAGAAAAACGTGTAAGTCCACACAATGTAATCGATTTCGTGTACTTCACATTGTGTGTACTTACGATATTTGATACTTGTGTATAACAATTGTATATGAAACTAAAAACATTTGAAAATTTTCAAAAATTTTGTCTAACTTACATGCTGATATACTTGTGTGTACTTATGAAGTATACAGCTTGTGTGTAGAGTTTGAAAGCACTCGGAGATACTTGTGTGTACTTACTAGAATCCCCGAGTGCTTTCAAACTCTACACACAAGCTGGCTTACTTTACCCAGGGTATGGCCGCATTGTAATGGCCCACAAGCCAATATACTTCGTAAGTACACACAAGTATAGCAGCATGTAAGTTAGACAAAATTTTTGAAAATTTTCAAACGTTTTTAGTTTCATATACAATTGTTATAAGTATCCCATATCGGAAGTACACACAATGTGAAGTACACGAAATCGATTACATTGTGTGGACTTACACGGTTTTCTAAAGGGTAAAGCCATTTTAGTCCTTTAAGAGGGAAGCCCAAAATTATGAGATTTTGTTATACGGTAAAATGCTACTCAAATGATCGGAAAAATTTGCACGACTTCTAAAATTAAAGAAAAAACTCATTTTAGTCACTTAAGGGAGGGGGGGGGGTCCTCTTAAAAAACTAAAAAAATTTTAAAACCCCATAAACTACACTTTTGACTTTTTATTTGTTCTAAAATTACGAAACTTTGACCTAAATTTCACACTAGTTGACACAATAAAATTCAGAAAAAATTCTTTTCCCATCACTTATTTCATTGCCACCCTACCATGTATCTACTAGTGTTATACGAACCACATCAACTTTTTGATTATAATTTTTTTTCAACGATATTTTGTTGAAAAGTTAAAAGTTAAAATCCCTTAGATAATTGGCACGGTTGTATTTTGTATACAAAAATATAAATAAACATAAACATTACGAATGTTTATTTATATAATAAGTATTTGTAAATTATAGCAAACTTGTTGTGACAACAATAAAAAGCGAAACTTTAATAAAGATACATCGAATGTAAAATCACAATTTATTAAATATTCACCTTGTTTTATTAAGTTTAGAAATACAACAATGACTGTTATTTTTGTTCGGTTAAGATCAAATATGACAAATTACAAATATAACTCACGAATTATTTTACAACAAATAGAGAAAAAATTTATGAAAAAAAACTCTCCTAGAACCACTGGTTGACAATTAATGCATTTTAAATTGCTACCAAGCACTATCATGAAATTGTCTTTATGGGGTTCTCTCTAGGTTATAATGTAGATTTTATTTTTTGTATTTATGGTAATTCCAAAGTGAAAAACGTTTCGTGAAGTCAACTCAAACATTTTTTACTTAATTATTTCATGTATTACAACGAAAATCACATGTTTTTAACTATTTTTCTCTAAGCTATGCTATATTTTTGTTATAACTAAAGCTCCTTTAGTAGTAAAGCAAATGTTTGTAAGATATATTTTATCATTCAAGCTTTTAATGCCATTTATAGTGATTAGAACGAAAGACTAATCAAAGAAGAACTTTTTTTCAACGAATATTGTTTAGAAATAATAAATTTTCCCTCAGGTTGTCGGAATTTCTAAATCACCCAGCCAAATCTTGGTAAAGGGTTGGACCTTTTCACGCATTGCCCCTTTACCCTTGGTTTTACTTAGAAACCTAAAGTAATACGTTACTAATATTGTGATACATCAATACTTATATGGGAGGTATGAAATAAGGAGTTACCGATATGGAGATATATCCCTATTTATTTGGAGGCTGTAAAATAATATATTACTGATATTTTGTTATATAATAACTTATTAATAAGGTTAAAAATAATTAGTTATTGGTATTACATTATATAACTACTTATTATGCGAAAGTCCGATTTAATAAAAATTTATATTCTAATTACATTGCTCGGATCAGTGTACGTTTAAACAAAGTTATTACTGGTAACGTCGTATTTTATTCCCTATTTGTAACCAGTAAAATGTGTACGACTTATTTCACTCCATACAAGTATGTACTTATTTTAGATAACTAGTGAATTTAATATTACAAGTAATAACTTATTTCAGTACTTCCTGTGTAATCACTTATTTCAATTACAATTTTTGGTTTCGTATTCCATTTCCCATTACCTGGTAATAGAGGGTTTTGCTGGGCAGATCACAGAACAAATTATGAAGTTGGTAGCGGTGTTTGAACATGATTTTCATTTGAAATGTTTTGGTGATCATGAAGATAATTCTGAACATTGCGTAAATGTTTTGCAGGGCATATTATGAAATTTTTTGCAGGATATACCATTGAACTAAAAATGCCATTTTGTTTATATAATTTTAATAAGAAATCAAATCGAGCTTTTACGGCTTTAATCTCGGTGATTCAGATAGTAAAAAATAGGTCCACTTTTGAACATTTTTTGTACCGTACCAGAAATTTTTATACCGCCACAACGCACATGAAATATAGGTCTGGTGCATCACTAAGCATCACTTTACAACCCATTGGTATATGTTATATGAGGTAATAATAGGGGAGGAGTCGTACCTTTAGAATATTATATCTAGAGGCACCCTGTTTTAATATAGGATGTCAAAATTAATTATCTGGGATATAAAATAAATTTTCAAAATTATAATTTTTACAAAAATTCCTCGATTTCAAAAAGACAACTAAATGTTTCGGAAGAGATTTTAAGATTTAAAAATTTTGTATTCAGAGCTACTCTGTTCCAATAATGTGAGCCTTGAGTTGTCAAAGGTGTCCATCTCGAGACAAAAATATTTTTTGTCATTTTGATTTACCACACTGAAAATATTATAACAGTAACTGACTGTAGTTTATTTAAAAAGTTATCCGTACATTTATTTTTAAATGATTATACAGTTAAAATACAAAGAAATAATTTTTCAACTTTTTTTGTCTTTTATTTAAAAAATAAAACACATATAAATACGGATTTTCTGTTACAGTTAAAATTTTCATTTAAAATATTTTGCCAAAAAAAGAAAACTTTTTCGATTTTCAAAAAATGAAATAAACTAAATGTCATTTATTCTTACGGATTTTGTAGTTAATTTTTTGAAAGTTAAAAAAGCGGAATAAATGAAAAATCATTATTTTTTACAGATTTTGTAGTTAATTTATTAACATTTAAAAATAAATAAAAAGTTCTTTTGATTTAAATGAAAAGTTATTAGACCGGTTTTCAAGTGATCTTTCATTTATTTTAAATTACATTTTCAGTTAATTTAAACTACAAACTATTTTGAGTGTACATAGATAGAGTGAAAATATAATTTAATATGACTAATTGTTTATTATCAACATGTATTTATGTTGTAGGTTAAAAATAATTAGAATATGCATTTGAAATTGCGGTTCGTTGTCGTTCAAAAATCTGTGCTTCATGAGTTGTCGATTAGAGTTGAATCAGAACCAGATGCTTTACTTAAGGTTCAAAGCAAAAACAGTAATAAGAGAGATAAGCATTGTTATAATTTCGTTGATATTAGTCTAATTGAGTTGTTTCAATTTGCTTATTTGTTTCACATTAAATATAAATAGATCATTATCAATAACACAGTACAACAATTTCGAACTTTTCCAAAATTACGAAGTTCAGACAATGGATTCTGGTAGAGAAGGAAAAATAAAAAATAACGTGTGTCGGCGTTTTGAAAGATCAAATCGAAAATTTGTTTTAGTTTTCCCCTTTTTCAAATGTTTATTGTGAATCGGCATATATGTATAATAGACCGTAACACCTCACAGGCAAAAAAAAATGCGCCGTACACCCTCCAATATGAAGTATTTTGCAAGGCATTTAAAAAAAAAATGTTCCACGTGGTGTTTTACATGTTTCCTCGTAGTGTTTTACATAAGTTCGCTGAACGCATCCTATACCTAAAATGGAAGATTCATATAGTGCTCCCCGAAAATCCAGTTTTTTTTAATTTTCAAACAATTTTCATCACTTTTTGACTTTAGCATTTAATGATATCGTTATGGCGTGTTAAAACAATTTGACAGTTGTTAATATCATTGTTTGATACGCCTGAAACATTTTCCTACGGTGTTTTATTTTTTGTTTGTCCTCATATATATATTTTGTTCTTTTTCGGTTTCCTTCTACATTATTTTGTTATTTATATATTTTTATGGCAGCATTAACACCCATTTCGGGGGAAGTGGGTAACACTCTATTTGAATATATAAATTTAGGGTTAAGTAAAAAACGATTATTAATTAAGCTAATGCGTGTTGTATTTACTTTGATGGATAATAAACATAAAAAATTATTAAATTACATACAATAACAAGGTACAATAGAAGAATGTTATTTTATTCATGGTAATGCTAAATAATGATTTTATTTTCCGTTTTTATTTTGTTGTTTTTTATTTATTTTTTATTAAATTATTATATATGTGGCTTTTCAAGCCAACTGTCCCGCTACAGGAAAAAGTATGTCATATCAGTGTCAAACTTATAGCATTTGTTGTCCTATGTGATAGGAAAAAAAAAAACTGGAGTAACTTTTTAGATTTTTCCAAAAAGTGGGTGGAGAAATATTGGCAAATTTACCGTTTATTTTTAACTTTTTATCTATTGAATATGGATAGTTGATTTTTTAATTGGTAAATGAATGTTTTTCGTTCGATTTGAAATCAAATATTATCACTTTTTTATTATTTTCAAATTAAAGAAAGATGATAAAATTTTTACAAGTAAATTAAAGAGAATAAAAATTTAAAAAATTCGATAAGGCCAGCAGAATTAGTTCTCGCTACAAACCCATAGTCAGAATCCTATGCTTTGATGGGTTAATAACACTTTACACGAAAAGGAGACTTTTTTCCCGACAGGTGGGGGACCCAATGGGTAAAACTAATTCGGGTATGCTGAATCTAGTGGTGCTAGCCGTTTTTCTAGGTTAGATCTTAAAAAAAAGATATTTGACTTTGAAAATTATGGTTTCAAGCACCCCTAAACACTCGATTTTTAATTTGTTTACCGTTAATTTGTAGTTAAGTTGTTTGTTACACTACCAAGAAACTTTGTGTTAAAAATAATCAAAGTCTTGCGGTTCAAAAGTTGTGATTGAAAACGTGAGGACTCCATAAAAACCTTTATGCAAATTTTTCACTTCTATACAAATTTCAGTACATTTAACGAAGCAATAAAATGTACAATTTTGTATGGAAAATTTCGAAGTGTCCTCACATTTTTATTCAGAACTTTTGAACCGCTGCACCGATTCTGATAATTTTTAACCCAAAGCTGACTGGGGGAATACCAAATAAGCTGGGTAAAAATAAATGTTCAAAAAGTTAGATAAATTGGGGTTTTTAGGGTCCTTGGACCCAGAATTTTCAAACACAAATACCTTTTTTTCAAGAGCTAATCTAGAAAAACGGATACCACCACTGGATTCAGCGTACTCGAATTAGGTTTACCCACCTGCTTGTTGGATTTTTCAACTAGCACAGTGTAATTGATGATGATCTATTTATTTTGAATGTGAAACAAATAAGCAAATTGAAAAACTCAATTAGACTTATATGTTGTAATTTAATGGAATTTGAAAAATGCTAAAAATTTGACTATGTCAAAAGATTTTAACATATCATTCATTCTATGAGAAAACGCAAAAAATCTGAACATGGGTCTTCTGATTTTGTTTATTTTTTGTATATGAATACTCCATGGTCCCATTTGTACATACACACAGAAAAAAGATCGGTTGAATTTGAATTTGAATTTATTTACTTGAATTTCTATGCTACAAGATATAATCTTATAATTACAGCATAGAACTTAAATTGATTTACATAGGTTGATTGTTTTATTACAAAAAAAAATTGTTTATATAAAAAAAAGCAATGAAAAATTAAAAATTTTAAAAATAATACAATAATAATTAGTTGAAAAATAAAAAAATTATAATAATAATAAAAACCAATAGAAAATAAAATAACAAATAAAAGTAAAAATTAAACAAAGAATTTAAATAAAAGAAAAATAGAAAAAAAATAGAAAATATAATAACATTAATAATTAAAATTCACAGAAAAAAAGATTTGAATTGAATGATCATAATTATTTATTTTAGAAAGTGAAAATTTATTTTTAATGAACTATGTAAGTAAATTTATAATTTCATTTTTAAATTTTAATGCGTTACTATTCTGCTGGATGTTGGATGGTAATGCGTTCCAAAAACGTATGGCATTAATAAAAAACTGCCACTCTGAAACCAGAGTCTGAAATAATATAGGAGTAACTCTCCTGCCTCTATTAGAGATGTTGAAAGTTAGCCTATCATAAAGGTATTTAGGTGATTTGTGATAAATAATCTTGTGTAGAAATAGAAGAGTCCTAAGCTTAAGCAGACTTTCGAGAGATATTCCGTATAGCTGGCTAGAGAACTGAGATATACGACTATATCTTCCCAAACCAAAAACATATCTGATAATGTTATTATAGACGACATTTAATTTACGCTTGCTCTCGCAGTCACAATTAGAAAAAATTTCACAGCCCTAAAGCAAAGACGGCATTAAATAAGATTTAGCAAGAAGCTTTCTTATATTCAGTGGTGTATAGTACTGTGTTGCCCAAAGACAGCGTAGCATGCTATATGTTTTACCAACGATACTGTTTACGTGATTAGACCAGGTAAGTGTGTTGTTGAAAATTATGCCAAGATTTCTCACGGATACGACTATCTCAATTTTATTATCATTTATTCAGATATCAAGATCACGATTAATATTTGACATTCGTTTGTGAATCATAATACATTTAGATTTTTTTGGATTGAGACAAAGTCCATTTGCCGATGCCCAACGGTGTATTTTATCTAAATCATGATTCATTTTACTGACCGAATCATCAAGCGACTTTATCGAACTACTAAGATAAACCTGTATATCATCAGCATACATGTGCACATTGGAGTATTCAAGCTGTGCTGGCAGATCATTAGCATATAAGAAAAAGAGAAGAGGCCCTAAAATAGATCCCTGAGGAACTCCTCTTAAAATATATGCGACATCTGATATATTGTCGTTATGGAAAACAGATTGCGATCGCCCCGATAGATATGACATGATCAGTTTTGTCGACGTAGTAGAGAAATTAAAAAAGTGTTTTAGCTTTTTACTCAAGATGGTATTGTCTATCGTATCAAATGCTTTTGAGTGATCAAGCAGTACTAAGAAAACCAGTTCATCATCATCAACTTTCTGTCTTATACTCTCAGTAACTTCTAAAAGTGCAGTAACACAACTATGTTTCGGACGAAACCCTGACTGTCTTTCAGAAAGGAGGTTGTGTTTTCTGATGTAGGAGCTCATTTGGTTGTGTAATAATTTCTCTAGAGCCTTGGAGAGATATGGTAGGATTGCAATGGACCTAAATTCGGATCTAGATTTTGGCACAGGTATAATTTTAGCGTGTTTCCAGTTAAGAGGATATGAACTTGTTGTAATTATTGTATTAAAAAGATGTGTGATATATGGTAGAAGAAGTGGAAAAAGTATTTTAATAAATTTTGGGTGTATATTGTCAAAACCAACAGCATTTGATTTAATACTAGAACAGCACTTCAGGACATCAATTTGATCAACGCACTCAAATTCAAACATGTTCATCATTTCACTGTTGTCGGAAATTGTGGTTGAATTCGTGTTTTCAGTAAAATTGTAGAAACTAGGATCTGAAATAGTCATAGGGATATTTATAAAGCTATTATTTACTTGATTAACATCTACCAGGGAATGAACAACGTTTACAAGCTTTCCTACGCCTATTTACTTTATAGTTTTCCAAGTTTGTTTAGTATTAATAGCATTAGTAAAGCGATTGGAAAAATATTCAGATTTTGCTTTTCTGATCATATTATTAACATCTCTTCTCAATGGACGATACTCATTATGAAGCTCTGTAGTTTTGAATCTTGGACATAGGTTGGAAATTCTATATTTTAGTTATTGAATAACTATTTCAGTGTTGTGTGTGTTATTTATGTAATCAGAAAGTATATTCGGTTCTTATACAAATTAAAATATACCCAAAACGATGGAATTGTTCAGTAACAATTTGTTGGGTATCCAAACAATATTTAAATTAAAAATATGGTTAGTAAAACTTTCGGTAGATACAACTGAAGATTATACTACAAAATAATCGTAGTTCCCAATATTTGATGGTTGTAACAATACATCTATTTTTAGGAACGATTACACAGTACAAAAGCCAATCTGGGGGGTGAGAAATTCCAAGCCAGGGTGATGGTACTAGGTCAGTATAGTAAAACCCTCAAAAGGTTTGGCGTTCGTATGTGTCATTTTTTTTTATGACCTTTTAAATTTTTTCCTTATCTTGATGTTTTTTCGCTTAGTTGTAACTCGAGAACTCGCTTAGTTGTAACTCGAGAATCCGATTTTGATGAAACAAATTTAGAAAAATTTAGAATTACAATTTCTTTAATCCGTTCATATAACATTTTTCTTTATAATCAACAGTTTTGCCGGTAAAAATAAATTTGTGGAGAAAAAAAAATATTTTTTTGCCTAAAAATTAAATTTTTTTTTTTTAAATTCATAAATGTTCCATAGTGTTATTGGATTGTTTACTATTGTTGTCAAAAATATTATTATAAAATTAAAATTAAAAATAAATAGCTACAGAATATTTCAAGAAGCAAAATATTATCAGTGAGTAGAGATTTCCATAAACCACGAAAATAATTTTGACGAATTGTGTTTTGCAGCCCCATTTTACAAAATATGTGTGGTGATGAATTATGAAATAAAGGATCCTGTTGCTGAAAATAATAAATAATCCAAAAATTGTTTTAAACAACCTACTCCAGAAATATATTTCTAGCTCATGAAATACCCATTATTTTCCAATTTATTCTTTAGAAATTTGATAACTCTTTTTGAGAACATAATTCAGGTTTAAAATCTATTTGTTTTAAAAACTTTATATTTGCTTGCTTTTTTAAAAAAAAAACTATTTTTGTTTTATTTAAATTATATTATACTTTTTATTTAAATAAATACAAACTTTAAAAAATAAATTAAATATTTTAATTGGAAACAGTGTAAATTTAGTTGCAAAAACCGAAATATTTTTAGTTGGAGTTAGTACTCACAACTGAAAATATACAATTTCATACCCGAATCATTCAATAATGCCGACCAAATGCAACATTTAATATGATAATAGGTTCGTAACCGCCACAATTCGATTGGCAACAAATTCGGCTATCATAACGAATCTGTTTTCGGGGTGTAGACTTTTTCAGATCTCGAAATTTGTAAAAACTCGCGATTTTATGCGCGTTTTTAAATTTGATTGAATCATTTTGTTATAAATTTTTTTTAGCATATGTGACAGCGCATAGAGAAAGGGACCTAAGGGTAAAAAAATCATTTTTTTTTGATGGTACACCAAAGATACACGTATTTAAATCTTTAAAATGGCTCTCCTGAACAAAACCCTTTTTTACCCTTAGGTCCCTTTCTGTCCAGAAAAATTCTCTATTGATATAAGATGTATTTTCGCTCTTACCAACAACGTATTTAATGCAAATATACCTTTAACCACACAAAGTATAAACAATTTTAAACAGATGTTTATAATTAGGGCAAGGAATTCCATTTGCATGTTTTTTCACGATAGTCCAAAACTAATATGGACTAAATATTTATCAGAATCATCAAATTTAGAACAAAATGGCATCGATTTGTAGTTGCATATTTTTGCATATTTTGTCAAAATTGCATGTTTTTGCATATTATGACTTTAAATGCATATTTGGTGCCTTTTTAATGCATATTTTGAACTTTTTAATGCATTTTTCTGCATATTTTCATTTTTAGGAGCATTTTTTATTTTGTAAAAAAATATAAAAAAATTTAAATTTTAATATTTTGATTCAAGCAAAATAAACATTCTAAAAAACCGTAATGACCTATGGAAAATCTTCGAGTTCTGTATCTGTTTGCAAAATAACTAACCTAAGCATATTTTTAAGTTTTAAAGTGCATTACTTTTGCAAAAATAATAGTTTTTAGTGCATATTTCTTATATTTTTAATGCATATTTTTCTTTTTTAGCCGCATATTTTAAGCGCATATTTTCCATTTTTAAGTGCATGAAATTCCCTGCCCTATTTATAATATTCTCGGAATATTTTTAGGAAGTAATGCAAAGAAGTTACGTTAGATATGAAAATTTAAAAACGTTGAAATTTCAACGTTGATAATTATCCGCCTTGAAAGTTAACGTGCATATGAAAAGTAATGTGTTAGTTTTTGTCTCAAACTCGTTTCTATGTAATTTGAAATTTTTTCTGAGTTAACCGAAATAGTTAAGTCGAAAACACAGCTATAGTCAAATTTCTAGTGCTTTCCAAATTGCATTAACCCTTTGACACGGAAATTGTAATGGCTAGGAATTTTCCCACCAAATTTCGTGGAAATGTAGATCTATGTCCAAGAAATATTGTTTATTACTTTTATGGCTTTGCAGCACCCTCTAGCGGAGATATTTGAAATTAAAATTCAAACATTAACATGCTGCCGGCCCCGAGCGGGTTAAAATTTTTTTTAAATTTTAATTTTATATTTTTTCTATTACTAATCTCTACATAAAATCCTTTCAGTTTTTGCATTTGAATCATCACACAATTTTTGAGACTAAAATTTAGCCTTTTTTTAACACATTCTCTGCAGCGTTGACGATCACAAGACAAAACGCACTATACTGATCTCACGTTATTTTGAAATTTCACAGCCTGCATAAAATTTTAATAAGAACAAAATAACGAACCGATAACAGTAAATGAATAGCATTTTGGTTAAAATTTAAATCAGTGACGAGTTGATAAAGCCGAAAGGTTAAATTAGAATAAATTATATAATAAAAACAAAGGCTAAATAGTGTTACGAATTTTGATTAGTCTAGTATAGAAAACTGTGGAATTTTCTGGTAGATTAAATATTCCGAGAAACGGGATTTACTAAACACGTTAATCTGTATACACCTCAGCATATGCCAAGGTTAAATGCCATAAATACGGCTCTGTTATGAATTACATAAAAGTTATAATTATAGAAGCACTAGAATTTTCTACATTCACGGCCGTTAATCTATAAAAGACCGAATGTTACGAAGGAAAAGGAAGTTGCGCATTAATATTTGTGAAGAAAATTGCACTTTAACTTTGGTGCTTTGGTTAAGTTGTTGTAGTAGTGTTTGTTATTTGCGTGTTGGCATTGTGTAGTCACTTAATCATTAGAGTTTGTGTGTGTCCAATATTGCTGTATTTAAAGTAATACAGTGTTAATAAATAAGTGTAAAGCTTAATCACACTAAAGAAAGCGTGTTGTTTTTCTTAACTAAGAGCACCAACCCGGTTAATCTAAACGAGATAAACGTATGTTTAACCCTTTCAAACCCAACCAGCTTGCAAAAATGTATTCATTTTATAACTTTAAGGTAAAATGGTATTAAAACTATTAAAATTTCCTGGTGTTTATAAAATATAATTTAGATAAAAGTATAACTGAAAACTTTTTATCTAAACGAACCTATTAGCATATTGAAAATATTTGAAATTTTAAGAGAAAACATCACATCTCACTATCGTGTTTGCTGGGTCTGAAAGGGTTAAGAAGGTAAAACGTAACAATTGGTGTCAGCAGTTGGGTTGGTTATTTTGATTACAATAGAAAAGGATCCTGTTTATTCAAAGGAAATAATCCAATATTTTTAAAGTGTAAAAACGTAACAATAGGTTAATATTTAACTATGCTCCCCAGCAAAACTTTGGTAATGGGTGCGATGTACTCACGCATTACCTTGTAATGATACCTCGTTACCTTTTGCATTATTTCAGACAAAAAAGTAATAACTTACCAATCACTGATTACGTAATGCATGATTTATAAACGGAAAGTAATGATTAGAATATTTTTGAAAATCTATTTTTAGACACATTACTTTGTGTTTTTTGTAAGCATGGGTGTAAGGTATATATTTTTCGACATTACAAATGAAAATACGAATCACAACAATTCATTAACTTTTTCAGCAATCAAATGTTATATGTGTCGCTAGCTCAGGTGGTAGAGTTCTTGGCTAACATGCAGGGATCCCAGGTTCGAATCCCAGCGTGACCACGTTTATATATTTAATAAAAAAATATTTGTAATAAATTTTTTTTAAATACAATTCTTTTTACGAAAATATATTTTTAGTCCCATTACTTTACGCATCCTTGTAACCACATAGGTAACCAATTACTTTATCACTTCCTGCTCATACATTACTTTGGGGCTCATCGCTTGTAAAATTCATCAGTGAAGTAAGGTATAAAGTAATGCATCGGCCCCTATGGCAACACATTACTTTACACATTATTTGGTAATGTGTGTTTTTGCTGGGTCACTACGCCCACTATTTAGAAAAATTGAGAAAATTGTCTAGAATTTTATTAATATCATATTGGGCAATAAATCATGAAAGTTTGGAACAGTTGGATTGGAAAGCCTCACATTTGAGTTCGCATGCTTTTTTTGTATTCTTTATAAGCTGTAACATATTTTCAGGATAATTAATTTTTTTTATTTCATGAGGCATTTGCATATTCCCTTTTTCAAAGCCTATTATCGCAAACATAAAAGTGCTTCAAATATTTTAATGACTTTTATTTAGAAGAAAAAACAAAAACAACATTCACACGCATGGAAAAATCCAACTCAAAGGCACAGCAGGGGATTTTTAGAAAAACAAAGAAAAAAAAAATAATTGAGATCAATTTTCCTAATCAAATAAGAAAATTTTACCTTTTTGTTCATAATTTTGTCAATGTTCATATTCATCTATGTATATACTTTTCATTCTGAAATCATCTCTTATTTCACATAAATTTTAGTATTACCTTGATTTGTGTTGACTATATGATAAATTCTCTGTGATTTGTCTTTTTTTTAGAGTTTTTGTGTTTTTATTGTTGACTCTTTGTTAAAGTGTTTCTAAATGACACATCAAATAAATCCCTAAAACACAATTTTTATTTCAATTCCCTTTAGAAGTGTGACTAGAAAAATATTTACTTTGTTTTTATGTAGTGTTTGTTTGTTGTCCTATATGTTGTTTTATATATTTTACTTTATGTTTTTGTAAAACTCTCAGGTCATCATAAAAAAGATTGAAAACAAAACAATCTTTTTGATATAAAAATACATCACGTCAGATTTTATAACAAAGTTTTTGTTGTTGTGTTATTTAGACTTTTAGGTTGCAGATTGTTTGTTTATTATTTTCTTTTTTATTTGTTTTAATACAATATAATGGCTTTATGACATATTTTTATTGAGGTGAATGAATTTTTAAGGTTGTAATAAAATATATCATACTAAATGTCTTTGAAATTGAATGAAATTTATGTTCAGTTGATCTTTTAATTGATAAATGGAGTGAGTTTTTTCCGATTTCAGATCACATTCACAAGTAGATGACGGAGAATAAAAATTGAAGAAATTCGATAAGGGGCAGCAAAGTAGAATACGTATTTTAGGCTCTCGCTGCAAACCCACCATCAGTATCCACTTTAAAAATGAAAAGTTGAACCCCATAAACAATAGATATAGAGCAGCATGAATATCTATATCGGAACAGCGATATCTGTATCCATCTCTGGAATTCAAGAGCACGCCTTGAGTATGAAAGCGGAGAAGTTACATAGACAATGAAATTTTTAAAAACAAAGACATTTTTTTTAATTTGAAATTTTATTTCTAAAAATTTTTTTGTTTAAAATGTTTGTAAATTAATAATTCTTAAGCTACATTCACAGTGATGGAGTACACAACTCTGCAGAGTGGAGTGTACTAAAATAGAGATGGCATGATACAAAAATATGTAAGTGCGAAAAAGAAAGGAACAAAATCCACTCTGTAGAGTGGAGAACTCCATCACTGTGAATGTAGCTTTATATAGAAATTATTATAAAAAAAATTTTAAATTCTAAAAAAATAACAAAATAATTTTCATCAAAATATCTTAATATTTGAGACTTGTAGCGTGCGAATAGGCCCATTTTTGGGGTACCTTCATAAGGGAATTTGGTCTAAACATAGAGCGATTCTAGATAAAATCAAGACGCTTTGTCCGCGAGCCCATTGAATCAGTGTACCAAATTTCATTAAAATATCTTGGTATTTGCGACCAGTACCGTGCGAATAAGCAAATTTTAGGGGGGAACACTAGATCTAAACATGGACTGATTTTAACAAAAATCAACAGGCATCGTCCTTTGCCCGATATAAATCAGTGTACAAATTTTCATATATTGATATTTGCGACCTGTAGCGTGTGCACACACCCAGAAAACAGATTTCGTATTGACAACCGCATTTTATTGTGACTACAGAATTTTAGTTATATCAAAAATAATTTGGTAGTCGCAACTGTAAAATTATTTTGATGCAAATGGACCATTCGACTGGCAACAAATCTGTTTACTGCGTGCAAGAATACACGGACAGACAGACGGACGGATAGACAGGCAATGTTAAATCGAAATAAAAAGTGATTATGAGTCGATAGGTATACTAGCAGGCGGGCCTAGGTCCATAAACATCAGCAAAAACTGTTCAGGTAATGGTTTAGGGTATAATAACTTTATTTGTAGATGATTTAAAATTTAATGCCGCCCTAATAAAAGTACACAAAACACTGATATATTTAAGTCAGGTTGACATTATTGACTCCTAAGATTTATATACTTCAGTATTTATGCAAATACTTAACATTATACAGTCTATCCCAGATTTACGCCTCTTTACGATAGGCGGAAATTAAGTTTACCCTCTGAACTATTTATGGGAATTGAAAAGTGTGTTGGCTATCAATGAAAAATGTGTAAAGTTGCTTCAATTAAATAAGTAGTTGAATTTCAAAGAAATCAATTTTTTAACTTTTTCTATCAGTCATTCAATAAAAAAAATACACAAAATACGGACTTTCGGAATAAGTTAAAATATTCAGTCAAAATTTTGTGTTAAAAACAATCAGTTCTTTTATTCTAATTAATTTTAAAATAACCGAGAAATCTATTATTTTTACCGGCTTTGCCAGTTAATTAATCAACCATTAAAAATAAACGACAAATAAGGGAAACGTAGGTGGTTTTTTTAAACTTATTTTCAATTGTTTTAATGTACATATTCGGGATATTTTAATGAAAATTTTTCATTTTTTTAACTGCCAATTTTGCATTCAACAAGGAAAAATGTATACTTCCATTATCGAGTTTCTATAACGGCATATGGTCACACAATTAAAAAGCTGACAATTTGTGTCTTCAATGGTTTCATTGTTGAAGCTAAATCTCTTCCTACCGAGCCATTTCTTAAGGTTTGGAAATAGAAAATTGTCACAGAGGGTTAATTCCGTAAATCGAGGGGCCAAATCCGCTCATTTGTATTGTAAAAAAACAACGCCAAACATTTCTTTTAAGTTGTCAGTTTATGGTTATTTTTGAGCAAATGCAGCACACAGATTTCTCAAATACAAGTAATCACTTAAAATGGAAATTACAAATTTTTGGCATAACAATTTCGGGAATTTTTATTCTCCGATTGGCCAACACCGAGTCGTAAAATTTTTAGACATTTTCAGGTGTAGTGGCATCAACTGGGGTTCCAGAACGTTCGGCGTCACTAGCGCTGGTGCTACCACAACGAAATTTAATAAATAACTTTCTTGCTACTGAAATTTATGTTGCAGAGTAATCGAAGTACTATAAAGCTGTTTTATGAGCCTCAAAATTTCCTTTTTACATTTCTAATAAAATTAGTGGCTCTCAATAATTTTTTTAAATTTCATAAATTTTATTTTTTTCCTTCTCGCTTGAAAACCGTTCCTTATACAAAAAAAGTTTGAAGGCAAAAAAGATAGGCAGTTAAGTTTTCTATAGATGTAATACAACTTGTTTAATAAAATATTGTTATTTAGCCAAAAAACTATTTAATTTAATATTTGAAATGTTAAAAACCATCCCCAGACAAGAACGAGCAATTTAACTAAACAATTTCTAGTTATTTTTAAAATGTCGTCCTTTGACGAATTCCTGAGAAAAGAATGAAATTCTGATAGGGACCAGACTACAAAAAATTATTTTTAAAAATTATCTTTAATCAAAATACATTATTAATCGTTAGAAGTTTTCGAGATAGACGTGCCAATTTACACTTGTCATAGGGGGCGTAAATCGTGGCTAGACTGTAATACACTCCGTTAAAAGAATAATGTAAAAATAAAATTCTATTTAAAACATATACATTTATCAATCATTGGAATATAATAGAAAAAGTTGGTCTTAACCCCCAAACAGTCCACTTTATCCCAAAATGGACGTTTTGCATTTTTAGAATTCATTGTCTTATTTAGGTTGCTGAAGGCCTTGAGTGAACCAATAATGGTTATGCATAAAATACGAGCATTTGGTTATAAGCGAACACATTTTAGTCCTTAAGTGTTGGTCCTATTTTGTGGGCATGAGCCAGTTGTGAAGAGCATATTCTCATTTTCAACCCAACTTTCCGATTTTTCATTTTCAACGGCACCTAAAGCGATCCTTAGCGTTTTCAGATTTAGATTTAAATATATTCTTTCTGCTATATTTCACAAAATTCCGTATAAAGAATGCTGTGAGTAATTGAGCGAATATAATGACCTGATTTTGAAATTTAAATTGTACTCTGTGTTCGGAATGAATATTTTACAGTCATATTTAATATTTTTGCTATTATATTGAAATTTGAACAATTTTTTAAACCGTACATGACGCCTAGTTGTGACAGTATTCGCCTTGTGGTTGTTGTTGCAAAGTCACAAAAAATTATATTTATTACAATTTTTGTTGGAAAACTTCAAAAAAGTTAAGGCCTCTTATCGACACAATTATAACTTTGATAAATAAAATTTGAATATTTTGAATTTCATCGTTGTTTTGTAAGGAAAGTTGTGACTTTCAGTCTTAAAAATATTCTTATGACAGTCACAATGACACACAAGTAGGAATAGGCACCTACAAGTTTTCTATGGAAATAGCTTAATTTCTGATTATATTATATATATTTATTCCCGTCGTTCCAAGTTGGAGCATAGGGCCATATTATTCTGATTACAAAATAGATATTTGACGAAGTTTTCATAAATTTTATAAGCTCTATTTTATATGACCACCATTAGAGGGTTAAATAAAGAGTTTTAAGAAATCTATTTAAAATTATAGTACCTACATATATACAAGTATAGTCGCATAACAATATTTATCACATTTCTTTTTTCGAGCACAAACATATTGTTACGAAATTTGATTGATCTGGTTCTGGTATTTTGGAATCAGAATATCCCGAGAAACGGGATTCACTAAACCTGTCAATCTGGCAACGCTACATTTGAGTATACAACATTATGCTATAATGTGCTATAAAGTGTTATACTGTGAAGTGGTTTGTGTCTCGGCTAAAATCCAAGTGGTTGGTGTCTCCGCTACGAATACTCTGGATACTTCTGGAAACTTCTGGTATGTTCTACAACCATGGCTAACAATCTGGATGTCTCTGGAACCTTCTAGTTCATTCTACAATTGCAGACATTACACTATAAAAGGGCTGCAACTTGTGTTAAGGAGTCAGTCACGCAGTAGCGTTTGTACAGTTAAGTTGTGCTCTAGTAAATCATTGTGAAATTGTAAAGTAATAAAGTGTTAAGAAATAAACAATAAATAGTAAACAACAAGTGTGTGTGCGTTTTTAGTTAATTTTAATTGCCAGCCAGGTTTATTTAAAAGGAAATAAACGTACGTTTTTGAAGGTAAAACGTAACAATTGGTGTCTGGATTTAGATTGGTTATTTTGATTGCAATAGAAAAGAATCCGGTTTATCTAAAGGAGATAAACCAACGTTTTTAAAAGGTAAAAACGTAACAATTGGTGTCAGAAGTGGGATTGCAAAATATAAGTAACCAGGATATTGCAAAATAAAAAAAAAATAGCCAGGAGTTTGCAAAATAAACATAACTAAAAGCAATGAAGTTTGAAGAGCTTAAAGTGGAACAGCTCAAGCAGGAGTTGAGTAAGTTGGAGCTGCCGACAACAGGTAATAAGGCAGAACTTCAAAAAAGGCTAATAGATGAATTCATGCGGCTTGGCATTGACATCAATACTTACGTATTTGATGGAAAAGAAGAAATGGAGGTATGTACCCGTTCAGCGGCAAGCAGTATGGACATTAATGCAGCGTTGGCAGTCATGATGGAGAAAATGGACGAAAATTCTAGAAAAATGGAAGAAAAACTGGTAAAGAGTATTAACGAAAGTGTTCAGGAAACTTGTAGAACAAATAATGAGAAACTCCTAGATGAGGTTAGAGCTACAAGTGAGAAACATCTAGAGGAAGTTCGAGAAACTACTAGAGCCACGAATGAGAAATTGAATGAAGTCACAGAATTCATAAACCAAAGAATGGATCGCGTTGAGGTACAAGTCAGCAAATTTGATGAGAAGCTTGTCGACTTAGAGAGTAAAATGAATAATCTGGAAATTGACATAGAGACAAAATTTAACAATCATCAATGCCAAAGTGGACCAGTTCGTGTTATTCCAGAAGTCT
The DNA here is from genome assembly GCA_949987735.1 of Leucophora obtusa. Classification (NCBI taxonomy): domain Eukaryota; kingdom Metazoa; phylum Arthropoda; class Insecta; order Diptera; family Anthomyiidae; genus Leucophora; species Leucophora obtusa. Next base: position 142,187,345 of record OX465299.1, read on the forward strand.
CTAGTAGAATAAAGACACCATGTTTCGATGGCAGTACACCCTTTAATGTATTCAAGTTCCAGTTTGAAACTGTGGCTGGCAGAAATTTGTTGACAAATGAAGAAAAAGCCATTGAGTTGATTTTGGCCTTAAAAGGAACCGCAGCAGAAGTCCTTGAAAGCATACCAATGAGCTGCAGAAATAATTTTGACGACGTAATGGCTGCACTACAACGAAAGTATGGTGGAGAACATAAAAAGGAAATCTACAGAATGGAATTGCGAGGCAGAGTGCAGAAGGTCAATGAAACGTTGCAAGATTTCGCGATGGAGGTTGAACGATCGGTGCAGATGACATACCCTGGTGAAAACCACCCATTCTTGGATCAATTCAAAATTGAGGCGTTTGTAAATGGCATTCGTGATCCCGATGTTAAACATGCAGTATGCGCTACACAGAAATCAACTTTTGCAGAAACTGTTTCATTTGCACTGGCACAGGAGACAGCTAAAATAATTACTAAGCCGCAAATATATAAGGTGCGAAATCTGGAGGTTATCGCTGAGAAAGATAGAGATATAGTCAACGACATAAAAGAGGCAGTTATGCAAGCACTAGAGGAGAAACGAAACAAGCCACAAGCTAAATGCTATAACTGCGGTAGAGTCGGCCATTTTCAGCGAAATTGTAAAGCACCAAGAAAACGATCTAGATCTTCTTCGCCACCACGGAGCAATAAGAGAGCCCACCAACAATCATCACAGGAGTCACCGTTAAACTAAAACGGGCTAGCACTACGGGGCGTGAGCTAGCTCCCACAAACGAGGGCCCCACAATTTCCATATCAGTAATGCAGCAGAAAAACAGCAATCTTACTACTTGTGGGTACATCAACGGCAAAAAGCACATCTTCACGATTGACACAGGAGCGTCACAGTCAATTATTAGGCCCGATTTAGTGAAAGGTACAATTGAACCAGTGTACAATATAAGACTGCGCACAGCTACTGGGGAGCCTGCTACCGTGTATGGTAAAATTAAAACGAAATTAACCATAGCCAACATCCACGTAAATCACGTTTTTATTGTTGCTGATATTGTGGACGAAGTAATAATCGGTGCAGATTTTATGATTAGCCATAACATTAATCTGCATATGGGACAACAAATCATGATTTGGCGCAACATTGAAATACCCCTTGATATTGGTTATGAAAGTAAAGCTCAATTAAGAAAGCTAGCTACTGTTGGACGCCAGAAACTACCACCGCAGTCGGAAACTATAGTGTGGGCACGAATAGAGGGAAATTGTGTGGACAACCGGTTGTGGGTAGTAGAACCTAAAGAAATAAAAAGTGATATTATAACAGCCAAAGCCCTCGTCAAAGCCTCCAACGATGGAAGAGTCCCTGTAAGAGTGATAAATCTATCAAGCAGCGAAAAATTGTTCAGCCAAAACACCGACATTGGTCAATGCGCTCCAGCAGAGGCGGTAATAAATTGTGAGAGAAAGCCGAAACCCGTTACATTGTCAGAAAAGGAACATGAGATGCTAACCGAACATGTGGGGGAATGGGTAGAAGGATTGGCGGCGCCTGATAGAAATAAAGCTAAACAGCTACTTAAGAAATATGCCTCCGGCTTCGCCTTAAACAGTCAAAGTCATGGTCGAACGGCTATTGTGAATCACGAAATAAATACCGGCGAAGCAAGGCCAATTAAACAAGCGCCTAGAAGTATCCCCTTAGCAAAGCGAAGTGAAGTAAAGGAGTTAATCAATGAAATGGAGCAAAACGGTATAATAGAACCATCCTCAAGTCCATGGAGCTCGCCAGTGGTTTTGGTAAAGAAGAAAGATGGCAGCACCAGATTTTGTGTCGACTACAGAAAACTTAATGACGTCACCAAGAAGGACAGTTATCCGCTACCGAGAATTGACGACACTTTGGACACGCTAGCCGGAACAAAATGGTTCTCCACATTAGACTTGCAAAACGGGTATTGGCAGGTAGAAATTGCAGACAAAGACAAAGAGAAAACTGCCTTTAGTGCGGGTGATGGTTTGTGGCAGTTTAATGTGATGCCATTTGGACTTTGTAACGCTCCGGCCACATTCGAGCGCTTGATGGAACGGGTGTTAAAAGGACTTCACTGGAAGACTTGTTTGATGTACCTTGATGACATCATAGTCACGGGAAAGACTTTTGACGAACATCTCAAAAACCTAGAAGAAGTTCTTAATCGTATATCAGCGGCTGGGCTAAAGCTAAATGCCAAGAAATGTGCACTGTTTCAGAAAGAAGTTAAGTACCTGGGACATCGCGTTGCAGCAGAAGGTATATCGACCGATGAAGATAAAATACGGACAGTAAAGGATTGGCCTCGTCCACAAAATCTGCATGAACTGCGCAGCTTTCTAGGACTTTGCACATACTACAGACGATTTGTGCCAAACTTTGCCAGAGTGGCTGCAAGTTTACATGAGCTGACCAAAAAGTCCCGGCGTTACCATTGGGGTGAATCACAAGAGCAGGCATTCCAGGAACTCAAAGAGTTATTATGTACAGCACCAGTCCTGGCATATCCAATTGCTGGAGAGAAATTTGTGCTAGATGGTGATGCGAGCGGTTACGGAATAGGAGGTGTGCTCTCTCAGTTAGTCAATGGGACTGAAAAAGTCATAGGCTACTATAGCCGAATACTTTCGAAGCCTGAGAGGAATTACTGTGTAACGCGACGAGAGCTCCTAGCATTATTAGAGTGCGTAAAACATTACCACAAGTATCTTTATGGTCAACACTTCACACTAAGAACAGACCATTCCGCACTCAGGTGGCTACTACAATTTAAAAATCCTGAAGGGCAACTTGCACGTTGGATTGAACGCCTTCAAAGCTACAACTTTAGCATTGAGTACAGAAGAGGTGGAAAGCATAATAATGCGGATGCTCTCTCAAGACGTCCCTGCAATCTGGAGTGCAAACATTGTAGCAGGGCAGAGAGGAAAGAATGCGTTATTGATGTTCGACTAACGCACATAGACTCCAGCGTAGACTGGTCAACGGCGCAAAGAAATGACCCCATATTATCGAGAATTATATCCGCCAAAGAACAGGGCAGAAGGCCAGCTCGCCACGAAATATTTTCAGAAAGCCCAATAACTAAATCATATTGGACCCTATGGGATAGTCTTAAACTAGTCAATGGCTGTTTATACCGGACATGGGAAGATGCAGGCGGAAAAGCAGCAACTGATTTAATTGTTGTGCCAACCTCCAAAATAAACGAAGTAATGAAAGAGTTCCATAATGGTCCCAGTGGCGGTCATCTTGGTGTAACAAAAACGTTAGAAAAACTAAAACTAAGGTTCTATTGGGTTGGATGCCAGCAATCTGTAGCCGATTGGATAGCCAATTGCCCACAATGCATTACGGCCAAAGGTCCAGTAAGAAGAAGCCGCGGACAACTCCAACAATACAATTCAGGTGCACCATTTGAGCGTATCGCAATGGATGTAGCCGGTCCTTTTCCTGTCAGTGAGGCTGGAAACAGATATGTTCTAGTGGTTATGGATTATTTCAGCAAATGGCCAGAAGTGTATGCCATACCCAACCAAGAAGCTAGAACTGTAGCAGACGTATTTGTGAACAACTGGGTGTGCCGTTACGGAGTTCCATTAGAATTGCATTCCGATCAGGGTAGGAATTTTGAGTCGGCCATATTTAAGGAAATGTGTGAATTATATGGCATAAGAAAGACAAGGACAACACCACTACATCCGCAATCTGATGGCATGGTTGAACGATTTAATCGTACCCTGGAGGAACATTTGAGAAAAGTGGTCAGCAGGCATCAAAAGGATTGGGATGTGCACATACCAAAATTTCTGCTAGCATACCGGTCAGCCGTGCATGATTCCACCTCACGAGCACCTGCAAAGATTATATTTGGAACTGAGTTAAGACTGCCTGGAGACTTAGAGTTTGGCGTTAAACCTACACCACTAGAGGAAGACGGTGGAAACCCCTGCAAGAACGACCTCGAAGAACTTCATGAATTCGTGCGTAACCGAATTAAAATGACCAGCGATAAAATGAAGGCCAGATACGACCAAGCTGCAAATTCTGAAGGATTCACCGAAGGCCAGTTGGTTCTACTTTTTAACCCTCAACGAAAGAAAGGATTGTCACCTAAACTACAAACTCATTGGGACGGTCCCTACAAAGTAATCAAGAGGCTAAATGACGTAGTTTATAGAATACAAAAGTACAACAGCACAAGATCTAAAATGAAGGTTGTACACCTAGAGAGGCTAGCCAAATATGGAAAGGGTACATCTATGCCTATTCGGGACGAACAGGCTTAAGTGGGCGGCAGTGTTACGAAATTTGATTGATCTGGTTCTGGTATTTTGGAATCAGAATATCCCGAGAAACGGGATTCACTAAACCTGTCAATCTGGCAACGCTACATTTGAGTATACAACATTATGCTATAATGTGCTATAAAGTGTTATACTGTGAAGTGGTTTGTGTCTCGCCTAAAATCCAAGTGGTTGGTGTCTCCGCTACGAATACTCTGGATACTTCTGGAAACTTCTGGTATGTTCTACAACCATGGCTAACAATCTGGATGTCTCTGGAACCTTCTAGTTCATTCTACAATTGCAGACATTACACTATAAAAGGGCTGCAACTTGTGTTAAGGAGTCAGTCACGCAGTAGCGTTTGTACAGTTAAGTTGTGCTCTAGTAAATCATTGTGAAATTGTAAAGTAATAAAGTGTTAAGAAATAAACAATAAATAGTAAACAACAAGTGTGTGTGCGTTTTTAGTTAATTTTAATTGCCAGCCAGGTTTATTTAAAAGGAAATAAACGTACGTTTTTGAAGGTAAAACGTAACAATTGGTGTCTGGATTTAGATTGGTTATTTTGATTGCAATAGAAAAGAATCCGGTTTATCTAAAGGAGATAAACCAACGTTTTTAAAAGGTAAAAACGTAACAATATATTATTAAAAAAAAGTATTTACGAATATTGACACAAAGTAAGACAAACTTGTCAAGAAATCTTACGCATATTTACATTTGAATATCGATAAATCCTTGAAAATCTACAGAAAAATATCATGAATATTTTGAAGTTTAGTATCGTGATACTCGTACGAATATATACATACGTATATTTCTTATGTTCTTGTTGTTATCTTGACATATCAATCTTATTTTATGCAGTGAAGTTTATAAGACATTTTTGTCTATACAAGAAAGTACATGCTTAATGTTCAGCCCTATTCAGGTAAATGTGTTTATGTAGTCGAAATTTTATTTTGCACATAGTGTGAAATTAATTAACGCAAAAATGCAGGAATATATATAAAAAACTAAAAACGAGTTTTGATTTTGAAACTAATTATATTAATTAAAATTTTAATAGAGTTTGCACCTATAAGTCAAATGGTAGTGTTACGTTTTCACTTTTTAAAAACGTTTGTTTTTTTTTTTTTTTCTTTAAATAAACTGGACTATTTTCTATTACAATCAAAATAATCACACACTCGTTTGTTTGATACTCATCTTATTTATTTAACACTTTATTACTTTACATACAACAGTATAGCACACACAACTATAAAAGCTTTATTGCGCAACTTACTATACAATGATATTACGTAATTAACTACACAACCGCTAGAGCACAAAAGACTCCACAAATGCCTTCTAAAGTTAACGGCCGTGGTTGAAGAACATACTGGATAATTCCAGTGGTATTCAATTAACCAATTAACATCATACTTAAATGTAGTGCTACCAAATTGACAGGTTTAGTAAATTCCGTTTCTCGGGACAACATGGTATAAAAATACTTGGTAGACACAAAAGAAGACATGTTTTCTCGATTACAATAAAAAGAATTTAAAAACTCATAAAAAAAGTTAGCAAAAACCCTTAGACTCTTCGATAAAAACATAACTTCTTAGTGGGCTAAAGCCGACTGGTTTTTTTTAGAACGGTGACTCTTCTTTTAATTTATTTAATATTTTAGAAATAAATTTAGAAACAGTTTAAGAAAAAATCGCATTTTTTACATGTTTTTATATTTCACGCGACTCAGTCACCAGCCAGTTGAAGCCAACATAGTTAGCGACGGTGGCTACTAGCTGTCGGCTTGCATCTCTGGTGTTCATATTCGAGTTCAGCTGTTCAATATAGTAATTACTTTTGCTCCTTCCTTCTGTGGCAAAAATATCTACTTTTTCCACATCTTTCTCTTTTTAGCGATTTAAGAAATGTTTGAATTTGCCGTCAAGAAAAAATTATGATAGAATATCGCATAGGAATTTAGCAATGCCTACTGTAGTAGGAATATGTGTGCTCTCTTTTTTGTTTTAAAGCAGCCAATTACGTTCAATATTATTTTTCAATGTTTCTAAAATCAACCAATCAGTAGTGCGATTCTTTAACTTTTTAACGACAAAAATCGGTAGTTAGATTGTCAAAATTCGATAATTAACTACAATTTTCGTTAAAACTGATTCCGTAACTTTTTCTACCGAATTTTGTCGTTAAATAATATCGTTAACTTCCGACAATTATTGTTAAGTTAACAACAGAAAAAAAGTTGTAGATAAGGTAAAATATGAGTAAAATAATTTCAAAATGTACTCAAGAAATTTATTTTATTGCACATTTCTTAACAATTTACATTAAGAATAAGGAACTGGTGTTTGCATTAAATTCAATGGCTCTCGTTTAATAGTGAATCAGTGAATTAACAGTGCTTTGATACATACTACTAAATAAATACTTGTTTTTTCGACTAAAATTTTTATAAATCTCGAAAACAGGGATTTTAGTGGATTTTCTTTTCATAGAATATAGATGGAATACCATTCTATATTCTTAAAAATAAAATTTGCCAATTTTTATAACGGCTTACTGCTTAAAATTAATTACATAGTTTTTTACCCTACATGTGCAAATAAAATTAATCCAATTATATCGTATTAATTCAATTGCATCAAATTAATTCAATTATTAGGTATTTACTTAATTTTTTCGTGCTTTTGAATTTGTTTGTAGTGACAATTAATATCAATCCAGCACCCCGTTTCTGTATTTCTCGCATCGAAAAAGTTTTCGCAAAAACATGTGAAATGCAACCCTGCTCTGCTTGATAAAGGATGAGTCGCAAACAATAAAATATATATGAAACAAAATCAGCTAATAATGCGGTGCATGTAAGTTATTTCTAGTTTAATTAGGTATTTTAAAAAATTATATGTGTACTCAGTTATAAAAGTTACAATATCTGCAAAATTTACGACTAAAACTCCAGTCCATTTTATTATCGCTTAAATCACCCTGTTTAATGCAGGATGACCATGCATTTCTCGATGACAAAACTCTCGCATTGGATACAGAAACGGGGTACAGCAAAAATATAAATTTTTGTGGCTCTACTTGTAAGCGAAAGATACTGCTTTCATTATCATTACATATACGTAATTGTAATGAAATATGTTTCATTTCCATTACATTCAAGTAATTGTAATGAAATTAATTTTAATTATTACAAAATTAGACATGGATTTTTATTGCCGTTACTTTTATACAAATGTAAATATTTTTCTTTTTTCGTGTGCTTCAATTTGAATTCATGGTATACTGATTCGTCGCTTAAAGCTCAAATAACGAATAAGCTTAAATTTTGAGGGCCCAAGGTATAAAATGCCCCATAAGCGCTCCTCAACCACAATATTTGATATGAAAATTTATAACTTTGCCAATATTTTATATGAAAATTTATAACTTTGCCAATAAAGGCGCGACTATAGAAAAATCAAACGTATTTCGCTTTTAGTAAAGTAATAATTTTTTTTTTCATTTCGTTAATGAATTTTTTTTAATATATTACAAAAAAGTAATGGAAATGAAAATCAAACCATTACGTTTTATATTAGAAATGAAGATAAAACTTTCATTACCATTATATAAAGAAATTGTAATGAAAATGTAATGTTAATAATGTTTGCCCATCTCTGGATACAAGTAACAATAAAAATGCTCTTCTAGTTTTGCAGTGCTACTAAAACCATGTATATTTTTTGCTGGGATATAAAATAACCTATTTCAAAATAACCAGAAAATAAATATGTGGAAAACCGAATCACATATTTTTTTCGAATCACGGAAAGCCAAAAGCGTTAAATTTAAGGTATATTTTTTAAACTATAGAAGTATTAGAATTAATTCCATTAGGAGTACGTTATAAATGCGACTGAACATTTTTATTATTTTTTAATATTAATTTATGATCTTGAGTCAAACTAAAATAACATTCATTTACTTAAAATAACAGATCAACTAAAAACTTTTCCCCCATTCATCCTAAACACATTGACACGGTGCAAAAATATAATTTAATAACATACATTTAAATTTAACGGTTCGTTGAATAGAATCAGCTGAGATATCTTAAGAATTAAGGTTCAAAGCAAAAAAGAGTAATAATAACAAAAGGATAAAAATAGCATTGTTTAATTTCGTTGATGTTAGTCTAAATTGAGTTGCTGATAACAAACTCGATTTGCTTTCAACATTCGATTTTTTAATTTCTTTAAGAAGTTACATATACTTTACACGATCTACCGCAGTTTTTTACTTTCTTAATTGATAAACTATGTGATTCTTAATGAAATTAAAGTCCACAAAGTTAATGACACATTTTTGCGATTAACGCGATTTCTGTGTGCTTTTACAATTTGAAAATAACTTATTTAATTTTTTGGTTCAACGCGTAATCAATACAAGATTAGTGAAAAATCTCACTTATTCAAATCGCGAAAATTTCGTATCAGTCAACTTTATGCAATTTAGTCGCTGAATGAACAAATTCAAAATAGAAAAGCAGGGGAAATCATGGTAATCGCAAAAATGTGCCACTGACTTTGTAGCTGATTAACGGCGATTATTTCAAACTCGAACACTTACTCACTTGAATAGCCTTAGTTTCACTAACAATCCAACAATTTCACAATTACAAAAGAAAAACAAGAACCGCGGAAGACACTTAATTAAATTTTAAATCGCTTTTATTATATACACTTACCTTATGGATTTTATTATAATACTGCTATAGGGTGAAAAAATACACTTTAAATTTAACGCATTTCGGCTTTCGCGATTTAAAAAAACACTATGTGGAACGGTATTCCATATTTTTTAAGCCCGACAGCAAGCAAAAAACCACGAAAAAACATTTTAATTCGCCGGTTTTGAAAAAAAATTTATTCACACAAATGTTGTTTTTCATTTTGTTTTTTATTTACAAATACTTTTTGTTTGGCATTTTTTATTTCTACCGAAATTTGTCGGTAACTTTTTCTAGCGAATAATATCGTTAACTAAAATATAGTGAATCACTTTTTCGGTAACTCAACCGACAATTATCGTTAGTTAACGAATTCGATAAAATCGTAAAGAAAGTTAAAGAATCGCACTACAGAATAAACTATTTAAAATTAAAATGTTCTGATTGGTTGATTTTTGAAAACATGATCAATAATAGTGAACGCCTATTCCTGCCCTTAGAATTACAAGTATACCCTTAGAATTACAAGTATGATAAATTTGCGATGAAAGTAACTTTAGAAATAGTTCTTATAAATTCATATATACTAAAGTTGTCTAAAAATATTGCATATATTAGTATTTAATTTTCTAACGACGTATTCTCAGAAAAACTTTGCATATTATTTTCTGAATAACTTTGCAGGATTAAACGTATGTATGTTTTTATTATTTTATACCCTACCCTCAAACATATGACTTCTTATTTGTACAGATTTAGTTAATATTTGAATTGTTAATGCAATAAACTTTAGGGTTCGAATGAAAGGTATATGTGTCGGCTTAATTTAATAGTTTCCTTTTAAATATTTAGTACAAAGGGTTAACGTTACTATTTAATTAAAGTACTTACTTTTTTACAATTATGTTGTCATTTCTAAAAAGAAAGTAAAGAAAAGTTAAAATTTTGAATAAGATTATGTTGTAAAAAAATAAACAAATTTTGTTCAATTTTTAAGTTGTAAAATAATTAAGAACTACCAGTAATGTTCAATTCATTTTGATGTTTGGAACTACTGATATTAATGGGACTAGACTAGTGGTGCCAGAATCTATTTTCAAAATTCCCTACATTTGTTATAAAAATTTTCTTTTTTCCTATACAGTATTTTTGATTTAACTGCCTTTTTCTTAAGTGCACATTTGCTATAACTGCACAAAATTTTGGTTTCTATTCTATTTTATAAAATTATGTTCCCAATTGTGTTCTTTAAGTGCACTTTTTGTACCTGCGCATTTAAGATAACTGCCTCATATTTTTGACAGTTATACATTATTTTCATAAAAAAGATCACCGTTAGCTGCCTCTTGTGTTTTGCTTTGTTTTTCAATTCTAGAAAAAAAACACAAATAAAATAAATGTGTTGTCAACATTTTTTTGTGACAAAAATATTCTACGGCAGACCGTAAAGTGAAGGTGCAGGAGATCGCTGATACCCTAAAAATATCGAAGGAATGCGTCAGCTTTATTTTGCATGAATATTTGTCCATGAGAAAGTTGTTTTCGAAATGAGTGCCGGGTTTGCTCACAGTGCACCAAAAACAACAACGTGTCAATGATTCTGAGAGCTGGTTGGAGCTGTTTCGGCGAGACAAAAAGGACTTTTTGCATCGGTGTGTAACAATGGACGAAATTTGGATCTGCCACTTCACTCCAGAGTCGAATCGGCACACAGAGAAGTATTTGACCTGAAAAGCTGGCCAAAATTATTAAACGTGATTTTTGAACTAAAACTACGGGGATTTTGAAATTTTTAGATTTAGTTTGATAAAAAGAATCCAGTGGCGGATTTTTGGAGGGTTCATGTTGATTTTGACCCCCTCTCTCTCGTACTTCGCAGAAGAATGAGAGTTTCCAAATTTTTTTTTATTATTTTGTATTTTAATCCTTTATCGACCAAAGTTTAAAGATACATTTAAGAAAAGTATTTTAGATTATTTTGTGCTTTTGCAACGCCCGTAGTGGAAATATTTGGAACTAAAATTAAAATTTTGACCTGCTGTATCTCCGGAATCCGGAACTAGTCAAGATTTTTCCAAAACTAAAATGCGGAATGCGGATTGGTCTACACAACCTTGTTAAGGATGGTGTTGGATTTTGCCATACACTAAAAAAAGTTTGACAGTTACTACATGACAGTTGTTTGTATAGTAATCAAGAATTGTTGTTTGTAACTGTAATTACTGTTATTTTTCTATGGAAAAATGGAAAGCAACTGTTATGACAGTTATTTAAGGAAACAACTAACGAAAAGAACTGTAATTACGTAACAGTTGTTTAAAGCAGTTATTTTTAATATCACAATGAACAAATACCAAAACAGTACTTTAACAGTAAACAGTTCTTTTTGTTAGTTATTTAAAAAATAAAAAAATTTCGTTAAAAATTCTTGTTTAGTTTATATATGTTATTATTGATATATTCCTAGTTTGCAAATAAAAACCAAAAACTTGAATTGAATCTCAATTGCATAAAAGCATACTCTATAAACAATTTCACTGGAGTTCAAGTTGAAATCAAGTTCAATTCCAGCCCTGTTTTCCAGTTTCAAGGCTTGAATACAACTTTTATTACATTTTATTTCAATAGCATACTCCAGCAAAAGGGAAACAAAAATTCAAGTTTGAAATATTTTTTTTAAATATGCAAATGCTAGAATTTGAAATATACTTTACTTCAAGCAGAATTTAAAGTACTTGAATTTTTAAAACCTATGTGCTTATTGGGTAATAATTGGAGAACCGTTTGGAATTTTTATTTAAAATTTTACGTAGGATTATTTTTGTAATCGCAAGAAAAATTGTTTTTTTTTTAATGAAATATGCGTTTATAATGCCAAAAGAATTAACTGTAAAAAACAGTAGATTTTACCTATTTTATCAGTCGTTTTAAAATTTTTGTATTAAAAAATTTTCACTTAATTGTACGACATTGTTAGTTGTTTTTTTAACGCATTTGTTAGTTATTTTCAACAGTTAAAAATAACAACATTTTTAGTTATTTTAAAAGGAAATACCTTTGTGGCCTTTTTAACGGCATATACCTATGATTTAACTGTCTTTTTTAGTAGATTCTACCGCCAAACGTTTTGAGTGTACCGTTTTAATTTTTCCATTAGCATTTGTGATTAATTGAAGGCACACAAGAGCTTTGGAATGCACTAGCGTCACTATCCTTTTTATTTTCAAATTTTTGCATATAAGATGCTTGGTGCGAACCCTATTTATTTATAAGTTCCAGAAAATGAGGTTCTTCATAGTCCAACTGCAGTAGAATCTCATCAAAGTACTTACATAATCGGTCGAGAGTGAAGCTTAACTTCCGATAAGGTTTCAGTTACGGTTATGGCATCTTCAATAGGATAACAAATTTTTTTAGCATTTTTTAGCAATATAATTTCATATTGGTTTTTCGTACTGGGTTGACCTCAAAAGTTAATAAAGATTGTTTGCAAATGCTTTCTTTTCTAGGAGATCTCGTTATATCCATTATTAATTTGGCCGCATCATTATGTTTATGACTCACAAAAAAATATGAGAAAAAGTTCCTCAATGAGCAAAAATTGAAAAAGATGAAATTTTCAAAAAATCACCAAAAATCATGGCGCAAGTTTGCGCAAACGTTTTTTCTTTTGTTTAAAATAAGAGATTTGCAATTTTATTTTGGTATATACCGTTTTTACTACACTCACTACCTTAGCTTTTAAAAATCTTCTTCTTTCTTTTTTTTTTTGCAAAAAAAGTGTGTAAAAAAATGTTTTTTTAATTTTTGAACGAAGTATTCGAACATAAATATTTAAGATAAAATTTTTAAAAAATTGCTAAAAATAGCATTAATCAAGTCTTTCATTGAAAAAAGAAAAATGAATTTAAAATTTCCATTCGTTCAGCCATAAAAAATATCATGTAAACCTCTTAAAAATGAAAAAATCAATAAAAACGGATGAACTTTTTTTAACTTTCCTGACTTCAACAGTGTTCCGGAACAACAAATCTAAACTTAATATCTTGAAAATTTGCAATGTAATGCAGAATTTAGTTGCCTATTCAGCTGTGTACTTTGTTTTTCAGATTTTGCCTTTTTGGCCAGCTTTTCGGGTCAAATACTCCTCTGTTCGGTAGTCAGTTGACTGGACAGCAACTGACAAACCTCGTTCGAAGAAGCCAAATGCGCAACAGTAAGCTGGTAAAGTTATGGCATCAGTATTTTGGGATGCGGCTGGAATTTGTACATTGATTACCTTGGAAAAGGCCAGACCATCAATAGTAGAGTTTGCTGTTCGGTTTTATTCGAAACCGAAACCGCGGTTTTCAAGCCTTAAAACCAAAACCGAAAATCGACAAAAATAAGTTGGTTTTTCTTAAATACTTTAACCAATTAAAATAATTTAATAAATTGCAATTAAAATCAGAAAAGATTCATAAAAGAGTCCAAACACCTTCAGATGCAGCCTTCGAATAATGAGAATTATTGGAAAATTTATAATTTTCTGCGCCATTATTAGTCATTTATTATTAATTTTTCAATAATGAAAATTTTTTTAATACACTCATAAATACGAGTCTAATAAGTATGTTTCATTTCTACATAAATCCAAAATTTGAACAATCTGAAAAATTTTTTAATGAACTCATAAATACGAGTCTAACATGCTTCATTTATAACTCTAAAATTTAAGTCTTTTATGAGTCAAAATTTCTGAGCGCTCAGAAAAATGTCGGCTGGGATATTATTGAATCTTGAATTTCAAAAAGGGCTCAGCTCCTATTTTACAAAATTTTGTATTTAATTGTAATTAAAATTTTTTCCATTAACTATTACTTTAAAGAATTTTTTATTTTTTTTATTACGAATAGCATAAACTGAGGCTTATAATTTTAGAAAAAAAAAATTGCATCAAAAAGACAAGGGGTTTAAGAGATATTGAGTTTCACATATTCAATTCAGAGTCCGCGAAATTTATGAAATTTTATCTTTACAGTAGTTTTGATTTAACTGCCTTTTTCTTAAGTGCACATTTGCTATAACTGCACAAAATTTTGGTTTCGTTTCTATTTTAGAAAATTATGTACGCAATTGTCTTCTTTAAGTGCACTTTTTGTACCTGCACATTTAAGATAACTGCCTCATATTATTGGCAGTTTTATATTATTTTCATAAAAAAGATCACCGTTAGCTGCCTCTTGTGTTTTGCTTTGTTTTTCAATTCTAAGGAAAAAAGGAACACATAAAATAAATGTTTATAACTTTTTTTGTGACAACAATATTCTACTTTAGTCGTTTTTTAACCATTAAAATCGCAAGATCTTGTGCAAATCACAAAGTTGTCGTCATTAGCTTAATTTTTTTTGTTTGTTTTCAGTCCGTATTGGTATACCTGCACATTAAGGCAGGTAAACAATTTGACTTAGCTGCGTTTTTGGCTTACCTGCACAAAAATTCTTGCAAAAGTTGGTTGTGCAGCTAAGTCAAAATTACTGTATATTATTTTAAATAAATTGCTAAAGTTTAGATTTATACTCTTAAAAATACAAATTTAATTGCAAACAAAAGAATAAAAAAATTTAATTCATAATAGTTTTCCGCGTTATTGCATCTATTTGAGTGAGAAATTCAATTGAATTTTAAGTAATAAGTATATTGTGAGTTTTAAACTAGGTACTTACTTTTTATACTTATTTAATTATTTTAAAACAATTCTATTATTAGCACAAGAAAACCGAAAATTTACCGAAACCGCGGTTTTCATAATTTTGAAAAACCGAAACCGCGGTTTTCAAATTTTTCGGTTTTTAGGAAACTCTAATCAATAGTTATCGCCACATGGCCCAACTTGTACGATTGAAGCAGTAAATCGTAAAAAATGGCCACTAATGAAGAAGAAAAAAGTTGCCTTTCGCCAAGACAACTTTCACAACTCTTTGGCTACCATGGCCAAATTGTTCGAATTACACTTCCAAAACTTGATTTCAGACTTGAAATAAATGCTCGGTGGAAAAAGATTTGGTTCGATTGAGTAGGTGATTGCCGAAACAGAGGCCTATTTTGAGGCCAAAGATAAATCATTCTATAAAAAAGGTATCGAAATGTTAGAAAGGCGTTGGAGTGATTGTATCGCTCTTGAAGGACATTATATTCATGAATAAAATCGAATTTTGCCAAAAAATTTTTTGTTTTATTGCTTATCCTACGGACTTTTCAGCCCAATGCCCCGTTAATTGAAATTCCTTTTAAAAATTTGATCCGCTTCCCTGAATATAGCCCAAATTGCACCATGTTATAGAGTACGAAATAGTCGGCAGGCTCGACATAAATTACTTTACTTATTTGTTCTTGTACCGTTTTAAAAGGACTTTGCGTAAAAATGGAGAATCTCTACATTACAACATATTTTCGAAAGGATTTATAACATAATTTTTCTGATAAGCCAGAGAAAATTTTTTTCTCGAAGGGTGAATATTCTCTGCATTTCAATTGGTATCTATCAGGCATGTCACAGACTTCAATTTCACTTGAAAGTGAAACAATAGAAATATTATTAAAATTTTTGTTTTTGTATTTTATACCATTGGTATAAATAAGAACAATTTTTTCTTTTTTGAATAAAATACAAAAACTAAAAATTTTCACAATATTTCTATTGTTGGTTATGCTTGCGGAGGACTTCGAAAACATATTTTATTATTTGCTTCATTCACATTTCGTTGATGTAGCAGACTACATTTAATATGAGATTTTGATGCTTTGATTTGCATTGCAGTAATGCCACCACTTTCTAAAGAAAACTGATGAAGGGGACCTGAAAAATCTTCGAAACGATCTCTTTTCATTCCTGAAAGTGCAGAGGTTTTTGAAAGCAAAAACTTTGTAAAGTATTTGTCAGGAGAGTATCGTGATGAAGAAAAATTGCACTTTTTGTAAAAAATTACTTGTTTGTACAGTTCTATATTAATTTTAATGCCTGTCACTTTAACTACATTTATAGTTATTTTGTCAGTTGATTTTTAACTGTTTAAAATATCTTCACATTGCAGTTGTTTGAAATGCAAATGAAGCGTGCACTTTTTTAATCGAAAATGCAGTTATATTAACTGACATTTGCAGTCATAATTACCTTCACAATTCCCTGAGTTTAGCCCAACTTTTCCTTTAAATAAACATTATCTATCAGCGTGGACTACTCCAGGATTGTGAATACAGCTTACAGTACAACTTTTTCTTTAAATAAACATATATTATCTATCAAAATAATCTGCATTTTTAATGGAATTCATATTTGTAATGATATTAAGTTCATTATTTTGATACATAAAAATTATCTTTTTTTATCAGTTTCATTAAATCTCTATAATAGTGTTTAATGACTTGTCACATGAACATTTCCCCAACAAATTTAATTTGTATTAATTACACATATTACAATGCATTTGGCATAATAACACAATCTTTAAATTAAAATTTCAATAAATTTTCCCTAAAATAGAAACAAAAGGCTCAGCTTTTCATTGAAGGAAATAAACATGAATGGAAAACAATTAAAACATTGCTAAATTATAGCACATTTATTTTTATGAATTGTTTGCTGTTCAAATGTTTGTATGTACAACTGACAATTTATTACAACTCATTTAAGCAGAAAACATTAATAGTATTTAAATGAGATCTGTTATTTTATATGATATCAGTGAATGATTTTTCGTCTGTCTGTTAAACGATTTAAAGTAATATTTTTGTATGGATAAAAAAAAAACAGTTTTAAAAGCCATATAAATGTATTTATTGCGTTAATGCAAATTGCATACACTTACAAAAGTTCTATAACCCAAATCTTATTTCTTAAAAATTCAAATTTGTTGTTCATGATTACCCGATTTGTCAACAACTCTATATAGGCAAAACCTTTTCGCTCTAAATCATCCACTTTTTTTTTAATTTTGCGTTAAGGTATACAATTAGTAAAATTTTCATTTTCCTTTTTAAACCTTTATCAAAAAATGTCATGCACAGTAGGGATATAACTTTTTGCAATTTTTTGCAAATATCAAAATGGCCCTAGCATAGTCGAATAGGCCATTGAAAATTATATAAAAAAATGCTATTACTTTTTCGCAGTTGTCAAAAAAGTTCACCCACCAAACGCGGTAAAGTTTTTAAATGATTTTTTTTTTATTTATTTACCTAAAAGGCGCAAAAAAGTTTTTTTATCAATATATCAACCTGCATTTAACATTTGTGTAAATACTTACGAAGCTGAATGTATGTCATTGAAAATTACGTTATGTACTTTAATTGTTTTTATTATTCAAAGAAAATTATTAATGTATTTCAAATATTCCGAGTTTGTGTTTAATACTTAAAAACAATGGATTTTAAAAGAAGTCGTGGGTGAGGTTTTTTATCCGAAATGACCCCAAAATTATTTTTTCGTAAATAACACAACCTTCGCCATCGCGTGGTGCTAGGGCCAAAAATTGGTTATACCCCTAATGCACAGTCGTTAAATAAGAGTTTGTTAATTTCTCGTTTTATTTTGGCAACGCCCTTATATAAATTCTCTCCACTTTCAAATGAATTGCCAGTGCTTCACAAACTTTGATTTTTTTATCAATAAAAATAATTAATATTAATTCAAAACATGATAGAAACAATTTCTCTACATTTCTTAGTTACACAATATATTTTAAAACAAAACAAACACATTTTTAAGAACATTAATCTTATTAATTTTTCCGTAATAAGTCAAACAAACGAAATCCATACCAGTAAGATAAGTATTACCCCATCATCTTTGCTTCGAAACTCAAACAGCAGCAGCTTTGTTTTGTGTAGTTACAATATATTTCTTTCCATTTCAAATTTCACTCAATTTTGCAGAACAAATTTCTTTAAGTGTTTGCGTATTATGTACATACACCTGTCTACAAATAATATTTATATTAAAATAAGCCATTTAAACTTATCAACAAACATCAATTTACGCATACATATATAAATATAAACACATACACACTTAGCAACATACATATGTATATTTGCATATTCTGTAAGCACTAAAATGCACTATTTAATTTACGTATAATAATGTGTGGTGCCGACTAAGTATTTTGCACGAAGAAGTGAAAGGCGGTGACTGATCGTGATAAGAGACTGAAAAAACGCTGAAGTGGGAGCACTCCTCTCCTATGGCAACACAATGTTAAAATCATTAAAAAAGAAGTACATCTAGATCAATAATTGCAGTGTTTTTTCTACTGCTTTGGCATCCCCTTCTTCGCTGGGATAATTAATGTATCAATAAATTGATTGCAGCAATCACGTATGGCGGTAGGGAACATATATATATATATATATATATATATTAGGGCGGGCAAATTGTATGGATAAAAATTTTTTGATATTGCGTACTCGATTTTTCGAAAGCTTTTAGCATGGGGAAAAAAAAGTTCCACTACGACATATCAAAAAAATCATTTTCAAGGCTCCCAAATTTAAATTTTTTGCAATTTTCTAATAAATCTAGATTAGCGCCATCTTGAGGTTGCTTTTTGAAACAACTAATAAAGTTGTAAACAATATAACATTATAACCTTTCCAGAAAGGTACTACTTATGAAAATCGGATAAAAAATGTGGCAACTAGAGGTAAAATTATATAAGTAAAAGTATTTTCTCCTTGTTGTCATCAACATCATTATCATCATTTCTCATCATTATCATCATTTCATCATCAAGCAGAAAATAATTTTACTTATATAATTTTACCTCTAGTTGCCACATTTTTATCCGATTTTCATAAGTAATACCTTTCTGGAAAGGTTAATAACGTTATATTGTTTACAACTTTATTAGTTGTTTCAAAAAGCCACCTCAAGATGGCGCTAATCTAGCATTTATTAGAAAATTGCAAAAAATTTAAATTTGGGAGCCTCGAAAATGATTTTTTTGATATGTCGTAGAGGAACTTTTTTTCCCCATGCTAAAAGCTTTCGAAAAATCGAGTACGCAATATCGATTGCTAAATCGACCCACCCTAATATATATATATATAGATATATATATATTGTACTAGCGGGCGCAGCCCGCTACATTGTTAGCGTGCCTTAAAGTTTTTTAAATTCGACAATTTTTTTTAAATTCGCTTTTTATTTAAAGTGCAGTTTTTATATAGTAAAAGCCTTCACCCAGTCACCACAAATAAGCAATTCTGCACAACAATGGGTTTAAAATAAATAAATATTTGATCACTTTTTCTCATGAAAGTGGATTGTTAGTAATGAATCCATAATAAATTGCAATATACGTGTGTATGTTAAGATAATTTGGTAAAGTGCGAACTTAGGTAGATAGACCCGTAAGTAGTTTTGTTCATTTGTGTTTTGAATGAAAATAAATAACGTAAAGCAGGGTTGTTAGCGTGCCTTAAAGTTTTTTTTTTAATTCCAGTTTATGTAAAGGTAGACCTGGTAATTCAAGTAAATTCACAAATTCAGTTGGAAAATTTACTGCGTCGGTTTCTTCCACCGGTGCTTCGTTACATGAAGTTTAAATATCGGAATATATAAGTTTTCAATTCCACTCGTTTCCTATTTAGTTTCTTAATTTTAGTGTTCCATATACACTTGTTCTTTAAGTTTTAGGTTTCTAGCTAAAGACGCAGACGTTAAGAAGGGGGGCAATTTTCCCCTTTTGAACCACCATTTTTACCACGTTCCTGTCCAAAGTCCTAGAGATGCCTTGTCGATAAGTTAGCCCATACTCCAAGGAAAACATATTATATATTACAGGTTTCTAGCCGAAGGGTTCGGTTAGGCCATCAAGGAGGAGAATTATTCCGTTTTTACCCCTCCCTTTCCAAAAATTCCGTCTTAGAGGACGCCTGCGTTGGAGGAGAAACCTACTACATACATAATTTTAGGTCTCTATATCCAGCAGTTTGGCCAGGCTATCAAGGGGGAAGTTTTTTCCCTTTTTACCCCTCCCGGTATGAATTTCCAAAAATACCGTCTTAGGGGACGTCTACGTTGGAGAAGGAACCCAAATACCGAATTTAAGCTCCCTAGATCCAGCAGTTTGGCCAGGCCGTTAAGGGGGAGACTTTTCCTATTTTTGACCCTACCTGTGGAAATTTCCAAAAATCTCATCTTAGCGGATGTCTACAATAGAGGAGGAACTTTAATATCAAATTTCAACTTCCTACCTCCAGCGGTTTGGGCAGGCCTTTAAGCGGCACTTTTCGCTTCATTAATCCCCATTTTTGCAATGTCCCTGTCCAAAAAGCACCTTCCCGGTAAGTGAGCCCATACTCCAAGTAACATATGTTTTACATTTCAGGTTTCTAGCCAACTTTTACTATTTGTGCCCCTCTGGGTAGGAATTTCCGAAAATCCATCGACAGGGAATTTCAGCTTCCTAGTTCCAGCAGTTTGAGCAGGCTGTCAAGGGGGACACTTTTTCTTTTTTTGTCCCTCCCGGTTGCAATTAGGCTGGAAGAGGAGCCTAAGTACCGAATTTCAGCTTCCTAGTTCCAGCAGTTTGGACAGGTCGTTAAGGGGCCACTTTCCCTTTTTGAGCCCCCATTTTATAACGACCCTGTCCAAAATTCAAAAAAGTATCTTTCTAATAAGTTAGCCCTTACTCCAGGGAGCCACATTTTAAGTTTCAGGTTTCTAGCCGAAGGGGTTTTTACAGGCCCCCAATGTGAGGCTTTTCTTCTTTTTGCCCTTCCCTTTAGGAATTTACAAAAATTCCATCTTCGCGGCTATCTGCGATGGATGAGGAACATTCATACCAAATTTCAACTGCATTGCCTAAGCGGTTTGGGCAGGCCGTTAGTGGGGACATTTTTCCCTTTCAACCACCATTTTTACTATGTTCCTGTTACAAAATAGAAAAATTACGTTACCGGGGAGGAACCTTTATACCAAATTTCAACTGCCTACCTCCAGCGGTTTGGGCAGGCCGTCAAGGGGGGCCTTTTTCCCCTTTTTAACCCCCATTTTTACAGTCCCTGTCCAAAATTATAGAAAGTACTTTCCAGAAAAGTTAGCCCATACTACAAGGAACATATATCTTAAATTTCAGCTTTCTAGCCAAAGGGGTTTTGGCAGGCCGCCTAGGGGGAGACTTTTCCCCTTTTTGCCCGTTCCGGTAGGAATTTCCAAAAAGCCCGTCTTAGCGGACGTCTACGCCGAAAGAGGAACCTACATACCAAATTTCAACTTCCTAGCTTCAGCTAGGTGCCACCCGAAAACCCTGTGAGACTCTCCACTCGGAACCGCTGATTGTCCGCGGCACTTGAACAAAATCAATAATTTCATTTTCGCGCATTGCTCAATCCACTCCCGATGGTAGGGAACATACCCAGTCAGAAATCGCCAGTGGTACAAAAAATCAACAACTGGCATACCACTGAGTAACCACGGTGTTAAAAATAAATGACTGGCAGAACACTCATTTGGGACGCTTTGCCAGCGTTTTCAAAAAGCGTTTTGCCAGTATTTATTTTACAAAAATTTCGGTGGTTTCTAAAAAAAAACCACTGGCAAAGAATTGGCTTAGAGTGATATACCAAGGTTTGCAACCAGTAGTTATCCTGTGCTACCTAGCCAATGCTACCAGTGGTACAAAAACCAATTCACTGGTAGAGCAATGATTTTATAAAAATGCTGACGCTGCTTTAAAAAAGGTTTGTAGGCTCAAGGTTCCGAGTTCAAATCCGGTTGCAAGCAAATATTTTTTTTTGATTTTTTTTAATTTACAAAATTTTTAGTTTTATAAAATAATTTTTTTTG
This sequence comes from Leucophora obtusa, assembly GCA_949987735.1. Taxonomy (NCBI): domain Eukaryota; kingdom Metazoa; phylum Arthropoda; class Insecta; order Diptera; family Anthomyiidae; genus Leucophora; species Leucophora obtusa. The sequence goes on from OX465299.1 coordinate 142,209,246, forward strand.
TTTGTGGACAAGCTCCTTTAAGATCAACTTTTTTTTGCTCTCCCAACGCTGGCATATTAGTTCCAAAAAACTGTTTGCCAGTGATAGCATTTTAGCACAGCCAGTAGTTGTCCAGCGGTCATCACTAATTTATGTATATAGCCACCAAGTATTATATGTGTCGTTAGGTCAGTGTGTAGAACAATCGTCTGCTAATCTGTCGGTCTGGGTTCAAATCACGGCAGGACCAAAAAAAAATAAATATGAACTTTTTTTAAATTTTATTTTGGAAAATATATTTCCAGACCACCTATTTATTGGTGGCAGTTTTGCCAACCTACAAAAATTTTGTTTCCCCAGTGCTTTTCCGGCGCTTTTTTAATAGCCGGTCCTTTTGTCTAATGATGTTATCATTTTTTGAATGGAAAATAACTTTTTGCCAGTACTTGTACCAGCTGTTAAAGTGCTTTGCCATCGCTTTCCCGTTTGTATTTTTCTGACTGGGTAGTTTTGTTATTATTTATTATAACGAAAACCAGCCACAATGCTATGTTACAAAAAAAATGCGGTCTCCATATAATTTTTCTACCAGTAAGTTTGTACATGTTTCTGTTCGCACTACCGAACATTGTCAGAAAACCTTTGTAGAAAAGAGGGATGCGGACCCAATTACCCAATTTTTTTTAACAATTTGTTTTTACTACTTTTAGTCTACAAATATTTAGAAAAATTTTCTGCAGATTTTACAGTACAATTTCTGATTTTCAATTAACTAAAAAAACTGTAAATTTAACAGTTTTATTTTTGCTGTTCTTAATTAGCAAAAAAACTTCAAATATCAGCGGTTTTCTCTACAGGGCCAGTTTTAACTAATTTGTAGTTTTTGCAAATTTATTTCTATAAGTGTAAAAATAATTTGTTGTATCCTGGGTCTATCCGGATTTTCTCGTTATTTATAAACTACAACTACAACTTTTGCAACTGCAGATCCGAAAATATGAATTGAAATTCATAACGTTCATTTGATATTCCGAAAATAAAAATAAATAAATTAAAATTTATATATTTAGTTTGAAGTTCAGAAAATTTAAATTTATTTTCAGAATATGCGTTTAAAATTAAGAAATCGCCATGTGCATTTTAAATAAAGAATATATTATTTTTAATATTCCGAAAATATCAATTGAAATAATGCAAAATATCAATTTCAGTTCAGAAAATATCATTTGATATTCAAAAAAAAATTAATAGAAATTCAAAACATATTGATTGAAATTCAAATACCATCAATTGAAATTTACAAAACCATCAATTGCAGTTCAGAAAACATTATCAGGATATAATTTTAACAATTGAAAATATTAATCGAAATTTTTAAAGCAGCAATTTTAAATCAGAAAACATCATTCAAAATTCAGAAAACATTATCTGAAATTAAGAATTGGGAATTCAGAAAATGTAAAAAAACAAATTTTAACAACTTGCTATTCAATATTTCGTCACCTAAAATGCAAAAGGGATAACAACACTTTTTATATTTTTACACTAGAACCATAAAAAAAACGTTGTAGAATTAAAGATATTCTATATTTTCTTCTCTTGTTTAAAACACGACTATATACTTATTTCGACATATAAGTTTAAAATATTGTAGGGAAATGTAATTTAGTCTAGTGCGTCATAATCAATCAGAAAATCGGCTTAAATTTTTTTGTTGTTACGTCCTTTTGCATTTTAGGTGACGATTTGCACTGTTGTTATTACTTCTGTGTTTTTCGGATGCCATAATGTCTCTCTGCTTCTCTCATTCGCACTGTAATAATTTGTGAATCGTAATTTTGAGTGCAAAAATTGACATTCGTGAACCATAGTACAAATGCGATTTCAGGTAAATACAACTGAAATTAAAAAAAGGTTAAATAACAACACACAAATATAAAAGAAATTACTAAATAAATTACACGATTTTAATATACTACATATCCGACATACTATCTATACATATATGGTTATATTGTTGGTTTTACGAATATTTTAATGTTTTTTTTTATAAAAATCCAAAAAAGAAACACACAAAAATACATACAAACATTTGCAAAAAAAGTGCCAATGAGCAACAAAGCGGAAGTAAATTGTATTTCCGTTTATAATAAGTTTTTTATGCACATACAGACGCATTCATTTATAATCAGAAAACCAAACTCATACTCGGTTTTAATTTACAATAAGCTCAATTAATATTAAAGTTTCATCTTAACAGCAACAACAGTGATATCCTTTACATACACTGACAGATATATGCATTACGCAATTCATACATTAAACTCATACATTAACAAATGTAAGTGTATTTATTTGAAAGCGATATATTTTGTATATACTTGTTTGTTTTATATATTAATGTAGATGAGATTGTATAAGTATAGCGATATATAGTACACATACATAGAGAAAAAAATCACAATTTAATCAATTATTAGAGTCATATTTTAAATAATATCTTATTATTTTACAAATATTTTTAAATTGAGAAATATTTTTATTAAAGTAAATATGATTAGAGTTAAATTAAAATTTAATACACTAACCATTTAAAAATAAGTAGAAAGACATTTTAATTAAAAAAAAAAAAAACAACAACAAAAAATATAATTTGATTTCAAAACAATTTTTATTTAATTTAATACGATTTCTGCTTGATTTTAATATATTTTCTTTATGTGTATATGGTTTGTATATCTGTCTATCTGCATACGTATGTGTTTAAATAAATATTATGTTTTACTTGGCATGCAATAAATTGCATTGAATTGCATTTAAATGTGTCCGACAGCTTAACAATACAATGAATAACTTACATTACATGATCATGTACAAAAACTTACACACACTCATACATATGCATTGATATATAATGTACTCTCGCATACGTTCATATGAGGGATGTAAATTGTTGCCCCTTTTTATGCTCATACGAACATATAAACATAAAGAGCCATTTTGCCCATACATTCAGCTTGTAACTCATACATACGTACATATGCCAGTACATTCATATAAATGTACAATTTTTTCCTTAATTGTAAAAGAACAAACATTTAAATAATTGATTATAAATTTAAATTGAATTTAAATTACAATCATCAGCAACTAACATTATAAAAAAGGTGCTTACATTAATCTTAAATATTGAGTATTTTGTACAATCTCTAAAATTGTTTTAAATGTGTTTTAATTTTCTAATTTTTGAAATAGCATTTTATGTATATTTAATTGTGAATAACTGCCCTACGGGAAATTTTAACAAACTGTCACCGAACTGGCCCCTTTATATGAAATAGATTGGTCACTTTTACATGGCGTTGTCATAGGAGGTGGAAATTGACCGCTTGTGACATGTCACAAGACAAATCCTAGGATAGGTTACTGAACTCTCAAAAAAAAACAAAGTTCAGGGACCTGTCCTGGGATTTGTCTCGTGACATGTCACAAGGGGTCAATTTCCACCTCCTATGACAACGCCATGTAAAAGTGACCTGTCTATTTCATATAAAGGGGCCAGTTCGGTGACAGTTTGTTAAAATTTCCCGTAGGGTGATTATTTAAAATCTGGATGAGCTAAATTTATGTATGTCGCCTATTTCTTGATAGAGATAGTCCGAAATTTAAGAGATAGCCCAAACTTGACTAATAATTTTTGGTATATATCAGGTATGGGCACACAAATAGCTTGACGGGCCAAATTTAGGATTTCACAAACTTACCGAGGGCCGCACCAATTAATACATTACTCGACAAATTTTTTGTACAGCCTTCTGCTAAAATCTTTTTTTGAATATTTTGGTTTCCTAAGCCCGGATCTAAAGTCAAAAACGGTCCACTGAATAGCCTTCGAGTTGTGGGTCTTTCTTTTTTATCCCCTCACCCAGGAAAATACTTTATGAGTCAATGTCGCGGAGAAGTACATCAAAATCTTTTCTATTTTTATAATTTTTTATATTTTTTATCCAAATATATTTAAAAATATAAGGCACAGACTCAATAAATGTTTTTAAAATATTTTGCCCGCCATAATACGAATCTGAAATCAAAAAACTTTGTCGAATTAATCTTCAAAAATATAATTTTCGTTATTTCAAAAAATTTGGTTTAAGGTTTTTTAAATATTTTTAAATTTACTTAATAGTTTTTGATCCCTTGACTGATAACCCCGGCAGAAAATTTTGATACTTTTATGAGGGTTCTTATTTAGTAAGTCAAAAATTATTCAAGCAAAGCACATATTTTTTATATTTTAAACTTCTTTCTTAAAAATTACGCATTTTTTGAATGAAAATATTACTTTTAGTAAAATGAGTCATGAAAAAAGCCACAAGAATTTGAGGCAAATTTTTAAATCCAAACATGATTCAGAAACGACTCAGAAATGTAAATAAATTTGAATATTTTGTGAACAATTCAAAAATGACTCAAAAAAGATTAATTTTTTAGCCCAAAGAATTTTTTAAAATATTTCTTTGAGCCATTTTTGAATCAAAAAGAAGACTCTTTTGGATGCACCACTTTCATACAAGTGAAAGATTAATAATTGATTAATTTTTGGGCTCGTTTGTTGGCTGGGAGCTCTAGAAAAAATTAATTATAATAACTTTATTCAAAAGCGTAATATTATGTTAAAAAAATTGGGATAAGGCGGAATTGTTTGTTTTAGAGATAAAAATTCGAGGCATCACAAGCTTTAAAAAGCGGTATACCTAATCCCGTCAAAAGCGGAGTGAGTGGTTGGTCAGGTTAAGTACACTAATAGAAAAAAGCCTGTAAAAAGTTTTGCTAAAGCTGCTAAAAATTAGTTAAAAATTACCTTGAATAGAAAACTGCTAAAATAAGCAGATTTTCTTTGCTAAGATAAGGATAGCAAAAATAAAGATGTTAAATATACGGAATTTTAGTTTCATTTGAGCTAAATTTTAGTTAGTTGAAATAAAAATTTACTCTGCTAGAATCAGCAACAAATTTTGTTAAATATTAGTAGAATCAAAAAACACAAAAAATTTTAAATTGTTTTAGGAGAATAAAAATCTATTTGTGAAATCGGCAGTCTACTATTTTTCACCAATATTTATATTGATTTTAGAAGGATGACTCTTATTATATTTAAGAGTTTATTTTTGCTTTTCTAATCTTACTAATAGCCGTTTTTTCTAATCACTTGGATTTAATAAATCCAAAAAGTATTTATAAAAGTGCTCAACAGACGGGGTTAGATTCTCTCTATTTTAAAAAGAATTTTCTGTTCCACACTTCTTTAACCCTAATTTTTAATACCGAATTCGATGATGAAGGATTTTACTTTAACTTTTAATTTTTAATTATATTTTATATAAAACAGCGATAAAAAGTCTTCCTTTTCAGTTTTATCACTTCAATTTATATTTTTACACAATTGAAAAATTCCATTGCAATATTTAATATTCACTAATTGGATTTAATTAAATTACTTACTGTAGAGTGAAAAATGGTCATTTTTGTTTCAGGTATTTCTCCATGTCCAAGATTAAAAATATGTATTTGGTGAGGTGTAGTTTTTATTCTAAACATATTTCATAAAAAAATATTTAATAAAAACCTTTTATTTGTTAGTTTTTCAAGTTTTTTGTTTCTCTTTTAATTTTTATTCGTATTTTTTTCTGACATTAAATTAATAGGCTGTTTCATATATTTGTGCTTTTATTATGGATTTATTAAATCCAGCTTTTTTTGGATTTAATAAATCCACTTTTTGTATGAAAAATTCTAAATCCAGGTGATTAAAAAAAACGCCTAATATTTAGCAAAAAACTGCAAAAATAAAGCTGCAAAGTTACTTTTAAATAATAAACCTGTAAAAATAGCATAAAAAGCTACTAATTGTTTTGCTATTTTCCCAGGTTTATTTCCGTTGGTGTATAAATAAAATTTTATTGTATCTAAGTGTTTTACCAAATTTAAGTGCTTGAAGGACAATTCTCAAAAGTAGATTTTAGAGATCCTTACGAGGCCCGTAGAACAGCCTTAAACATTTCCTTAAATGAAAGGTAATTTTTTTGAATTCAAACTCATAAAAATTTAGATACTCCTAAGTACTTCTACATTATATTGAGCCATAAAGTATTTTTCCCAGGCTTAAGGTTTAATTAAAGAAGAAGAAATTTTTCACTTAGTGTATTGGAGGCGAAAATACTTTAAAAAGATTTATAGGACGTCTGTGCAAAAAATTCGATATTTGTTCATTTAAATTCAGATTTTAGTTTTTTTTATTTAATTAATATTTTTTTTAATTAAAAAAAAAAATTTCATTGTTTTAAAATTAACGAAGGGCTACACGAAATTGGTTGACGGGCCGCACGCGGCGCGTGGGGCCGCATTTGCCCATGTGTGGTATATATAAACTTTATGGAGCCATTTCCAAAAGAAGTTCGGTGAAGGGAACAGAAACATGCAGAAAACGGTCGGTAGAAATCTGCATTGCAGATGAAGACAGCAATTTATAAAAATAATATTCCCCAGTTTTTTGTTAAAATAAATATGAACAAAGAACAATTGAACTTGAATAATATTGCTTAATTTAAATATAAATAATCAGATTTGAAAATTAGACGATATTTCACTTTTAAAGCAATATAGTATCGTCAACTGGATATACATGGCTGTTAGATCGATATTGGCCAATGGTTTACTGGTGTGCTGGAAGGCGGTCAACTCGAAGTCAAATCTTTCCTAACTAGTTAAGGTTCCATGACTGGCTTATCTAGGTGCCACAGGTTCCGCCCGTTAGGAACCCCAGGCGATGGATATATTCACCAAAAATAATAAGTCTCTTGGCTGAACATAAAAATTTATTATTTAAACAAAATTTATTCCTGTTTTTGGGCTTCAAATAAAAGTTGTTGATTTTAACAATTTTTTTTGTTAAATTTAATAAATCTAATTTTCGTAGAGTCGTAGAATTTACTAAAATTTAGGTTCTCGGGACCCTCCCCGGGCCTAGTCCATACCAAGTGAGGTCACATAAGGGCACTGCAATGGAGCAAACATTTTGTCCGTTTTTCTCTGTCTCGCTTAGTTTTCGAGATATTTGACATTTTATGAAGTGGAAAATTTTTATAAAATATTTTCGAGGGCCCAAGCCCCGCCAAGGCCCATTTCTGGATAGAGATAACCCCTTTCGCTGGAATATTGTACGGTTAGGGGTAGTCAAAATTTTCATCAATTATGCTCTATCTCTTTTAGTTTTTGAGTTATGGGCCACTTAAAAAATCGGGAGGGAAAGAAATAGCGCCATCTTTAAAACTTCGGATACATTGGTGGCGCCATCTACCGAGTAATAGGAGTAAAATGAAAATATTACATAATATTTAAACAACAAATTGTGTATAATTTAACGAATGGGTTCCTAAAACTTAGTTATAAATAATTTTGAAAATTAATATTAAAAATTAGTTAAAGTACTGAGGATTTTTAGTATTGTGTTAAATGAAGATAACTAAAACTTTTGTTTAAATCAGTGTTTCAACTAAAAATTTGTTAAAAACTAGTCACATTGATTTGAAACCGGTTTGACAGATTTTTTACTGTCATATTATTTTAAGTGTACATAAGAGAGTAACGTTACTAATTGACTAACTGGGTCGCTCACACACGCACTGACTAACTCACCCACTCACTCATCAATTCAGCATTGCCAAGCCCAAACCGCTGGAGCTAGCAAGTGAAATTCCGTATGTGTTTCCCCTGTGGCGTAGACGTCCACCAAGAAAGTATTTTGTGATGTAGCAAAAATGGAAAAGCCCCTTGACGTCCTGCCCATACCGCTTTAGTTATAAATATGACCTTTCTGATATTTATTCGATGGAGTACGGGATAATTCAGTGACAGAATACATTTTGGCATTTTCGCTAGGAACGGTATCCAGAAGAGCAAAATCCTCCCCTTGCTATTCAAAACCGCTTTGAATAGAAAAGTGCCCTAGAACGGCCTCTCCAAACCAATTTGGCATGAAGTATGACATTTGAAGACAGAATTGATTTAGAACTATAGAATAGGGGAAGGAAATGGAATAGAACGGGCAACGAGTGGAAGTAAAATACTATTATAGGGGATGAATTGAAATGCAACAGCTTACGAGTGGAATTGAAACTCTAGACACGACGAACCAAACAGAATGTAACGCAGAATGAGTTCAATTGAAGCAGTAAGCTCAGGGATCGATATGAAATGCTGCCTGCATTTTAGTGATATAAATCCATTTTAATGAATTTTTTCCATTTTAGTAGTTTTTCTCAATTTTTAAAAAGCTTATCTGTCTACGGTAATTCATGTCTTTTATTGGTATATTTTGTAAGCAGTAGTTTAGAAGTAATGCAAGAAGCGATTTTTTTTAAGTTGTTAAAAGTTAGGTACTTCTAAAAAGGCAATAAAAATACACTAACGGATATTTTTTAAGCAATGAAGAAATGGCATGTTAAGCATGAATTCCAAGTTTTTTTGTTGGGACATTTATGAAATAAATTTTGTATAAAAAATTTCTTTTATAAACAATTTTTATACCCTGAACCACTATGTGGTCAGGGTATTATAAGTTTGTGCTGATGTTTGTAACACCAAAAAATATTGGTCCTAGACCCTCCTTATAGTATACCGATCGGCTCAGAATTATTTTTATTTCGATTTAACGATGTCCGTCTGTCCGTCTGTCTGTCCATGTATTTTTGTGCGCACTCTACAGGTCGCAAATATTAAGATATTTCGATGAAACTTGGTACACCGACTTATGTCGGCCCAAGGACGACGCCTATTGATTTTGGTGAACATCGGTCAATGTTTAGACCTAGTGCCCATATAAGGGTCCTACCAAAATTATATTGTTTATACGCTGCAGGTCGCAAATATTAAGATATTTTGATGAAATATGGTACACCAACTTATGTCGGCCCAAGGACGAAGTCTATTGATTTTGGTGAACATCGGTCCATGTTTAGACCTAGTGCCCATATAAGGGTCCTACTAAAATTGTATGGTTTATACGCTGCAGGTCGCAAATATTAAGGTATTTTGATGAAAATTGGTGCACAGACCTACGTTGGCCAAAGGACGAAGCCTATTGATTTTGGTTAACACCGGTCCATGTTTAGACCTAGTGCCCATATAAGGGTCCTACCAAAATTATATTGTTTATACGCTGCAGGTCGCACATATGAAGATATTTTGATGAAATTTGGTACACCGACTTATGTCGGCCCAAGGACGAAGCCTATTGATTTTGGTGAACATCGGTCCATGTTTAGACCTAGTGCCCATATAAGGGTCCTACTAAAATTATATGGTTTATACGCTGCAGGTCGCAAATATTAAGATATTTTGATGAAATTTGGTACACCGACCTATGGAAGCCCAAGGACGAAGCCTATTGATTTTGGTTAATACCGGTCCATGTTTAGACCTAGTGCCCATATAAGGGTCCCCAAAAAATTGGCTTGGTTACAAACTGCAGGTCGCAAATATTTAGATATTTTGATGAAATTTGGTATACCGACATATATCAGCCCAAGGACGAAGCCTATTGATTTTGGTGAACATCGGTCTATGTTAAGACCTAGTGCCCATATAAGGGTCCCCCCAAAATTATATTGTTTATACGCTGCAGGTCGCAAATATTAAGATATTTTGATGAAATTTGGTACACAGACCTATTTCGGCCCAAGGACGAAGCCTATTGATTTTGGTGAATATCGGTCCATGTTTAGACCTAGTGCCCATATAAGGGTCCCCCCAAAATTGGCTTGGTAACAAACTACAGATCGCAAATATTAAGATATTTAATGAAATTTGGTGCGCTGACTCACATTTGACACAAGCCCCATTTTAACCCATTCGAATTTCGAATCCAAACATTAGTTGGCTTTTACCCAGACTGGTGTAGGGTATTGTATAGTCGGCATGCCCGACTTTAACCTTTTTACTCGTTTTTTAAATGTAATTATCTTAGCATGTTGTTGATAGAGTGTTCTTCAAATGCAGTTCTTTACTAATATAACGGTATACAAGTTTGAAAAAACTATCTTATTTAAAAGAGCATAGTTCAGACTTGCTAGTGCCGTAGTAAAAAATCTTAAGCTGTTCCAATATTTTTGGTACAATATTTCAAAAAAGTCAAAAAAGATTTTTAATAGCGATTAGCTCAAAATTGTAAAGTGATGGCAAATTTTTAAAAACAGATTTGGAATTAGCTAGCCAAAATCTATTAAACATATATACACTGAGGAGCAAAGGTGTAGAAGTGTGTACCCTATTTATTGTTGATTTTTTTTTTTTTTATTTTGAATTAGGAAAGGTAAGTACACTAAAAACGCTAGAAAAAGTTATTTGATTTGTTTCGTAGTTGAAAATTTAAAGCAAAATATCCGAACAATGTGAATCCTATAGTAAAAACCGTAATAATTTTTCTCATTTTGTGGAGGGGTGTAATGAAGAGCATTTCAGTGACTATATCTTTTTTACACCTTGAAATTTGTTTGTTTCTACAAATTAAATTGAAATCTACTAAATTTGTATTTCAAATCCAAAGCATTAAATTTTAACAAAATGCTCCTGAGGTTCACTTTGCACTTTTGCTTTTTATGACTTTAAATAATCTCCTAAGGCCATCTTTGAACATCCCTTTGGATTTACAGAAAACAAAACTATTGTAATTTCAAGTGGAAGTAATTTGAATACTAAAGCATTAACATTTACAATAAATTTCAAATATATTTACCTATTATTTCCTTAATATTCAATCAATCATTATAAATAGACTACGTAATATACATACATAATATATGTATAGTACATAGCTACATATGTTTACCTATTTAGGTACAATGTACATTGTTCAACTTAAGCTCATAAACATAAACCTATTAATTACTTAAGTTAATATAATACTTAAGCTTTTATGGTTCACTAAATGTATGAAAATAGCTAAATATGTTCGAGTATACTGTATTTATTTTTGTACTTAACAATAAAGAAAATCATTACAAAAAATTTTAAATGAAAAGCATATTAGTAATTGCTCATGACGCCTGGGGTGTTAAAATAACATTATAATAATTTAAACTCAAATACTTTTGCTGTGCTGTATTCACTACATGTTACCAATTAGCCAGGTAAAATACAACGAGTTGAAAGTACCATATAAATATGTGTGTGTGTGTGTGTAGTGCACACATACTGACATACTTTAAACTCATTTATACAATAACAGTTGAGTCAATGCGATTTTGACCACTTAAACTTTAATATATGAATTTTAAACCTACAGAAATGCAGTAAATCAAAGTCATTTGCAACTGGAACTAATGAAATATAAAGAATTGCTATGAAAAGTTGATTTTAACTAAAGTATAATACAATTAAAAAAATATACGCATGTCGAGCTGTAATTCAAAAATGTGTGTTTTAAATAGTTTTATATATCGTAGTATGTATGTAGTACCTATTGGCGCAGTAGGTATTCCAAATGAATGAAAAAAAGAAAACTTTTTGTAGTAAGAAATGCGTGTGAGTAAGAGTAATACATGAAGGATTTTATTTTATAATCATTTATTCATTATACGCCCCTATGTTTTAGTTTGTAAGAAACACAGGAATTCATTATCTCTTGTAAAGTATTTTTTTATTTTAATGTACTCGTCTGTAGTTAGGATTGTTATACACAATAGTTTTATCTACCAGAAGTAATGCAATAATCTACATTTTTTAAGATTTTTTTATAAAATCTATTTAAAGATTTAAATTAAAATTGGTTAAGTTAAACTGAAAACGATTTTTATAAGCGTTTCTCAAGTTTCCCAAAACTTACCTGTTAAATTTTGGTATTGTTGAAATAAAGCAACAGAACAAAATCATAATCCCACTTATAAACTGTCTTAAACTAAGGTTAGAAATAATCTACATCCCAAAAGGTCGTCCTACATATGTTAAACTGGTTTGAAAAATATGATAAAATAACAAACTTTGCACATTTTTTATTCATCTAGAAGGCAATTTACCAGAGACCCAAAATAACTGTTATCTTTCTAAAAAAGTCACCACCCAAATTTATTTAATTATAATATTTCAATAATGCACTATATTTTATAAATCATATTGCACAAAAAAATCACAAATATTGGCAAAGATTTTAATTTTTTCAATTTTTATATTTTACTCTATAAATTTCTGTTGTTTTTTTGATTTTTATTTTAAAACTTTTTATAAAAGTTACAGAATGATTTTTTTGAAAAAATTAAGCACAAAATTTTTTATTTGATAATAAAATAAAAATTAAAAATTGACCTTAATTGAATGCCGGAAGTTGCTGGAATATACATATTTACTCACTTTAAATCACTGTTCAATCTTTTATTAACACTAGTTGACATCATCAGGATATTATAATTGGTGAAGTCATTGGTTCTATGGCTTTTGATTTATATTCTTAACTGTTATTTTTTGATAAAGAAAAAAAAATCACAAAATAACTTTTATTATTTTTGAAAAAATAAAAATCATGTTTGGATAGTTTGTGTTTGAATTAAAAATAAAAATCAAACAGAGGAAATAAACAGAAAATTAAAAATACTCAAACAAGAAATAATTGTAAAACAATAAGTTTTTTGAATAAAAGTTATAACTGTTACGTCCCTGCAATTTACAAAGAATAATATATATTTAGTTAAAAATTACGCCCCTAATTAAGTAGACTATAGACTTAAAAAAACATTTTTTTGAGCTATTGGCCGTGCTAGCCCCTGCAAATATTTATTGTAAAACGCCATTCCCCAAAAAATAAGGATAATTTAATATCGGGAAGAGGTGCCACATCGGCCCTGAAATTATAAAAAGGAATTAATTAAAATATGATTTTCTGTATATTTACTTAAAAACATTGATATTTTAAAACTAATTCGAATTAATAATGTTAAAGAATCGCGATTAGAAGTGCATTGTCTTTGTAAGAAAGCAATAAAAACTTAAATCGGTCAAAAACAGTCAAATTATTGCAATTTTGCTTCATGTGTCTCAGATCAATTAATCAAGAAATTCGGGTCCAAATTCTAAAATTTCGTTATATAATGTAATACAGACACATTTTTTTTTTATTCTAAAAGCTTCAAAAAGCTCAGATAAAAAGCACTTTTTATTCTTAAATTAGTGCCAAATCGGTCATTATTTTTAAACACTGTTTTCAATTCTATAATTTAAATTTTTTTTTTTAAATTTAAAAAAATCAGCGATTGGACTTCAAGATTTCATTGAGAATATACTAGATATTAAAACTACAAAAATTGTAGGAATTCTTTTTTTCATATGGCAAGGACAGAGATTTTATTTCAGCGGATTTCGAGAAAACAGCGATTTTTGGCACTTATTTTGCTTTTAGGCAAGTGTTTTTTTTCGATTTTTTTTTAATTCCTTATCTTTTTGACTGGAATATTACAGCATAAGAAGAAATACTTCAATCCCCTAAATTAGGGCAAAATGGGGATCCAATAAGGTCAAAAATCAAATTTTAGGAAATTTTAATTTTTTGTTTTAAACATAGATATTAATATCACAGATATTCCTGACGGGTTATTCATGAAATTTCTTGATATAATTTTCCTGGGTCTACAAATAATATTAATACATTATTACTTTAATTTCAGAAAATTAACACTTAAGTGCTGTTGGGGCCTATATTCGCCACTGAGAAGGTATTATTAGTCTATTTTCATCCCACGGTACTTTTACACTCAAGTAAATATTTGAAGGGAGTAGCCCGGTCAATAACTTAAAATTTATTTTCCTCCATACAAGCTTGGAACACACTAGTGTTCACAGTTGAACCACTTAATAGAAAAAAGTATTAGGAAAAATGCTACTCAGCAAAAAATAGTGATCACCTGTAAGCAGATGTAAATTAAAACAATCCAAATCAAACCCGGTTCCCTATAACAAAGATGGGAGTAATTAATTCCTTTGTAATGACCAGGGCAAGGACTTTCATGCACTAAAATATCGAAAATATGCGCTTAAAATATGCACTATAAAATAGAATATATGCATTTAAATATGCATTTACAACGAAATATGCACTAAAAACCAAAAAATATGCAATTAAAAATAAATGTTTTTTTTAATTACATTTATTAAAAACTAACATAAACGTAAAAATTCAGGTATCGGTTACAATAAGCTTGTTCTTTTACTTACTACAAGTTACTATATTTACTACAGCTGGAAAAATTCAATACAAAAAGTAAACAAAACTTTGCAATTGTAGTAAAAGTAGTAAGAAATTCGAGTAAACGAACACACTGAATATGTCTTCAATTACACATAAGTAGTTAAATATATTTTTAGAAAATTTAGTGAAAATAAAAAGAAACACAGTCGATTGTAAATATTAAGGGTGTGTGACATTTTACCTGAAAAGAACCCTACGGGAAATTTTAACAAACTGTCACCGAACTGGCCCCTTTGTTACTGAACTCTCAATTTCATGGACCTGTCCTGGGATTTGTCTTGTGACATGTCACAAGGGGTCAATTTGCACCTCCTATGACAACGCCATGTAAAAGTGACCAGTCTATTTCATATAAAGGGGCCAGTTCGGTGACAGTTTGTTAAAATTTCCCGTAGGGAACTTTATTATAAAATAGAACTTAAATATGTGTATTATAAAATCGTACTCACTTTCGTAACTCAGAGAAAAAAGCGGTAGAAATAATGCTCGGGGACAAGTTAATTTTTATACAATTTTTCAACTTTCTGTTTGTGAGTAATAACACCCGAAAACGTTAAACGTTAAAATTACATCTATAAAAAATGTGTTAGTGGATGACAACATATTGTATAATATGTGTTTCTCTTTCTAGTATAGTGTTGTATTTCCAACAGAGCTTCCAAATAATTAATTCTTTAGAATTTTTTTTTAGTTTTAAAGTATGAATTCTTAAATCGAATTTCATATTTAAAAATATTAAAAAAATATGCAATAATGTGCAAAATATGCAAAAATATGCAATAAAAATCATAAAATATGCAATAAAATATGCACTTAAAAGCAAAATATGCAAAAATATGCATTTATAACAAAATATGCAAAAATATGCAACAACAAATCGATGCCATTTTTTTTGCAAATTCTTTGATTCGGAAAAGTATTTGGTCAAAATCATTTTTGGGCCACTGAATACATACATGAATTTGCATGAAAGTCCTTGCCCTGGTAATGACCATTGCGCCTTTTCATTTTCATTGAATCTATATAATGGAAATTGAACAAAATCCATTACCATTACAAAATGGAATTGCAATGTCCAAAATTTTCATTACTTTGGTTTGTGTTACATGTAATCGAACGTTTTTATAATTATCATTAGATTTATGCATTTCCACACACAGAGAAACAATATACCACTTTCCAAATGAAATTCAGTTACATCTACTAAAATAGCAACAAAATTCGGTATATACAAAATAATTTTAGTTGCAATACCCAAAATATTTAGGAATCACATTCAAATATGGTTTCACCAACGGAATTTATTAGTTGTAGCAACCAAAATAGGCTGTGTGTACTTCCACTTTTTTTACAAATTGTTCTACACTCAAAAATTTGACTTTAGGGAATTTTTTTTTTTTGCAACCAGTCACCAAAATTTATTGCATAAAATGGATATTATATTCCTCGAATTTTGAATTGGAAACACCGCAAATAAAAAATTTAGAAATGATGACGGAGCAAGAAAAAAGTCTTTATGGTACAAAAATTTAATTAAAAATTTTAATCAGCGATTTACGTTCTGCACACAAATATATTGATGCAAAAATTAAGCTTTTTGCAATTTTATTCGTAAATATTTTTTGCAAACCACCAAACGTTGCTACAAGGTAGGGCATTATAGTCCTTGGAATACGAATAAAAAAAAGCTATTAGAAAATTACATGGCGTGGTTCGAAAAAAGGTTTTGTGGCGCAGAAAATTAATTAAAAACAATCAGCTATTAACATTCTGCAGACGACTATATTGATGCAAGTTTTAATTTTTGGAAATATTTTTTGCAAACTAACTACCAACATACATATGTATGTACCAAGACACAATTATATCAAATTATATGAAATTATATCTTAGATATATAACGCTTTATATAGCGCTATATATAGTGACACATATTATAATATCCAATTATATATTGACCTATATATACCACATATAGTTATGTGTAATTGCATCGAATTATACACCATTATATCTGGTTGGATATGATTATATTATGTTTGATACATTTGGATGAGGACGAAATCCGGATAAAATTGTATCGAACCATATCTTATTCTATCAAATTTGATCTAATTATATTCAAGTAAGTCTCTTATGATCTAATACGATCTAATTTGATACAATTAGATGTTCTCATTTTTCGGATATAATTATATATTATATCAAAAGCCAAATAATTTTTTTTTAGTAGGGGATAAAAATATTTGTTCTATCGAATGAACGAAACAACGGTTGAGCGTAAAGCCGAATAATGATGAATTATTTCATATCATTCAAAAGAGGGAATTGAACTAGTTCGTTCACGAACTACACAACTCTTTTATACACATGCATAAACGGTTACAAAAAATAGTAGAAGTGCCGAAATAAAATAAAAAATAAGAAGATATTTAATAAAAAGTGTTTTGTGTTTTGATTTTATGTATATTGTATTTTTTATGATTGAAGGAAAATGATTAAAAATTTTTTATTTTTTATTGAATTTCGATCCTCACATTTTACTTTGATTTTCGTTTATTGATATGACAAACTATTTAATTGAAAAAAATTTAACAATCAAGTCAACAAAATGTTTTTAAAATTTGCTTTGAATTTAAACAAATGTGTTTGTTGGTAATTTAATATAAAAAAATGAACAGTCAAGTAAGAAACATGTTGTTTGTATTTACAAAATCAATTGTATGCTCAACTTCAGTTAAAAGTTTAACTGTATTTACAAAATTTTAATTGGATTTTCAAACAATTTTTTTATTTTTTTTTTTGATTTCAACTTATTTACAACAAATTTGTTAACTTTAAGGGGGGTAAATACTGTAACAACAGAATTTAAAAGGGCATATTTAAACAGTTGTCAAAAATTCAAATAACAACATTTTTACTATAATATATTTGTGTTTGAAATATATTTTATTGTAGTATTTTCAAAAAATATTACTTTTAAATTTCTCTAAACAAAATTGCCAGGATTATCACTTCATTATTAGCCTTTTTAAAAAAAAGGCAAAATCGGCTGCCACTGTACAGCCTTCATTAATTATTGGAAATTAAAACTGTTAAGTGATTCTTAATACCAGATAAATTATCTAGTCCTTATTGTGGCCCGATTTTTACTTTTTTTAATTTTTTTTTTTAACAAAGTTCCCTACGGGAAATTTTAACAAACTGTCACCGAACTGGCCCCTTTATATAAAATAGACTGGTCACTTTTACATGGCGTTGTCATAGGAGGTGGAAATTGACCCCTTGTGACATGTCACAAGACAAATCCTAGGACAGGTTACTGAACTCTCAATTTCAGGGACTTGTCCTGGGATTTGTCTTGTGACATGTCACAAGGGGTCAATTTCCACCTCCTATGACAACGCCATGTAAAAGTGACCAGTCTATTTCATATAAAGGGGCCAGATCGGTGACAGTTTGTTAAAATTTCCCGTAGGGTTGCTACACAAACTTGAAAATTCCAAAAAAGGCAAGAAAAAACAATTCTACTTGGGAATATAAAATTTATTTGACTGCCTCAAAAGGGCCTCAAAAAAGACTAAAGTGTTTTGTTGACTACGAAAGAAAAAAATCGGATTGAAATCGGTTAACCCACCTTGGCTGTACAGTGGCAGCCGATTTTGAACTCATGGTTATGAGAAAAACGCGTTTGAAGTCTAAAGTTAATTTTAAGCTAAGAAAACGGCAAAATTTCAAAAAATTGTGAATGAGGAAAATTTATATCTCCTAGCTTACTACATGTCCACCAAATTTGAGACGAATCGGTTAATGGGTATTTGATATATTAAACCTAATCATCTTAAAAACGATGGTAGATAATTATACATAATACTACACATATTATTTTGTAAATATGCTATAATTTTGTACATTTTTTAATTTACTTCGCATTTTTCCCCCATTTTTTTATATATATTGATTACTTTGATAACCTATATTAAGCCAGCAGCACCTACCACATATAACGTGCCTTCAACAGCCATCAAGGAGGCGTCATTGGCTTTTCTTTGAAAACTGCGTGCAATTCTTACATCTTTTGATGTAGCTTTTATTTTTTTATTCTGCCCTGTTATATGATATACGATTTCCAATAAAAACGAGTTAATAAAAATGCAAACAAAAAGTGTTACACACAAATATACTTTGGGACTAAAACTTATTTTACAAAAAAACATGTAGAAATTTAATTTCTTCGAAATTTTTATTGAAATTTTCAGTTAACAGTTTACTCTTGATTGAGTAAGACGCGTTTATAATGTAGGATCTAGATTTGATTTGTTCGTTCTGTTTTCATAATATTTCACAGCAAGAATTAATTACTTGTGCTGATTGTAAACGCCACTTTCAAAATATTTGTATAAATTTGAAAGATGAATACGTTTGAAAATCATTAATTTCTAATAAAAACATTGTATTCAATTGTAACAAATGTTTAATTTCTTCTAATGAGTTAATTTCAACGTTTTCTGCGTTGTCTATTGAAGCAACAAGTATTAACCTATAGAGAAACTACCGTCCTCACCAAATTTTGTTGTTGTGTGTCGAACTTGGGAAAGGCTAAGAAAACATGTTGATAATCTTGTTAAGAGAAAAAATGAGTTGGAAGAGCATTTTGAGAAACATTTTTTCGTTTTTTTCTTTTAAAAAAAATTTTTTGATCAATGTTGTCAAGTTTGATTTTCCCACTGGTTAAACTGGTAAAACGTGGGTATCTATACAACTCTTGCTCTGTTAACCTTTACAATTTATTTTTGTTCGTGAAGTCGGGAAATAAAACTAAAACATGTTGGTAAACATTGTAAAAAAATGAGAGATTGAGTGTTTTTTTTACACATTTCCCTATATAAAAAGCATTGAGGTTGAATGGGTTTATTTAGATTTTTAAGAGAATTTTCAGATTTTTAAGAGGATTTAAGAGATTTAAATGTTGCCTCAACATTCAAAAAATTCCCGTGCCAACAATATCAATAGTGTCAATTTTGGGTTTTTTAAAACTAATACTGATAGTTAATATAGTTTCATTTTTTAAAATATAGTTTATTTTAACAAAAACAATATACATTTAAATTAACAAGAACGGTGAAAATGAATTATATATTATTTGTATAATAAAATAAATTATTTACAAAATTTTCAAATAATATTAACAAAAATTATTAAAAACATAAGTTGAATTATATATTATTTGTATAATAAAATAAATTATTTAAAAATTTTTAAAATAATATTAACAAAAACTATTAAAAACAGTAGTTGAACAAAATTTACTACACTCATTAGAAAACCCCTAAATGGAAAATCAAACTTGACAACATTGATCAAAGAATTTTTTTTTTAAGAAAAAAACGAAAAAATGTTTCTCAAAATGCTCTTCCAACTCATTTTTTCTCTTAACAAGATTATCAACATGTTTTCTTAGCCTTTCCCAAGTTCGCCCCACAACAACAAAATTTGGTGAGGACGGTAGTTTCTCTATAGGTTTATACTTGTTGGTTTAACAGATGTTATTTTATGTGTATTTACGAGTATACAAAAAAATTTAATTTTCTTATCAAGTCGAGGATTTTAAAATGAGAAAAATAGTTTAAGCCCAAATTTGTTTGGGCTTAGTAAGAAAGTAGCGTAGCACTCTTGTAATGAATAAAAAGATTATAAAAAATAAAAATATTTTTTACTAATGAAGCATTTTAGACGTTAGAATTTTTATACGTTAAAAAAGCAGAGAAGTTACCTCAGAATTCGTAAACCAACATAAAATCATGAAATATGTAAGGACATATTTAAGTTTTATCTTCAAGATAGAAATAAATTTTTGCATAAAAACGACGAAATTTAGTTTGAAATTTTTATCAGTTAAAAGAAAAAGGAAAAATATATTTATTTTATTTTTTTTATTTGTGCACCCAATGAAAAAGTGGCATTTAGGAACTAGATTCGTAAAAGTACGAAACATTTTCATGAATGATTCAAAATTTTTTCTTTAAGTTTTTATAGAAAATTGCATAAAGATACCAAAAAAATTTGCTCAAAATTGTGTACCTTTTTGTTTGTTTTTGTAATGAAAATTATTTCAACTAACTACGACATAGTTGATTGAAAACATATACAATATATACATTGGTAAGTAATTTGTTTCTTAATTTTTCCATACAAAAAAGTTTTTATACTACAACTATAACTTAGTTTATAATCTCTCTCCTTTTGTTATGGTAAGTATTGGGAGCATCTAATGAAGCAACTTTGATAAAATATTAAACTATATTAACTATAACGAAGGTTGCAAGAACTCAAAATTTGTTCAGACAAGTTTGCATAGAATTTTAATCAGTTATTATATGCTCATTAAAATTGTCATTAGTTTTAAGATAACTTTCAATCAACTTCTAACTAAAAAGACAGATATAATGCAAACATAAAAAGATTTCATATATGTTTGTGTGTGTGTGCGTTTGAGTTTATTCATGGTTATATGTGTGTGTATGTGTGGGCTTTGTGTTTAGGGTAATGTATATCAAACATATTTCCGGTAGATGTAAAAAGGCAAGAACCTTTAGTTATTTACAAGACCATAGAATATGCATAAACTAAGGTGGATCACAAGTTGAAATTGTTGAATTTAGAGCAATGTGGTTTGAAATAGTTTTGGTAGGATTATATAGTTTAAAGCAGTTTTTGATATCATCTTCAGTTAAAGACTTTCCCTTTCAAATTTAAAATTTCAATTTATAAAGCTTGTTTTTCTCAATTTCTTTAAAATTACAAAGATTTACAAAGAAAATTTACAATAATTTAAAACAAAAAGTTCTGTTTGCGTTCGACCCTAATGCAACTCATTGTGCAAGAATGTGTATGTTTAAGAAAAAACAACAATATGTCATTTGCATATTAATTTAAAATTTCAATTTTCTAACAAAAGCACTGTTAACCAAAAGAAACCACAAACCAAATAAATTTATGAGTACGTTGTTGTGGTAAGGGTAGAAGTGTGTTTGTATAAGTGTAATCGTAACCAAGTATTCGTGTGGGATGTAAGATGAAGTTTTTGTTATGGTCATAAGTGTCCAGTCTTTATTGTTTTTCTTGTTTTTACAAATGGACAATGTGACCATAAGGTAATAGAATGAAAAAAAAGAAAACAAAAACAAACCACTTTACAAGTATAAATTTATGCAGTATCTATAAATAGTGTGTGTTAATATTAGACTGTGAGTATGAGTTAAAAATAATTTCTTTGGCAAGGAAAACATTTTTACACATCCGTGTTGGATCAAAATAAGTCTTGAAATAGAAAAAAGACAATATCTAGTATAATTAATGATAAAACCATATGTTTATTATTGTTTTTAACAATCACTAATAATCCACAATATACGAGGCATATTTTAAATCATAGTTTATCTTATTGCGTTATATTTTTATGTATTTGTAATATTTTGGCGTCCTTTCGTTTTATATATGAAAGGCAGATACAAAAGTCCTTTACGGTTGTATTTTTATATGTTGTTGTCCTCACTATAAATGTGTTTATCAGCACAATTTTGGTAACAAAATAAATCAGCAAAACATTAGCTGAAAATAACTTTAGTGCTAAAAAAAATAACTAATACTTTTTCTAAAACCACAGTTTCACCAAAAACTTTCTTGAAAATTAGTATACTTGATATTCAAAACGTTTTACTAATTTTCTACTAACTTATTTTTTGAGTTTAGTAAACCAAAAAATCATGGAAAGTGCAAATAAAAACTAGCCATCTGAAATCGCCAGTTTACTATTTTTTTTTAACAAATATTTCTGTTGAATTTAACAGGATAAACTGCTATTTGCATTCAGCTAATTTTGACTTAAAAACAACAAAGATTATAAGGGTATAATAGTTTATTGTTGCTATTTTTATTACAGTAATTTTAGTTATATTTATGTTCTAGTTAAGTAGAGTAATAATTCAAAAAAAAAATTAAATTAAAAATTCTCAAAGTTTTGTTTTGATTTTTTTTAATGCAAATAAAAATCTAGCCTTCTGAAGTGGGCAGTTTACTATTATTTTTATCAAATAATTCTGATGATTTTAGCATGATAGGCTGCCATTTCCATTCAACTAAATTTGACTTTAAAAAAACAAAAATTTTATAAATATAATAGTATTTTTCTAAAGCTGATTTACAGGAAGAAGATGAAGAAAATAAATGTATTGAAAAATTTATCACCAGACTGTCGCAATTTCGTTTCATCCAAAGATTTATCAGTCGTTAGTGTATGTTTTAATTGATCAAAGAATTTTTAATTGTTAATTCTTTGGTTCTAATGACTATAAATGTAATTAAAAGCTTTAATGTTAAATACAACATACAAACATTTGCTTTACTACTAAAGAACCTTTGGTTAAAGCAATAACTATAATCACATCTTATATATAATAAAGTTGCAAATATTTTCAATACCAATAGGTTTACTTAGATAAAAAAAATTTAAATTATGCTTTTACCTAAATTATATTTAACAAAATATGCATCGACATTAGGAAACTTTATTACCCGAGTAAAAAAAATTTATCTCGCGCAATATCTAATCATATCCAATTTGATATTGTTTAAGATCTGCTGTAATATCTAGCTGATCCAATTAGATCTCAAATTGGGTGTATCCAATAATATCGTATTAGATCCCATTGTATATATGGGGATAAACTAAGATCAAGTTATATCTCAAAATTGGGAGGTCCAATGATATCTTTGGGGATAAATCTAGATCTAATTTGATCCGAAAAATGGTGGATCGAATTAGATCCAGTTATATATTTGTGGATAAACTTAGATCTAATTTGATACGAAAAATGGCGGATCGAATTAGATAGAGCTATATATTTGTGGATAAACTTAGATCTAATTTGATCTTAATTTTGGCAGATCGAATTAGATCTAGCAATATATTTGTGGATAAACTTAGATCTAATTTGATCCGAAAAAGTGGCAGATCGAATTAGATCCAGTTATATATTTGTGGATAAACTTAGATCTAATTTGATACGAAAAATGACGGATCGAATTAGATAGAGCTATATATTTGTGGATAAACTTAGATCTAATTTGATCTTAATTTTGGCAGATCGAATTAGATCTAGCAATATATTTGTGGATAAACTTAGATCTAATTTGATCCGAAAAAGTGGCAGATCGATTTAGATCCAGTAATATATTTGGGGATTAAGTAAGATCTAAATATATCTAAAAAATGACATATCAAAAATTAGATCCAGTAATATATTTCGGGATTGCGTAAGATCTTAACTTTTCCGATAAATTGCAGATCGAATTAAACCCAGTTATATATTTGGGGATTTGGTAAGATCTTAATTTATCCCATAAATTGCAGATCGAATTAGATCTAGCAATTTATTTCAGTATTAAAATGGCAGATCGAATTAGAAACAGCAATATATTTGGGGATTGACATCTAAAACTATCCAGAAAAATGACAGATAAAATTAGATCCCGCATTATATTTGGGTACTACGTAAGATCTCCATTTATTTGACATTAAATAAAAACCCAGACAGATACTGACAACAGTTCAAAAAATAATACACTGGCAGAGCACTGATTTTATAAAAATTATAATATTTTGCTTAAATTGTATCCAATTGTATCAATTGTTTTTAAGATTTATCAATTGTATTTCAGAAATAATCAATTGAATTTCAGTTTTATCAATTGTATTTCAGAACTTATCAAATATTTTTCAGATTTATGAATTGTATTTCAGAACTAGTCAATTGAATTTCAGTTTCATCAATTGTATTTCAGAAATTATTATACCCTACACCACTATGTGGTCAGGGTAAAAATATATTGGACCAAAAAATATTAGTCCTAGACCCACCTTATAGCATACCGATCGGCTCAGAATTTTTTTTATTTCGATTTAACGATGTCCGTCTGTCCGTCCGTCCGTCTGTCTGTCTGTCCATGCATTCTCACTGTCTTAATATTTGCGCACTCTACAGGTCGTAAATATTAAGACATTTTAATGAAACTTGGTACACCGACTTATGTCGGCCCAAGGACGAAGCCTACTGATTTTGGTTGAAAGCGGTCCATGTTTAGACCTAGTGCCCATATAAGGGTCCTACCAAAATTATATTGTTTATACGCTGGAGGTCGCAAATATTAAGATATTTTGATTAAATTTGGCAAACAGACCTACGTTGGCCCAAGGACAAAGCCTACTGATTTTGGTGAACATCGGTCCATGTTTAGACCTAGTGCCCATATAAGAGTCCTACCAAAATTATATTGTTTATACGCTGCACGTCGCAAACATTAAGATATTTTGCTGAAATTTGGTATACCGACCTATGTCGGCCCAAGGACGAAGCCTAATGATTTTGGTTATCACGGGTCCATGTTTAGACCTAGTGCCCATATAAGGGCCCCCTCAAAATTGTATTGTTTATACGCTGCAGGTCGAAAATACTAATATATTTTGATGAAATTTGGTACACCGACCTATATCAGCCCAAGGATGAAGCCTATTGATTTTAGTTAACAGCGGTCCATGTTTAGACCTAGTGCCCATATAAGGGTCCCCCCAAAATTATATTGTTTATACGCAGCAGGTCGCAAATATTAAGATATTTTGATGAAATTTGGTACACCGACCTATATCAGCGCAAAGACGAAGCCTGTTGATTTTGGTTAACACCGGTCCATGTTTAGACCTAGTGCCCATATAAGGTCCCCCCAAAAATTGACTTAGTTACAAACTGCAGGTCGAAAATATTAAGATATTTTAATGAAATTTGGTTCGCTGACTCACATTATAGAAAATTTTGACACAAGTCCCATTTTAACCCATTCGAATTTCAGATCCAAACATTAGTTGGCTTTTAACCAGACTGGTGTAGGGTATTGTATAGTCGGCATGCCCGACTTTAACCTTTTTACTCGTTAATTGTATTTCCGAAATTCACAACTGTATTTCAGAAATTATCAAACTGTATTCGAGAAACTATAAATTGTATTTCAGAAATTATCAAATTGTATTCCAGAAACTATCAATTGTATTTCAAAAATTATGAAATGTAATTTAGAAATTTTTCTCTATTAACTATGATAAACAATCAACAAGTTCTGAAATAGATTTGATTATTTCTGAAATACAATTAATAAATTTCTGAAATACATTCCATAATTCCTGAAATACATTTAAAATTTCTGAAATACAATAAATAGCTTCTGAAATACAGTTGATATTGTAGTTGCTGATGAGTTACCATATATGACCATATATTGTTTAAATGGCACCATATATGGTATGTTCCCTATTAAAAAAAACAATATGGAGCTTTATATGGTAATATATAACTTAGAGTCATCCATGTACCATTTGACCCGAAAAATGGCCCGATAAAATTGTATCAGTTGTTTATCAGTTTTTATCTAATTCCATCAGTTTAGATCTGACCTAAAAAAATTATACATTAGTCAGATGAAATTATATCCAATTTTTGACCTGATACAATTTTACCGGTTTATATCTAATGGTATCTGTTTAGATCGTATTTGGTACAATTTTATATAATTAAAATATATTTGTATCCGACATTTGCGTTATATAATTGTGTCAAAGTTCTAAAGCAGATATAATTGCATCAGATCAAAATTCAGATATAACTATATAACTTTGTATAGTAATGTATCTATTTGGATCTAAACTAACACCATGCGACATAAACCCATAAAATTGTATCAGGTCAAAAATCAGATAAAATTTCATCTGCTTAATATATAATCTAAAGAGTTAAGATCTAAACTGATACAATTAAATAAAAAGTGATAACCAACTGATACAATTATATCGGGCCATTTTTCGGATGAAATTGTATATGAATCACATTAAGTTATATATTACCATATAAAGCTCCATATTAATTTTTTTAATAGGGTTATATAAAATTGAACCAATTACGATCAAACCGATAAAATTGTATCAGGTCAAAAACACATAATTTATTAAACACATAATTTAATCAGGTCAGATCTAAACTGATACATTTAGATAAAATTGATAAACAATTGATAAAAATATATCGGGGCATTCTTCGGATGAAACTGTATATTTATACAGATATAACTTAATCATATATATGACTATATGTAACTATTTTTACTCGGGTAGTTTAAATGATACGATATATCAAAGTATATGGTACTATATATGGTAGCATATATTTTCATATCTGGAACTGTATTAAAAATGTTGTTCATGAGGTCCCATATATGAGCATATATTGTTGAAATGGCACCATATATGAATATATGTAGTTTAAATAGCACCATATATAGTAATATATTACTTAAATAACACCATATATAAATATATATGGCACTATATATAGAATCATATATTATCATATCTGGAACTGTATTAAAAATTCTGTTCATGAGGTACCATATATGGCCATATATTGTTTAAATGGCACCATATATAATAATATATGGTTTAAATGGCACCATATATGCTAATATATTGCATAAATAACACCATATATAAATATATATGGCAATATATTTAGTAGCATATATTATCATATCTGCAACTGTATTAAAGATTTTGTTCATGAGGTACCATATATGACCATATATTGTTTAAATGCCACTATATATGATAATATATATTTTAACTGGCACCATATATAGTTATATATTGTTTAAATGATACCATATATAATTATATATTCCTAAAATGCCGCCATATCTATTAAGATATAGCTCTATATACAACTATATATGCAATAAGATCAGCCATGCTATGTAATATATAATCATATATACCATATCTAATATTATAAAGGCCGATATTTAATTAGATGAAATAATATATTGCATAATATAAGGAACAATTTTGGAAAAAGACGTCATATATAATTATATATGGATATACATAACGACATGTCTAATTATATATTGTAATATATGCCACATATGATTATATATAATTTTTTTTACTCGGGTAGTTTTAATACCATTTTACTTTAAAGTTACAAAATCAACAAATTTCTGCAGCTGGTTGGGTCTGAAAGGGATATAGATAAAAATAATAGCTTTGTTAAAAACATGTAGTTTTTTTTACTTCTCGAAACTTTATTTACTTTGGAGTTAACATAAATACAAAAACTATATTAAGGTTGTTCACAGGGGTTGTGCTATTTGTCGTATCGTCCTAACAAAGAACAGAGGTGTTAAAATTTAAATTGAAAAAATACGGCATTTGATGTTTAGTGTCCTATATTTAAGTATGATAACAGCGAGAAAAATCAATAGGAAATAATTGTTAAAGCCAAATAAAAATTTGTTTTCTGTTAGGACGGTACAACAGATAGCACACCCCTTGCGAACAACCTAATTATAAGCTAGAGAGAACCCCATAAAGACAATCTGATGATAGTGCTTGGTAGTACTTGAAAATGGATTAATTGTAAAAATTCAAATACTTTTAAAAAAGATGTAAAAATATAATAACGGATACTTTCGAAGAAATAAAAGAAGTGATTTTTTTTTTAATTGTTCAGAATTACTTTTAAAAAATCAGTAAAATTATACAAATGGATACTTTTAAAGTAGTGAAAGAAGTAGTTTGTTAAGCATGACTTCCATATTTTTTTGCTGGGGTATTTTAAGTTAATGGAGGTCTAATTTGCCGTTGCAGTTATTTCGTTATTTAGGCCACTTTTTTCGCCGAGCTTCAAGCTTTTAAATCTATACAGTGGTGGCCAATAAATAAGAAACGATTCAAGTTTTTTTCTAATTTTATTCTCGTTTTCTTTATTTTTAAAGATCAAAATAGTGGCAAATTCGCCACGAAAGGCAAGGAGATGGTTCATAAAATTGTGCAGAATTTTAAGGTAATGTAAACAAGTTCATTTTGTAACTTTTATCAAATTACATAGTAAAATTTAGGCAGTACTGATCGGTTCTGTACAAACTGTATATTTTTGGAAGTCCTACAAAATTTCCTTAAGTCTTGCATTATTTTTATCTACAAATGGTCGCCAGACTTAAAATGGCAGTGCCTTAAACATGACCAAATTTTTCTTTGTTTTTGGCGATGAAAAAATGAAAAAACAAACATTACGTTAAAATTCTGTACAATTTTCTGAACAATCTCCTTGCCTTTCGGGGCGAATTTAGTCACTATTTTGATCTTTAAAAATAAAAGAAACGAGAATAAAATTAGAAAAAACTTGAGAACGGCTGGACCGATTTTGATAATTTTTTTTTAATGTTCATAATAGGCCGAATCAGATTTTTCGGGCAAAAAACCCCACGCCCACTTTTTTTGTTTTTTTCCTTTTTTATTTATTTATTTTTTTTATTTTTTTTTAACTACGGCCACTTTTTTTTGTTTTTTTTATATTTTTTTCTGTTTTGGTTTTTTAACGTTGCCCACTTTTTCTTTGTTTTTTTAACTACGCCCCCTTTTTTTTTTTAAATGGAACAAAATGACGCCCACTTTTCTTTATTTTTTTTGTTTTTCAATAATAAATATATTAATATAAATAGCCTACCAAAAATCTTATACAACACTTACCGTTAGATACCATAGGTTTTAATATTATAGCCCGAACATTAAGCTGAAATTAAAAGAAATAAATGTTAATTATTAAAATATTTACTACAAATTATATAAATATTATTGATGATGTCCAAAAATTGATCAACATTTAGCTAGAATTGCACCATAAACCCTTAAGCCGTTGTTTTCAAGATGATTAGATTTTATTAATTAATAATATTAATATTTAGATTTATTTAACCAACTATATTACGCTCATAGAAATAAATCTATAAAAATATTAGGTAAAGAGTTTTTTGCTAAATTATAGTAAAATAAAAGCAGCAAAATAAAACTGTTAAATTTACAGTATATTAGTTATATTTGAATTAGCTTTTAGTTAATGGAAAATGATAAATTCTACTTTAAAATCTGCAGAAAATTTTGCTAACTACTAAAGATTAAAAATAAGAAAAATAAATTTAATATCTGCAAATATTTTGTTATTATACTACGTAGTCAGGGTTTGTGCTGATGTTTAAAACACCAAAAAATATTGGACCTAGACTCACCTTATAGTATACAATCAAAAAAATAAGTTAGTAGAAAAATTAGTAAAACTTCTTGTATATCAAGTGTATTAGTTTTCAGCAATTTTTTTGCTGAAATTCCGTTTTCAGCAAAAATTTTAGTTATATTTTTTTAGCACTAAACTAATTTTGAACTAATGTTTACTAATTTATTTTGCTACAAAAATTGTGCTGATAACCGCATTCATAGCGTGGACGACAACCAGATAGACAAGATGTAGATGTCGCAGCTTGTCTGGAAACGGAAATGATAAAAAAAGAAAAACAACTCTACACATATTCGTAGTTCGAACCGAATTTTTCGCCAACCGAATTTTTGTAGTTCCAGATACAATCACTTGTATTTATTTTTAATACCATTGTAATTAATAAAATTTATATACAATTTTTGAATTTTTGTTGTGTTAATAGATTACTTTAATGTTTGTGGATTATAAAGTCTATAAATAGAAAAACACGTTCCACAAAATTTATTTAAAAATTAAAATTTTCTTATGTCGCTAACTGGGATCGAACCGGCGACCCTCCGCTTGTCAGCCCATTGCTTTTTCTCCAAGCTAAGCTCTATTTAAATTTATTTAGTCAAATTTCAAATTTGAATTTCTTCAGGTTTGAATATTTTGTCTAGAAATAAAATTATAGCAACAACAGAAAATCAGTTGTGTCTTTTAATTCGAATAATAAAGAAATTAAAAAAAATGTATATCGTGAACAGGGATAGAACCGGCGACCTTCCGTTTTTCAGCCCATTGCTTTTCCTCTTGGCTAAACTCGACATCAATTTTTTTTGTCAAATTTCAAATTTAAATTTCTTCAGGTTGAGAATTTGAATATTTTGTTTTTGAATAAAATTATATTCACAACAGAAAATCAATTGTGTCTTTTAATTTGAATCAATAAAAAAATTATTTAAAAAAAAAAAAGTAATGCCTTGGTTGAGGTTTGAACTTAAATCTCTAAGGCTATAAGGCTGTGTCTCTACCTCCTGTGCCACAGATACTTACACTTAGTTGTTGTCTAACTTAGAATTTAAACATGCATATGTATGAAACGAAAAAATATGATAGATTCCAAAATTTTATTATGATAAATTAAATTTCTGTTCCTTGTCTCAACATATTATTACAATTACCAAAATAATGGAAATTAATGGTTAAGCTACTAAAGTTGAAAAAAAATTTTTAAATTGATTGGAAAAAATAATACTTTGGATATAGTGATCGATTTTATTGAAACACAACAGATACTAGATTTTTGATGCCGATATTTTATTCAAATGACTAAATCTTCGATAAATTGGTGTTTGTTGGTATTGAAGGTAATGTAGAAGTTAGTATTTTTTTCAATATTGGTTAGAAAAGCCAATATTTTGGATAATGCGACAGTGTTTTGGTTCTTCATATATATTATCTGTTCACAAATAGATATAACTTTTCTGATGATGAATTTTAAATAATTGCAATAAAAATGATTGAATAATGAAAAAATTTCGTTGGTTCCGATAGAATTCCAATTAATTTATTTTCTGTGTGTATATTTAAATTTTCAGCAAATAAATTAACTAAAGTAAAATTTCGCTACAAGTTTTTTGAGTTTTTTTCAGTCTACTAATATTCAGCAAAAAGTTTAGTGATTTTAGCAAGGATTTTTTTCCTTTGCAGTCGACTAAGTGATAGCAAAACTTTTGCTGAAGATTACTATTTTTTTGGTAAAAATCAGCTCGCTGATTTTCAGCAAACCTTTTGCTGAAATTACCACCTTTTTTGCAAGCACGCTCCTGACTAAAAATTTGCTGACACAGCAACATTTTTTGCTGACTTTACTGACTTTTTTTTTTGAATGTACCGATCGACTCAGAATCACGTTTTGTTTCGATTTAACGATGTCCGTCCGTCTGTCTGTCCATGCATTCTTGTGCGAACTCTACAGGTCGAAAATATTAAGAACTTTCGATGAAATTTGGTACATCGACCTATGGCGGTCCTATTGATTTTGGCTAAAAACGGTACATGGTTAGACCTAGTGACCATAAAGGGTCCCACCCCCCCCCCCTCAAAATTGGCTTTCTTACACGCTTCAGGTCGCAAATACGAAAATATTTCAATGAAATTTGATTTGCTGACTCACATGGTCCCAAGGCCAAAAATTCTAGATAGGATCGATCCATATTTGGACCTATCGCCCGTATGGGCTATATTTAAGATTTTCTCTTCTTGTATCATTTTATCGAAAATTTTGACAAAAGTCCCATTTTAACCCATTCGAATTTCGGACCCAAACATTAGTTGGCTTTTAACCAGACTGGTGTAGGGTATTGTATAGTCGGCATGCCCGACTTTAACTGTTTTCCTCGTTTTTCAGTTAAATTTAGTTGAATGCAACTATTAGTAGTCTATCCTGCTAAAATGAACAAAAATATTTGCTAAAAATATAGTAAACGGCTGATTTTAGAAGGCCCGATTATTTAAACTTTGAAATTTAAATTTTTTCTGATTTTTTAGCCTAATAACAATCTATAAAAAAAATTTTCTGATTTTAGTAGCTTTTAAATTCTTATTTTATGTTAACGAAAACAGAATGCAAAAATATAACTAAAATTCTGTGTATTTAACAGTTTTATTTTTGCTCCTTCTGTCTTACTAATATATAGCAAAATTAATCTGCTTATTTCAGCAGTTTTTTCTGCAAGGTAATTTTAAACTAATTTTTACTAGTTTTACCTAAATTCTGTACAGACATTTGTCTATTAGTATGCGTGCAAAACTTTGACACAGAACTTTTCCAATCACAAAAACTAACACAGCATTAATATTTTCTGAACAACTTTTAAATTTAAACACACTCATAGAAATAAATCTGTAAAAATAGCAGAAAAAGTTACTAAAAATTAGTTAGAAATTAGGCTGCAGAAAAAACTGCTGAAATTAGCAGATTTTTGTACTAAATACTAGTAAAATGAGAACAGCAAAATTAAAACTGTTAAATTTACAGAATTTTAGTTATATTTAGGCTAACTTTTAGTTATTTGAAAATAGCAAATTGTACTGTAAAAACTGCAGAAAATTTTGCTAAATATTTGTAGACTAAAAATAGCAAAAATAAACTGTTAAGTCTACAAAATCTTTGCTATTTTTAAGCTAAATTTAGTTAAATGCTAAACTGTTGTTTTCAAAAGGCTCAATTTTTATTTGCATTTAAAAAAAACGAAAAAAAAACTTCGAAAATTTAAAATTTTTTGGTGATTTTTTGGGCTACTAATTATTTAGCAAAATTTTTTGCTAATTTGCAGGTTAATTTGTTATTCTCCATTTACAAAAATTTAGCTCAAATATAACTAAAATTCTGTATATTTAACAGTTTTATTTTTGCTGTTCCTGTATTACTAATATATATCAAAAATAATCTGCTAATTTAGCAGTTTTTTTCTGCAGCATCATTTTTAACTAATTTTTAGTAGTTTTAACTAAATTTTTTACGGACTTTTTTCTATTAGTGCACCTTCTATAAATAGCATATAAGAATAATATAACAATGCTACTGTACAAGCATACAGGATATTGAAAAGGATAACAATAATGGCAACATATCTGTTCCTTATTATGAGTGTCTCTGTTATAAAAATATGACAAATCCTTAAATGGAGGACAAAGTCAAGATTCAATAAAGACCCTTTTTATCTCATTCTACTAAAAAAGTATTCTTAAGATGTTACAAAATTGACCATAACTTATGATCACAACAAAATTTAATTCAAGAAAATGACAACACACATAGAGCAGCAGTGGTGCTTTCTAAAAAAACTTTAAGAATCCTTATGTTTCATACTTTAACTTGCAGATATATTGAAGATTTAAAAAAGAAAAACTTTTAGAAAACTTAATATCTTATAAATCACCAACAGTACACAATTGTGTGCGTACTACAAACACATAACACACACATACAGATGTACTAATAGTATTTTAATGCCTGATATATGTATTATGTCTTTCTATATTGGCTGTCTAATAATCTTTAACTCTTTCCTTAACATATGGTTCTATATAGTTGTTTTAAACAATATAAAATATTATTTTTTCAAAAATTTTGACTTGAAAATTGCTACTAAAAATGTGTTTTTGTGTAAGTTTATAATTTGCGAAAAAGTTTTTTTTTACAGATACTATTTTTATTATTGTTACGAATTGTTTGCTGTGTTCATTTATTCTATTTGTGTCGCATTTCATCTTCTTTAAATTGTCTCAAGTTTAACGTTGGTTGCTGTGAGAATAAAAATATTGATTAATACTTTAAAGTTGAATGTAGTAAAAAAAATGTAACTAACTAAGGATGTGTGTTGTGGTGTTATAAAAATGGTGTTAAAAAATCTGCTGACAGTTCAAAAGTTTAGCAAAGAATTAATAAAAAATATAAATTTCTCATATTAATAAAGTCAATTTTTAATATTGTTAAATTATAATTGCTTTAGTCGCTGTGTTCCCCGATTCTGCCAATATTATGTAATGAATAACAATGTATGATTTATCAATACTTTTGCAACAATTTAGAATATTGGCTGGAATATGAATAGTAGTTTAATTTAATGTTTTTGAAATGAATTTAACGTAATAAGGCCTGATTGCTGAATGTTGATTAAGCTTGTAACTGGGGCTTTAACTGACACATTTGTTGTTGTTTCTCATAAAAAATTTTAACTTAACTGTAGGCTAAATTTTAACTGAATATTCATTCAGTAATCGGGCATAAATGTTTTTGAAACTCGTAATTACCCATCAAAAAAAGAGATGAAAAAGTAGTAGAAAAAAGCACTATAATTAATGACCTTGGTGTAATTCGTTTTTAACAGGAATACTAACGAGCTGTCATAGAAGAGGAACACTCTGACTTCAACATTTTTTTAGTACTTTTTAAACGAGTGCAAAGGAAACAATTTGTCATCAATTAAAAGTAAAAAAAAAACTATTTTCACAAGTGCACAAAAAGCAATTTTTCGTAATTTTTTTTTTATATATTTAAAAAAATTTAAAAATTAAAAAATATTGAATTTAAACAAATTAATTATAAATATAAAAAAATATTACTGAAAATAAAAATTAAAAAAATATTGGTTCCGCCGGGAGTCGAACCCAGGAGTATGTGTTTGGAAATTAACTGTATAAAAATCACTTTTTTGGGTAATTTTTAGAGAGCCTTAGAAGTAATAATTAAGTGATTTTTGAATGTTGTTTAGAATTACGAGTACTTCTGTAAAAAAACATACTAACTGATACATTCACTCATAGAAATCAATCTGTAAAAATAGTAGAAAAAGCAACTAAGTATTTGTTACAAATGCTTTTGCGGAAAAAAAATTGCTGAAATTAACAGATTCTTTTGCTAAATACTAATAAAATAAGAACAGCAAAAATAAAACTATTAAATTTACAGAGTTTTAGTTATATTTAAGTTAATTTTTAGTTAATTGAAAATGACAAATTTTTATGTAAAATCTACAAAAATTTTGATAAATCTAAGTAGAATAAAAAGAACAAATTCAAACTGCTATATCTACTAAATTTTTGTTAATTTTAGCTAAATTTAGTTGTATGCAAATAGCAGTCTATCCTGCTAAAACCAGCAGAAATAGTTGCTAAAAAATTCTAAACTGCTATTTTTCAAAAATATCGAAAATTTAAATTATTTTTGGTTTTTTTTTATGCTAAGGAGTGAGATCATAAAAATGTTACCACACATAAAGTTAAATAAAAAACAAACCACTGAATTTTAAGACTTCAAACTAAATTTTTATTAAATGAAATTTAATACAAAATCAAACAAAAAAAACCGCATGGAATTCTAACCACTACGAACAAAGTTATCCACTTTTTCTGGAAACCCTCCCATTAAGGCTTTTATGGTAGTTTCTGTCACCTTTTTAGAGCAGGAGGTCCATCTACATTTGAAATCTTGCATATCCTGGGAGACCTTTTTTGTGCCCTTTAATTCTCTTTTAACAAGAGCCCAATATCTCTCCACTGGACTGAGCTCCGGGCAGTTTGGTGGATTTGCCTCTCTTGGTACAAAAACCACATTATTATCATTGTACCACTCCCGCGCTTTCTTGCTGTAGTGACAAGATGCTAAATCGGGCCAAAAGTAAGTGGATACATTGTGCTGACTCAAAAATGGAAGAAGTCTCTTCTGCAAACACTCCTTGATATAAGTTTCGGTGTTTATAGAGTCAGATGTCACAAATGACTGGCGTCTTTGGCCGCAGCTACATATGGCTTGCCATACTAGGAATTTTCTAGGGAATTTCCTTTGCTTTTTCGAACTAAATTTTTCCGCAACATTTCCTCGAACATCGGAAACATAAAATTTTTGACCAGGGAGCTGCGAAAAATCAGCCAGGACATAAGTTTCGTCGTCCATTACACAAAAAAAAAAAAATTTATAAAATTTTATTTCAATTTTCGAGCTCTGGTTTTGGCCTCCAAATTTTTACAAGCGTTTCTATCGGGAACTTTTTGAACTTTGTAGGACTTTAGTCCTGCCTTACATTCCACTTTACGTACAAAAGAGTCCGAGCATTGGGCTAACCGAGCTGTTTTTCTGCCAGATGTGTTAGGAGCTCTCTTAAGGATGCTTTTAACTTTATATGCCTTACCAATGTTACGATAACCAGTCGTTGTTCCTGTTCCCGGCTTTCTTTCAATTGTTAGGTGTTCCAGGTACCTTTAGCCACTTTTGAAACTGTTTGGCGGCATACATTAGTTTCTTTGGCAATTTTTTTGTATGTCCATGTTTGGTTTTGTTGAAAATATTTAATTATTTTTCAACGTACTTTTCTTTCATCGTCCATTCTGTAAAAAATTGCTAATTAAAACTCATGATGTAAATTAATTTATTAACTGACAAATTTTTAAAATGTAAACTGCCGAAAAAAAAAAATATGAGAAGCTTTAAACCAAAGTTACAGGCAAAAATGTGTGTTAACATTTTTATGATCTCACTCCTTACTAATTATTTAGCAAAATTTTTGGTGATTTTAGCAGGTTAATTTGTTATTTTCTATTAACAAAAATTTAACTCAAATATAACTATGTATGTTTAAAATTTTATTTTTGGTGTTCTTATCTTACTAATATATAGCAAAGAAAATCTGTTATTTTAACAGTTTTTGTGCAACATAATTTTTAACTAACTTTTAGTTAGTTTTAACTAAGCTTTTTATAGACTTTTTTCTATTAGAGTTGGAAACAATAAAAGAAGTGGTTTTTTGTAGTTGTTTTGAATTACTTCTAAAAACGCAGTAAAAATGCATTAATAGAAATTTTAAAGCAATGAAAGAAGTGATTTGTAAAGCAAGATTTTTTGCTGAGTAATTAACATTATTAATGTTAAATTGTAAAATGTGACTTAATTTTAATATAGAGTACTCTGAACGTATGAGTAATTTAAAAACGTGTTAATCAATGTTTGTCATACGCTCACGTATCTATTAATGTGTTCAAATCAATACACACTTATATCATACACTCTAAAAAATGCTTGTGATTAGCAATTTTTTGTTTAATATAACGTCTATAATTAAACATGTGGTGGGTAATTTTATTAGTTTATTTATAAATGTAAATTTTGCGCTTATAATAGGAATGAGATTCAAATTGACATTAGGAAAAATTTTTTAAATTTAAAATTCTAAAATAAATTACCGGCGGTGACTCCAGCCGAGCCATTCATTGTCGTATATTTGTACAATATCTACGCTAGAGAGGTAACGATACATTTTTGTTTGTCTTTAAGAGATCTGGATTCATATAATTTTTTCTTTCCTGGGTTGTGTACTTTTACTTCCGCGAATTAGGAAGGTTCATCGATAGTGCATTGGTGCTTAATCGAAATCTTTTATATCATGGAGCCAGTTTCACATTAATTTGATATAAAAGTAAGAAAATATATGGGTATCTTATGATAGAAATATTATTTTTACCCTTAGAAAGATTCTTCTTTTCGAGGAAATTTATAAAAGAAGAAGTCCTTAGAATCTAAGAAACTCTGTCTACAATCTAAAGTCTTTTTCAAGTGCTTGGAATCTAAGACTTTTAACAATAAAAAGTGCTTGATATCTATAGATTATTCTATTCGATTAAAAAAGACCTCTGATTCATAAAAGTTCTTCCTGTCAAGAGGTTTAAACAGTAAAACTTTCTCAATAGGCTTTTTCTGTAGCAAAGAGTGTTAAAACTCTGAGGTTTTTGCAAATGGGAAAATGGGCCATAAACTGACGAATAGTCTATTGGCTTTAAAATCGAAACTTTAGAAAATGCTAAAGAGTTTGTGGTATTTTCTATTGAAAAATTCTGCAAAAACCTTAAATTCTGTGCACGATCCTATAAAACACTGCCAGATTCTGAGAACATTTATGCCACAGATTTGCGAGATTTGCTTTTTCCTAAAGAAAAACCCTCAGATTCTGATAATTTTTTCAGAAAAGCCTCAGATGGCCATGATGACTCATAGAAATAAAACTGTAAAAAGAGCAGAAATATTTACTAAAAACTAGTTAAAAAATGACGCCGCAGAAAACAACTTCTGAAATTAGAAGATTTTAAGAAACTGAGCTGTCTTTAGTACGATACTAACCTTAGTAAAAAATGTATTTATTGCGAAACTTTTTTGCTTGAAATTTTGCAGAACAGTTTTTAGAGGTGACCCCATATTATACTAAAAGTTGGACTTTGGGGACATCTTGGAATGCTATGCTGCCTACAAAATTTTTGAGAAATCGCGATTTTAACGTATAGGCCACTATAGATGAATATATTTTTTTTTTATTGAAATATTTTCCTTTTAAATGCTTCCTTACTAAGGCATTACATTTATTGAGGTCGATTGTACATTCGGCGACTAAAGTCGCTGAAATAGCAAAAAACCATAAAAACCTGTATAAAACGCTAAGTAGTGGTTTAAATATCAAGATTAGCGTATCGCATTTATGTCGTAAATATGGCCACAGGTCCATTGCTGACATTTTAACACAAAAAAATTCATATTAATTGAATTTGAAAAATTTTTTATATAAAAAACTGAATGGACAACCGCCAAACTTTAAAGACATTTAGCGAAAAATCTGTACCATTGATCGAAAAATAAAGTACGCCATTGTAATCAGCATGTCCGAAATATATAGAACTTATGGTCAGATCTCAATTAATTTTTTGAGTGTCATGCAGTGTTATTTAACAAAATTTTTTGCTGAATAACAAAAATTGAATTCAAATAAAACTAAAATTCTATGATATTTGCAAAAACTATTTTCTAAGTTCAGCAGTTTTATTGCAAACTCATTTGAAAAAATTTATTTAGTAGATTCTGTGGCAGTTTTCCAAATCTGAGCACTTTTTCCTAGAAAAAAAAATTTATGGATTCTAAGGACTTTTCCTATAAAAACCTCCAGATTTCTAGGACTTTTGCAGGCAAAAGAACCCCTATAATTCTTAGTATTTCTTCTCAAAGAATATTCCACATATTCTCAGAACTTTTTCCTAAAAAAAATATCGGAATTTTGATGTATAGAAAAAATCTTATCTCAGAAGCTGAAGCTTTCTAAACGAGAAAAAGTGCTCAGAATCCAATTCAGAAGGAAATCTCTTTAAAATCTGAGGCTTAGATTAGGCTAAAATACTATCCTGGTATGTAATGAAAATCTATCGCATTTTGCGCATTTTCGAAGTAAATTTACAAATTTTGTGTGTTGTTAAGTTATGCATCACTTACCAACTATAAGTTGAGTAAATTTAAACCAAAATAAATTAGAATGCATGCTAAACAATATACAGATGTAATTCTAACAGCTTCATCTACCTGACCAAAAAATACTCTCCTCTAAATGTAAAAAATTTTAACTAAATATTCCATTACATTCTTATTTGTTAGAAATGTTCAAATTCAGTTGTCAAGCAACTGTACAGTTAAACATTATTATTTGCCCATAAACAACATTTCACCATAAATTAGTCAACATTAATTTTCACAACGTGTGGTTATAAATTTTGAAGATCATGCTACGTTTCAAAAACATAATGCATACAACACAGTGTTGTAAAAATGTCATATAAACTACATTTAATGTTAAAAGTAAAAAAATAAAAAAAAAATGTAACAACCATTAACTATGTTTACCTTTAGGTCTAGTTTTATATAAAGTTTGTACAAATACAAACATTATTAAAACTAGGATAAGATGTTAACACTGGGCAGAACTGAAAAGACTGGGACAGGCCATATGGTGTTGACACTATGTACTTTGCCAACTCATTCACTTAGTCAGCGACTCATTTAGTTGCAGGTTTTATTACTAGTACGACTATCATAGCACGAATAGTTATTTTCTTTTTACATTTTTACAACTACTGCCCAGTATAAAAACCGCAAGGGTAAGTACCTAGTTACTTTTTTTATTATCTGTTTTCCTTAATATTATATGGAGATGGCACGCAAAATAATTACCTATATGCTTACTAATATCGAAAGCATAATTAGTCTAAAAATTGTTTTTGAAACAATAACAAATTTTAAAGAAATAATATCTTTGGAATTGTTAAATTTTGTTGAGAATTGAACCTACGA
This sequence comes from Leucophora obtusa, assembly GCA_949987735.1. Lineage (NCBI taxonomy): Eukaryota > Metazoa > Arthropoda > Insecta > Diptera > Anthomyiidae > Leucophora > Leucophora obtusa. The sequence continues at coordinate 142,249,309 of OX465299.1, forward strand.
TTTAGCCAGTGGGAAAGCTGTAGCATCTGGGTTCTCTCGTTAAGTTTTCTATGTAAAAGTCAAAATATAAATGACTTGTTGCTACAATAAAGCACTAAAACAAATTTTTTTTATTTCTAAAATAATGAAAAAAAACTACCTAAGTAACTACCATATAAAATTGTATAACTATATATATTGAAAGATATTAATAAAGACATAATTATATAAAATTTTGTCTTAAATATATAATTGTATCTTATTTTTTGTAGCACTATATATGTATAGTACAACATATTACAATATCTAATTACATATTGCCCTAACATATATATATTTACAATGCAATTAGATGTTCTCATATTTCGGATATATTTCCATATAATAAGAAAATTCATACATTTTTTTACTAGGTTACGCAAAATATTATGTTTTGAAAAATTTTATAAGTAGTAACGGATTATTTTATGTTGCCAAGTAATCCCAAAGATAAGGCAACATATTATTTTATGTTTTAAAATAAAACTTAATGATTATCATTATTATTGGTACAAAAATAATTATACCACATAACCGTTTTTGCACTGGGTATTATTCAATATATACATATACAGCACACCATATATACGTTCCTATGTACATACTAACATGTGTATTATACATGTATGAGTAAAAGAAATACTGTTCATACATATGTATGTATGTTAGTTCGTATTTACATGCACTTCCTATAAGCTGACCTAACATGACGCTTGAGTTTCCGCATCCGTACGGAAGTGGTCATATATGTTTGGATATTTGGTTCCTTCTTTTTTTATTGGTTATAAAATAGTGTTTTTTAATGTCAACTAGGAGAAATGTTAAAAAAAAATATATTTCAGAAAAATTTTACTTTAGACGAGATTTATTATTATTTATTTGATTGAATTAATTTTTAGAAAACACAAAATTTGTGACTTCCCACTTAATTTTTTTTCTAAATATCTTCATAACAAAAATCTAAATGGTTTTTTTTTACATAGGACCTTTTTACATTTTAGTTCCCGTTTCGAGAATTCCTAAATTAAGGGAACGATACCACTAAATCCTATAACTTTTATAGCTTTGAATTTTACCTGGGCCAGTTTTATAGTCAGAGCTAGGGAAGCCAGTCCCAAGATGCCGAAATCCCGGTATTATTCAATAAAAATGGGTCCCGAAACCCGAAAGCTTTCACTTGAATTTCTTCACTATATGTAAAAAATAATGTAGATAACCCAGCAAACAAAAAAAAAAGATATACCAAAGCAGTAGAAAAAGCAGATGTAATTTTATTTTAACAGTAAAAAAAGAGACACGTCACTTTAACATGGCGTTGTCATTGGAAATGACCAAATGCCACAGTTTAGACTCCTTGTCACACGTAAGGTAGTGTGTCTAAAAATAGCTTTTCAATTAAACTATTAAACAATTAAGAATTAAAAAAATCTACTTGACGTCAAAGTAGGGCTCGCTCTACCATCTGAGCTAATGCTGTTTGTGCATGATGCCTGGCTGATGGTAAAGTTATAAATTTTTCGTTTCTGTTCAAATAAAAAAGAAAAACACAAACACCACAAGCAAATAAAAAAAAGTGGAAAAGAAAACAACGTTAACACACACACACAAATATAGTGGAAGTGCCTTGAATATGCCCCCGATTGACAGGTCATGGGATAGGTCCTTTAACGGCAGATGACTCGTTTTTTGCGTTGGCCATAATTAAATTAAAAAATCAATTAAAAATTAGAAAATTACCTCATAAACTCTGATAATATAAATAAACATTTAAAAGATTTTAAGTTAAAAAATTAAATGAAATACCAATTGTTAAAACTAAAAGAGCTTTAACATTAAAAAACGTTGCAAATACAAAACTTAAAATTTCTTACCAAAAAATTATAGAAATTTAAAATAAGAGCTAAAATAAGCAAATCGTAAAAAACATAAAGTTAAAAATAAATAAAAAAATATTTTAAAAAATATGCCGCGAATTTTGTTTTTTATTTCGGTATCGGTCAAGTTTTTTAAAAGCAACAGTGAAAGCAACGGATCAGAAGAAAACTTAGAAAGTTAATTCATTCTCTTTGGTTGATATTTGTACTAATTTAGTAATATGCCTTCAGTTGACAAGTCACGGGATAGGTCCTTGGAGGGCAATTGACTTCTCATTCCCCGTAGGTATTAAGCTTTCATAGTAGAGGAGCACTTCCATTTCAAAATTTTTTCAGTTTTCAGTACTTTTACATTAATTAAAAGATTAAAAAATTCTTCACAATATAAATTATATTATTTTATTTTACAAAATTTTTTTATTGCCGGCAACGGGTATCGAACTTGCGACCTCATGATTACTAGTCTAGCTCTTTACCGCTGAGTTTTTCTTTGATATGAAAGTTGGCTGGAACAGAAACACGACTTTGTCTTTGCAAGATATTACCTATTAAAGAAGTGCAAAAAATTACTTATTAAAAAACTGCAAAAGGTGCACTGCAATTCAGTATTTTGTCAGTACTATTTTCACTGGTACATAAAAAGCAATTTTTCATAATTTTGAAATTAAAAACTAAACTAAAAATTCAAATTAATTATAAATATTAAAAATAAAATAAATATTAAAAATAAATAAATATTGGTACCGCGAAGATTCTGTTTGAGTACAAACTGTATCAAAATCAGTTTTTGGGATCACTTTTAGAGCAATTATGCTTTAGAATTGCTCTAAAAGCAAAGAATTAACTGGAAGCAAAGAATTAACTGACTTTTTTAAACTGTTTGGCATTACTTCTAACAAAGGAGTTAAAATACACTAACGACTACCTTTGAAGCAGTGAAAGAAGTGGTTTGTGATGACCGCCAATTATTTTTGTTGGGATCTACATCGTTTTGATCCAGGAACCTTAGACTATAAAACACAAGGTATATCACAAAAATTTGAACCTCTATATTGCCGCGGAACGGTCGATGGAAGATGCTGCGATACTAGCTCACGGAATGTAGATGTTATTCTTAGCATTTCTTAGTTTACAGTCTGACAGGGCGACACTACCACCATCGCCGGAAGTTCAGGAGTAGATCAAGACAGCGGCGATGAAGCCTCTCACCACAGAACAGGAACTCATATGATTCCAAAGTATGGCTAGGAAAAACTGACCTAACTTCAGAATTAATCTACAGAACCATCTTAATACTCTTCGAGCATATTTTCAGGAGAGAAATGATATAATCAGGGCAGGGCACATAATTACGAAAAATCTTATCAATTTGTTTGAGGACTGCTGTCTACTCCGATAATGGAAATCTCGCCAAGAAAAGTCCTGGCTAACAGCGAAACTGTTCAACCTCGAGAAAAACGTCCCAGATTTCTTTACAGGGCACTTTTAAAGGACACCTAGAATACTGGGACGTAATATCAATATAACCATCGATATGGTTAAGAGAGCTGTTAAATATTTTTCTACTTTTAAGGTAGCAGGATCACGTGGAGTTTTCCGCTCTTTTGTTACAGTCTATGGAGCTGATGGCTTATATCAGGTGAACATTTTCTCTGCATGCCTCAGGTTATGGTAAAAGTCAAAAGTTGACGATATACCGAACCCTGGAAGGGGTACCCAAAGATTTACCGACCAATAAGCCTGAGATCAGTTTTGCAAGAAAGTAAGGATCGAATTGGTGATAACATCGTTAAGGATAATGTCCCTAGTGAGCTAATTAAATGCAAGCAAAACGCGTACTTAAGGGGACCTTCGGTGGAAACTGTATATCATGAGATGGCTTCCCGAGTAAAAAAGTTTATATATCTTATATATAAGAATATAAAATAATCATATAAGTGTTTATATAATCTGATCCGCAAAATGGGTCTATAAAATTATATCAGATTGTATTATTTTTGATACAATTCAATCTAATATTATACAATTGCATATAATCTGATGCAATTGCATCCCAAAATTGGGCACATCTAATTGAATCGTATTATATCCAATCTTATATAGTTATATACTATTTAATATAATTGGATTTCAAGATTTATACCCAAAATATGTTGGGCTTTGAAATATGTTTGAATTGTAAAACTGATTTAAAAAATATTTTCTTTTCGAAATTTTTTCTGATTTTAAATAATATAATTTTTTTATCAAAAATTGACTCAGAAAATATTTTAAATTAAAATTTATCTAAATTTATATATAAAATGACTTAGAAAATGTTTTGGAATCTAAATTATATAAAGTTGTATCTAAAATGACTTAGAAAATATTTTTGATAATTTATCATATAAAGTTGTATCTAAAATGACTTATAAAATATTTTTGATAATTTACCATATAAAGTTATATGTAACACAACTTGGAAATTTTTTTGATAAAAGTTTATATTAAATTATATCTAAAATGAATTAGAAAATTTCTTCGATTTGGGTTTATATGTGATTATTTATTGGGTTATATCTTATTGTATATTAAACCTCAATTTATGCGATCAACCATATCTGTATCATTAACAGTAACACATTTTTTGGTATATGATTTTATATGGTTATACATAAGAAAATTTCGGGAAATATTTAAAAGATATTATAATATATGAATACATATGGATGCAAAACCATTTTATATTACTATATGTAAATGTGTATTTTTGTGTTAAGAAATATATTGTTATATATGAACTTTTTTACTCGGGTTACCACGTTAAGGGATAATGTGATCTACATATGTGCTCTGAATGTTTTTCTTGATATAGGGTGAATACTTAATAACTGGCCCATTTGATAATGACCAGGCTCTTGCAGACTAGATCGGCCATATGCTAGGTAACCGATGGATTAACTGCCAGTTAAATGGCATCACTATTTGACACAGGGTGACATTCTCTCCAAACTCCTACGGGTGACCACCAAAAACAGTCTTATAAGGATTTAAGCCAATGAGGTTTTCCAACACGTCTCTTATGCAGACTATATGGCGATGACGGCACATGAAAAATTGTCTTCATAAAACATTTAGTGAATTTTGTTTTCTATCGAAATAGCTTAACCGATAATTAAAGAATAGGCATTTGACATATTTGGAGGCAGCTTTATCACTTAAAGGCATAAGTTGATAAAAACGATATTATTCGAACTTCCCACTTGAAGCAGTTCCATTTTAAATACATTTTTTAAGCTGAATCTTTGCATGTCCACGGATTTGCTAGGAGCACATAAGTGATATCAATACAATATACGTCATTTTTTGTAAATTCCCTTGGGTAATTTATGGAACAACGATTCCATTATCTTCAAAGACTGAAGATACCTGAGTTCGCATAACACACTCTTGCCTCTGCAGAGAATGAAATCATTAACACTGGTTATATTTTCGACATATCAAGTTCCACATAAAGATATTTATATTGCAGGGAGAAGTTTAATTTATCGCTTTACTTAAAATTCTAGACGTTTTTATAGAGCCCAGTGTATAAAGGATATTTAACATGCACGTATGTTACACCTGTGTGAAGAACACTAACACACGGAAAAACAGTGATGCATGAAAAATAGAATTAACAAAAGCAAGTTTTACTTGTCACTGTTTCTTGTTCACATATAGAAACATATAAAGGAAAATAGAAAGAAAACTAAACCAAAATTGCTTTAAAAAAGGCTGAAGGTTAGTAGAATAGAATAAAATGGTTCTTGTAAATGTCACTTACACAAATGTCCGCAACCACTCACACACATGTATACACAAGAGGAAAATGAAAAAAGAAGATGAAGAAAATAACTAGAATTCATACAAGTTTTATGCCTACTAAGCTTTTTTCTAAACCACTCCACTTTACTTAAGGCTTTAATAGTGGTAATACGATATGTAGTTAGAATGCTTGTTTGTATGTATGTATGTGTGTTGTCTACAATGATTGTTTGTCAATTGTTGTTAGTAAACTACAACTATCACTATCCATGTGTAATGTTGGTTAAGTGTATGTGGTATGTTGGAAGTGACGTGTTGTTACTGTTGTTGGTCACTATTAAATTTCTATACGTATGTATTTAGTTTGCAATTGTCATTTGCTAAAAGAGGTAAATAGTTTGCTATAAAAATTGCCACTATTTACTTCTATGATGTTGTTTGTGGCATATGCATGTACGACTATCCTTTTTGCTTTTTTTGTTCTTGTTATTCTACTCTTACGCCCTTCCTCGAGCCTATCATGACAATGTGCTAATTAGAAGACTGTGTTTTTGTGGCCACAACACAAAAAAACAGAAAAAGTTTAAACCACAAAATAAAAACGGAATTCATGGGAGAAACAAAAAAAGGAATGCATTAAAAAACTGGCCAAAGGCATGTCATGTCCAGTTATAACTACTTTATATATAACGAGTAACATATGTAACCAGAACGTATGTGAATAAATACAAATTAAAGTAAGAGATATAGGAGGCCATAGAAACCTATAAATTTATTATTTATTGTTTCTTAAATAGTTTTTACCACGTACATATGTAAATGGTACTGGTAACCTCCCAGCAAAAAAATTGGAAGTAGTGGTTTTCAAACTACTTCTTTCACTGCTTCACAAATATCCGTTAGCGTATTTTTACTGCTTTTTTATTGGTTATTCTCAATTACTTCAAAAAATTACTTCTTTCATTGCTTCCAAAGTATCCATTAGTATATTTTTACAGCTTTTTTAGAATTACTTCTAAACAACATCCAAAAAATTACTTAAGTATTGCTTCTAAAGTATAATTGCTTTAAAAGTTATTCGAAAAAGTAATTTTGGTATAATTTGGTAATTGTAAACAGATGATCGCGGTTTCGATTCCTGGAGGGACCAATATATTTTTTTTTTGTAATATTTATAATTAATTTTCTAAATTCCAAATTTTTTTAATTTTTCAATTTTTAAAAATATATAAAATAAAAATGATGAAAAATTGCTTTTTTGCGTTTATGAAAATAGTATAATACTGAATTGCAATGCACCTTTTGCACTTGTTTAAAAAGTACCTTTATTGAAAAGACTAAAGCACCCAAGTGTAGAAACGATAATGACATATCATTATTTTTTGGACTACCAGTAATGACACCCATTACCTTCTGCATTATTTTAAAACATATAATAATGGGTTACTGAGAATGACTTACTTTTATCACTATTTCAAATAGAAAATAATTTTCTAAATTTTTTTAATCTATTTTTAGACTCAATATTTTTTAAACACTGGTAAGGATATACATATCCCAGTGTAGAAATGGTAATGACATATCATTATTTTTTGGACTACCACTTACCTTCTGCATTATTTTAAAACATGTAAAAATGAGTTACTGATAATGACTTATTTTTATCATTATTTCAAATAGAAAATAATTTTCTAGATTTTTTTAAAAATAAGATATAAAAATAAAAATAAGATATCAAAATAAAAGATGAATTACAACAATTTAAAAAAGAACAAACAAGTTAGGATATTAATCAATAAATTCAAGACAATAAGGGATAAAATTATCAAAGTAAAATCTACAATAACTTTCTTGATACGATGCAGAAATGCGGGAATTATTCCAAAATTCATCTCAAATTCTACAAAGAATGTATCAAATATTTTTAAGATGGAAGGACTTTTAGCAATTCAGAGAAATATTGATAATTATATGCAAGATTTACACAACAAAATTTTAAGATTAACATTACAAGAAAAACACCAATTACTGAAACATTTTCAAAGGGAGATAGAATTGATAAAAAGTGATTTAGAGGGATATTTAACTGAATCTGAAATGAGAGACTTTTTAGGATATCAAGAGATAATTGCAACATCATTTAATGAAAAGGTAAGAAGAGTTCATAAAAGGAAATTTGAATGTTTAAGGGAAATACAAAGGAAAGAATTAGGAATTAGATTTAATAAGAAATGGTTTATTAATAAGACTGACGTAGATATTCCGACAGACGTACAGTGGATACTTTCATTAGGACACAAACATGCATTACCAGTTAGAAGAGAAGATTTTCCGAAGTTAAATATGATAACTGATGCAGAGGATTGTATACAGACAATACCGGATAAGGAAGAACAGGAAACAGCTAGAAATAGATTGACAAATGTAATTAATAGCCATTTGAATAGAATGACCCTGACAAATAGAGATAGATACATTTTGGATAAAGTAAAGGAAGCAGAAATTTTCTTAAAAAAGAATAGGGATTTATTTATATTGAGATCTGATAAGGGAAATACAACTGTAGCTATAAAGAGAAAAGATTATGATATGAGGATGAACAATATAGTAGGAGATATTACAAAATATAATTTACAAAATAGGGATCCAACGAGTAGATTACAGAAGATTAATAATAATTTAGTTGATGAACTTTTTAAAAAGAAAATTATTAAAAATACAGAGAAAATTAAACTTAAGACTAATATTGCTACCGCACCTAAATTATATGGACTACCTAAAATTCATAAGGAAGAATTTCCATTGAGACCAATTTGTTCTTTTATTAATTCTCCATCTTATGAACTCTGTAAATACATTACTAACATTTTAAAGAAGATTACGGAACAATCTAAATACAATGTAAAGAACTCACTTGAATTTAGGAATAGATTATTCAACAAACAAATACGAAATGATGAAAAATTAGTTTCTTTTGATGTAGTTTCTTTATTCCCAAGTATTCCTGTTGATTTGGCGATAAATATTATAAGGGAAAAGTGGAATGTTATTGAGGAATATTCAGCTATTGAAAAAGACTTGTTTTTACGTATTTTGAAATTTTGTATAGAGGATAATAGATACTTTCAATACAGTGAGAAGATATATTTACAACAGAAAGGACTCCCAATGGGATCCCCTGCTTCTCCAATTGTGGCTGATATAGTTATGGAAGAATTATTGGACACTTGTATTAAAAAACTTGATGTTAAGCCAAAGATAATGACTAAATATGTGGATGATCTGTTTTGTGTCATTTCTGAAAATGCAATTGATAATATGTTGATAGCATTAAATGAATTTAGTTCTAATATTAAGTTTACCATGGAAAAGGAACGTGATTCTAAACTTCCTTATTTAGATACTTTGGTAATAAGAAGAGGTAATAATTTGATAATAGATTGGTATCAGAAACCAATAGCGTCAGGTAGAATTATTAATTTTTATTCAAAACATAATAGGAAAATCATTATTAACACTGCGAAAAATTTGATAGAAAAAGTATTGAATATTAGTGACAGAGAATTTCATAGAAAGAATGAGGAAATAATTAAGGATTTATTAAGGGATAATGATTTTCCGATAGGATTAATTTGTTCATTAATAAATCAATATAAATTTAGAAAGAATAATAACACAGGAAATTTAATTGAACAGAAAATTTACAAGTCTATGGTCTATGTACCGGAAATATCAGAACGTTTGGAGAAATCAAAGATAATAGATACTAATAGATATAAAATAGCTTTTAAATCATACAATACAGTAAATAAATTATACAGTAAGACAAAGGATAGGATACAGAAATTGGACATGTCAAATATAGTATATAAAATACCATGTAGTGGAAATGACGGAGAGAATTGTGACAAGGTATATATAGGTACAACGAAGAATAAATTGAGAACTAGAATAGCTGGACATAGATCAGATCAGAAATATAGACATATTAATTCACAAAAGACAGCATTATCTTCTCATTGTTCAAATTTGAATCACTATCCTGACTTTGAAAATGTATCAGTTTTAAACACAGAACATAATTATAAACGTCGTTATATATTAGAAATGTTACAGATAATTAATACACCCACAACAAATAGAATTAACTTTAAGGCAGATACTGAAAATGTAGCACAGAATTATAGATATTTAATACAAAAGAAATAGCACACATTACATTAATTTATAACGCATTATATTAATACATTTTTTATTGTTAATTATTAATATTTTTGTTTGTTATACTTTTATACCAAAGACTTTGTTTACTGGTATAAATGTATACATACAATTTATATTTGACAAATGCTTTTCAAATTTTTTCAAACTTTCAAATTGTTTATAATTTATTAATTTAATTGTTATTTCCTGAAGATGCTACACAATGGAGTAGCGAAATATCGAAAATAAAGAATTTTTTATATATAAAAAACAAACCTTACGCTCAAGAGAATTGTGAAATTAAAAATTGAAAAAGAAGGTTAAATAAACGACAAAAATTTTTTTTAATCTATTTTTAGACTCAATATTTTTTAAACACTGGTAAGGATATATGTAACCATATATTTTTTGAGTTTTGTATGTTGGCGAGTAATCTTACTTGTGTGCAGCAGGTCAATTATGTTTTTATCTATTAAATATTACATGTAGATATAGCTCAGATGGTAGAGTTATTGACTGGCAATCTGTAGGCCCCAGGTTCGATTCCCGCACCAGCAAATTTTATTTAAAAAAAAAATACAATAAAAAATATTTTTTTTTTTATATAATTTATTTTTTTGAAAATTATTTTTAGACTCATTATTTTTGTCAGTTCTGGTAAGCACATAGGTAACGATATATTTTTTGATTTTTCGTATGCTGGTGTGTAACCATAACTCATTATTTTTCGCGACATCGCCATATAAAGGTAATAAGAAATGTAGTAACAAAAGTAAGTAGTTACCAATACCAAGTATGTAGTTACATAACCACATATCTGGCAACGATTTTCTATACTGGGATGTAACCAAATATTTTTTGTATGTTGGCCAGTAAGCTTACTTGTGTGCAGCAGGTCAATTATGTTTTAATATGTAGACGCAGGTTCGATTCCCGTACCAGCTGGTGTGTAACCATAACTCATTATTTTTCGCGACATCGTAATAAGAAATGCAATAACAAAAGTAACTAGTTACCATTACCAAGTATGTAGTTACATAACCACATATCTGGTAATGATTTTCTACACTGGGACAATATCTCGCAATGACAAAGTGGTGTTTTTATGCCAGTCAACGTTCATGTCAAGGAATAGCTTAGCGGTAGAGAGCTATTCCAATAATGAGGTCGCAAGTACAATACCCGGTGGTGGCAATAAAAAACTTTTGTAAAATAAAAAAAACAATTTTAGCTTTTATTTTTTTTATTTTTCAATATAATCTCCTGAAACTTCAACGCACTTAGTCCAACGTTTTTCTAGAAATTCTATTTCCTGATTAAAATAATTTTCTTCAAAATAATCGTTTACAGCTACTATTGCATCTTCATTCGAAGTAAAACATTTGACAGCAAGGAATTTTTTTAGATTTGGGAACAGGTAGAAGTCAGCGGGAACTAAATCAGGAGATTAAGGTGGGTGGTCAAGCAATTCGTTCTTCAATTCGTTGAATTTTGCCATTGCTAAGTCACTGTCGTGGGATGGGATGGACCCATCTTGCAGAAAGCTTTTTCATCTGTAATTCTTGATGCAAAATAAAAAGAACTCGATCATTTGAGATGGCTATGGCATTACCTATTTCACGCACTTCCACTCTTCAATCGTCTAATACCATATCGTGGACTTTAGCTATGATTTCTGGCGTTGTTGCAGTTTTTGGACGTCCACTTCGTGGTTTATCTTCAATGCTTGCACGACCCCGAATTTATAATTTTTCCATTATAAAAAAATCACTGAAGCGCCTGTTTTGAACACATGTTACTATACGAATGAGTTGACAGATCGAAATGAAATTTAACATGTGTTCATATGACGGATGGAAGTTTCTATTATACAAAAATTTTTGCTGTTTATACCGCCATCTCTATGTCAGGCTAAGAACATTTCGTGCTGCCCTCGTAAATCCAATTAATTTTGGTTTTACAAACATCAGCATAAACTTATTATACCCTGTCTGCCTAGTGGTGTAGGGTATACAAATTTTGTAATAGGTCTGTTCCATATCGTTACCGCTTTCCTGCGGGTATAGTGGAACCTATGCAATGCATTTTTTATCAACCGAATTGATTCGGGTGTCGCAAGCTCGTAATTCGGTAGCCTCTACCGTATTCGGTTGCAGCAACCGATTAGAGTTCGGTTATTTTGAGAGGGCATATTCTTTGAAATAATACGAAAAAATACATAAAATATCGGAAATGGGGTAATTTTTGCTCAGATGCCTGATTTTTTTTTTATATGAATAGAAATCAGTATTGAAAGAAATGATGAGTCTGAACATAAATTTTCAAAAAATTAAGTTTCATAAAGAAAAAAAGTAGTTTTTATTAAAACGAACCTAGCACACCACATTGCCAGTCGTTACCTCTACCATTTGAGCTATCTCGACATGTTATGTTTGGTAGATAAAAACTTAATCGACCTGTTTTTTTAATGCGTGATTTTTGATAAATTTTGGGCGTTTATTGTGAAACCTTGGTATAACATAAATTTATACAAAGTATTGGCCATCGTTAGCTATGACCTTATCCCATTATTCTGTGAACATATTGATTCCGCGCCAAAAGAACTGCTTCTTTTTTGAGGCCAAAAACCAATCAAGCCAATTTCGGATACCGTGTTATGAAGTGAAGCGGATCCCAGTGAGAGCGTTCTGAATCGATCGAAATAAATGGTAGTTGGACGGGGAAGGTCCGAACTATAAGGCAGGTAAGGCAAAACTTCCCAACCACTATTTTCTAAATAGTTTTTAACCGGTCATGACTGGTCGCATATTCCGGGAGTTTTTGGCCAATGCTCGCTTCAAACGAATCAGTTGTATTTGGTACAGGTTCCTTGTGCTCATCTGGCCCGATTTCAGGAGCTCATAATAGATGCGACCCATCTGGTCCCACCAAATCCCATGGATATTCGGCTTGGGCGTTAATTTGGCTGGTTGGCCGGACTTCACTTACGATTTCTTGCGCTTCAGGTTGTTGTAATGGATCCAGTTTTCATTGCCAGTAATGATTCGATGCAAAAATTATATATTTTTATGCTGTTTAAGTAGCATTTCGGACATGCAAATTCGTCGTTGGCTTCAGGTTTTGTGGAACCCAATTCCCTTGCTTTGAATGAATCCTGCTACTTGGAAACGTTTCTAAATTGGCGCTTAGTGACTCCCAATGATTTTGCAAATTCTTCTTGAGTTTTACAACAATCTTCATCGAGTAAAAGCAAAAATTTTTTTGGCTGACCTGGGCGATCTTTTTTTTCCGTGTTAAAATCGCCACTTCTGAACCGCACAAACCATCTCTCGCATATTGAAATCGACGGCACATATGGATGGATCCTTGGATGATATAGAACCCACCCACACTGGGAAACAGATTTAGTATCTTCGAATTAATTTTTCGCCTCTGTTAACACCTAGTGAAGTTTGCAGAACATTTTAACCATTTAAAAGCCCATGTTAGCGTACTGTTTTCGTATTTGTTTACTAAGTAGAAAAGGAATAAGATCCTAATATCTTTACTAATTAGCTACACACAGAAAACAGTCTCAGTTGTGGCCACCGAATTTGTTGCCAATCGAATTCGTGCGGTTACGACAACTATCTTTATATTAAATTATATTTTTCGTCGTGAAAGCCAATATTCGGTTGTCTAATTCAATATTATGTTCCACATAAATATTATTATGTTCCACAAAATTTTATTGAAATTAAAAAACTTTTTTTGAAATTTCTGGTATTGAACCCGGCCATTCAGGTTAATAGTTCACACTCTTACCCACTGCACCACAACTACTTTTAATTTTCTTAGCCATATTTACTGTTTATACATATTAATATTTTATTTTAATTAAAAAAAAACATAAATTTTTGTCTTGTCCGGGATTTGAACTCGGAAATCCGGCGTGCTAGGCCAACTCTCTACCGACTACACCACAAACACTTAATAATTTTAATGACTAATTTTGAATTTATGTGTTTTATTAATACAGTATAAAATTCGTTTATCAATACCAATTAATAGTTGTGTGTGTTATCAATACAATCCACAATTCGGTTGGTTCTACAGAAACTTGAATTTAAGGTCATATTTGATTAGGATACCCGTATTTGTAGTTACCACTTTCGAATATTGAAATTTTTTTAAAAAAGGTTATAGATAACACCAATTTTCTTGTATATTCACTAAATAAATGGCTGCTTCTACTGCATTGAATTACTAAACTGATACTAATTTTAAAATTGATTGGAGATACCAATAATTTGTTAAAAGGATTGTTTTTTAGTTCATTTTCCCTATTTTTAATACCTAGTCAAATATTTTTGATGTAGTATTCAATTATAGGTAATTCCAAATAAAATAAAGTCCTGGCAAATTCATTTTAATGGTTTTGATCGAAAGCAACCAATCTTTTTCCTGGGTGTATTAAACCATTGTACATAAAAAAATATCATTTAAATACATAAATAATTGTATAGAATTGAATTAAATGGACATACAACATCACTGCACACAACCCTTTGGAATTTGAAATAAAATAAAGTTTCCATTAAAAAAAAAATGGGTTTGTTTTTGCAAATTCCTTTTTTGGTGCCTAATTTTTTCAGTGTGATACATTCATCTGATACAGGACGCCCTAGATAATGGCCCTAATTTTGTTCCATAGTGTTATCAACATCCTCCAGTCAGATTTTATGTTTTTGAAAATTTTTTATTAAATGATAAACTTAAGTATTTGTTATTAATTCTTGTTATATTTAATAAATATCATTTTACTCTTTTTTTTTGTGAAATAAGTATGTTTAAAATTATGCACTTTTCCGCTTGTTTTAATAATAATTTAATAAAATTTATGTTGCCAAGCTAAATTTAACTCAAAGTCAAAAATTAAGGAAAAGGAAATTTACGTGTATCTACTTCAAAAACGTCTATTATGTTTGTGTGTTTGAAGATTTTTATAGAGCAAACATAGTATATCGTCAGGCGAAATGCAAAAGAAGATAATTAGAAAACAATTTTCAAGGACGACTTTTATGATTTATTTTGCACAAAAATTTGGATTTTTACAATAAAAACAAGTAAAAAAAAATTAAAATCACCGAAAAATAAAACAACCGATTCTTTGGAACAGAACATTTTCCTGGGTAGTTTAAACATCGAACAAGGCTGTCTGTCATCATCAAAATATTATTCATTTAATTTTTTGATATTTTCGTCTTCGTGGCAAAAAAAAAACATAAAAATATCCACAAATACGAAGATAAGAATTTGATATAATTTGTGCAAGAATTCAATTCTAGAGAAATGTAAAAAATATGCTTTGAAATATACATTTTTAGAAAAATATCGAAGAAACATGGACTAAACGATAAAATATGTAGAAAAATATGCCAGAATGTGTATTAAAATAAGAATTTGCACCAAAATATGCAAAAATACAAATTTGTTGCAAATATGTTGATTTGAAAAGTTATTTAGTTAATGCTGTCCTGAAGCCAACGAGAACAAACATATGTGACCTTCTCCGAGTGTGTCAAAAAAAACGGGAACTTGGGAAAATCGATAAAAATGAGAAAAACATTAAAATTTGAAACTTTAAATGCGTTCTTCTCAAAACTTTATTTTCACACACTAGGTCTCTTTTCTCGGAGAAGGTCACATATATTAACATGAAGTTCCTTGCTCCGGTGATTATGAAGCACTGCAATGAACTATATTTCTCCACCAAATGTTAGCAATTTTATAAGCGAATTAATCAAAATATCTATCTTCTATCTAATGCTTCTCTTGTAAGAAAATTAAAATATTAGTTACATTGTTTTACATTTCACCAGACGCTACATTTGTTTAAGAGTGAAAATGTAAAGCTCATCTTTAGAGTATATTTTTAGAAATAATTTCAAAAGCAAATAAGCAAAATCCTAACAGCACATAGAAACACACGGACACTAGGGTGGCTCGAATAAAGTTTTTGGATTAATTTTTCTTAGGGCAATGGTAGACAATTTTTGGATAGCTGCAAAATATCCAAAACTTTTTCTTTGTTCGAATCTCAGTCATGGCATACATTATCTATGA
Source organism: Leucophora obtusa (assembly GCA_949987735.1). NCBI lineage: Eukaryota > Metazoa > Arthropoda > Insecta > Diptera > Anthomyiidae > Leucophora > Leucophora obtusa. The sequence continues at coordinate 142,265,295 of OX465299.1, forward strand.
ACAAATTTTTCATTTAGAGACAATTTAACAATTTAAAGTAGTTGCGTCAATTGATACACAAACTAACCAATCATATGTCCTTGAATAAGATGAAATTCCGGTAAGTGTGGTAATTCCCTTGTGTCTGTTTAATTTGCAATAAAAATATTTCCTTCTTTTTCCAGTAGAAAAGCACCATTGAAAATTCCTTAGAAATTATTTGGCCTTATCGAATTCTTTCAAAAAAAAATATATATATTTTTTGTAATTTAAGGTGCGTTTACAATGATGGAGTACTCCAATTGTACGTATAAACCATACTTCAATGTGGCAATATTTGTGAAAAAGTGACACGGAGGAAATAAGAAGATAAACAGAAAATCTGAAGTAGAATGTTTGTATATGTCTGTTTGATCAATTCTGAAATTATTCATATAGAGCCAATCTGACACTAAAAATATAAACAATAATACAATTTAATGGAAGATCACTGATGAAGCCTATCCATAAAAAGGCAGAAACTAGATCTAGTCTGATTTGCAAATTTAATGTGTTTATAACTTTTGAGGAAGGTGTATTCTTATTCTTAACCTCAAACCTACTAAATTAGAATTAATAAAAATACATATTAATGACAATATTAATTGTATTTGGTCTATACGATGCGTTTGAAAAAACAACACTTTACTATAAAAAATAAAAATGCCCTGTTGGCTGTCCGTCTCCAATATACACAAATTGCCTGCACTTGTACGTACAAACCATACGTCAATGTGACAATATTTGTATTTGGTCTATACGACGCGTTTGAAAAAACAACACTTTACTGTAGCAAATTTAGTTCTTTTTTCTTTCTTACTAATACATTTTTGTATTTTGCTATCTTTTTTTATTCCACTTCAGAGTCAAAGTTGTTTGACTCTGGAGTACGGATTTGTTGCACTCTAGAGTTAACATTGCTCTGTTAACTATTTAACATGACAAATATACCTTAAAAAACACATCACTAATTTGTTCACAACTCTAATTGTCAACAAATTAAAAAAAAATATTGCAAATCATAAAACCAACACAAAATAATTGTGTTGGGCATTTTATAATTAAATAAAAAAATATTTTGAAATAAAGGAAATGGATAAAAAGCCTAGACATTCGCAAAAGAAAATGTAAGTATTGAAGTGTCAAATATTTTTTGAAGTAACTCTACTCTGCATTTTGAACAGTTAACATTTCAATCTGTGCTGCAAGGTAGAGTCACTCTACCATTGTGAAAGCACCTTTACTTGTGAAAATTGTATCATCTTTCTTTAATTTGAAAAATAATTTAAACAGAAAGTAATATTAATTTATGATCTAAAATAAAACTAAAAAAAAACATTCATTTACCAAATAAAAGATCAACTGTACATACACATCATTCATTGTTTCTAATATTAATTAAAATTGTCTATATTATGGTTACTAAAATTTGAAACGCAGCTATGACATCTGCGAGTTACACTAAAAAAAATAAGTTAGTAGAAGGAATAGTAAAACTTCTTGTAAGTCAAGGTACTAGTTTCAGCAATTTCTTTGCTGAAATTCTGTTTTCAGCAAAATTTTCAACTATATTTCTTCACCACTAATCCAATTTTGAACAAATGTTTTACTAATTTGCCTTTCTAACAAAATTGTGTTGAGTGGGATATTTTTTAATGTGTTCCTTTTCGTTTTTTTTTAAATACAAAGGGTTTAAGTGATATAAAGTGATAGTTTTTTATTTCCTTTTTTGTTCTTTTTAGAATTATCTACAGTATTTGTATCCAATACCAATAATAGGCTTGTAGGTAATTAAGATACAATTTCGTTTATATTTTCTTTCTAATGATGATAGTGCTTGGTAGCAATTGAAAATGCATTAATTGTCAACCATTGGTTCTAGGAAATTTTTTTTTCACAAGTTTTTTCTCTATTGGTTGTAAAACAAATTGTGAATTCTATTTGGAATTTGTCATATTTGATCTTAAAACCGAACCGAAATCAACTCTAGAAAAAATAAAACTCATTGTAACAATCTTCAGATTTTTTTTAATGTTATCAGCAGTTTACTATTTTTTTAGGAAATATTTCTGTTTAATGTTAGCAGGATAGACTGCTATTTGCATTCAACTAAATTCAGCTTAGAAATAACAAACATTTTGTAGATGTAATTTTGATACTTTAGTCTACTAATATTTAGCATAATTTCTACAGATTTTACAGTATAATTTGTCATTTTAAATTAACTAAAAGTTAACTCAAATACAACTAAAATTCTGTAAATTTAACAGTTTTATTTTTATTGGTTTTATTTTACTAGTATTTAGTAGAAAAAAAACTGTTAATTTCTGCAATTTATTCTGTAAGGTAACTTCTAACCATTTTTTGTAGTTTTTTCTTCTATTTTTACAGGCTTATTTCTCTGAGTATATATGTGATTAACGAACTTTCCACACTCAAAACAGTGCTTACAGTTGTGTATTTCTTCAAGAGGTGATGCGACGCGTCAAACCCTATAGAGCGTTAGCACTTACTGCATACATTTTGTCGAATAAAGCTTAAACCAGATAAACTCAGTGTCGGCAGTGTTTTAGCGCAATGCGACGTTTTGTCGGTAAAGCAGGTCTTTTATTTTTTTATTTCTCACTGTATTATAAATAAGCAAGCACTGCATTTAAACAAAATTCAATAAAAAATTCTTGAAAATAAGTACTGAATGATTTTCGCGAAATTCAAAGCAAAGTTTGGCAGAACTGCCACTGCCCACTGGAACTTTTATTAGCCGGTTTGGGCTCTTTTCATGCAGAGTCAATTTAAAAATATTTTGACCAACTGACACATAAATTTATATGTTAAATTTAGGAATAGAAATATTTTCCTATAAATAAGAACTTTAGAAATTTTTTCCAAGTTAAAATTTTTTCATATGTTTCTTCACTTTAATAACGAAGAAAACATTTGCAGTCTTCGGAGTGAAATTTTACGTCAATAAGGTCAATCTTTACCTTGTAATTTTGAACTATAAATTTTCTAAAAAGACCTTTGTGTAATCTAAAGTTTTTGATTTTTCTTCTTAATAAAAAAAAAAAAATATTTTTCGTAAAGAAATTTCGATTTGGAAAAAAAATTAATTTTTTTCGAATATTTGAGATTTCTAAATGAAAATCTTTGAAATTTTGTTGGCACTTTTAAAAAATATTTTTTTTAATATCTCTCAAGAATTTGTCTACCCCTGCACTAAGAGAAATTCTTACAAAGGCCGAATTCGATCCACGCTAATGGACACCCTCATCGTTGAGATACAGACACTTCTTAGTAAACGTAGAGAGCTTTATGCCTTAACGTTATTTCATGATGTAGAAAAAATATGTTCAATGTCCTTCATAAAATGAAGCTAGAAGAAATAAGAAATAGAAGAACAAAAACATTAAAATACACAAATAGCGAAGGAAAAAATGGATATACTGTGATAAAAAGTATGCAGAAATCCAAAGGTAAATTAGCTATCTATATTGTAAGTCAAAATTTAATATTTCGGAAATGATAACACTATTTGGTAAAGATAACTAACTTTTACACTAATAAAAAGTCTGTGAAATTAGTTTATTAGTAGCTGCCACTTAAAACAGTTCAGAATACCTAAAACAGTTTATAAGTTAAAATAAATGAAATTTCACTTAAAAATGGTTCAATTAAATTTTCGTTTAAATCAAATGGTTTTTGTTATTTATTTCTAAACGTTATTCAAACAACTGACAAATCAATAAAAATTAATGATTATTCAGTTAAAAATATTTAAATGTTAGAATTTTACCTACAGATTCGATAAAAACAAATGTTGTTGCCATTTATTTGAAATTGTCTCAGTTTTCATGTTTTTGTTTGTTTTTTTTTGTAAGCAAAATTTAGACACGCAAATTAATAAAATATCGTTTGTGAATGGATTTACGTGTTAGAGGTTAATCACCACTGGGTCGATTGTCGACCGACGACAGCAAAAGTCGTCACGATTAATTTAAATTCAGCGACAATCGACCGTCGACATTTGTTGACGTTTAGAAAAAAAGGAAATCAAAACAAGAATATGGTTGTATTTGTTTCACCACAATTCTTCCCCAATTCAATTGGTCTTTCACTAATTCTTGTTGTTTTATATTTTATTGTATTTAATTTTGCTTTTTTGCCGTAAATTATGAATTTTAAATTTCAATTATATTTCTTCTGTCAAAAAAATAAATTTTTTGTAAACAAAATACGAATTTTTGCAGCTCTAATACGAATTTCTAACAACTCTGTTCTAATGGCAATCTTTAATTAGTTAAAAATATGGCAACAATTTGTGTGTATTAGTGTGTCGTCACGCAAATAGAATATATTCTATTCCGACGACAAATCGCCGGACGACATGGCGACATTTTGCTTCCCATACAAAATATATGAAAAAGCAACTCTCGTTGTCGTTGTCGACCCAGTTCTGATTAATCTCTTAACCCCTCAATTCATAAATGCTTTGTAAAGTTATAGCAGGTTTACAAAACGTCATTTTCATACAAAATTTTTTCAATAAACCTCCTATAATTTTACAAAGCGTTTATGAATTTAGGGGTAAGTTTGTAAATGTAGAAATAATTTAAATAAAAAAAAAAGAAATCAGTTTTTGATTCCTTTATATTAGGTTTGTACGACTACATTTCTAATAAAACTAGTAAAAGACAAAAAACATTGAAAAACTCGCAAGGATAGTAAACTAATAAAAGAAATTTACGAAAAACGTCCGCGGAGTGCAAACTTTAATGCGAATCATAAGATTTAATTAATTTAATAATGATTCACATAAAAAAGTATTAAATTTTATCGTTTGTTAAACAAAAAAAAAAACATATTAATAGTTTTTGCTGGGAGAAATTTTTCAAGTAAAAAATAGTGAAACTTCCCCTTAAATTGTTTACTAGGTTTTACTATTTTTTTTGTACTTGAACGGATTTTTGAGTAAAACTGGTTTATATTTTAATAAATATAAAGGAAACAAATAAACCACAAATTTCCGTTTTGTGGGTAAATTTTTACAAATGAGAAAAATTAATTAAACTAAAAAAATTGTTAAGTGGAAGTTAATTATTTGTTGAAATAAATATTTCTTTGAAAAATAAATTTATTGAACTAAAAACTGTAAACTACAATACGTAATAATGTCAGTGAATGTAATAGTAGAACAGAAAAAATAATTTGTTAATTATTCAAAATTTAAGTTATGTTTGAGTTAAATTTTAGTTTATTCAAAGTAACAACTTACAAAACTGGCAGGAATTTTGCTGATTATTTGTAAATAACATCATACAAAAATTTTTAGTTAAATTTTTGTAACCATTACATGGGACAATCCTAATTAATATTAGAATAAATTACTAAAGATTTTTTTCTAAAGCTCATTTCCAGAAAGAAGAATAAGAAAGACACAGATATGCCATGGTATATTTCGTTAAGAGGTGATGCTATGAGTCATAGCCTGTGTAGAGGGTTACCGGTTCGATTGCCGGTCATGACATACATAAAATAATTGTCCATATAGATACAAATCTTCTATATAAATACACATAAAATGTTGTTCGTTGGATATTTTTTTATGTTCATAAATAGTCCGAATAAGGTTTTTGGGAAAAGAAAATTTGTCCACGCCCACTTCTACGCCCACTTTTTCTGATATATCTAAAATTCCTATTTACTCTAAAATTTTTGTTTTGTTTTGTTTTTATTTTGCTTTTTTTTGGTGATCTTAATAATATTCCGAATAAGGTTATAAGGGAAAGAAAAATTGTCCGCTCCCACTTCTGCGCCAATTTTTCCGATATAAAAAAATTTTTCTTTGATCAATTGACACATAAACTAACCACTGATGAATATTTTGGTGAGAAGAAACTGCTGCAGTGTGGTGATTCCTTTTTGTCTGTTAATTATTTCAATAAAAATGGAAGATGACAAAGCAAATTGTGGTAAAAAAAATGTTGTTGTTGTTTTTGTTTTTTCTTTGATATTTTAAATGTTTAATAACGCTCTTAGACGAGAACAAGAAATTCTCATTGAGTTTGTAATTTAAGTTAACAAATATTTCCAAAATATTAAAAACGTCGAACTATGAATCGTCTTATAGACAAAAAAAAAATTTTGTCTCAAAGTGCGATTAAAGAAGAATTTTTTTAAATATAAAAAAATAAATCTAACAAATTTGAAAAAAATATTTAGTGTGATTGCTTTTGCCGCCAACAGAGGGCGCTAAACTCAGAGAATTTTATGCAAAAATAGCTTAAGAGAAAAATGGGTTTTAATTGTTTCACGAAAATAATTCTCAAAAATACATTTTTTTTAAAACTTGCTGGAAGATTTGTTTTTTAATTACTTCAATATATTTGTAGTTAAATTAAAATACGGATTTTAGGATATGTTTACAAAACAATTATTTTTTATTGCTCCGAAAAACACATTTTTTTTGTTGAAAATCCAAAAATTACTTAAGTTTGATGGAGTATAGAAAAATTATAAAAAATTAGATATTTTTTTTTTCCTTTTTTTGTAAGTTTTTATTATTATATAATAGATCATTAAAAAAATAATAACTATTTTTTACCACAATTTAAAAAAACTGGATTTTTTGAAATGCCGAAATTCATGATTTTTACACAAATATCACTCATTTAAGAGGGTTTAGTATTTAAACCATGTGAACCTTCCATTTTAGGTATATGATGTGTTGAGCGAACTTTTGTAAAACACTACGAGCAACATTTTTGTGGAACATTCTGACCCTCTAACTCTTCATTGAAAGGGAATTTTATGGCCCCTTTTTAAAAAGTGACAAAAAAGACCCATAAGTTGAAGAACTAGAGGGTTAAATTGTTCCACAAAAATGTTCCTCGTATTGGTTTACATAAGTTCGCTGAACACATCCTATACCTAAAATGAAAGATTCTAGGGACATATGAGCACCAATTATGAATAAGTACGAAATTAACCCTTAAACACATTTTAAGTTTTTACTTATTACTGGCACTTAAGTTAAATTTTCAATGCTGATATCTTCAAAGACTTATAGTAGAATTTCATGACAAATATTTTTGCGGAACATTTTAACCCTCCAACTCTTCAACTTACGGGTCGTTTTTGTCCGTTTTAAAAAGGGGCCAAAAAGTCCGTTTAATTGAAGAGTTAGAAGGTTAAAATGTTCCACAAGTATTCCTCGTAGTGTTCTACATAAGTTCGCTGAATATACCCTATGCCTAAAATGGAGGATTCACATGGTTTCCTATTTTAATCTTATTTAATTTTTTTTTGTTTTCGAAAAATCATTTTAAGCGTTTAAAACCCATTTTTTGTGAAAGGCATTTTTTTTTTATTATTAAATCGATTTTACCCAAATTTGGCGCAAATATGGCTTGATAATTTTTGCAGATTTTATAAAGATTTTAAAATAAAGGATATATGGCAGGACTAAGAGTCCTTGGTTCGATTTTGATAAAAATTGACACAAACGTTTCTAGTTTTACGTGTATCTCAATGGACACTTTATGTAATTTTACGTCCATTTATGTAGCTAATATAATATTTTTAAATTGCAGGACCTATGGGAGGTGGGCGTGTCCTTGTCCCGATATTTCTAAAAATTTAAATTTTTCATAACTAAGGGGTTCTATATCAGTAAACCAAATTTCAAAACTCTGCCTCCACTCCTTCTATTTTTGTCCAATCGTTATATGGGATCAAAGCACTGTGCGTCGTCCAATGACGATTTCCTTAGGCAAGAATGAAATCCGGATAGGGACATGCCTCAACAGATTAGTTTTCACGATTTTTTAAATACGTTTGGGATTTTAGCATATTTAATTTCTATAATAAAAATGTTTTCTTCTAATTCCTGTAAAGCAGCTTTCAAAAAATTATAAATTTTATAAGAGTTTTTTAATGCAAATTAAAATCTACCCCTTTGAAAACAGCAGTCTACTACATTTAGCAAATAATAACTGCAATATCACTAAACTTTTGTATACAGTCTGTTTTGCTGTTTCTTGTCTACTAATATTCAGGAAACATTTTTAGTGGTTATAGTAGTAAATTTAAATTTCTATTACCAAGTAACTGAAATTTAGTTCAAAGAAATATAATAAAAATTAGGTATATTAAACAATTTTATGTTTGCTGTTTTTATCTTGCAACCAAAACTCGCTAAATTCAACAAGGCAAGGTAAATTTTAGGCAATTTCAAGTAGCATTTTCTTTTATTTTTACAGCTTAATGTAATAGTTACTATACATTCTTAATAGTTACTAGGTTATCGTATGTTTTTTCTATCCAGCAACAATATTAGTTTAGTCGTAAAATATTTTTCTTAAAAATCTAACTACAGTCTGTGCATATTGTATGTAGTCTTAAAGGTGCAAAAATTTATAAAAATGCAAAAAAAATTTGCTAGTCTATAGGTAACAACGACAATGACAGCAGCACATTCATGTTGTATACGATTTAGTAGTAAAAGTACTAAGAATAATGTATTGCCTTGACTACAATTTTGGCTTAAAAAAAATCAAAAATGTGGAAAAAAACACGTTAAAGTTTTTCTATACCATCAAGTTTCTATATACATTTTTTTGGAAAACTAAAGTGTTGGTTGTAATTCTAAAAAAGAAATATTTTATTCAGAGCATCGACAGGTTGTATAAATGTAATGTACATTATGTAATTCGTTCAAATTAAAAAACTCCAATTATTATAGTTAAAGAAGTGAAAAGCTTAAAAAAAATGCAAAAGATATTAAGGTTTTAACTAAATATCTGACATTTTTAATCCCTGTTAACACTGTATTTTGTAACCTTAATTTCACATGGAACATGATATCTAGGGTATTCAATTAATAGAAAAAATTTTTAAAACGAATCCATTAATCGAACAAAATGTTATATACAATAATATAAATTTTTATTCTATTTTTAATAAAAAAAAAAAATAAAAAATAGCTGTGTTTTCGACTTAACTATATCCGTTAACTCAGAAAAAACTCAAAGTACACGAAAACGCTTTTGAGATGAAAACTAACACATAACTTTTCGTATGCGCGTTAACTTGCAACGTGGATAATTATCAACGTTGAAAACTCAACATTTATAGATTTTCGAAGACATAAACGTAGCGCTCTATAATACATTCAATTTTAAAATTGCCAATTTAGCCATTTTCTGGCTAGATCCATTTTAATTTTATCTAGCCATAAAAAATGGCTAGATTGAATCCAGCCGGAAGATTTAGCTATTTTATTTTGCCCTAGCCATTTTTTCTTTTAATATTTTACAGTTAATTTCATATAGAAGTGCTTGAATTTTTATGATTTTCAAAATTTTAGTACAAAATTTTCACTTTTTGAAACTTTTATTTGGGTTCACAGACATATGTAATTTTTACATTCGGTTTAAAATAACGTTTTTTGGAAAATCTTAATGAAAATATTTTAGAATTTCGGAAAACATTAAAATTTAAAGGTTCCGGAACCAGTTCCATGGAATCGGTTGCAGTGGAACCAGTTGTAGAATGGGTGTGGTTGGCTACCGATTGTAAAAAATTTTGCTGGGAAACTCGTAAGTTCCTTGTAAACCTTGAATAAATATAAACCATATTTTTTATGTATGGAGTTTGACATTAAACTCATAAATATACCAGGTTTACGCCGTTTACGACAAGAATACGAGTTTATATGAAAACCCCTAATATGTTTGTTACTTGATTCTTGAATTTCTTTCAATTAAATAATAAACACAATTGTGGAAATTCAAAGTAAATTTTAACAAGCGATGTTGCCAAGCGAGTTTATTGAAATTCAAAGCAAATATCGAATTTGTAAAATTTAATTTATATATTAATTAGGGATGTGCGATTAATCGATTAATCAAACAGTATGATTAATCAGAACTTTGATTAATCAATTAATTGATTAACTGAAAATTTAATTAATCAGAAATATGATTAATCGATTAATTTGAATTTTGATTAATCAAAACTTGAATAATTTGAAATTGTAACAAGGAAATTATATCCTTGTTTTGTGGCGATACTTTACATAGCTCCAAATAAAGAGAATAACAAAGGTTGTTTGCTCACTGGTCAGACTTGACCAACTCCATTCCTAAATTTAAAGTCTCTATATTGAACTGGCGTTAAAAAGCTTGGTCAATGGAGAAAAACAAGATATTATTCAATTATTCATAAATTTGATTAATCAAAATCATGATTAATTAATTAATCATTATTTTGAATAATCGAAATAACTGATTAATCGATTAATTATGTTTTTGATTAATCAAAACTATTGAATAATCGATTAATTGATTAATCAGAATTATGATTAATCAGGAAGTTTGATTAATCGATTAATCGCACATCCCTAATTTTAATTAAAAAACACCCTTTGATTAAAAAATACACATTTTTTTACAATTGAATATCATTTGAGGATATATTTTTAACTCAACAAAGAAAACACGAAAAAATGTAACACACCAAAAAATTATGCACACATTTACTTACAAATCGTATTAGTTGGATGTAATTTTGTTAAGAGGATTTTTTGGTTACTTTAAACTTTGGGGAGTACAGAATTCTCATTTATTTAAAGTGGGTATCAGTATAAACTCTGATAGTTTCCACATAAGTAATCAAACTTACTTTAATCATAACCTTTTATGGTTACGATCTTGCGTGGATACTGATGAGAGAAATTTTGGAAAACTAATACGCACAGTTTTTATTTAATAAAAATTAAAAACATCGAACTAGAGTCTGAAAATATCTGCTCTCATAGAGAAGTTTTGTTATTTTTTTGGCACCACCGTTATTCTTACCATTTATGTCCGGAACTTTCTGAAATTTGGACGTCTTAATCCCAACGTTAGCTTTAAATCTGTGCACAAAAGTTTCCAAAAATTGCAGGTACTGTGCCACTTCGCGACCAGATATGTTTGTAATCGCCCTCAATAGCTTCTCCATATGTTTGGTCTCGTTACTGGGTTTTCTCTCAATTGTCAGGCCTTCGTTGAACACAATGGATTATTTTAAATAGTTTCAATAATTTTTTTGTGCACTTTGATTCTCCATTGTAAGCTAATAAACCACTCGAATTTCTATTTTTAAATCTAACATATTTATGAAAGATATTTTCATCGAGAAAAATTATTTTAATTTAAATTACGCGTGTGTAATCAAGTTTTTTTGTTCATGAACGAACTAGTTCGATTCAACTATTCACTTTTGTAATGATATGAACTGAGCATCATTACTCGGCCTTGCAACAAATGTTTGTATATATCGGAGTTTAATCAATAAACAAAAAAGAACGAATTAAATGAACTAGTTCACTGACTAGAATTGACGATAATGACCGAGTCGGAAAGAACCAGTTGGGTTTCAACACATACATTTGTTGATTTTTAACAAACAAGATTGATTGAAAAAGTATTGGAAACTTGTCATATCAAGAAAATATTTATTTCATTTAATTAAAAATGTTATTAATTGGATACTGAATTCTAACAATTATTATTTGTCGTTAAAAATTTGGTGATATTTTTATCTGTGTAATGAAAGTTTTATCTTCATTACCATTTGTAATTGTAATTGTACAAAATCTGATTTTTTTTCCATTGCTTTGAAAACAAAAGCTCATTACTTTACTGAAAGCGAAATACGCTTGGGTGTTTTCTATAGTCGCGACTTTATGGGTCAAATTATTAATTTTCATATAAATTATTGTGGTTGAGAAAAACTTATGGGGCACTTTATAGTTTCAGATTTCAAAATTTAAGTTTATTCGTTATTTGGGATTTAAACGACGAATTCGCATACCATAATGCAAATTGAAGGACACTAAAAAAATATATATATAATTAGCTTTGTATAAAAGTCTATGTCTATTTGGAAATGACAATTCAAATTAATGAATTAAGGGTATGTATAGTTAATATTTTATTTGGTAAATTAATGTTTTTCGTTCGATTTGAGATCATAAATATTATATCTCTTTTTTAAAATTATTTTCAAATTAAAGAAAGATGATACAATTTTTACAAGTAAATTACAGAGAATAAAAAATTGAAAGAATTCGGTAAAGCCAGCAGGACAGAATACGTATTTTCAGCTTTCGCTACAAAGGCATCATTTGCCTTGATGGGTTAATCATTGATAATGGTCTACTTATGTTAAGTGGGAAATAAATAATAATACATTAACAAATCAACTAGATTTTCAACACCGAAATCTAGCAATGCTATTTTTATCCTTTGTTATTACTGTTTTTGCCTCGAACTTTAAAGCCTCAACCAGATAAACGCAGTGTCAACAGTATTTTACTGCAGTGCGACGTTTTGTCGATAAAGCAGGTCTTTGGTTTTTCTTTATTTGTCACTGCCGAAAAATTAAAAAAATTTCTAAATAAGCAAGAGCTGCCTTCAAAAGAAGTTCAAAAAGAACAGTTTGAACAGTTTTCGCGAAAATCAAGAACAAAGTTTGACAGCACTGGCACTTTAATTATCTGGTTTGGGCTTAATTCTTAAAGTATCGCATCTGGTTCTATTCAACTCTGTGTATGATAACACAGATTTATGTATGACAACGAACCGTTAAATTTAAATGTACATTATAACCATTTTTAAACTAGAACATAAATCCATGTTGATAGTAAACAATTAGACATTTAATTATATTTTTCACTGTATCTAGTGTGTTAAGATTAGGGTATTCCATCAATTGATCGTTATTCGATTAATCGAACAATTTTTATCAAAAATTGTTCGAATAATTTACAATGTCCAAATTTCGAATAACGAATAATTCGAATAATTTCATACGATTAATCGATTAATCGAAATTACAGAAATGTTTAAAAAATATAAATTTTTTATTAAAGTAAATGTGCTAAAACCTCAAAATTTTTTTTCAAAAGTTCTGCCAAATAACTTGCTGTAGGCTTGTACCTATCCGAATTTCATTCTGGCCTAAGAAAATAATTAAGAAACGATCTTTTAAAATTTATAGAAATATTTGTTAGCTTCAACTCAATGAGAATTTATGTTTTCAAGTAGGAGCGTTAATAAACATCTTAAATCCCAAAAAAAAAACAAAATAAATTATAATATTATCACAGTTTGCTTTGTCATCTTCCAAATTACTTTCCTGTTGTTGTGAATTATCTAGTAAAGTAGTGGTATCTATTTACGTATAATAAATTTTTAATTATTTTTTACGACTTTTTAAACGTTGACATTAAATGAAAGCATTAATAATTATTGTAATTAATGATTATTAAAATTATTAATTATAATTAATGCTCAATGTAATAAAGCTTGTTTAGTAATCACTTCTGGAACTAAGTTCAGAAGAATTTTTAAGCGGGTGTACTCCACTCTACAGATTAGAGTGTACCAAAATAGAGATGCTGATATTTGAACGGACTTGCATTTTATGAGTATTCTTATTGTTGTTAAATTTTCTGCATTATTCTATTATGTTATATATGTTGATTTTTGTTTTTGCAAAATTAGATAAAGAATTTTTAATTTAATTTTTTCGTTTCGCTAAAGGGAATGCGACAGCAAATAAAAAAAACCCCCAAAAAGAAACGAACAAATTAAATAAATATATAATAAAACTGGCATCCATTGCACAGTCAGTGGACAAATAAATGGAAATAAAAAAAATTCTTATGATTTTTGTCCTTCTTTAAGGTAACTTTTTTTTTTGTTAAAAGATTTTTCCCCAGTTTTTTGGTATTTTTATTAATTTTATTTCACTTTAACTTCATTCTAGGATAAATCTGCACTTTTCTTGTTCATATATTTTGAAATCCTTTGCTGAAACACTTCAATGGCCAACGTTTTGTAGCAATGTTTGCTTTTACAAGCACGTTAAAAAAAAAAAACAAAACGAAAAAGATTTCTTTTAATTTTATATTTACAAAGTGTCTTTCACTAAGCATTAAATAAAAAAAATGAAAAAATAAAGAAAAAAAAAACATTCAAACAGAAAAAAGTATGAGATAAAAATCTGATTTGAAAGAATATGTATAAAAAGAAGTAACCTACAGAGTTTTGAAGGAATTTAAACATTGCACAATATATTGTAGTATCTGAACAATTTCCTGAAATATTTTGCATTAATTACTTATTTTTATTTATTTTAAAATTAGTAACCAGGCCTCAAGAATTATATTTTCTTGTGTTTAGGGTTGGATGTCTTGATTGCACTTTTCAAAAAAATTTTAATTTTCATTTCAAATCCGATAACATAAACATTTTTAAAATTATCCGTTTTCGAGAAATCGGTTTTTTAAACTTTGTGTTAGATAGAACATTTTTTTTTGTATCACTTTTTAACAAAATTTTCAAGTCTGTGCCGCAAAATCATATTACTTCTTTAAAACTTATTAATTCGCAAGAAATTACATTTTATTTGAGTATCGCCATATAAGTTGATAGTCATGCATATTTCACCAGCACTGTAAGGATATTAAAATTTTTCTTTTTTAGTTTTAGTCTCATAAACAAAACACTTGTTAAGCAATTATGCCACTTTGTAAATACGCATTAAGTCGACATGTCAGTGAACATAAATTGGGTTTAAACTTTGAATTCTGCGGAGTAGTTTCCCAGCAAAATCCTTCATTACCAAATAAGTGGTTATATAATGAAACTAAAATTTTTTACTGCTTATAGTTCGGCGTCAGTACTAGTTATTTTTGTTAGACGAAGAAGTGTCTAGCTTACGCGAGACTACTTATTTAATTACAAAAATAATTTGATATTGGTAACTACTTATTTTTAAATCACTAATAATCCCAGTGTAGAAAATCATTACCAGATATGTGATTATGTAACTACATACTTGGTAATGGTAACTAGTTACTTTTGTTATTACATTTCTCATTACCTTTATATGGCGATGTCGCGAAAAATAATGAGTTGTCGTTACACATCAGCATACGAAAAATCAAAAAATATATCGTTACCTATGTGCTTACCAGTACTGACAAAAATAATGAGTCTAAAAATAGATTTTCTAAAAAATAAATTACATAAAAAAAAATATTTTTTATTGTATTTTTTTTTTTAATAAAATTTGCTGGTGCGGGAATCGAGCCTGGGTCTACAGATTGCCAGTCAACAGCTCTACCATCTGAGCTATATCGACATGTAATATTTTATAGATAATTGACCTGCTGCACACAAGTAAGCTTACTCGCCAACATACAAAAAATCAAAAAATATGTGGTTACATATATCCTTACCAGTGTTTAAAAAATATTGAGTCTAAAAATAGATTTCAAAAAATTTTCAAAAAAATCTAAAAAATTATTTTCTATTTGAAATAATGATAAAAATAAGTCATTATCAGTAACTCATTATTATATGTTTTAAAATAATACAGAAGGTAAGTGGGTGTCAATACTGGTAGTCCAAAAAATAATGATATGTCATTACCGTTTCTACACTGGGATGATATGATTAAGCCTTATTTCTTAACACCTTGTAAGCACTTATTTTTTAACTGCTTATTATCACCCGAATAACTACTTATTTTGTTAACTACTTATTTTATATATTTTTATAATGCAGCGGGTAAGCGGGTTCACAAATTTTGTGTGTTTTTTCCTGCAGCGAATATGGACAACTACTTACAAAAACGACCTTGTCAAACAAAAATAATGAGTTTTGACACCGATTACACTATGGAACATTTTTGGGATTATTGTCTGGGGGGTGAGAAATTCCAAGTCAGGGTGATGGTACTAGGTCAGTATAGTAAAACCCTCAAAGGGTTTGGCGTTCGTATGTGTCATTTTTTTTTATGACCTTTTAAATTTTTTCCTTATCTTGATGTTTTTTCGCTTAGTTGTAACTCGAGAACCACTTGTCCGATTTTGATGAAACAAATTTAGAAAAATTTAGAATTACAATTTCTTTAATCCGTTCATATAACATTTTTCTTTATAATCAACAGTTTTGCCGGTAAAAATAAATTTGTGGAGAAAAAAAATATTTTTTTGCCTAAAAATTAAAATTTTTTATGAATTTAAAAAAAAAAAATTTTAATTTTTAGGCAAAAAAATATTTTTTTTTTCTCCACAAATTTATTTTTACCGGCAAAACTGTTGATTATAAAGAAAAATGTTATATGAACGGATTAAAGAAATTGTAATTCTAAATTTTTCTAAATTTGTTTCATCAAAATCGGACAAGTGGTTCTCGAGTTACAACTAAGCGAAAAAACATCAAGATAAGGAAAAAATTTAAAAGGTCATAAAAAAAAATTACACATACGAACGCCAAACCCTTTGAGGGTTTTACTATACTGACCTAGTACCATCACCCTGACTTGGAATTTCTCACCCCCCAGATTGGCTGTTGTACTGTGTTATTTGTAGTAGACACTAATTCTGCTGCTCATTATTTGGATATTAGTAATGGGCACCCATTACTGAGATTTTGCTGGGTTGGAAATAAATATATATATAACAGAATTACGATATACATAGATTCGCATATCCTTGCTTAATACAATTTCTAATAAATTTTTAATTTATAACGAACACTAATGAATTTTACTCTTAGCTTTAACTTAATTTTATTTGAGCTTGAAATTTTTCACAAACACGACAACACTTGTCCCCTTTAAGTTTTTACACCTAATAGTTAGGCACGCCAAATTTTAGCCTGGATTAAAATGGTCCACTCTAAATATCCTTTGATTAGTATTAAATATTAAATTTGATTATTTTTGTTGAACATGTGCCAGGGAATTCTATATGTATTTACAAATTACCGTATATATATTAGGCATTAGGGTATTCAATCGATTAATCGTTATTCGATTAATCGAACAATTTTTCGCAAACCTAGTAGGCATCTTTCTCTACTTATTTTCGAATACTTCGCAAAATACTTTATTTTTTCGAAACAAAAATTTTTAATTGTTTTCAAGAGACCTTTTTTTTGAAGAATTCCACTTTTTCTCTCTATGTTAAAAAAGTCAGATAATAAGTTTAGTAGGAAAGTTCTAAAAGTGTTGTCCTAAAATGCATATAAGTTATATTTTTCCATTTCCTCAATAATTGAAAGGAGTTGTATTTTACTTTTTAACTTTTCATACCATGTGACAAAATATTTTGCGACTTGGAACCCCAAAACTTTAATAAAAATTTCAAAAGTCACAAATTTTTCACATTCATTGGATAGCTACAATTTCATAAGGCCAAAGTAACATTTCCAAATGGATTTTTCTTCTTTTTTTGTGGAGAAATATATACAAAGCCGCAGATGCACAATTACTCAGCCCCCTTTTTAAATGTTTACAAGACACAAAAAAAAACGCGTAAAAATAAAAATAGTTAATTTTATATTTGATTTTTTTTTTATCGTAGAAGCCCAAAATTTACCAATAAAACCAGTTCTAAAATCATGGTTTAATACTTTGTTTTGCATTTCATCTGATAGTAGTAGTAGACCGTACCTCAAAAAAAAAGTTCGCCGTACACAGTCCAATCTAAATTATTTTTGCAAGGTTTCAAAAAAAAAATTGTTTTTTTTTGCCGAACATAGGAGTCGCCATTTTAAATTTTTCGTTATATCTTCGGCATTTACATTCGGATCTTAAAGTATGACCTCCAATATCCCGTTCTAGTATATACCCACCAGATCTCAGTTGCTACGACCCTAATGTACCACCCTAATGTCAGAAAATTAAAGCTCGCAAAAAATCATTAAACTTTTGCTAATGAAGTTTTTCAAAAAACCCAGCCGAATTTTTCTTTTCTTTTTCGGTTGCCGAACGTAGGGGTCGCCTTTTAAAATTTTTTTTCATTGGATTTTTCCTCTATTTGCAAAAAATTTGATATATAACCGGCAAAAAAATTGATATATAACACTTTAAAATGCTGAAGCTATAACCAAAAATTGAAAAAGGCGTTCGGCAAAAAAAAATTTTTTTTTTTGGAATTGCCTTGCAAAAATACTTTATATTTGAAGGTGTATCGCGCACTTTTTTATTTTTCCCTGTAAGATGGTACGGTCTAATGTTCTGTTAACCATGTGTTAATGTTATATTTTCGGATGGGTATTGGGACTATTTTGTTAATATGATATTGTAAAAATTTTTTTTATTTTAGGACACTTAATGTATTAGAACGACTGTAAAAACCACTATGTGACGCGCAAAATAGAAAGGGACCTAAGGGTAAAAACCGGTTTTGTTCAGGAGAGCCATTTTAAAGATTTAAATACGTGTATCTTTGGTGTACCATCACTGAGCGTGTTGGTATTGGTCTCATTTGAAAGCGACACATCTCATGATGTCAGGAACGTGTTGGTCAACCTTGAAAACACGCGTAGGTCGTCCCTACCTCTTGTTTTGTGTAGTTGGTTTTTACTGTTTTCTACCTAGCGCGCTGTTTCCATGAGTTTTGCTCGCGGTTTTTCGAATCCAGCTTTATTTTCTGAAATTATTAATTGTGAATAATAAATACTCATTTATAATTCTTTTAAATCGTGAATATCACTCTGTTAGTACGAACATTTTTTCACATAACCTTATTATGTTATTCGCATAAATAATTTAAAACTGACAACATTCTTACTGTTTGTTTTAGGATGAAATGGTGGACGAATCCCTTTCTATTTGCGCTTAGAATCGTCGACTTCACTTTCATAAAACGCGCATATCTCTGGAAGTGAACACTTTTGGGGCATGGGATCGGTCTCATTCGATGCTCAGATGTTGCCCACATCAAAAAAAAAAAATTGATTTTTTTACCCTTAGGTCCCTTTCTCTATGCGCTGTCACATATATTAATCCTTATTTAGTTTAAGTGGCGACGTCTATTTTTTTCGATATTCATTCATATTCAAATACCAAATTCCTCATTTGCAAATGTCGACAGTTTCTGACATGCTGCTAATCAAAAAAGTATCAAAAAATTGTCAATTTTCTTCCGCATATTTTAGGCCCTCGATTTACTTTCTCTATCACATACCCGAATTTGGTGAAAATCGGAGACCATCGGAGCAGTGTTACCAATTAAGGTATTTTATGGCTAGATTTAGCCATTTTTCAATACGTTTAGCGAAAAAAATTTGATTTAGACATTAGCCATATTTTAGCCATTCTTAGAAGGTATTCAGGCATTTTTTAGCCAGTTTTCGTTTGTGTACAAAATATAATTTTTGAGAGTGAATTTATAGAAAAATTAATGAATTTAGTTCAATCTTCCAAAAAAGTTTCTTTAAAATAAATAAATATGCTAAAATTCCAAATCTTAGTTAACAAATTGTGAACAATAATCGGTTGAAGACACACCCCTATCCGTTTGATCTATCAGTTTGTCAATGTACCTAAAAATCGAACTTAAAAATGCGACTAAGAAAGAAAAATAATCAAATAAAAATATAATAAAAAATATGCACCAAAAACTTCTACATTTGCAAAAATAACGAACTCTAATACATAAATTAACACATAATTATATGTAATTTAGTTATTTTGCAAATAGACACAGAACTGTAAGCTTTTCCATAGACAAATAGGGGTTTTCAGAATTTTTATTTTAAAAATAAAGAGAAAAAAAAAAATATTTTGATTGAATCCAAATATGAAAACATTTCAAATTTATTTTTTTACAAATTAAAAATGATACTACACAGAAAGAATTTACAAAATTCTAATTAAATTTTTAAACACCTTTCTCATACCAAATTTGTAAATACAAAAAAAAAACTTTTTAAAAAGGCACCAACAAAGAATTTTGTAAATCCAAAAAAAAAATTGTTTTTTTTTTTGTAACTTTGAATTTTTATTTTTAAACAATTTTTGTATGAAAGATAACAATTTACAAACGAGTTACAAATATTTCAAACAAAAAAATTGTTGGAAATAAAATTTCAATTTCAAAGAAAATGTGATTGCTTTTACAAATTCGCATTGTTGGTGCCTACTGTTTTTTCTGTGTAAAAATTAAAAATATGCTCATATGTATATGCACTAAAAAGCACAAAATATGCGTTTGAAGTCAAAAAATACAAAAACATGCATTTTTTTTGAAAATATCTAAAAATCGATGCAATTTTGTTTTAAATTTGAGGAATTGGATAAATATTTTGCTTTAAACTATCGAGAAAAAACATGCATTTGCATGGAATTCCTTGCCCTGCTAATAATAAATATTTAGTTAATTTTATAATCGAATTTAAAATCGAACTTTCACTCCAAAATTTTTTAATCGAGTGAACTAGAACCGATTGAATTACCAAACTTTTAAAATGATGAAAAATGATTGAAGTCTTTAAAATTTAATTGATTGAGAATAACTAAGACTTCATTCGATGTGTAGAACTGCAGTTGGAGAATTCAATCATTCCATAATCAATCAGAATTGAACATGAAATAAGGGATTGAAGTCTTTAGAAGCTCTGGTCAGATGAAATGCCAAATATCAAAAATGAAAATTGCTAGAGAGGGAAATTCATTTCTTTCCAGAAATGTACATAGTTGGAGACTCTATTATATGTACACAGAAAAAAGTATCACAAAATTTTAAGTAATTAAAAAAAATTGTTGGCTTTTTACTTAGATATCTAACAATTTTTTTATTAAATGTTTGTAAATTGTATCAAAAATATCAAAAAAATAGCCTTCGAATTTTTTGAAACAAAAAAAAAAAACAAATCATTTATTTTTTGTTTTCAATTGCTCAAATGTTTGTAAATTGTAACAAAAATTTCAAAAAAGTATTTTTTTTTTGTCAATACGACAACATAAAGCGAATAATTGTTTTAATATAACAAACTCGTTGTTGAATTTTATTTTTTTATTTTTAACAAATACAAACAAGTTACAAAAAAAAATTATTGTATTTACAAAACACATTGTTAAAAAAAAATTGATTTTATTTTTAACAAATTACAAAAAAGTTACAAAAAGGGATTTGTATATACAAATTCCATTGTTGGTGCCTTTTTAAAAAATTTTTTGTTTGTTTATGCAAAAAAGGTGTTGAACATTACAAACAGAATTTTGTAAATTTTTTCTGTGTAATATATTATAGTTTTCTATTCCCATAGAGTGAAATATTTCCAACTGGTAAAACAAAAATTAGTGTATTCATTCTTTTAAAATCTGAAAACACCAAACACATTTAGTCCTAGTTGACAGGGTATTAAAGAGTTTTCCTTTTTCTTGGTGTTACAAATACTTTTACAACTTTTAAAGGTAAACTGCAGTGTCAAAATTTTCTATATTAAAAAAAAAACTTTCAGTTCAGTTGAGGGGGAGACAAAAAAAAAAGAAAAAAACAAACGTTTAAGAAACATTTTATTTTCAAGTAGTTCTTATTTCAAACATTGACAGTTTTGTAGGTTGTTCTAATTTCATTTCAGTTTTTTGTTTCACTTTTCAATTGTCTATAAAGCTTTTATCTTTTGTTTCATCATCGTCAACATCAGAGGATATTATCAGGTATCAGCAGTTATGACCATGTTTCCCTGCCATAAAAGGTGCGGCTACTGTTAACGTTGCTTTTTTTTGCCTCTTTTGTAGTTTTTTTTTTTTTTTTTGATATTTTAAACATTTTTGTTTGTTTTTAATTAATTGCACGCGTTTGTTTAGCCAGTCATTTACTAAGTTTAACAACAGGATTTTGAGCATGTTTTGTTTGTAGGATTTTGCTAGAAAATTTAAATTTGATTTTGTTATTTTAGTTTTTACTTTATTTGCTTAATTTAAATTTTATCTGCGTGTCTAGTATATATTTGGATTTTATTTGGTGGGCTTAGGTAGAATTTTTTTTTATTATGTGATTTTATTTGAGATACGATTTTATTTCAGATTCTTTTAATAAAGTTAATGGTTTTAAAACTATTCGTTTGTGCTAAGATAATCTAATTTATTTTGAATGTTTTAATATGGATTGTTGTTAAAAATACACCTACATATGTATATAAAGACATTTCTGAAAGAAATACATTTGTTGATCTTGAATTCAAAATTTATTACGTGACTTTTTTACAAGTTTTTAGCTATTAAATTAATATGGCACGATGAATATGATAACATACTTTAAGGAGCACGAAAGTTTATTACTGAAAAAACTTACAATAGTTGTGTTCCCGTGCCTTTTGGGTAAATTTCGGAAAAATATGGGTAAGTACAAATTCCCCAAACACAGGAACGCAAAAAAAAAACACTTTTCTAAGCCCATTACAATATAAAATTCTTTATTTAACCATTTCACTACCTGGTATATACTAACGGGTAAAAGGCAATTTGAATGCCTGCTTTCGATATATAAACTATTGCTGCCAGTTTGACTAGATTTATACATGATCTGGTAAATACAGTTGTGTTTTCTACTTAACTATATCAGTTAACTCATAAAAAAAACCAAAGTGCACAAAAATGTATTTTAGGTGGATACTTTCACATTACTTTTCTTATGCAGGTTAACTTTTAACGTGCATAATTATCAATGTTGGAAACTCAACGTTAAAACATTATATAAACATAATTAATTATAAGTTAGAAATGCTGTTTTTAATAATTTCACTTAAAAAAGTTTTTATCAGAGAGCATATTTAAAGTTTTAACACATATTTCGCATAAAATTAATATGATTTCGATGTACAATTTCGTAACGTTTTACTTTTGCTTCTTCAGGTTTTTTGCGTTTTCGTAAATTCTAAAATGTTAAAAAAAGACTTTTTGTGGTAAATTCGTGTTCCAACTGCTAAATTTTGATATAAGTTGCCATTTGTAGTTAAAAAAGAGAAGATCGGCGATCACAATTTAAAATTTTAATTTATCAGAAAAAATTACGTTTTGCTAATCAATAAGAAAATTGTCGAATTTACCAACAAAAAGCGATTTAAATGTAAATTTTTTTAAGTGAAATAGTTAGCGACACTTTAGGGAATACATACCAAGCACTATTGAAAAGCTTTTATGAGTTTAAGCTGCTCTAAATATCAATTCCACTTTGGTTTTTGAAAGTGGAATGAAAACGATTCTTTTTTGCGTTTTTCGTTTTGTGGAGAAACTTTTAACGTTTTAAGTACCACTATTAAGCCTATATCATACTCGATACTTACCAGAACGTTTCATTTTGTATACAAAATTATCAGTAGCATCCTAAACTGTAAATTCAGGAGGAAAAAATTTGTTTTCGATCACTTTAGGAAAAAAATTGCGGAAGTGAAATTGCGAAATCAAAGCAATTCCGTAAAAAACCTGTGACATGCCTGAATATTACGATATTATGTTTGCATTCCACAAACATAATAATAATAATAAAATAAAATTATAAATATATCTTTGTTCAGGTGCGAAAATATGACTCACATACAAATAAGGCATTATTTTTCTGGAAATATATTAACAATAGCAATAAAAATAAAAAAAAAAAATTTTAAGTACCCGAGTAAAAATAGTTATATAGGAAATTATATAATTTAATATGGACTAATATGTTTATATATAGTCAAGTTTAACACTATATCTTTGCGGATATAATTATGTATAGCTTTGAGTTTTTCAAAAATTTCTTATATGATCCCGGTGAAAAATTTCCATATATGAACATTTATGGTTCAACCATATATGTATGGATCCGAAAAATGAGGTAACACCTAAGTATATGTTCATATATGGACATATATGAACATATACATTTATTAAATATATGCGAATACATGCGAACGTTGCTGTCCTTTATTATAAGGTTGTACGATAGATATAAATTTATGTATGACATTCAAATTAGGCGCTACATATGTTCCTTTTTTTATTAAGGCATTAAATATTATTCCATATTTATCCAAATATGAGTTCCTTTTACATATATGGAAAAATGTATTCTTCGAAATATGTTCATATACAAGTCCCTTTTGCATAAATTGAATAACATATACTTTCATATTTGTCCATATATGAGTGCCATTTCCATATATGAAATAAAAGATGCTTCCATATATGTCTGTATATGAAATTTTTTACATATATGGAATCACATATACTTCCATATATGTTCATATAAAATCCATATATGTTCATAAAAAATCCATATTTGTTCATATGTGTCGATACATAAACCATATATGAACATGTTTGAGCGTATATTAACATTTTTCACCGGGATGTCATATATAGATCAGTATAAATATACATGTCCCCATATACATTTATATGTGCCATATCTATTTACATATGCTATGACAATTTTAATACATCGTCATATATAATTAAAAATGGCTTTATCGGAAAATATATAAAGTTTTATATAGCTCAATGTTTAATTTTTTTTCTAATTTGTTTTAGATATGTTTAAGTATAGCGCAATGTAAAAAAATTCTATGTTTTTTGAGATATATTTATGTATGATTTCAAAATATAAAAGGCGTACTCATTACAACTCCTAAATTCCTTGTAAACCTTGTATAAATACAAGCCATATTTTTATGTATGGAATTTGACATTAAACTCATACACATACCAGAATTATACAGTTTACGGGTAGAATACAAGTTTATATGAGAAGGCTTAAAATGCTTGGTTACAATTATGTACAACTTCTTCTAAATTTTTATTTAAATTTTTAATTCTAAACTTAAGGGTATTATTTTTCAGTACTTTTTAATAGTTTTTGTTTTGATCTTGAAGTATGAAGCGTTATATAATTATGTCTTTCTACATCAAATTAGATATAATTATATCGGGTCAAAATCCGGATAAGATTCTATATGATTCAATATATTTAGATCTTATCCGATATAATTTTATCCACCATTTTTCGGATCATAGCAGATCTCCAATTATATTAAATAAGATATCATTACATATAACATCATATTATTTTTTTTACCCGGGTATATTTTATGTATGTAAGCAATTGCCTGGAAACATATCACTGTAAGACAAATGGTAGGGGTCAGTGATCGGGAAGGGTTCAAACTACCGGGAAAAGTTATATCGGTAAAAAAGAAGTTATATGTGTCCCGGCGTTTCGCTGGGTCACCCATAGGAATCGAGATATATCGATTTGACCTTTGGTGGTTTTTTTTTGACATAACTCGAGAACTACTAGTCCGATTTTGCTCAAACAATTTTAAAAAAATTAAAAATTACAATTCCTTTAATCTGTTCATATAACGTTTTTCTATATACTCAACAGTTTTGCCGGTAAAAATAAATGTATGAAGAAAAAAATATTTTTTGCCTAAAATATTAAAAAAAAGTAATAAACAAAAGGTTATTGATTTTTATGGTAGCGGTAACAAACATTTATTTTTACCGGCAAAACTGTTGAGTATATAGAAAAACGTTATATGAGCAGATTAAAGGAATTGTAATTTTTAATTTTCTTAAAATTGTTTGAGCAAAATCGGACAAGTGGTTCTCGAGTTATGTCAAAAAAAAGATATATCTCGATTCCTAGGGGTGATCCAGAGAAACGCCGGGACACGCATAACTTGTTTTTGACCGATATAACATTTCCCGTTGGTTTCATCCCATCCCGATTTTGACTGTCGCATAGTGTATTCAACTATGGGTCATATGAATAAAACTTAGCACTTACTTCGAAGTAATTACTTTGGGCTTAGGAATGGCTTTTAACTCTAAATTTACCAATTGGCTGGTAGAATAGCATGAAATGTAAACGAAAATAAATTTTTAGTCTACTCCCAAGTAGACTAGATTTGTGAAGTAATTGCTTAAAAACCCCTGTATTTCCCCCTATTAGTAATATCTATTTTTTATTCATATGAGCCAATGTATAAAAGTTACTTCTTTCAATATGTTAAAAAAAAAGTATTAATCATACCTCAAATCATCCCCAAGCTATATTTTTGAAAATCTCAGCTGACATACAATAAGCTGTAAATAAAAGAAATAAATGTTAATTATTTATAGAGGAAATTTTAAGTTGTAAATTAGAGAAAGGACCCAGCACAAAATTGTTATGATTTCAGAAGCACTGCAGAACAAGAAGCGCAATTTTTATGAACGCTGGATTTTTTTTTTCATTGTAAAAGTGCACTTGAAGAAGGCAGAGTGTGCTGATGTTGTATTCTTGTTGTAATTTATTGCTTATAATTAGGACATCGCGAACAAAAATCATGTCATAAATATAACCACAATATAAGAAGCTGATTCTAAAAATGCAACAAAAATGCGCAATGCAATGCATTACACACAAAAAAATATTGGTCAACTTTTTTCAATTAAAACGATTTGTTAAATTATTTCAAAAGGTGTCAATTAAAAATTAATACAATCGATTAAATAATTGCTCAAAACTACAATTTGCTTGGCATTTTTTTTCTATCGTTCAAAAGCATTTCATAAAACAAGAGAAAAACATCAGCACATTGTTGTTGTGTTTCGTTTGTTTTATTTATGTAGTTGTTTTTATAAATGTTTATGTATTAGTAACTGATATTTTAAATTATTTTTGATCAAATTTTATAAATTCTCGTTGAGTTTATTATTTTATTTAGTTAAATATTTTAATGCTACCATACTAAATCTGATTATTCATTTATTCTAGAACATTACTGTAAAATAGTAATGTAATTTTTGAAATTTTATTTAAAATAATAAAAATTTTTTAAAGAAAAAAATCGCAAAAAAATAAACTATAAATTATTTTAAAAAAAATATATTTTATTCAGTTTTCAAAAAAAATTTTGACAGATTCCTTATGCTTCAGAAAAAAGAACAAAATTAATTTCTGCGAGAGAACTTTTCACATAAGTATAAATAAATCTATCTATCAACTGAATGGAAATTGCATGCACGTTTTCTTTTAATAAAATTCAATGTTATAAAATTCAAGCTAAAAATAAAGAAATATATTTTTTTTATAGTTGGCATGACAACTACCACTTTATCCAGCTGATTAGAGTCTTATTTAGAATTTACACAATATTGATCAATTTTTAATCCAATGAATTAATTTTTAATCAAATACATATAAAAAAACCAATAAAAATCCTAATCAAATATATCACTATTTTATTGAAAATTTATTCAATTAAAGAGCTACAAATTTTTAATTGAATGGACAATTTTTATGATTGGAGGAATTTCAACGATAAAATTTATTGAATAGGCGGTTTTTATGATTGAATTTAGTTTTTATTTTTTTGTGTGTTAGTTGCGGATATATGATATGATTCGCGGTTCCTCAATTAGAAGATATACAATAGTTCGGCAGTGCACTTAGATAAGTTTGTCTGCTGAAAATTGAAGTGAAAGCCAAGGTATATTCATTTATTTACCTTTGAAATAACTAAAAATGTGGTTATTTTCAACTGCTGAAAAATAACCGACAAATTTAATAAACTAACAATGTCATCAAAAGTAATTGAGAAATTTTAACTATAAACGTTTCAAAACAACTAAATAAATACTATTTCTTATAACGATTTATTTATATTTTTCATAGGAAAACAATTGTAATTACAGTTAAAAACCACAACTACTGATTACTACCCAAACAGTTGTTATATAATAACTGGAAAACTTTTTTGAGTGTATTTCAAAGACTATAACTCTTGTTTGCTGGGTTCTATGATACATAGGTATACTTTAAATAAAATAAACATTTCTTAAATTACCATAATATCATTAATAAAATTTTTATATAAATTAAATATACGATTGTGGTTAACAAACATTTGCCAAAATCCACAAGAAGAAAAAAAGAAAAAATCTACCAGAGGAAGGAAGATAAATTTGAGTTTTTGTAAAACGCATTTAAAACAACTTGATTTTGAATATAAAATGAAATTAATAATGATTCTCATTGTGTGTTTAGCTACAACATTACAAAATGTGAAAAATCGGATTTATCTATGTGTGAGTAAAAAGAAATGTAAAATCATTTATATTGTTGGCAAAAGAACGAGTACAGATACAAAATGTATTCGTTTTCATAGTGTACACAAATGTAACATACATTTTAAAGTTTTCGTTTAGTTTATAAAAAAAAAAGAAGAATATATATTTATGTGTAAATTCACAAATACTTTATAAATTTAAAAATATTTGTTAATTTACATATTAGAATTTTACTTAACAAATTTTGTATGAAAAATTTGTTTTGTAAACCTGCTATAACTTTAATAAATGTTTATAAATTTAAGCTTTAATCTACAGGGTTGTTCTCATTGGGTTTATACAGCCCAAGAGCAGAAATCGTAACAAATGTTTCTGAAAATGTTGCTTTAACGTTTAAGACAAAAATCGTTCTGAGGGGCAATTCTGTAACTTTTTGTTGGAGATTGCCACTACTGGCCCTAAATAAGTTTAAGGTGGAAATTAAGCATTTTTAACACTTTTAAAAGTATCAAAATATCGGAGACATTGGTAGCATTCGGCAGAGAAAACTTAAACTGATACCGGTGACTTGTAGCGCTTTGTGATTACTTACTCTGCTGAACGATGTTTTCTTTGTTTTGTTTTTAAATACATTTTTTCTATATTTTCCTTTGATTTTTTAAATTTTTTGTTTTTGAATTATATTTGTATGTTTTTATTTATCAATCATACAAAACAAAAAGTTTTAAAAAACAACAACAACAAATGTATCACTATTTGATCAAAAGTAGCAAACATTTTTTACGCTACCAAAATATGACAGCGCTACCTGAGCGCTCAGACTGAGCGGTTAGTGATCAAGTCGTTCAGCAGATAGTTTTACAACTGTTGTAGAACTGTTGACTGTCAAATTGTATCTGCCGAACGCACCCATTAAGTACTAAATTTTAAAATGGTAGAGCAAAATTTTTGTTTAACAAAAGCATAAAAAACTAATTCTGAAAATGCGAAATTACCTATTTACTAAAAAAAAGTAAGTGTATTATATTCGATCAGGGCTAATCTTTTGTACCCTCTATCCACCAAAGGCAGTGAAAACTATACATTTTTTCTCGATATTAAAATTTAACTTTATTACACATTTAGTTAAATTTTAATATAACAACATGGATTTGAGGTTTTACAAATACAATTAAAATTAAGAAAGTCATAAATAATTTTCTTAAAACCATAACATTATACAAGGCTTCATCCACTCGCTTGCATAACATAGTGATTACAAACATACTTTTGTATTTAATCGTATGCATACATGTACATGTAAACCCGAATAACAGCTTGAGATACAAGTGAAGTTAACTTAAATTGGTTTTGTATGAAAAAAAATATATTATAAACTCCCCAATCCACTAGTAAATACTATTACTAATACAACTAAATAAACATACGACTACAAGAAAATAGTAGTGTAGAAAATACTTTCAAAATATAGAAATAGTAGTCGTAAAATCGAACAATAGCTGTGTTCGTGTGGCAAGCTATCAACGTTGGCTTATGTCACTTCCATATAAATTAGACATTAGTAAAGTTAAGAGTTAACACTAAACTTTGGCTAATGTCAAATTTATATGAGAATGACATAAGCTAACGTTGATAGCTTGCCGCACAAACACAGCTAATATTTGTTTCGAGCTCAGAATGTACAAGTTTAACGTGACTATTCCTACTAAAAGTCTGTGATTCTTTGTTGTGACTGTATTGTCACAATAAATTATATTTATTCAAATTTTTGTTCGAAAACTTCAAAAAAGTTAAGACCTGGTATCGACACAATCATAATATTGACAAATAAATTTTAAATTTTTTGAATTTTATTGTTGCTTTGTATGAAAAGTTATGACTCTCAGTTTTAAAAACGGTCGCAATAAGTCACAAGTAGGAATAGGCACCTAAGTTCAAGTATTTGAAAGATTCGTTGAAACCAATTTTAGATGCCTCTGATTTCTCAAGTTTTTGAATTGAGAGAAATTATTGACAGAATTAGGTAGGCTATACCTAAAAATTAGGGCATGAAAAGTTATAGGTTGTAAGGTTGCCATTTATATGTAGACCATGTTCTTTATACAAAAACTTGAAAACTCTCAAAAAGTGACATTTTGAAAAAGGGAAGAAAAATGACAACTTTTTATAGAAAAGAATACGTCATATGATATAACTGCTTTTTCCAGATACGCAAAAAGGCAACATTTTTTCAGAAAAGAAAACGGCATAAGATACTTGTTTTTTTCAGGCAGGAGCACTTTCAAAACAATTCCGTTGTGACAACTGAACTGATTCGGGTACTGCAACCTTGTCATTCGATAAATTACGAGGTTGCTGCAACCGAATCATTCGGCTGGAAACAATTCGGTTGTCACCAGGGATTTGTTTTTAAAGTGCTCCGGCCTAAAAAAACACATGTATTCTATGCCGTTTTCTTTACTCAAAAATACTGTCTTTTTGCGCACCTGAAAAAAGGTGTATTTTATGACGTCTTCTTTTTTAACAAAAGGTTGGACAGAAAAAATTCACTTTGTTACAAAATGTATTGTACTGCACACACAGAAACCAATTCGGTTAGAAAACCATCATCACTATCATAATTTTTTTAAAAAAGTATAATTTTATTTACAAGAACACAAAGTTTACGGTCCCATTCAATATTTTGTATTACACTGTGAGACAAATGGTAGGGGTCAGTGATCGGGAAGGGTTCAAACTACCGGGGAAAGTTATATCGGTAAAAAAGAAGTTATACGTGTCCCGGCGTTTCGCTGGGTCACCCCTAGGAATTGAGATATATCGATTTGACTTTTGCTGATCTTTTTTTTTTGACATAACTCGAGAACCACCGATTTTGCTCAAACAATTTTAAAAAAATTAAAAATTACAATTCCTTTAATCTGTTCATATAACGTTTTTCTATATACTCAACAGTTTTGCCGGTAAAAATAAATGTATGAAGAAAAAAATATTTTTTGCCTAAAATATTAAAAAAAAGTAATAAACAAAAGGTTATTGATTTTTATGGTAGCGGTAACAAACATTTATTTTTACCGGCAAAACTGTTGAGTATATAGAAAACCGTTATATAAACAGATTAAAGGAATTGTAATTTTTAATTTTTTTAAAATTGTTTGAGCAAAATCGGTGGTTCTCGAGTTATGTCAAAAAAAAGATATATCTCGATTCCTAGGGGTGACCCAGCGAAACGCCGGGACACGTATAACTTGTTTTTGAGCGATATAACATTTCCCGTTGGTTTCATCCCATCCCGATTTTGACTGTCGCATAGTGTTATTAATACAATTTTTGCAGCAACAACCAAATATTTCTTTTTACCCAACTCAAAGTGGTGTTTGCAACCAATTTTGATGAAATTCAAATTATCAGTAAGGATTCGGTATCCACAATTACGTAAAACACAAGTAAATGTATCAAAGGAATTAAATATGCTAAAAATCCCAAACGTATTTAACAAATTGTGAAAAATAATCCGCTGCAGGCATGTCCCTATCCGGATTTCATTCTTGCCTAATTTTTCTACTCAATTAGTTGGTTGGCAAAATCATAAGACAGTAATTTCAATCGAATTCAAATATTAAACTTCTCAATTTGGAATTAAGTACCAACTTTTGGTTATGCTTACTTCAAATATTTTCTTAATAGTGTATTTAGACTGGGTAAAAACTAGTAATTTTTGGCCATTTTTAGTTTTTGAGCCGAAAACTACAAAATTAATTTAGTTTTTCCATATAATTTTGATACAAATTGAAAACCAAATTCTACCTGGTTTTTTGCCAAAAACCAAGTAAAAATATCTGAAATGTGCATTTTTGATACACCTGGTATCATTTATAGTTGAATTTCGATGCACCCTGTTACAACGAATATAGTGTCAAAAAAATATTTTTTAGAGTGTTGGGGTCCAATTTGTTTCCTTTCTATATAAAACTAATAAATATGAAGTTTGGGGGCAATCGAACAAAGAAAAGTCGAGGCGGAAAACGATTGAAATTTCAAGAGTGTTTATATGGGAAAAATATGACTTTTTTCAGCTTTTAGGAAAATTTTGTTCTATAATTTAATTTTTTCAACTACTTGTGTTATGAATGGATTCAAAATCGCTTAAGAACTCGCCAAGAAATAGCAAATGCCCCGGACCAATTTTATTCCAAAAAACACTAGGTCATGAAATTTTATGGCACTTTTTTAATTTTTCAAAAATTGATTAAAGCAATAATTGTTTTTTGCTCTCTATACTTATAAATATTCAGATATGAAATATTGTTTTATTACCTGTCTGTTAACAATGGCAATAAGCCAAAAAACGCATACATTTTTTGGCATAATTTTCAAAACTCCATTTTTGATTTTTAAAAAATTTTCTTAAACAAATTTAAAAAAAAAATGGATTTTGCACTTCAAGGGCTTGTTAAATACATCCTAGAGATAAAGTATGCCAATTTTGTGGTAAATCCCTTAATTGACCTGTCGGTGACAAGCTGTTATTTTTTGTGGATTTCGAGAAAAGTGTGATTTTTATAAAAAAATTAAGTAAATTTAATATTTTTAAGTACTTTGTATCAAAAATAAATCAATTTTGTACTTTTAAATATTATATTTCATCATAATAGCTTAGCGGTTTGGAAAAAATAATACGACCTCATTAGCCCATTTGGACATGGGGTCACAAATGACCCTAAGCTAATAAAGGACAATTTATTAAGAAAACGCAAGTATTTTGTAACTACTGTTGAATTTTTAGAAGTGATGATCAAAATATAATAGACAAATGTGCAGATCTTCCATACTAAAAATTTGGAATAAATCGAACAACGTTAACCCATTCCTTGCCAGGGACAAGCTTTAAATTTTTGGGACCATGTGAGTAAGCGAAGCAAATTTCATTGAAATATCTTCGTATTTGCAACCTGCAGCGTGGAAACAAGTCAATTTTGGGGGACCCTTATATGGGCACTAGGTCTAAACATGGACCGATCCAATATTTTTGGGTGTTACAAACATCAGCACAAACTTATTATACCCTGTCCACGTAGTGGTGTAGGGTATAATAAAAAAATATCTATGAGTTGATAGCAATGCAAACACCTTCGATTGTTGTTGTTGTTACAGTTTTGTATATCAAGTTTGGGATGCAATAAAAAAATAAGTTTTTAACTTTGCATTCAAGAATGTTTTGTTGCTTTATTTTTTATACGAGTTCATGGAACCAAATAAAAATACAGTTATTTTTGATTTTGAATTTATTGTATGTTTCCATCAGTGTTGTCAGTTTTGACGATTTATCATCATTTTGAAGATTTTCACTATCAAAACTAGCCAAATGACGATTTGACGATTTTTTCCTTCAAAATGACAATTTTTTAAATACGAAATACAGCAAGAAATGTGCAAAAAATTATACTTTTCCAATCTATAATTTTAAATCTCAAATTTTTAGTTTTTAGAATTATGCAAAATTGCAAGCAAATTAATGTGGGAAATAAATTAAAAAAACCGCTGCAAAATTAAAAAATTTTTATTCAGCAAATCTATACGATTTTTGAAAAATATTTTAGATTAAAAGTGTTGAAATATTGAAATTATATCTAGAAAAAATGTAAAAATCCGTTTCAAGTACATCATAATTTTTTATTTATTGCGAAACTGCCAACTTTTTATTAAGATACGTATTTTGAAATGTGCAAAACTTACAGGAAAAATAATAAACGAGTAAAAAGGTTAAAGTCGGGCATGCCGACTATACAATACCCTACACCAGTCTGGTGTATTGTTTGGATCCGAAATTCGAATGGGTTAAAATGGGGCTTATGTCAAAATTTTCTATAATGTGAGTCAGCGCACAAAATTTCATTAAAATATCTTAATATTGGCGACCTGCAGTTTGTAACCAAGCCAATTTTGGGGGGACCCTTATATGGGCACTAGTTCTAAACATGGACCGATGTTCACCAAAATCAATAGGCTTCGTCCTTGGGCCAACATAGGTCTATGTACCAAATTTCATCAAAATAGCTTAATATTTGCGACCTGCAGCGTATAAACAATATAATTTTGGGGGGACCCTTATATGGGCACTAGTTCTAAACATGGACCGATGTTCACCAAAATCAAAAGGCTTCGTCTTTGGGCCAACATAGGTCTATGTACCAAATTTCATCAAAATATCTTAATATTTGCGACCTGCAGCGTATAAACAGTATAATTTTGGTAGGACCCTTATATGGGCACTAGGTCTAAACATAGACCGATGTTCACCAAAATCAATAGGCTGCGTTATTGGGCCAATATAGGTCTGTGTATCAAATTTCATCTAAATATCTTAATATTTGCGACCTGCAGCGTATAAACATTATAATTTTGGTAGGACCCTTATATGGGCACTAGGTCTAAACATGGACCGATGTTCACCAAAATCAATAGGCTGCGTTACTGGCCCAATGTAGGTCTGTGTACCAAATTTCATCAAAATATCTTAATATTTACGACCTGCAGCGTATAAACAGTATAATTTTGATAGGACCCTTATATGGGCACTAGGTCTAAACATGGACCGATGTTCACCAAAATCAATAGGCTGCATTATTGGGCCAATATAGGTCTGTGTATCAAATTTCATCTAAATATCTTAATATTTGCGACCTGCAGCGTATAAACATTATAATTTTGGTAGGACCCTTATATGGGCACTAGGTCTAAACATGGACCGATGTTCACCAAAATCAATAGGCTGCGTTATTGGCCCAATGTAGGTCTGTGTACCAAATTTCATCAAAATATCTTAATATTTACGACCTGCAGCATATAAACAGTATAATTTTGGTAGGACCCTTATATGGGCACTAGGTCTAAACATGGACCGATGTTAAAAAAAATCAAACTTGTTCGTCCTTGGGCCAACATAGGTCTGCGTACCAAATTTCATCAAAATATCTTAATAGTTGCGACCTGTAGAGTGCGCACAAGATTATATGGACAGACAGACAGACGGACGGACAGACGGACATCGTTAAATCGAAATAAAAAAAAATTCTGAACCGATCGGTATACTATAAGGTGGGTCTACGACCAATATTTTTTGGTGTTACAAACATCAGCACAAACTTATAATACCCTGACCACATAGTGGTGTAGGGTATAAAAATATGATAATTTTTGTGTAAAACCTTTATCCTGAAATTGTAACGAATCTCAATTTTTCCGAAGAATGTCTGTAAAATATATAATAAATATTTTAAAATCTGAAATTTTTGTCGGTATTTCTTTTTGTTTACACCAACTACTTCATGATGATGCAAATTTCGATGATGTTTATAAAAATTTTAGTAAATATGTTAATTCGAACAAGCACGAAATGATTAAAAAAGGATACTTCTTAAAACGTTTAAATAGGTTTTTTTGGTCCTTATAACATATGACGATTTTGACGATATTTTCCAGATTTTTTTGACGATTTTATGCCTAAGAAACCTGGCAACACTGGTTTCCATCTATTGTTAATATAACTCGTATATAGGTACCCAGCAAAAAAAAATCGTCAAAAGAAGAGAAAAAGAAGCAGTGATTTGGATTCGATATTGTAAAAATTTGGATCAGAACCAATGAATTTTACATAGGGTTGTCATAGGGTGGAAGTTTTCTTTTATGATCCTTTTGATGTTCTTTTTAATTGGTGAAAAGGAATTAATTTTTGTTCGTAAAAAATTTAAGCAAATCACTTGGACCTGACAACTTGTCTCAAAATAATTAAAGTTAAGTGGTTAACCACAGTTATAAATGTTAAATTTATATGGAAATATCTGTAGTTAGATAGATTTGGAAAGACTTAATTTCCTTCAAAATCACATTTCGGAAGTTGTGAAAAAGAACTGCTTTAGAAGCGGAAAATCAGAACTTAATGATACTTTGGAATCAATGAAAAATTGATTCCTTAAGATCACTTCCACGTTTTTTGCTGGGTAGGTACACACACTAGGGCAACAAATGATACTTAGGGACACGGTTTTGTCTATAACTCAGAAACGTATGATACATCGATGTTTTTCTCTCGAGGAGACCAGTGTTTTCCTCTAAGGTACATTGACCTCAAGTATCCCGTTCTAGTAGTTACCCACCAGATCTCAGTTGCTACGACCCTAATGTCGGAAAATTAAAGCTCGCAAAAATCATTAAACTTTTGCCAAGGAAGTTTTTCGATAAACCCAGTAGAATTTTTTTATATTTTAGTTGCCGAACGTAGGGGTCGAATTTTAAAATTTTTTTTTTCATTGGATTTTTCCTTTATATCAAAACACTGGTCTCCTCGAGACAAAAAAATCGATATATCACACTTTAAAATCCGACTTTAAATGCCGAAGCTATAACGAAAAATTAAAAAAGGCGACCCCTACGTTCGGCAAAAAAAAATTTTGTTTTGAAATTGCCTTGCAAAAATACTTCATATTGGAGGGTGTATGGCGAACTTTTTTTTTGAGGTACGGTCTAGGGTATATTCTTACCTAATAAGTAATACGAAAACTAATTTTATACCTTGAATCGTTTTTAAGTTATTGTCGATTTTGTAATCACCCTGTACACATTTTGTAGAAAAAGTGAAAAAAAAATTTTTTTTTTTTCAGAATAGAAATCGGTGTTAGTTTCATGCCCTGTACTACAAATCCAAGTTTAAATAAGATCTAATGGCTCGTTCAAATAACGAACTTAATCTCACTTTTCAATCTACATCGTTTATTTTGTTTAACCCTTGGAGACCCAACATACACGATTGTGATGTTTTCTCTTAAAGTTCCAAGTATTTTCAAAACTAATAGGTTTACTTAGTATTGAAAATACTTACGGTGCTTAAAGCACCGTAAGTTGTTTGAGTTTCACATGAAAAAACTGTTATACTCCATATAAAAAAATAATTTTTCACCACAATGAGTTTCACGTGAAAATTGTGTAGACTTTGTTTTCAGGCAAATTTAATATACAATACTATTATTTTTCTGGTGAAAAATTGACATTTTGTGTATATTGTGATTGTGTCTTTGTTATAAAATAAAAAAAATGTCCATTTTTTTATAATTTAAATTGCAGTTTGCAGCCTTTAAAGTTGGAGTGAAATTTTTCCACGTGAAAAACAACTTACGGTGCTTAAGGGTTTAATTCTGTCAGTTTAAAATACCAAGGTGGCGCCAATAATGATCTGGCACATGATAAACATGGAAAATGTCTGCGTCAGCATAACATTTGTCGAAATATTTTTGCGGTAGCATCTTAACATTAATTTTTATCTGACTCAGTGTGTATTTTTTTTACTATTGTCAACCGTCATTATAACAAAAACCAGAGTTGAGTACAATTAGTAGCATGGATACAGAGATGTTCAAAAATAGTAACCAGATTAAAAGTTGGATTAACTGCTGATCAAAAATATTAAAATATGGTTTAATATACTTGTGCAGTGCTTTAACTTTTCTGTCTAAACGAGTTATAAGAGTTCGGGTAAGGAGAACTTCCGTGTTATAATGGTATTATAGTTGTGGAAATGGTGGTTCGTTTTTACTATTATTTTTATACATTATGACTATATTATACTACTATGCCAGCTGCTTATCTACATTTTAATTTTAAGCGAATTTTATGTAAAAAATTAATGCAATTTTCTCTAGAGATTCGTACATATATATACATTAGAGCGTCCCTTAAAAATAGATTTGTCAATACACCCCCCAGTTTTATTGGAAATGGTCCAAAATGGAAGAAATTAATTTTTTTTTTTTTGGAAAACGTTAACCCGTGCCGAAAGTTGGACGAAAATGGCCCATTTTGGAAAAAGGTGTATTACTATTAAAAATTCCCAAAATTCTAAATCTCGAAAAAAAAATATTTTTTATTTCGTTTATTCACTTAATGTAGCCGAAATGATTCAGATATGGAATTTTGACTTCATCTGATATCATTAACCCACTTTAGCCTGGAATCCAAAATGACCCACGAATTTGATAAAAATGCAAAAACGTGTTTTTTTTTTTAAATTAATTTTAAACATTTTTTAAAATGCCCAATTTGGAGATGTAGATTGCAATTTGTACCACATAATAGTTGATATTAAATAAAACAAAATAAATTGGAAAAATGATAATTCAAGTTTGTGTTTGGAGCGACTACTTTCCAGGACATTTTACAAAAATTATTTATTTTGTCAAAAATTTAAAAATTTTAATGTTTTCATAAAATTTTTTTATAGTTTTCGGAAAACTATCACTTAAATTTAGTTAGACTAAAATTATCTGATACCTGGGGTCAGAAAGGACCCATGAAACTTAATATTAATTATGACTATGAGATTGTAAAGCCATCAAATTGATTACAAAAAAACCTCAACTAGATAAAAATAATTATTTTATGTAACGTGGTCCATATGGGGTTAATTTTTATACTTTTGGCCAAAAACGACTCATTAGGAAATTTATAGAATAACACCTTTCATAATTTTCGGAAAAATATCACTTATATCACCAACGGATCAAAAATATCTTTTTCCCACTTGATAAAAATTATTATTTTGTGTAACTTAAAAATATTAAAATATTAAATGAATAAATGAAGTAAAAAATTAATTTTTTTCGAAATGTAGAATTTTGTAAATTTTTAATAGTAATATACTTTTTTCCAAAATGGGCCATTTTCGTCCAACTTTCGGCACGGCTTAACGTTTTCCAAAAAAAAAATCGATTTGTTCCATTTGGGACCATTTCCAATAAAACTGGGGGGGGGGGGGGGAGGGGGGTAATGAACGAAAATCGACAAATTGCTATTTTAAGGGACAGTCTAATATACATATGTATTTTTATATATTTATTTAAACACATTTTAGATAGTTGTAACAAGAGTTACATATAAATACTCACAGAGATTCGTGCCCAGTGAACAATTTGAATTTATAAAACAGAAGACTTTTATTCGGTACATGTTTAGATCTAGCCGCCAAGCAATTAAATTCATTCTTTTGTCCTTGTAAATCTTGTTGTCAAGCTACTCGTCGTAAATATTAAAGTATTTTAATATAATTCGGTACCTACGATTCTGATGAACCACGTACAACCCATTTTAAGTATCACAAAATCGGTCCATGCACCCGGAAAAAATATGTTATCGCAACCGAATTTGGAACCAACCCTATTTCTGTTGTTCCAACCCAAATAGGGGTTCTAACAGCCTTTTTTAAGGTCTGTTTACACCTACATATGTAGGTTTAAGCTTTATACGTTTAAGCGACATTCATGTAAAGCGTTTCATTTATGAACCAATACTTTTAGAAGTCCAAATACAAAATTTTATCGAAATAACTATAAATTTTTGACCTGTAGATTGATTACAAAACTTACAAGCACAAACGGACAGATCGACAGACATGAAGGGTATGCCTATACATGAAATGATTCGAATAAAATTCAAGAGAGATTCGTTTTGCAACAGTAGAACTTTAAATATTGAACATTATCAAAATATTTTCATATTAGACACCTGTAATGTATAAAATATAAAAATAGAACAATTTTTTTTAATAGCCTTGCATGAACAGCTTTGCACGCAGCTAGTTTTCCTAATAATTGTTTTGTTTACCCAAAGACATATGTTTTAAAAAAATAGGAAGAGATTTTTACATTTCGCATTCCTTTAACGTAGAATATTTCAATATCGAAAATTACTGCATTTACCGCACTTTCATAAAAGTTTTAGGTTATATATTTGAAGTCGATTGACGTTAAAGGGTTAATGGTATGCTCGAAAGTCAAATCCATATATAGGGAGTTTTTCTAAGTCCGATAGAAATTTAAATTGTAAAAAATAACCCAAAAATTAAACGAATGAAAATGATTTCGGGCTTATAGCCACCATGGCTGTTCTTGAAGAAGTGCATTCTGGACGTCCAATTCTGAGCCACTTTTTCGAGCATTGCTGGCCGTATGTCAAAAAAGGTTGATAATTTTCCTGATAGACAATACAATTGTTTCGTAGCCATCACGCTAACTCATCAAAATGATAGCTTTACTAAACGAAATTATCGTCCCGTTGATTTTTTGTACCTTGTGTAATGTCTCGGTTGGTTTAGTAAAGCTATCATTTTCTTATTGCGGACAACTGGTGAGTTAGCGTAATGCACACAAAGAAAAAACATGGTTGGGATGACCATATTCGAAGAGCATCATATATTTTTGGGTTTATGATTGCGACAATCATATTATGAATTACCTTTTTCTATCATAATATGATCTCTTAATTACTACATTCTGATTCCAAACTGATCCTAATATTATCATATTATAGTCCTGTATATCATACTATGATCCCTATAGTTTTTTCCCAGCATTCTCTTGAATGTGAGTGAAAAAGCTGTGCACGATTTGTTTTATTCAAAATAGTACATTTATTTATTCAGTGACTAATTTACAATCTTAAATAATTTAAATTAATTTTATTTATCACTTATATATAACTAAAAATAAATTATGCAAACATCTGATAACAGAGCACAGAAAAATATTGTTAAAAATACAATTTTACAATGTATCCGAAATGATCATAACATATTCTCAGTGATCATATTATATTCCTACTAATCATAATATATTCCTCATGATCATATTGTGGCGATGAAGAAAATTTTGTGATCATTTGGGATTATATTATGATCATCAGGAACATAATATGATCAGTACGAAAATATTATGATCATTTCGTCGTGCACTTAATTTTTTTTTTAATTTTGTACTTTTTTCAATTTTGGTTTCATACAAAACTAAAATCTATCACACTTTTAATTATAGACGCTCTGACAAAATCTTTTTGCTACGTGAGTACAAAAAATTATAAAAATTAAATACATTTTTCAGTTAATTTATAGCACTAAACATTTATTGCTTGACAATCTATATCTCTCTAGACTTCTTGGGTAGAGCGAGTTCTTTCTTCAAAAAACAATATCGCTATTAAAATTAATACCAATAAGATATTTTTCTACTTTATAGGTATTTTTTTAATACATATATATTATTTATTTTAGTGCTTCTTACAACTTCTTTTCACAAAATCTTAAACAAGACTGACGCAAACTGATAGATAACGCTCTTAAAAAAATATACTGATCATCTCATGGTTGTCGAAACTATACCAATGATTGTGAATATGATCTCTCTCAACTCAGATAATAATATGATTTCAACTCAAAGAGAGGAATATGATTGTCCAGATAATATATGATTGTAGACGAGAGAAATAATATGATTACAGAAAAAACGAGAGATTTTACCTATAAAATGATTATAGGCGACCATATCCTTTCTAAAGTATGATTAATACATTAATAATTTGATTGCAACAACCATGTATGGAAGTAGTGATCATAGTTTGGTAGCTGTGATCATATTGCAACCATATCTTTTCACTGCGTGTGGTTATGAAACGATTGTATTGTTTATCAGGAAAATGATCAACCTTTTTTGAAACAACAAGCAAAATCTAATATGACAATATCATATTAGAATTTGGACTTGAGGCAGAAGAATATTCTAACTAAATATATGAAAATATAGAAAGTCCGAAAAAACAATTTTTGTATTTTTAATACAAAAATTAAAATAATGGTTGTATATTTTTTTATATTAGCGATTTTTTTTCAATTTATACGTTTTTTCGGGAAGAAATTTAAAACCATTAATACTGATCAATGAAATCAAATCCTTAACTTAACTGCCGATTTAGCTACTTATATAATTATATATATTTTTCTTACACATTAAATAGTAACGTGATTCACTGTCTGACCGCCGGATTGATTTAACTTCGCACAGCCAGAAACTCCAAATTCGGTGTGTAGATTTCATCTTAGGTATAGACACTTGACAAGGCGTTTGTTTTTTTTTTTGTTTTTGTTAGAAACTTAAAATTACAACTATGTGTTTAGTCTTTGGAGTCTCAGCTAATTCACTGATAAAATAATTGTTTGAATTTTTGTCAGGCTTTACCCGCTACTGAACTGAACTGAAATCAATTAATAAATAGTAAACTAAAAATATATATAAAACTATCGCCAGTTTCGCTGAAGTTAGAAAATTTGGGATGTTTTATTTTTTTAATAATCTCAATTTTTTCAAATATTGCTGATCTTCGAAGGATCGGAGTCATCTAAAGATAACCTATGATCGAGCTGAAAGTTAATATATGTTGCTTGTATGGCTACTTCTATCGATCCCTCATATAGCTGACATGAAAATCAAAAGTTCCCTTTACACGCTTCAGCCCAATAATAATAATAATACGCAATACTAACTTATCGTCATTTCATTTATCCTTACTATATTTTAGAATATATTATTCCATTATTCCATAATAATATGCGAGTGGTGGCTTTTAAATTTGGATTTTATCTACATTCTTGCTTGCTGGGTAAATATATATGAGTGGAAGTTTTAC
The DNA here is from genome assembly GCA_949987735.1 of Leucophora obtusa. Taxonomy (NCBI): domain Eukaryota; kingdom Metazoa; phylum Arthropoda; class Insecta; order Diptera; family Anthomyiidae; genus Leucophora; species Leucophora obtusa. The sequence goes on from OX465299.1 coordinate 142,307,703, forward strand.
ATAAGTATGTGTTACTGCGAGTATATAAGTATGTACAAATAACAGTTTATTTTTTATAGTTTGCCTTACGGGTGTGGTATAATATGAAATATAAATTTTATTTTATTCCAAAAAAGCATATAAAAAATAACAAACAAAAAAATTATTAAAAAATAAAAACCAAATGACTAAATTAAAATAAATTTTTTTAGACTACTTATGTAATAAAAGATAAACTAATTGCAAATGAACACGTTTTCGTCTAGATCAATAAACTGGAGTAGTGCACGTGATACGAAAGTTGCGTGATTCACTTAAACTAGACTGCAATGTAAGTGGAACACTCGTGAGTGAACAGTAGGATGGCAGCAAATTGGCTAAATGTCGAATTTCCAGATGTGCGCTCCTATTTTTTTTTACAATATTATCTAACAATCTATCATATTGGGCAGTAACAAAACTTATCCCACTATATTTAAAGTTGCGGATTTCATAACAAAATTTTCAGTACATTTTATGAAAATTTTAATTTATTAAAAAAGTTACACGTATAAACTAAAGTTTTATTGAAAGACAATTAAAATTATTAAGCCTTTCATTAATGTTACGAAAATCTTCGTTCACTTTGTAAAGAAAAGTTTTTTAATTTACCAAAAATTTGAATTGATTTCATTGGCCAAACAATTCGCTCTGTGTAAGACACTGTGATGGATTTTCCCATTCTGGTGAATACGGATATAGAAAAACACTTGGAGTTTTCCTAGTTTTTTTAAAGGCAAACATGTACTACCCAGACTCACAGTCGAATATAATTTGTATTGTTCTAAATTTCTGTAACATGTTTTATATAAAAAGTTTCCTATTTTGTTGGCTTTCAGGTTTTTGTTTTTATTTTTGTATTCTAATGCCTAAATAGATAATAGCAATATAATATAAAAAAAAAACTAATTTTTAATGTTATGCTATCAAGACACTATTCATTTTTGCTAGTTTGAGCTCCTTTAAAGGATACAAACAAACACACTTGCAAATAGACAAACTACAATACAAGCACCGAAGTGTATTATACTTTTTATTCGTTCTTCATTATAGGATTTATGTATGTGTGTGTATTATTATTTTAAGTTCAAGTATGTATTTCGTTATGCCTGGATGAGTTGACTGTATGTGTGTGTGTGTTATTGTCTGTTTGTGGCACCACAATGTCTTACAGTCGAGTAAGCAACGCAATTATTTATCTTTTCGCACGCTGTCTTCTTTTATGCCTTCGTGTATATTTTGTATGTTTAAAATTATAATTTTTTTTTGGAAATAACTAAAATAAAACAAGAAAAAATATTAAAGTAAAACTTTAATATTTACTCGTTCATATACATATTGATAAATGTATATATTGTTAAGTATATACGAGTATGCATCTTCACTTACAATGTTAATGTAGAGCAGCCCATGACAGCAAACTTATAAAATTTATAGCACTTGCCTGAAGTTTCCCTTCATCATTTTTTATTTATTTCATATTTTATGCAAAAATTAAATTATAATTTGGTTGGAAATTTTGATTTATTTCAGTTTGAGTGTAAAATTAATAATGAATTTTGTTTAGTGGTCTTTATATGAATTTCACCCAAAAGTATGCTACGTATTTTTTTAGTAAAATTGCATAAACCCTTGTCAGACACATCTTTCGATAGTCACATTCATAACACATGATAAAAATTTTATTTTAAGCCAAAAACAGGAATGCATTTTCTTAAAGTAATACATTTTTCTGTTCAGCCAACAGACATATTATTTTGAGTGTGTAGAAAAAACTTTTTGTCATATTTGATCTTAAACTCGAACAAAAGTGACACTGATTGTAATTAAAACCAGTAAAAAGGTTAAAGTCGGGCATGCCGACTATACAATACCCTACACCAGTCTGGTTAAAAGCCAACTAATTTTTGGATCCGAAATTCTAATGGGTTAAAATGGGGCTTGTGTCAAAATTTTCTATAATGTGAGTCAGCGCACCAAATTTCATTAAAATATCTTAACATTTGCGACCTGCAGTTAGTAACCAAGCCAACATTTAGAAATAGGTCTGTGTACCAAATTTCAAAATGCGACCTGCAGCGTATAAACAATATAATTTTGGGGGGACCCTTATATGGGCACTAGGTCTAAACATGGACCGGTGTTAAGCAAAATCAATAGGCTGCATCCTTGGGCTGACATAGGTCGGTGTACCAAATTTCATCAAAATATCTTAATGTTTGCGACCTGCAGCGTATAAACAGTATAATTTTGGTAGGACCCTTATATGGGCACTAGGTCTAAACATGGACCGATGTTCACCAAAATCAATAGGCTGCGTTATTGGGCCAATATAGGTCTGTGTACAAAATTTCATCAAAATATCTTAATATTTGCGACCTGCAGCGTATAAATAGTATAATTTTGGTAGGACCCTTATATGGGCACTAGGTCTAAACATGGACCGATGTTCACCAAAATCAATAGGCTGCGTTATTGGGCCAATGTAGGTCTGTGTACCAAATTTCATCAAAATATCTTAATATTTGCGACCTGCAGCGTATAAACAATATAATTTTGGTGGGACCCTTATATGGGCACTAGTTCTAAACATGGACCGATGTTCACCAAAATCAATAGGCTACGTTATTGGGCCAACTTAGGTCTGTGTACCAAACTTCATCAAAATATCTTAATATTTACGACCTACAGCGTATAAAGAGTATAATTTTGGTAGCACCCTTATATGGGCACTAGGTCTAAACATGGACCGATGTTCACCAAAATCAATAGGCTGCGTTATTCCGCCAATATAGATCTGTGTACCAAATTTCATAAAAATATCTTAATATTTGCGACCTGCAGCGTATAAACAGTATAATTTTGGTAGGACCCTTATATGGGCACTAGGTCTAAACATGGACCGATGTTCACCAAAATCAATAGGCTGCGTTATTCCGCCAATATAGATCTGTGTACCAAATTTCATAAAAATATCTTAATATTTGCGACCTGCAGCGTATAAACAGTATAATTTTGGTAGGACCCTTATATGGGCACTAGGTCTAAACATGGACCGATGTTCAAAAAAATCAAACTTGTTCGTCCTTGGGCCAACATAGGTCTGCGTACCAAATTTCATCAAAATATCTTAATAGTTGCGACCTGTAGAGTGCGCACAAGATTGCATGGACAGACAGACAGACGGACGGACGGACAGACGGACATCGTTAAATCGAAATAAAAAAAAAAATTCTGAACCGATCGGTATACTATAAGGTGGTTCTACGACCAATATTTTTTGGTGTTACAAACATCAGCACAAACTTATAATACCCTGACCACATAGTGGTGTAGGGTATAAAAAATCTGAGCCGATCGGTATACTATAAGGTGGGTCTAGGACCAATATTTTTTGGTGTTACAAACATCAGCACAAACTTATAATACCCTGACCACATAGTGGTGTAGGGTATAAATATACGAATTTTTGAAAACTTGTTTGAGAAACATATGCGTGAACAACATCACCAAATCACTCTTTTCATTGCTTCCAACGTATACGTATATTTTTACAGCTTTTTTTGCAGCACTTTTGCTCAACAGCCAAAATATCACTTAAGTATTACTTCCAAAGCATTACTACTTCTTAAAGTGATTTTGATAGCGTCTAATTCCAAACACATGATTCGATTCTTGGCAAGACCAATATTTTTTTTCTTTGTTATTGATTTTTTTTTTAATTGTTTTTTTTTTTTAATATTTGTAATTAATTTGTTTAAATTCAATATTTTATTAATGTTTCTACATTTTTTTAAATATTGTATATAAAATCTGATGCACTAAAAGTTGATTCTTATGCACCTGTGAATATATTATGGGAAAATATACTCAATTTCAGTGTATATTATTGAAGACAATAAGATAGAATATCTCACAATGGTGTTTTTATACCATTAAACCTTTATAACAAAAAATATCTCAGCAGTAGAGAGGTAAACTAGCAATTTTGAGGTCCCATGTTCGATACCCGGTGGCAACAAAAAAAAAACAAAAAAAATATAAATTATTCATTCATATTATACGATTTTATAAAAATTTTTTTGCGAACATTTTTTTTAAAGTTTTAATTGATAAAAAAAAGAATTTCCCTTGCACTAGTTTAAAAAGTACTGAAAAAACGTTGAATTAGAGTACTCCTCTTCTATGACAACTCGAAGTTAAAATCATTAATGTTTCTTTTCAAAAAGAAGTACATCTAGATCATAAATTGTAATGCTTTTTCTACTGCTTTGGCATTCCTTTTTTTTTGCTAGGTAGTTTCTTAAAATTCCACTTACGTGATTTTCATTATCATACATAATACTTCCAATATTGGTATATATATTCCAATATTGGAATTCAAATTTTTTTGCCGACCGTAGGGGTCGCCTTTTTTAATTTTTTGTTATGGCTTTGGCATTTAAAATCGGATTTTAAAGTGTGATATATCGATTTTTTTGCCTCGAGGAGACCAGTGTTTTGCTATATAGTAAAAATCCAATTAAAAAAAATTTTAAAAGGCAACAAAAAAAAAAAAAAAATTCTACTGGGTTTAGCGAAAAACTTCCTTAGCTAAAGTTTAATGATTTTTTGCGAGCTTTAATTTTCTGACATTAAGGTGGTATATTAGGGTGGTAGCAACTGAGATCTGGTGGGTAACTACTAGAACGGGATACTTGAGGTCAAAATGTCCTTAGAACAAAACACTGGTTTCCTCGAGAGAAAAACATCGATGTATCATACTTTAAGATCCGATTGTAAATACCAAAGATATAAAGAAAAATGCAAAATGGCGACCCCTAAGTTCGGCATAAAAACCTTGCAAAAATACTTCATATTGGAGGGTGTACAGCGCAATTTTTTTTTTTTTTTGCCTGTAAGGTGGTACGCTTTAGTGTATATAGACCCAAATTGAGAATTTCAACTTCGATTTTTTGATAGATTTTGAGATTTTATTGGAGATTTTAGTACTAACTGAATTTAATTTAATTTTTTTTTTCCATTTTGATAATTACTAATTTTAACTAAAAAATATTTCATTTTAAATTATAAACGCATTACTGTAACTTTAAAATCAATCAAATTGGGTCCGTTAAATTATTTCAAAAATTCTCCAAAATACTTGAATTACACAGAACAACAAAAGAAGAAAAATTTGGTGTATTGGGGTTACGACACATTATTTCTAATAGACTTTGGAACGCAGATCGCGGATATGGCCATCAAATTTTAAAGTTAGCTATAGTTTAAGAAATATTTGCAAAAACCATTTTGTAGGAAAATTAAATTTTTTACTAAACTTTTTGGAAAAAATACAAAATTGAACACCGCTAATTTTTGTAATATTTTAAAATGACGCCCATTAATATTCTCTATTCGCGTTTTAATGTCGAAATTTCCCTTTTTTCACGATTTTGCTAATAACCCAGCAAAACCTTGGTTATAGGTAGGATATTTTTCACGCATTGCTTGGCAATGGGTACCCCTTTACCCTTGGTTTATCTTATAACCCTAAAGTAATACGTTCCTCATATTGTGATACATCAATACTTATGTGGGAGGTATGAAATAATGAGGCACCGATATAGAGATATATTACTACTTATTTGGAGGCTTTAAAATAAAATATTACTGATATTATGTTATATAATAACTTATTAATAAGGGAAAAATAATAAGTTATTGGTATTGCATTATATAATTACTTATTATGAGCAAGTACGATTTAATAAAAATTTAGAATCTAATTAGATTCCTCGGATCGGTGTACTTTTAAACAAAGTCATTACTCCTGGTTTTCTTTTAAAATGTCGATAATTCATGCCTTCTCGGAAGTGCATATTATAAAGCTTTTCAACTATTTGAAATCATGCCTTTTCAAAAGCACAATATTCTTGCATATTTTTCCGTGAAGAAAAAATGACTCTTGTTTTTAGTAAAACCTCTTATTTTCATTAAAATTACTGGTATCGTTGTATTTTATTCCCTATACGTAACCAATGAAATATGTACTAATATGTAATAACTTACTTCACTTCATACAAATATGTACTTATTGTAGCTAACTAGTTAATTAAATATTACAAGTAACAACTTATTTCATTACTTCTTTCGTAATCACTTATTTTAGCCTATACCGGTACGAGTTGGGCAACCATTTACCTACAATGACACCCCCATGTTAAAATAATGTGTTGTAAGTAGTTACAATTTTTGGTTTCTTATTCCATTTCTCTTTACCTGGTAATAGAAAGTTTTGCTGGGAAATAATCTGCGATGAAATGAATATCCAATATTTGAATATGTACCCTCAGTAAACATCTTATTTTACTTCATTTATCAAAAGAATTTCGCATTTTCTGTTTTAATTATACCCTACACCACTATGTGGTCAGGGTATTATAAGTTTGTGCTGATGTTTGTAACAGCAAAAAATATTGGTCGTAGACCCACCTTATAGTATACCGATCGGTTCAGAATTTTTTTTTGTTTCGATTTAACGATGTCCGTCTGTCCGTCCGTCCGTCCGTCTGTCTGTCTGTCTGTCTGTCCATGCAATCTTGTGCGCACTCTACAGGTCGCAAATATTGAGATATTTTGATGAAATTTGGTACGCAGACCTATGTTGGCCCAAGGACAAACAAGTTTGATTTTTGTGAACATCGGTCCATGTTTAGACCTAGTGCCCATATAAGGGTCCTACCAAAATTATATTGTTTATATGCTACAGGTCGTAAATATTAAGATATTTTGACGAAATTTGGTACACAGACCTATGTTATCCCAATAACGCAGTCTATTGATTTTGGTGAACATCGGTCCATGTTTAGACCTAGTGCCCATATAAGGGTCCTACCAAAATTATACTCTTTATACGCTGCAGGTCGTAAATATTAAGATATTTTGATCAAATTTGGTACACAGACCTCTATTGGCCCAATAACGCAGACTATTGATTTTGGTGAACATCGGTCCATGTTTAGACCTAGTGCCCATATAAGGGTCCCACCAAAATTATATTGTTTATACTCTGCAGGTCGCAAATATTAAGATATTTTGATGAAATTTGGTACATGGACCTATATTGGCCCAAGGACGAAGCCTATTGGTTTTGGTGAACATCGGTCCATGTTTAGAACTAGTGCCCATATAAGGGTCCCACCAAAATTATATTTTTTATACGCTGCAGGTCGCAAATATTAAGATATTTTGATGAAATTTGGTACATAGACCTATGTTGGCCCAAGGACGAAGCCTATTGATTTTGGTGAACATCGGTCCATGTTTAGAACTAGTGCCCATATAAGGGTCCCCCCAAAATTGGCTTGGTTACAAACTGCAGGTCGCAAATATTAAGATATTTTAATGATATTTGGTGCGCTGACTCACATTATAGAAAATTTTGACACAAGCCCCATTTTAACCCATTCGAATTTCGGATCCAAACAATACACCAGACTGGTGTAGGGTATTGTATGGTCGGCATGCCCGACTTTAACCTTTTTACTCGTTTTAAGTTAAAATTGACTAAAACTAAGAAAGATAGACTTTTCTAAAACCTAAAAATTAAGGAGTCTGTGATAAATCTAATATTATAAAAATCAGATAAATCCATTCAGAAATGTAAAACATACATTCTCTTATCAATTCAATGAAGTTTCAGATAATTGAAGTGTAAATTCCTAAAAAAAAATAACGTTTTAAAAGATGCATGTTCAAAAATCTTCATATAAAATTAATTTGAAATAAAAAAGATATAAAATTTGAAAAAATTTTTGAAATGCGCCACATGTGGCCACATTTGCCATATGTGCCATAACCCGTTGTTCGTTTTCATTTGTCTGAATATTTTTGTAAACAAATGGTTTTTGATCAATTTTAATTAGTTCTTTTTAAACATTAGTGTTATTTCATTACCATTAGTAATGATTTTTCCAATGAAAAATATTTCATTACCATTAAATGGTAATGAAATTTTTTCATTGTCATTAGTATGAACTAATGGTAATGGAATTTCAATGGTAATGAAAAATTCGCATGTATGTATCCGGTAATGTTTTTCTACACTGGGAACTTAAAGCAAACAAATTCAATATCTAATCAAAACAGGGCTCAAAACTTATAAAAAAAAAAATGTTCTATTTTTAAAACACTGCAATTGCTCCACCGAAAGGACTCAGAAAACTAAATTTTGTATAGGTTCAAAAAGAAGTAGAGGTTTTCATTTAGTATTTACTTATCAAATTCCATACAAATTTTGAAAAACAAGGTTTCAGGTGATTTTGCCCTTTTTATAAAAAAATTGTTTACTTTCACAATTCAAAAAAAGATTTGAGGGCTTTAAATTTTGAGTGAAAATGTAAGTATTTTTTCTTAAATATTCAATTTTATTTACTTTTCTGATTCACTTCTGAATAATTTTCTGAACTTTGGAATTAAGCGCACTTTGCTTCTATTTTTGGTCTTAAAGTGGTTTTTTGTTTAAATTAAGATTAAATTGGGTACAAAATTGGTGATTTTTGAAGATTTGAACTTACGAAATGGTGATAAGAGCTAAAAGAGCTTTTTTAAGAGCTTTTATGGCAACACTGCTCCCCACTATTTTAAGAACAAAGTTAGCGCCATCTATTGCATTAAAAACCGGCGATTCCCTAATTCAGGCACTTGTAAGGGACTTGATTTTTATTTTGAAATTTTTAAAAATAAAAAGTTTATTTTCTGAACTTCCATCACAAATGATACGAGAAAAGAAGTTGTCAAGTTTAAACTAAACTGTTAAGTTTTTCAATAACAGCAGCTAGACTTTATTGCTATGCAATTACATTGATTACAATTGATTTCATAATTAACGGTTAATTTTCACTTAAATGTCAATAAACTTATAGAAATTAATTAGAGGTTTGCCATATGACAATTTTAAAGAGACACGAAAAATTTTTTAAATACAGTAAAACTCGCTTGTGAACTCCGGGCGACTAGACAAATTAGTTCGTTATTAGCGAGGTTCGTATTAAAGAGGGCAAAACTTATTAAAATTATTTTAATTATCCCCAAATTATTAAAGCTCCTTTAAAAATTTTAAAAATTATGCAATTCTTTCATTTATTCTCCTAAATATATTGTTTGCAATATATTTAAGAAAAAATGTGTATTCGGTTTGAAATTTGTCAAGTTTTAGAAAAAATTGCCAAATATTGTAAAGTTTGTATTAAAAATGTAAAAATTATATGAAACTTTGTTTATGGGGCCATCACAAATAGTTCGTTTTAACCCAGGGTTCGTTTTAAGCGAGTTTGTAGTAACAGATATTTTTGTATTGAAATTGTTGTAAAAATTTCGGGACTTTTAATTTAGTTCGTTCTAACCAAGAATTCGGCTTACCCGAGTTCGAATGAAATGAGTTTTACTATATATTTAGCCGATTGTGAAATATATCGTGTCTATTTTCAACTTCTATTTTAACTAAAGGGATCTTTATTGCAAAAAAAAAAGGGATTTTAAAGAAGCATAGTTCTACATATCTGCGAAGTGGGATTAAAAAATGTCCAGCATATTTATGACATGCCCGAAATGGGTTAGGTACATGTATTTTGTAATACAAGTATAACAACACTAAGCTTTATAAAATATTATACACAGCCTGAATATATACTACGTTTTTTCCTAAATCTAAATAGTCTTTCCAATAAAAGTAGTGTCTAATTTTCGAAGGAAAACTCTTGTTAAACTAAACTAAAAAAATGTAATAGAATTAAAAAATATCTTTTTAAAACTGATTTATTCGGTTCTGATTTAAGCAAACATTTTTTCGCTTAATTCAATAGTAAAAATCAGAAAATGTTATTAAAAACCCAGGTAGAAATTATGTGTGGTAACAAAAAAGAAGCACTGGCAAAACGCAAGTCCGCGGTCTGACAAAAAGAAGTACTTGCAAAGCACTAGATTTGGACGCCTTCCCAACGCTTTAAAAGGGTGAATTCCCAGCACTTGTTTTCCTATAACATTATTTTGTTTTTGAAAAAGAAACTCCAAAAGAGTGAATATTTAAATAATTTTTGACTCCACAATACAATAACTCCATCGTCTATTTTTGGAGTAGTTTAAAATTCTTCAGTGATGAGGGCTCATAATTTGGTGGCAGGGAAAACACTTGATTTTTATGTTTCTTGGTGCTATCTCAATACTTTGCAAAGCATTAAATAGATCGGTGTTATCATTTGGGTGTCAGGAAAGCTCTTTAATTTTTTTATTTGAGCGTTGGCAAAGCATTTTATTTTTAAGTTTATGGGTGCTTTCCCAGGGCTTGATAAAGCATTGGCACCACCGTGGAATGGTGTTATCATTTGGGCGTTGGGAAAGCGCTGTTAACAAGCACTCATACCACCCATTTCGGTGCTTTGCCAGTGCTGGCTCCTTTGTAATTTTCTACCTGGGAAAATTATTTAGTTTTCAAACATTATTTTCACTAAAATCCTTTTAAACACTATTTTAATATTTGTTTTCTATCCAAGATTTAAATATTATTTTTTTTAAATATGTACAGAAGTACACTTAACTTTTGACTTTTAACCAAAACCACCGTTTTTACAATTACTGCTATATATAAAGGGTTTTTCAATAAGAGCGCTACAAAAGTTTTTTAAATAAAACAAAAACGGTTTTCGATATCAATGAAATTCTTTATTCCTGTGAAAGTACGTTCGATGCTATTATGTATGGAAATCGATCTCTTTTGCATGGCCACCACGCTTGCAGAAGTCCAGACGCTGAACCCAATTTTCTACGGTTTTCAAGCATAAATCGGCCGATACTGCTGCAATTTCACGTTCGATATTCATACGAAGTTCATCAATCGTCTCTGGCTTGTTGACATAGACCATAGATTTGATGTAGCCCCACAGAAAATAGTCCAACGGCTTCAAATCGCACGACCGAGGCGGCCAATCGACTGGACCATTTCGTGAGATAACACGTTCTTCAAACTTGGTTTGCAATAAATTGATTGTGACATTCGCTGTGTGGCTTGTGGCGCCGTCCTGTTGGAACCACATATCCTCCAAGTCCATATCATCCAATTGGGGCCAAAAATATTCGGTTATCTTTGATCGGTAGCGATTTCCATTGACATTGATCTTGTAAGGATGTAGGCCAAGATCTTTTCGCAAAATTCGCCACAACGACGTCACAGGGATGCCCAACGCTTGAGAACGACGTGTGAGAGACACATTTGGGCTTTCTTCAACTGAAGCCTCAGCGGCAGCAATATTCTCGACACTACGGGCACTTCTTTGTCTCACTGGCACGGGAACATTTTGTACTGTACCTGTGGATTCAAATTTTTCCACTAGACGCTCAATTGCTGATCTGCTAGGACGATTATGACGACCATAAATTAGACGTAGCGCTCTTAACGTTGAGGCCACTGACTCCGAATTTCGGTAGTAAATTTTAATAATTTCGACTCGTGGTTGGCTCGTATATCTTTCCATAAGAAAAGGCAAACCTTACTGAAGAGAAATGTCAAAAGAGCGGCAAGAAATATGGCGTCGTTTGCTGTGCCTGTCTTTCTACTTTTGTAGCGTCCCTGTTGAAAAACCCTTTACAACACAGTACTAAAAACATTCACGTACACATTATTGTTGCTGCAAAAACAAGAAACCAACAGCACGCAATTTAAAAAACGAGAAAAAGGAAAACACGCTGCATAAAAAACCTCAATAGAAAAAATTTTACCAGAACAAACAAAAAATTTGTAGTCATAAATAAAAATTCAAAGAAAGTAAAAAATTTGCTTCTGCAACTACGATCCAACAAAGAAATATTTATACACACATACAGTCAAAAAAAACAGAGTGCAATAAAATAAAACACTGAAAAACGGTTTAAATAAAAATAAATAAGAACTAGTAAAAAATTACAATCGATCAAGACCGACCATAAGTTAGTGTTCATTACTAGAGAATGGTTAAAAAAAACTGGTAAACCCATAAAATTATTGAAAATCACACAAGAAAACGCCAACCGTAAATAGAACTGATTTTAAACTATAGCTAACACAATCATTTTTTTTTTAAATAAATATATTGGAAACACCACAATATTGTCAATATGTGTTTTTTTTATTTTCGATCTCAATTTGCAACATTAGTGCAGTTTGTAACAAACAAAATTAAGAACTTAAATTACATTTTTTATAGTATAGTGCATCACAAAACAGCTACTAAATGTACATTAAATGTTGAAATACATATATTTTCAAATAAAATGCATTTTATTTTTCTAGACTTTATTTTTATTTAATGATTTTTTATTTCATTTTTTACATAAATAATATTATTCATCTGTGTTTTTTATCCATACAAATATAATGAATGTATTTTGATGTTATTGTGCACCTTAAATTTAGTTTAATCTATGAAATACTTTAAAATCTTTAAAATATTTTTAAGTTTTTTTTTTTATATTTAAGAGTGTACAGTTTTTCTATTCTTTAACAGATTTCCTTTTAGGTTCCCACAATTACAATGATAGAAAAATTGGTCTATAATTTCTCTTACCGGAATCAAAATACTTCAGTTTTTTTTGTGCAATAAAACCCATATAGAGACTTCTGTTCACTTTTGTTCATTTTCTGCAATATTTTAGTTCATTTTTAGGTTTTATTTCATAAACAATAAAAAATAAATTTAATAACAAATCAATTAAAATGTTATCCTATTTATAAATATTCCAGAAAAAAATTGGAAGCCATGTTTTAAAACCACCTCTTTCATTGCTTCAAAAGTATCCAATAGTCTATTTTTACTGCTTTTATAGAAGTAATTCTGAGCAACTTCAAAAAAATCATTTTTTTCGTAGCTCCCAAAGTATTCTTTTTTACAGCCTTCTTAGAAGTAACTAAACAACAATCACTTAAGTATTGCTCCTAAAGCATTAGTGCTTTAAAAGTGATCCTAAAAAGTTATTTGGCCACAGATTATTTCCAATCAGATAATCGCGGGTCCTGGCGGGGCCAATAATTTTTTAATTAAAATATTTTTTCTTTAATATTTTTAATTATTCTTGTCGTTTATTTAACCTTCTTTTTATATTTTTAATTTCACAATTTTCTTGAGCGTAAGGTTTGTTTTTTATATATAAAATGATTTTTGTTTTCGATATTTCGCTACTCCATTGTGTAGCATCTTCAGGAAATAAGAAATTAACAAATTATGCACAATTTGAAAGTTTGAAAAAGTTTTTTTTTTCAAACTTTGAAATTGTTCATAATTAACAAATTATGCACAATTTGAAAGTTTGAAAAAGTTTTTTTTTTCAAACTTTGAAATTGTTCATAATTTGTTAATTTCTTATTTCCTGAAGATGCTACACAATGGAGTAGCGATATATCGAAAACAAAAATCATTTTATATATAAAAAACAAACCTTATGCTAAAGAAAGTTGTGAAATCAAAAATTTTTAATTATTATTAAATTCAATTTCGAAATGTATATATTTGTTAAAGTCGCATTTTTTTATAGTTCGCTTTACTTCAACTGGCCAGTCAACTTTCATATCAACCCAGCATAAAAAATTGGAAGTAATGCTTTACAAACTACTTCTTTCACTGCTTCACAAGTATCTATTAATGTACTTTTACTGCTTTTTTAGAAGTTATTCTGACCAACTTCAAAAAATCACTTTGCTTCCAAAGTATCCTTTTTTAGAATTACTTCTGAAAAACATCCAAAAAATCACTTAAGTATTGCTTCTAAAGAGTAATTGATCTAAAAGTGATCGTAAAAAGTGATTTTGGTATCATTTGGCATTTCCAAACAGAGGGTCCCGGGTTCGATTCCCGGCGGGACCAATATTTTTTATTTTTTTTTAATTTTTTTTATTCTATTACTTTCTTTCTTAATTTTTATAATTTATTTGTTTAAATTCAATATTTTTTTATTTTTAAAAAATGTATACATAAAAAAAATGGTGAGAAATTGCTTTTTATGCACCTGTAAAAATAGTACTGAAAACAATATTGAATTGGAGTGCACCTTTTATACTTGTTTAATAAGTACTTTTATTGAAGGGAATAATGAACAATATCTCGCAGTAAGAAAGTGGTGTTTTTATGCCAGTTAACTTTTATATCAAGGAATAGCTCAGCGGTAGAGCACTAGACTAGCAATCGTGAGGTCGCAAGTTCGATACCCGGCGGCAGCAATAAAAAAACTTTTGTAAAAATATATATCTTTTGTAAAATAAAAAATAAAAAAACTTTTTTAAAATAAAAAATATATATTTTTATTTTACAAAAGTTTTTTATTGCTGCCACCGGGTATCGAACTTGCGACCTCATGATTGCTAGTCTAGTGCTCTACCGCTGAGCTATTCCTTGATATAAAAGTTAACTGGCATAAAAACACCACTTTCTTACTGCGAGATATTGTTCATTATTCCCTTCAATAAAAGTACTTATTAAACAAGTATAAAAGGTGCACTCCAATTCAATATTGGAGCTTCCTTCCTAAAGAGCTTCCTTTGCACTCGTTCCAAAAGTACTGAAAAAATATTTAAGTGGGAGTACTCCTCTCCTATAACAACTCAATGTTAAAATCATTAGTGTTTATGTAAAAAAAAACGTACATCTAGATCATCAATTGTAGTGCTTTTTCTACTGCTTCGGCATCTCTATTTTTGCTGGAAAAGAATAACTCAGCAGTGGAGAGCTGGACTAGCAATCTTCAGGTTATAAGTTCGATAGCCGGTGGTGGCAATAAAACAAATTTCTAAAAATAAAAAAATATAATTTTTTTGCGAAACTTTATTTTTAAGTTTCTTTTGCACTATTTGCACTCAGTGTTAAAATCATTAGTTTTTCTGTCAAAAAGGAAGTACATGTTGATCAATAATTGTTGTGCTTTTTCTGCTGCTCTGACACTTCTTTCTTTCCGTAATGGTAAATTTACTCTGTTGCGTATATGAAAAATTACACCCATGATGCGTTGGTTAATTACATGCATAATTTTTAATTTACATTGAAAAGGCGCAAAAAAAATTTCACCCCAACATAAGCCTGAGATTCTGAAGAGACTTCCTGTTGAAAACCTCAGATTCTCAAGCAATTTTTCTTATAGCAAAAGTCTCAATGTTTTTCCTATACTAAAGCCTTGGGGGAGAATCCATGTCAAATCATCAGGAAAAAAATGTAATCTTCGAAAATTCACCACAAATGTTCCATACTACAGCCTTCAACGAAACTTGAACTTTCGGATCCTTCTTTCCGAACTTTTTGTCTCCGAAATATGACGTCACGAAAATTGACAGGCCTTAAACATTCTCTAATGTGTCCTTATAAAATTGTTTTTTTTTTTTATCTGGGCAGAATATAATTTTACTTTTAGTGTCCTTTTAAAGGTAAAAATATAGACTTTCAAATTATATCCTCATCTATTTTTCTGATGAAAAGCTCGAAGACCAGTTTTTGGGGTCTTGAGTTCAAAAGCTCATATTTGGGAAAACTATATTTTATGAAAATTCTTTAAAAAAAAAATGTGTGTTAATTAGTAAACTCTCTTCTACATTAATAAAAAACAGTCTGTAAAAAATTAGTTAAAACTACTAAAAATTAGTTGAAAATTATGCTGCAGAAAAAAACTCCTAAATTAGCAGGTAATTTTTGCTATATATTAGTAAGATAGTAACAGCAAAAATAAAATAAATAAATGTTAAATATACAGGCTTGTACACTGAAAATATTATTACAGTAACTGTAATTAGTTTATTTAAGAAGTTATCCGTACATTTGTTTTTAAATGATTATTCAGTTAAAATACAAAGTAATATATTTGTTAACTGTTTTTGTCGTTTATTTAAAAAATAAATTACATATAAATACGTATTTTCTGTTACAGTTAATATTTTCATTTAAAATGTTTTGTTAAAAAAAGAATTCCTTTTCGATTTCTAGGTCAGTTAAAACGAGTAAAAAGGTTAAAGTCGGGCATGCCGACTATAGAATACCCTACACCAGTCTGGGTAAAAGCCAACTAATGTAACCAAAATCAATAGGCTGCGTTATTGGGCCAATATAGGTCTGTGTACCAAATTTCATCAAAATATCTTAATATTTGCGACCTGCAGCGTATAAACAGTATAATTTTGGTAGGACCCTTATATGGGCACTAGGTCTAAACATGGACCGATGTTCATCAAAATCAATAGGCTTCGTCCGTGGGCCAAAATAGGTCTGTGTACCAAATTTCGTCAAAATATCTTAATATTTACGACGTGCATCGTATAAACAATATAATTTTGGGGGGACCCTTATATGGGCACTAGGTCTAAACATAGACCGATGTTCACCAAAATCAATAGGCTTCGTCCTTCGGCTGCCATAAGTCGGTGTACCAAATTTCATCAAAATATCTTAATATTTGCGACCTGCAGCGTATAAACAATATAATTTTGGTAGGACCCTTATATGGGCACTAGGTCTAAACATGGACCGATGTTCACCAAAATCAATAGGCTTTGTCCTTGGGCCAACGTAGGTCTGTGTACCAAATTTTATCAAAATATCTTAATATTTGCGACCTGCAGCGTATAAACCATATAATTTTAGTAGGACCCTTATATGGGCACTAGGTCTAAACATGGACCGATGTTCACCAAAATCAATAGGCTGCGTTACTGGGCCAATGTAGGTCTGTATACCAAATTTTATCAAAATATCTTAATATTTACGACCTGCAGCGTATAAACAGTATAATTTTGGTAGGACCCTTATATGGGCACTAGGTCTAAACATGGACCGATGTTCACCAAAATCAATAGGCTGCGTTATTGGGCCAATATAGGTCTGTGTACCAAATTTCATCAAAATATCTTAATATTTACGACCTGCAGCGTATAAACAGTATAATTTTGGTAGGACCCTTATATGGGCACTAGGTCTAAACATGGACCGATGTTCACCAAAATCAATAGTCTGCGTTATTGGGCCAATATAGGTCTGTGTACCAAATTTCATCAAAATATCTTAATATTTACGACCTGCAGCGTATAAACAATATAATTTTGGTAGGACCCTTATATGGGCACTAGGTCTAAACATGGACCGATGTCCAAAAAAATCAAACTTGTTCGTCCTTGGGCCAACATAGGTCTATGTACCAAATTTCATCGAAATATCTTAATAGGTGCGACCTGTAGAGTGCGTACAAGATTGCATGGACAGACAGACAGACGGACGGACGGACGGACGGACAGACGGACATCGTTAAATCGAAATAAAAAAAAATTCTGAACCGATCGGTATACTATAAGGTGGGTCTACGACCAATATTTTTTGGTGTTACAAACATCAGCACAAACTTATAATACCCTGACCACATAGTGGTGTAGGGTATAAAAATTAAATAAACTAAATATCGTTTATTCTTACGGATTTTGTAGTTAATTTTTTGAAATTTAAAAAAACGAAATAAATGAAAAATCATTATTTTTTAAGGATTTTGTAGTTTATTTATTAACATATAAAAATAAATGAAAAGTTCTTTTGATTTAAATGAAAAGTCAGTAGACCGGTTTTCAAGTGATTTTTCATTTATTTTAAATTACATTTTCAGTTAATTTAAACTCCAAACTATTTTGAGTGTATTCACAAAAAAGTTATGAATTTTATTAGAGCTTAATAAAACAAATTAACATGGAAAACAGCAACTAAAATCGTTCAAAATCAAGACAAAAACTTTTTGTAAATAAGCATAACAGAATTTAAGTTATATTTGAGTTAAATTTTCGTTAATAAAAAATAACAAATTAACCGGTTAAATCAGAAAAAAATTTTGCTAAACCATTAGCAGCATAAAAAATCACGAAAAAATTAAAAATTTAAAGTTTTTTTCGGTTTTTCTTTAAATGCAAATAAAAATCGAGCCTTTTGAAAACAGAAGTTTACAATTTTTTTAGCAAATATTTCTGTTAATTTAACATAATAGACTGCTATTTGTATTCAACTAAATTTAGCTTAAAAATAACAAAAATGTTTGTAGATATGTATAATAATTTGCTTTCGCTACTTTTAGTCTACTTTTACAGTACTTTACAGTGCAGCTTTTACAGTATATGTTATCATTTTCAATTAACAAAAAATTGCTGATCTAGAGTTGATCTTTCACAAGTTATAGCGAATTTCGCTTTTTGAAAATTACGAAATTTGGCATTAAACAGCAATAAATTTTTACGAAATTAGTTTTACTATTATGTAAATTATTGGCCAAAATCACACTTTTCTCTAAAGTTTTCAAATTTAAAACTCCGTCACTGTTAAGTTAAAAGAGGGATATGTGTAATTTTCAGTGGAATTATTCTCCAAGGTGTATTTAATAAACCCCTATGCGTTGACCATTTTTGTTTTTACTTTGTTGAACAAAATTTTAAAAACTCAAAACTAGAGTTTTGCAAATTTATAAAAAAAACAAATCCCATTTTTGGCCATACCTGGGACTAGGTTATCATAAGCCAAGAGAGACAAAAATTTACATCTAAATATTTGTGGATCTCAGAAATTAAACTAGAGTATAACATTATAAATTTTTGAAAGAAATATTTTATTTTTTACGATTTTCATAATTTATCTCTCTTCAACCCTACAATGGTCTGAGGAAATTGCAATTACTAAAATATTTTGCAACCGATTTTGGATGTTTATACATTACCGGAAACGGAATTCAGTCTAGATTATGAATCTATTTACATATTCCAAAAATACAGTTACTTAAGAGCCATTAATTTTCAAAAAAGGCAAAAAAGTGATTTTTTTCGCCTTGTAAATCGTATTTCAAACTTCAGGGCCGATGCGGCAAGTGTTCCCGTTATCCGATCACCTTTATTAGATGGTGTATTTTTATACCCAAAGGCATATTTTTAATGGGGGGGGGGGGGGCGAACTTAAATCGCAAGTTGACATAATAAGTTCCATCCTACTGTATACATCCCGATAAAAAAATTTTGATGTTTTAAGTGATGCCATAATGGACGGAGCATATTTTTATACTTATTTGGATGGAGCATACTTTTATACTTACATACTGTATATGCTCCGATAATTTTAATAAAAAATTCGAAGGAATTAAATTTTCACATGTTTTTTTGTAAAATATGTTTTAGTCCCACAGTAATACTCCATGTGGTAAATTTGTGTGTAACACTTTTTATTTGCATTTTTATTAACTTGTTTTTATTAGAAATCATATATCTTATAACAGAGCAGAATAAAATGATAAAAACTACATCAAAAGATGTAATAATTTCACGCAGTTTTCAAAGAAAATCCAATGACGATTCCTTGATGGATGTTGAAGACACGTCATATGGGGCAGGTGCTGATGGCTTAATATAAGTTAAAAAAGTAATCAATATATTAAAAAATGGGGAAAAAATACGAAATAAATTAAAAAATGTACAAAATTATAGCATTATATTATATTATAGCAGACTATTAGGTTTAATATATCAAATACCCATCAACCGATTCGTCCCAAATTTGGTGGACATGTAGTAAGCTTGGAGATATAACTTTTTTTAATTCACAATTTTTTGAAATTTTGCTGTTTTCTTAGCTTTAAATTAACTTTAGACTTCAAACGCATTTTTCTCACAACCATGAGTTCAAAATCGGCTGCCACTGTACAGCCAAGGCGGGTTAACCGATGCCTATCCGGTTTTTTTCTTTCGTAGTCAACAGAAAACTATAGTCCTTATCGCGGGCGTTTTTTTGAATTTCAATCAAATATATTTTATATACCCAAGTAAAATTGTTTTTTCTTGCCTTTTTTGGAATTTCGAAGTTTTTGTGGCAACTTTTTTTTAAAAAAAATTTAAAAAAATAAAAATCTGGCCACGATAAGGACTAGAGAATTTATCTGGTGTTAAGTATCACTTTACATTTTTACTTTCCAATAATTAATGAAGTCTGTATATTTATATTTTGCCCTTTTTAAAAAGGCTAATAATTAAGTGGCAACCCTAGCGATTTTGGTTGGATAAATTTAAAACTAATATTTTTCGAAAATACTATTGTTATTTTAAGTTTTGAATACCGTTTAAATATGCCCCTTAAAATTCTCTTGTTACAGTATTTAACCCCCATAAACAAATAAGCATACTTAATCAGGTTTTATACACTACACTCAAAAAAATAAGTTAGTAGAAAAATTAGTAAAATGTCTTGTATAACAAGTGTATTAGTTTTCAGCAATTTTTTTGCTTAAATTCCGTTTTCAGAAAAAATTTTAGTTATATTTTTTTAGCACTAAACTAATTTTGAACTAATGTTTTACTAATTTATTCTGCTACAAAAATTGTGCTGATAACCGCATGCATAGCGTGGATGACAACCAGATAGACAAGATGTAGATGACGCAGCTTGTCTGGAAACGAAAATGACAAAAAATGAAAAACAACTCTACACATATTCTATATTTAAATTTTCAGCAAATAAATTAACTAAAGTAAAATTTCGCTACAAGTTTTTTGAGTTTTTTTCAGTCTACTAATATTCAGCAAAAAGTTTAGTGATTTTAGCAAGGATTTTTTCATTTGCAGTCGACTAAATGTTAACAAAACTTTTGCTGAAGATTACTAGTTTTTTTGGTAAAAATCAGCTCGCTGATTTTCAGTAAACCTTTTGCTGAAATTACCAACTTTTTTGCAAGCACGCTCCTGACTAAAAATTTGCTGACACAGCAACATTTTTTTCTGACTTTACTGACTTTTTTTTTTGAGTGTAGTTAATAGTTCTCTCAAATAACGTTCGTTTGACACCAAATTTTCCTGTAGTTACTTTCAAAGAAATCTAAAAACCGAAAAACTGGGCAATTTTTGACGCCATTAACCCTAAATATGAGAGAGAGCATCTAGAAAAACTCGTTTCGTTTAAATTTTTCTTCTATATAACCAGGCACTATCCACGGCTCTCATCTGAAAAGCTGAACTGGTTTTAAGAGAGTTTCAATGTAAAATAACAAAAAACGTGAAAAAGTGGTATTTTTAATGAATTATTTTTATTGTTTTTAAGCAATTTTAATTAAATTGTAAAGTGCACTTGTGTTGTTTGATATGTTCTCTGCATTAGTTTTGCATAATTAGTACAAAATTTTGCTTATTAATATTAAAAAGTACGCGTTAAAAAAAACACTAAAAACTGTTTCTCTTAAAACCAGTTTGCATATAAAATTAAAGAGACTTTTTAACAGCAGTTGAGGCTGGTGGTTTGTCTTTAGTCTATATAGTCGTTGATATAACATATCTGAATCTCATCAAGATCTGTGAGTCCGTGTCGGGAGACTTCCCTCGTTAGTATGGTATTTTAACAAAACTAAATATTTTTATTACTGCTTCAAATTAAGTGCAATAATAAAGTTTTCGTACTCGTTAACTAGGTTTTATGTATCAATTGTTTTCAAGTTTTACGTAAAAATAATAAATCAGTACGATTTTAAAAACTTTTCTGTAAATTTACTTTTGGCGCTTCAAGATTCACCACTTTATTGTCTTTAAATTTATCTACGGTATACGTTTAGATTCGTAGTAAACATGGGCGAAAGGTTAAAAAAAAACTTTCTAGAACATTTTTTTAAAAAAGGTGTTGCAAATATGCCAAATCTCAACTGTTTCAAGGTACACTCATTTCATTGTACACCACTTTCCTCTATTAATATGCAACATCCACAATAGGACAATTCATTACATTTGACAATTCTCATGCAATAAATACATCACATTAAGGCATGCAATTGTTAGAATGAGCAGAATGTTACACAGATTTCAAAAGTTGTTTTTACACATTTAATTAGCATATGTACAAACGTATAATGTAGTTTGCTGAAAAGTTATGTTAGAGTATGAGTGTGATTATTTCATGTTTCATATGTGAACAACTAAAAATGGAAACGAAAGGAAGAAGAATTAAGTGTATGTATGCATATTTATAGTATACAAAATAATATGTACTTTTAACTAGTATTTGTTTTTTAGCTTTTCAAAAAAAAAAGTTTTGGCGCCAGGTTTTAACAACTACTTTAAAATTTTGTTTGTTTTTATACCCTACATAATACCGAATTGAGCTACTAGAAATTTTACTTTTGAAACTTGTTTGCCACTTATTTTGTCACTGATTATTTTCCCCGTCGTTAAACCAACGAAACCTTCAAAAGTTTTGTCATGTATATCGACTGTAATTTTCTCTTTTTATTTATTTTATATCCATCAAATCCATTAACTAAAAGTTAGGTAAAATTTGATCCCCACCAAATGAGTATATGATCAGAGGTCGGTCTTGACCGCCTCTAATATCCTTACTTGTTTTTTTACTTTTTATTTTGTCATATGAATAACATACATATACAAATGCAATTATTACTGTTAAATGCATATTCAAATATCATGCAGCGAATAAAAAAAGAGAAACCCAATTTTACTTACAGTTGGCACGCGACATAACCATAAAATATCTAAACAAACAAGTATTATGCAAAAAAAAAAACTCAAAATGCATTTTTCTGTTTTTTCCATTTGATTTTTTTTTTTCCTTCTTTAATATAAAAATCAAGATTTTTCAAAGCAAAAAAAATATGAATAACGTTTTGTATTTGTGTTTAAATTCATTTCCGTTCTATATTTATAAAATTTCATTTAATAAGTATTTTTGCATAGAAGACATTTTGGCGACTAGTAGTTTTCAATCTATGATAGTAGAAATAATAAAATGTTTGCTAGTGCTTGTTGAACTGTATGAATTCTTTTTATTTGGTTGCATCTATATGATTAGATGAGGGTAAAAATATATTCGCGGAATGCAACAAACATACATATATGTTAGGGTGACCAGAAAAAGTTTTTTTTTTCATTTTTCAAACCTTGACACTATTGACGAGTAATATAATATAATATATAAAGCTTTTAAATATTTTTAATTTTGAATGAGTGGTATGTATAGTTGATATTTTATTTTGGTAAATGAATGATTTTCGTTCGATTCTAGACCATATATATTAATATCTCTTTCTGTCTATATTATTTTTGAAACTAAAGCAATATGATATAATTTCACAAGTAAATTATAAAGAATAAAAAAATTTTAAAGAATTCGATAAGGCCAGCAGGACAGATTACGTATTTTCGGCTTTCGCTACAAAGCCATCATCAGTGTCGTTTTGCCTTGATGGGTTAAATATTGATAATAGTATAGCAATGCCAAAGTTGAAAGCAAATCTAATGTGTTAGCAACTCAACTTAGACTAACATTAACGAAATCTAACAGTGCTATTTTTATCCTTTGTTATTACTCTGTTTAGCTTTTAAACCTTAATTCTTAAAGTATCGCAGCAGGTTCTATTCATCTCTATGTATGATAAACACAGATTTTATAAATTAAAACGAATGTAATATTTAATAGATAAAAACATAATTGGCCTGCTGCACACAAGTAAGCTTAATCGCCAACATACAATAAATGAAAAAAAATGTGGTTACATATATCCTTAAAAGTGTTTCAAAAATATTGAGTCTAAAAATAGATTTAAAAAAAATCTAGAAAATTATTTTCTATTTGAAATAATAAAAAAAATAAATCATTATCAGTAACTCATTATTATATGTTTTAAAATAATGCAGAAGGTAAGTGTGTTGTATTACTGGTAGTCCAAACAATAATGATATGTCATTACCGTTTCTACACTGGGTATTTCATATCATTCAGAAGAAGGAATCGTTAAATTGAACTATCTCGTTCATGAACGTCACAAATTTATTATAAACATGAGCAAACGTTTCAAAAAAATAGTAAAAGGCGAGAATTTAAATAATGTTAAATCAAAAGTGTTTTATATTTTTAGATAAAAATATAACATATAAATTTATATGGCTTTATTATAACCTGCAGCACTACGTGGACATAATAAGTTTGTGCTGATGCCTCTTGACGGGCAAAAGGATATTTTTGAGTTGTACTGATAGATTCAGATTTTGGTCCGATTTAATGATGTCCGTTCGTCTTTTTATGCGCACGTTAAAGGTTACAAATATTAAGATATTTTGATAAAATTTGGTGCACCGACTTAAAGCGGCACACGGAAGAAGCCTAGTGCCCATATAAAGGTCACCCAAAAATTTACTTGTTTGCACAATACAAGTTACGAATACGAAGATATTGTAAAGCAATTTAGTAGCTGATTCACATGAGAGAAACACCTATCGCCCACATGGATTACATCGGGCTATAAATGTTTCCGTAAAATTCTCCTTATTTTGTATAGAGTTTTTTCGCCCAACCTCGTTTGGAGTCTGCAGCTAGGAGGCGCGACAAAGCTAGAAAAATAAAAAAAAATCTTTTTCTTAGGCATAGGTTTTTATTCCCATAGTTTGGTCAAAAACTAATCAGCCAAACAAAAGCTGTAGCGAAAGGGTTAAATATATTCTTTATAGCAAATCATATGAGCGGGCCTATCTTTAGTCGTCCTTAGAGTACATCATTGATACTTTTTACATACACAAACTTTTTTCTTTAAAAAGTGGATATCTCGGATTTTTTCAAATAACCGTTGCTTTTACTAGCAATATTTTAATTTTTTTTATTAAAAATTTACTGACCATTTTTGAAAGAACTGAGTCGGAAATGGATTACATATAATATAAATATATTCTTTCTAAGTAAGTGGTTATTTTGTTAAAATGTATAATTACTTTTCTAAATTATTATAAGAAAGTCATTATCTTGTGTTTTAAAGTAATGCAAAAGGTATGGACTTATCACTGCTTGGTAATCTATACGGTAATGACTTGTCATTATTATTTTTTTTTTGCTGGGTTATTAGATGTTCGAAGGCTAAGGGTCATAGTAGTCTTTTTGCAGTTTTATAAAAGAATATTTACAACATATTTTTTAAATTCATATTTTTTACAAAATATACTTTTAGTCGCAATATATTCCCCCTTCTCGTAACACATAATTTTTTATTTTTACTTTTGGAATATCCCATGTAAAAAAAGTAGGACTATAATATAAAGGGGTAAAGGTGCGTTTACAATGATTGAGTAATACTCCAATCTGTAGCAAATGTAGTTTCCTTTTCTTACATACTAACATATTTTTGGATTTTTCTATCTCTTTTTTTCCCACTCCAGAGTAAAACTTGTTTGACTCTGGAGTACAGATTTGCTCCACTCTAGAGTTAACATTTCTCTGTTAACTGTTTAACATGACAAATATACCTAAAAAAATACATCACTAATTTGTTCACATCTATAATTGTCAATAAAATAAAAACAATTTTTTAAAATATAAAAACTAAAATGAAATTTTTTTAATTAACAATATATGTATGTTAAAATTAATAACAACAAAATAAATTGCAGTGCGAAAATATTATGTATTGTAATTATTGAAGTTTCACAAATTTTTGAAGTTACTCTACTCTGCATTTTGAATAGTTAATAAATCGATCTGTACTGCAGAGTAGAGTCACACTACTACTGTGGACGCGGCTTAACCCATTTTCAACTAGTGGTCGAAAAATCGACCAGTGACTTTCGAGATTTTTGTAGGTTAGCGGGAAATGGTTATAACTTAGCAACCCAGTAAACTAGTTTTTTTACACCTTTATAAACTTAAATTATTTTTGGTTTAGGTCAGTTCGCGTTTCTACCTCTTTTTTTTCTTCTATCGGGCAAAAAGATTGTTGGGAAAAAAATTCACAGGCTCGAAAAAATATTCCAAATACCCGAAAAAACTATTCCTTTGAATTTCAACTTGTATGAAAACTATACTTTACAGAAAAAATTATTTGAAGTTGTTCTGTGCATCATTTGCTGGGAGAGGTGAAGGCAAAAAGCACTGGGCGATTTTTCGACCACTGGCTGGATACGATATATAAATTTTCCATGACTAAAAATTTTACAACAGCTGGAAAGGATATATCCCGCCTTTGTTGCGTAATTTATGTGCTTGGTTTTTTTAATTTTGGTATTTTTATTTTTGTTTTTCATCGGATTCTTTGTTTTTGGTTAATTTTTCGCTATCAAAAGTTTAAAAATATATCGGCAAACCTATGTCATGCAAGTGGAAATAGAACGTTTGGTTAACGAAAGTAGTGATATGGAAGAAACCGCAACACTTATTCGTGATTCGTGATTACTATTGTTGTTGCCGGACACAATCGACAAATTGAGAGATAAATATAAGAGATATCGATGAAAACAAGCTAATTTTCGAAGTGCTATAGTACCCGGTGAAGTTGCCAGTTCACCAAAGTGTACAAAAACATATGGGAGGCGTGTAGTTATTCGACAATGCTACAAACAATTATTGAATTCGTGTACGAGGTAAAAAGTGCTATTGGTTGCTAACAAATGGAAACTATATTATGTGCTTTGAAAGCACGCAGATTCTATCGGAACGCAACAGACAAGAACTGATCGGTCGAAGAGTCGAGTCGCTACAAAAAGGCAGTGTGATGGCGAAACTTTAATTAGTTGTCAACATGCACGAGTGCTTGCTGCGTCAAGCAGAACCAATGAAACAAAATATCGTTAATGCAACCTTGAAAAGCCTCATCCTTGCGGGGTCAATTACAAGTATTCGCCATTCAAATGTTCGAAATGCGATGCTTCTATTCACATAAAATGCTTCAATTTATTCCACAACATGTTAATTATTGTATTGTAAAACCATTTAATTTAGCACATTTACTGAGTTTATTGCATTTACATTTATATTTTTACATAGATAAAAATATTTTTTTGCAATACAAATGAATATGCATGTTTTCGCAATTTTGTATATCGTTTCCAGCCAGTGGTCGAAAAATCGACCACCTCTTCCTGGCCAAACCTGAAGAGATAAAAATAAAATCTTAAATTTAGACATTTTTTTCACGTCAATATCATATGTACAATAGGGTTGACTTTATTATGTCAACTTGCGATTTAAGGCCGCCCCCCCCCTAGAAATGTGTCTTTGGGTATAAAAATACACCTTGTAAAAACTTAAGGTGATCGGATAACGGGAACACGTGCCGCATCGGCCCTGAAGTTTAAAATAAGATGTACAAGGCGAAAAAATCACTTTTTTGGCTTCTTAACCCTTTCACGACCGAACATAAAGTGCTGGAAAATTTGTAATTTTTTTGCCCACATTTCCAAAGAAAAGTGTCGTCAAAAATATTTTTTTTCAACTCCTTGATCGAAAATCCATTGGTCGTCAACGGCAAAAATTTGTGAACAACTAACTTACTCTGCTCGTATCGAGTATAGTGTGTTTTGTTATAGTTTTTAAGGAAATAGTTGCATTTTTGGGTTTGTTGTTTTTGTAAATTTTTACATAGAGTGTCGATTACTGGTTTTTTTGTTTTTCTTAGTAGTAGAAGTAGTTTGCATATCACGTTTTGTGCTAAAGTCGAGTGTTCTAACGTTTTTTCAAAATAATTTTGCTCATTTGGAAAAATCGATTAACAAATGAAAGAGGAAACCACGTTTAGTAAAACTGCCTACTCAATTTTTCATTATCACCTCAGTACTCCTTGTAAAAGGACTTTAAATTTTCAACGCATGGTTTTGGCAAACCCTTTTTAAGGATATTTTGTACATTCCTTGATGCTGATATGGTGATCAAATGAAAGAGGAGAGTTTCTACATTTTAATAAAAGCTTTTCTTTTTTTTTCTACTGAAAATTTTCTAAAAATATTTTATTCGTCATTTTTTGTCAAAATTTACATTATCACTGAACTGGGGAGATTATCCTTTCTTATTTGATGCCCATTTTGGAGAGAAGTGAAAAAAAAATGTCATTTTAGTATGCATTAGTATTCCGAAGCCTTTTAAAAAGGACATCGGACGTGATGGGTATGCAGTTCAACCATAAATGGTGTCTACCTTCACATATATATCGATTATTCCATGGGTGAGTGCAAAATGTGAGAGCAAAATTTGAAAATGTTGCACGGTGTAATATATAATTGCAAGAGGAAAAGACCTAATCAATGTCGATTTTATGCAGCAGATGATGAAGTTTTGGAATTGCTTAATGCATGTGAAAATTATGAAAACCACCATACTCTGTGCCTCCTGTATCAAATGTTATGTATCCCTCAATGAGATAAAGGATGAAAATAAGTTTCATAATGAAATAATCCCGTATGTTGGAATTTGAAATTGGGTTTTCATCGTGTTTCGCTGAAAAGGAAATTTCTCTGTTCAAATCCATAATATTCGCTTTTTATTTATTATTATGATGATAAAACCCGCGCGATTTATTAAAAAAAAATTTAAGTTTTCCCCGAAGCACATTTTCAACTAGTTTCTTATGTTCTTACATAATAATTGGCGCCCAATAATTTAACTTTTTTTAACAAAATAAAATAACCACCACAAATGGAATAACTTCCTAAAAAAATGAATAGGCAATAATCAAAAATCAAACTGTTTTAATTTTATTTCATTGGGGATTTTTTCATAATGAAATAATTTCAATATTTAAAGATTAACTCTCTAACCGGCCTAAGCTTTTTTGCAATGAAATTTATACCATGTGTTCCCCACGAAAAAAAAACAATAAGTTCTTCTACAAAATTTTTTTTCGTTGTCTACTTTAGGCGATATGGGCCAAAATAGTTTAAGGGTGAATCTCGAAAACTAGCCCATAAAAATTACTAGGCCTAGGTACAAATTATTTCCCTTACCAAGATGTAATTGCCATTAAAAAAATTAAATTTTTTGTGCCGTTACTTAAGAGGATGTAGCGATTTTCGTTTTTCAAAAAATGCGAAATTGAGCGAAAACGCACCAAAACTTCAATATATATTATTCAAACTTATAAGCTTTGCTACCTATACCAAATATATTCTTTTTACCAAATTTCAGAAAAATCTGTCCTTTCGGTTTGAAGTTAAGGCGATGTCCTTTAAAGGTATCCTTATGGAATCCTGTGCGTCCTTGGACCGAAGTAAGGAACTTTTTGAATAGCCTAACCTTCAATCTTACTTCATGGTCACTATCAATTATTTTAGTCGATTTAAATATGTTTTTAATATTTTTGAAAATTTTGGTTGTTTTAAAATATTTAATTTTTGAAATTTTGCGAAATTTTATCTTTGATACTTTCTCGCTTCCAAACCATGCATTGTATACAAAACATTTCTTCACAAAAAATTTTATAAATTTTGTTTTCTGTTGAAAAAGCATAACTTCTTATTATAAAATACTCCTTTGGCGCATTTCTGGTCAATTTAATATACCCCGCCTGGAGGCGGGCTTGCCGGTTAGAGGGTTAAATAAACCCCCAGAAATTAAATAACCGTCTAACATTTCGTTTTCTTTTTTATGTTTTTTATGTTTGGTTGAATGAATAGTTCATTTAATTTTATTACTTTTTTGTTTAATTTAATGAAAAAAAATAAAACTATAAAACTTCTTCTTTGCTTACCTTTGACGACCAATGGGACACATATGTCCCATGATGAATTTGCACCCTGTAGGCAAGAAAACAAACCTATTCCCAATAGTTTGGTATTTCTGAAAACAGGAAGCACAGGTCCATGCTATACCAAAATTTTGGTCCTGCAAAACCAACAACATCTGAATAAATGACATCCAAAAAAGATGAACAAAAAAACTTATTTTTCAGATGTTGGGGTCAATTAATTAAGCACTTAGAAAACATTCTAACCAATTTAAAACATTTTAGATGGGTTTTGCCAATATTAGCACCTTTTCCAACATAATTCAGGATTTGTTCTGATGTTACGCTGGGCTTAAATGAGGAAATATGCGCCCATTTTTTATTAGCGATAACTTCTACGTCCTTGGAATTATTTTCTCCAAACACCACAGGCTTACGTTTCTTTTTTTTTTGTAGTTAACATTAGTCCATCCAGTATTGTTAACTGGGATATTACTTTCTAGCTAGCTCTCCGTATACGTACATTAGAATTTAATACATCATTTGCAGTGTTGCCATTTCAGTGCTTTTCGGGTATTTTTTGGTGCTTTTTTCCTTCCCGTACCCGGTGATTTTTTACAAATACCCGTTTATAAAAAGCGGGTATTTACAGTGCTTTTTCAGATTTCTGGCAGTGCTGTTAGTGCTTTTTGTACAGTTTATATTTTTGGTATTTGTTCTCCTTTTTTTAAATTGTTCTTGAATTTTCTGTCAAAGTTGAAAAAATAATACGAAATATACAAAAAATACATTTTTTAAGAATGTTTGTAGTACAATTTAAATAGAAACTTCGTTATATTTAAACTTCGAAATTTTGAAATATTAGTTTGGTGCTTTTTTACCCGTTTTTTTGGTTATTTTTTGAACCTTTTTTACACGATTTTACAAAGCTAAAATGTGTTTTAAAAATCTTGACTTACATTTTTCAAAAAATTATTATCGTGCTTTTTTACCCCATTTTTGGTAAATTTTTACCCGTTTTCACAATGCTCACGGTGCTTTCCTGCCTTCAAGAGTTGGCAACACTGATCATTTGGCTCAGTAGCAGCAATAACATTGTTTGGTTTAATAGTACACTCACAATAACTTTACCGTAAAAGTTCAACAGTTGTTTTAAAAGTAAATCAGTAATATTGTTTCAATTGAATAAGTAGTTAAATTGTAAAGAAATATATTTTTTAACTTTTTCTATCAGTCATTCAATAAACACAATATACAAAATACGGACTTTCGGTAGAAGTTAAAATATTCAATCAAAATTTTCTGTTAAAAACAATCAGTTGTTATAATACGATTAATTTTAAAATAAACGAGAAATCTATTATTTTTACCGACTTAGCCAGTTAATAAATTAACAATTAAAAATAAACGACAAAATTCAATTGTTTTGAACGAAAAGTGGGTAGTCCTTTTTTAACTTATTTTCAATTTTTTTGTGAGTGTAGCAATAACATCATTAGGAATATCATCATCATCATGTAGGGAAAGACTAATGCTAGCTCTTCGTATTTGCTTATTAGAACTTAAAACATTATTACTTGGTTCAGTAGTATCAACAACATTATTACGAAAAGCAGAACTTGATGAAAAGGAATCACTCAGAGTTGAACGACCTTTTTGTTGTAAATCATTATTTTTTGAATTTAAGCTTGACTCAGCATGTATTTTTTTATTTTTAAAAGAAGCACTCTCAACTGCATTGTTGTTGTATATACAGGCATTGAATAACTTTTTTAATTCTCTTAATTCATTTGACAAAATTGTTATTATAGCAATTAAATTATTAGATCCTTTAGCGCATTTATTGCAGTTATAAACAATATTATTTGATGAAATTAAAACATTAAATTCACGATCACTATTGACACCAGAACACCCTTTATGGAATAGACCACTGCATGTTAAGCTGCCTACACACTAGGGAACATACTTGAAAAAAGAGAGCATTTTTTGTGAATGTGTGAGTGCGTTTGTGTGTGTGTGCGTGTTGGGAGCGTGCATTTCGTGTTTACAAAATTTTTTGATATTTTTTGTTCCCTCAACCATGTTCCCTAGTGTGTAGGCAGCTTTATGCATCTAATAAATATACTACCAACAGCTCTAAAGCAACTAACACAAGCAGTATTAGACTGCATTAGGAAGAAAAAATAAAAATGAACTTGTTTAAACGACAATCACTATTAATTCAAGGCAGTTTAAAAGAAATCGGTTGGAATATGTGGAAAATATAACAAAAAATAAAAATGGGACATATATCAATCACTGGTCGTGAAAGGGTTAAGAAAATGCTTAATTAATGGTTTTTATATCGATTTTCATGCCAAATGCACTTTTTTACATTTTAAAAATTTGGGGTCATTTCGACCCCATGTGCTTACAAGGGTTAATTTCTGACCACATGTGCCTATAGGGGTTAACTTCTAATTTTGTATTACTGTGTATAAAATTTGGTGTTAACAGAGTTATTGGGACAACTTTCACCAAATTTCGCAAGAAACAACACATTGTTTTGGTATACGAAAAATTTCACTTTTAACGTTGTCGAAGTTTTACAAAATTTTCGGAAAACAATCTCTCGTATCAGAATTAAAAGAAATCGTAAGTGATTTTGTTACAGCTAGCTAAAGTCACAAAAATTAATACTCTTATCTAAATTATTGGCCAAAATCACACTTTTCTCTAAAATTTTCAAATTAAAAACTCCGTCACAGTTAAGTTAAAAGAGGGATTTGTGTAATTTTCAGCAGAATTATTCTCTAAGGTGTATTTAATAAACCCCTAGGCGTTGACAACTTTTTTTTATATCTTGTTGAACAAAATTTTAAAAAACTCAAAACTAGAATTTTGCAAATTTATAAAAAAACAAATCCCATCTTTGGCCATACCCAGGACTAGGTTATCATAAGCCAAGAGAGACAAAAATTTATATTTGAATATTTGTGGATTTTAGAAATGAAACTAGAGCATAACATTGTAAATTTTTGAAAGAAATATTTTATTTTTTACGATTTTCATAATTTATCTCATTTTAACCCTACTATGGTCCGAGGAAATTGCAATTACTAAAATATTTTCCAACCGATTTTGGACTTTTATACAATACCAGAAATGGAATTTAGTCTAAATTACGATTCTATTTACATTTTCCAAAAATACGGTTATTTAGGAGACAGTATTTTCAAAAAAGCCAAAATTTTCGCCTTTTAAATCGTATTTTAAACTTCAGGGCACGTGTTGCCGTTATCCGATCATCTTAATTTTTTGCATGGTTTATTTTTATATCCAAAGGCACAATTCTAGGGGGACGGCCTTAAATCGCAAGTTGACATAATAAGGTCAACCCTAATGTACACAGTTTCATTGAATTTTACCCAGCGGTTTAGGAGCAGTTGGAAATGGGTTAATACGTTCAAACCCTCGAATTTAATTAGATTACTAAACTAGTTATTTGTGTAATTTCATTATTTTAAATTTGTTCCCTGACTTGCTATTTTATAATTTTTTTGAACTGGTTACCTCTGAATCTGTTCTAGAACAGGTGTTTTTACCAACGGTTCCGTGGTTCTAGAACTGATTCCAGGATGTCAAATAGGAAGGTTTCACTGTCCCAGAACAAGTTCTATAACTGGTTCTAGAACCGGTTCCAAAGCAACCTGTTCTAGTTTGGAGGAAAACAACCTGTTGCTTTTGGGACAAACTCAAACAAAAATCACCGATGATAGAACATAAATTAGAACAGGTTGCATGCATGTACAAGTTGCTCTACAACCGGTTCTTTGCATCCGACAATTTTGCTGGGTTCCTATTTATTAAAAAAAAATATATATATGTATATCGTCACACTGATATAACAATATATTACATTAACAATACTTCGAAATAGCGATTCGTAACAGCAACACATAATGACCCATTTGGATATCTAGTCTCATATCAATTTAAAGCTATTTTCATATTTCAAATTATTTTTTGCTAAACAACGATTTTTTTAAATTAACTGTTTTTCTTGAGGCTAAATTAACTAAATTTTTTGCTCAAAAATTTTATTTTACACAGAGTTGTTTTTGACTAGTTTTAGTGAATTTTTTTTAGAAAACCAATGA
This sequence comes from Leucophora obtusa, assembly GCA_949987735.1. NCBI lineage: Eukaryota > Metazoa > Arthropoda > Insecta > Diptera > Anthomyiidae > Leucophora > Leucophora obtusa. Next base: position 142,341,323 of record OX465299.1, read on the forward strand.
AGTTTTCTTCACAAGGTGAATAAACAATTATTCATTTTAACGAAAAAGCTTTACTATTTTTATAAAAATACTTTGTAGTGACACTTGTCTAAAGAGTGCGTGAAATTTTGAATAAATAAAATGAAATTTTCATATAAATTGATGTAAACCTGCGTTCATTTAATCAAAAGTTTCATTTCCATCAGCAAACTTCCCTTGTAAGTAGAAAATTTGATTTGAAAATCATCACTAGTACCAGAAGCATTTCTGCCGGAGTTCCACAAGGTAGTATACTTGGTCCTCTTATGTATATTCTATACACTGCTGATATGCCAACAAACTCCCTTATTCAAACGTCAACCTTTGCAGATGATACAGCGTTCGTAAGCATTCACAAAAATCAGAAAATAGCTTCTCAAAACTTACAAACACATATACATGATGTGGAAAAATGGCTCAACAAATGGAAAATAAAGGTAAACCCATCAAAATGTGCCCACGTAACATTTTCTTTGAGAAGGGGGAACTGTCCTAAACTTACAATTACCGACACTCATGTCCCTGAACAGTCTCATATTAAATACCTTGGAATACACCTCGACAGACGCCTCACTTGGACACAACACATCGAAGCAAAATCAACCCAGTTGAAACTTAAAACTGTTCAACTATTCTGGCTCCTCAACTCTCATTCCACCCTCAGGCTCGACATAGGGTCTTACTATACAAAGTTATCCTGAAGCCAATATGGACATATGGAATCCAACTCTGGGGAACAGCATCTTCATCTAATATAAACAAATTACAAAGAAGACAATCTAAAATACTGCGCCTTATAACTGGAGACCCGTGGTTCATCCGCAACAGCAACATCCACAGAGATCTCAGTATTCCAACAGTTGCCGACGAAATCAAGAAATTCTGCTCTAAATATGTACGGAGATTAACAACTCATCCAAATTCCCTAGCTCAGGATCTACTCTCATATAGAGGCCACAGGCGTTTAAAAAGGGTAGATACCTTGGCTATTGCTCAAATCTAATAAGCCTGCTCCTCACGATGGTTACTATTGCACTGGCAATAGGACTATAATTGTATATTTATGGTCTAATTCATAAACTTTTACAACAGTCTTATTGCAGGATTTTAAGCTAATTTGTGAAAAACAGTATTCATATTTGCTTAATAATGAAGAAAATAATAAAAGTTTATAGTTGGTACTCACTAACTTTAAACTTTTTATAAAGTTTGGAGTGAGGAAGCCACCATTTATTTGTTAATTATTTCATTTTCAGGCATGAAATGATTTATTAAAGCCATCCCATCCCTAGAATGTGTGGCTTCCAACAACTTGCATCCATCAAACTGAAAAAAAACTACAACAATTGCGTAGCCAATGACCATTTTCGAAAAAATTTCAAAAAAAATGTAAAAATTAAATTAAAAAGAAAAACAAAACAATAGTGATATACAGACTGTCAAAATATTATTCGAAATTCGATTACTTTTGTATGCTTTGAATAATATGTTTTAAAAAATTATTTTTTTACACAGATTTCCATTGATTTGCTTTATAAATAAAAAAAAATATTTTGAATGGCTTTTAAATTTATCTTAGCACATCATTAGTTCTCTAATTTAAGGAAATACATTTTCACTTCCGATTACCGAGTCAATCGTTTACTAAATTTGTAAATGACTTACGACTTTTATGGGAGAAGAGAGAAAATAAACAATAGTGTTGCCAGTATCAAATAGAAAAATTAATTTATAGTTAAAATACGATTATGAATCAAGATTTCTAATAACTCTTTATTAAGCGAAATATCTACTTTAACTATAGCAAGCTTCAAATACCAAATAAATTTTTTTTATGAATTAGCACATTAGTTTTTTAAGATTTTAATACTTATTGTTATTTTCTATAATGAAGAAAGATTCAATAAACAAACAAATGAGTAAAAAAAAATAAAAATTAAAATTTAGAAGTATTAGGGCCAGTATTATAGTCTGAAATTAGTGTGATTTTTTAATTAAATTCTACTGGAGTGAAAATTTTCAAACAAAATTTTCTGTGTAAACTATTATACTTGATTTCCTGCCTAACATTTTACTTAAATATGAAATATTGCTTTAAAGTTTCTTACTTAAGTAAAATTTAAGTCAAAATATCTACTAAGTACTGACGATAATACTGGCCAATTTTATAGTGACTAAGACTTTTTTAATTTAAGTGTACTCTCTAGCCAATTAAATAAACTCTTCAAACAATATTTAAGCTGGATGGTCTCAGGATAAGCATCTATATTAATAAATAATGCTCAAATTATATAAAAAATTTTAAATCTCGAAAAAATATTCACTTATCTCCAATATTAATTAGATTGTGTTCAGTATAATAAAGCTCCTTGCTACTATAATCTAGTGTGTTATACAATACTCTTCCTTGCTTAAAATATATCACTTGTCATCTAGTTGTCAATATTGAAAAATAATTAGTGCTGAATAGAAAATTTGCAGTACTTCAAGTTTATTTAATTAAAAATATTTAATAAAAACATTTCTAACTAAGACCTAAACCTTTTATCGTTTAATTTTTTCATTCCTTTATGACCATTTTAACTACATAGCAACAGTAAATAGCAGTAAATAAATATAAAAGTGCAACATATTGTTCTTAAAGAAATAGTAATTTAACAAAACATAGACTGTAGAGGTAGAACAAGTTGCTACATAGACAAACTTATATTAAACAAAAAATAATGAAATTCTTCAGTAAACTAATGAAATTTTTCTTCGATATTGGAACAAATCCGGTTTCCGGGCTGTATGTTAGGTTTACTGTCTGTTAGGTTTGATATTCTCCGAGCAAAAATATATGTAATGGCAAGTCATTACCGTATAGATTTTAAAGTACTTATGGGTCATTACCTTTCGCATTACTTTAAAACAGATAATAATAAATTACTGATAATAATTTATAAAAGTATTTATACATACTTGCAATATAATCACTTACTGGTAATTAAAAAAATAAGTCTCGATTTAGTATTTTTATACTCTACACCATACATGGGACTAATTAATAAGGTGGCCTAATTAATTGATGATTTCATTACTATTGCATTGATATCAATTGTAATGAAATTATTTTCATTACCATTTTTTTTTAATTAATGGTAATGATTCTAAAATTTAATTTCATTGATTAATGACAATGATTTTAAATTTTATTACCATTGATAATGAATAAATTAAAAAAAATAATTGCCATTGACAGACAAACGTAAAAATGGCGCAAAACTCGCTGAAATCGAAGATGGAATATGCTCATTCAGGCTCATGCTCGTTTGAAATTAAATGTTACTTTCTATTTCATTGTTATTTGTATCCAGGTAAAATTTAACGGAATGGAATGGATCCTCTTAAAAAAATTATGTTTTATAACTTCCCCGGCCAAACCCGTTGTTCGTTTTCATTTGCCTGAATTTTTTGGAAACAAACGGTTTTTAATCAATTGTAATTCGTTTTTATATACATTAGTGTAAATTCATTACCATTAGTAGTGATTTTTGTAATGAAAAATATTTCATTACCATTAAATGGTAATGAAATTTTTTTTCATTGTCATTAGTATGAACTAAAATGTGTTTAAAAATTAATCACGTTGTCTATTATAGCATTATTTGGAAAAAAAATTGTTTTGGTCCTTAAGGGGACCCCATGCCCCCCCCCCCCCCCTCCTGATATCCGCGGCTGTTGGGAAGGCTAAACTAATATTTTCTGGTATATTTTTTTAGCACTAAACTAATTTTTAACTAATGTTTTACTAATGTATTTTGCTACAAAAATTGTGCTGATAACCGCATTTATAGCGTGGACGACAACCACATAGACAAGATGTAGATGTCGCAGCTTGTCTGGATGTAGTACAGACAACGGAAATTATAAAAAAGAAAAACAACTCTACACAATTTCTATATTTAAATTTTCAGCAAATAAATTAACTAAAGCAAAATTTCGCTACAAGTTTTTTGAGTTTTTTTCAGTCTGCTAATATTCAGCAAAAAATTTAGTGATTTTAGCAAGGATTTTTTTCATTTGCAATCGACTAAGTGTTAGCAAAACTTTTGCTGAAGATTACTATTTCTTTTTGGTAAAAATCAGCTCACTGATTTTCAGCAAACCTATTGCTGAAATTACCAACTTTTTTGCAAGCACGCTCCTGACTAAAAATTTGCTGACACAGCAACTTTTTTTGCTGACTTTACTGACTTTTTTTTTTTTAGTGTACAATTGTACGATTTCTAAAGCATTTTAAAAGTTTTTTAAATTTTAATTAAATTTGAAATTAAGTGACACCCTTTAATACACATGTGTATTTATTATATAAAGGGTTATTCAATAAGAGCGCTACAAAAGTTTTTTTTAAATAAAACAAAAACGGTTTTGGATATCAATGAAATTCTTTATTCCTGTGAAAGTACGTGCGATGCCATTATGTATGGAAATAGATCTCATTGGCATGGCCGCCATGGACACGCTTGCAGAAGTCCAGACGCTGAACCCAATTTTCGACGGTTTTCAAGCATAAATAGGCCAATATTCGTACAATCGTCGCTGGCTTGTTGGCATAGACCATAGATTTGACGTATCCCCACCAGGGATGCCAACTTAGTGCTTTTCGCGCTAAATCTGGTGCTTTTTTATGTGCCAAAACGCGAAAAATGTTAACGTAACGCGTAACTGAAAAAAAGCGCTAAATTTGTGCTTTTTAAAAATTTATTTTGCGCGTTTTGCGCTTTTTATACATGTATTGTTTTTATAGCAATATCAAAAAATATATCAACATTGGCTTTTACTTCAATACATTAAAATATCAAGGAAAAGTTGTAAGTTCCAAATAGTGCCAAACGCCAAAAATTCCAATTTTGCACGTATGATATTTAACACAAATTTAGCGTAATCTTATATAAACAAAATTTGGGGTCAGTTTTTTATAGTCAGAACTAGGAACGAATTTTTTCTAAAATTGCTTTAAGACAAAAATCCTTATTTGTTCTGACTATAAAACAAGACCCTAAATTCTTAAAAATGGAATAATCTAAAAAGTATTCGATTTTCTTTCTTAAACTGTAAACAGTAAACTGATGAAGTTTTCTTCATAAAGTAAATAAAAAATTTCTTAAATTTGTTGAAAAAGCTTAATTTAAATATTTTATGAATCCTGTTTTAATGAAACTTTTTCCTTGAGTGTATGAAATTTTTCATAACATTCTATGAAACATTCCATTAATTCAATGAAAAGTTTCAATTCCAATGAAAGTTCATTGGTTTTATGAAAAATTCATTAATATCATGCATACTTTTCTCTCGGTGTATGTGGAACACGACAATTTATTTTTAGAGGCCTTAAAAACTGTTTAGTGCTTTTTTACCCGTTTTTTAATAGAAATTTACTCGTTTTTACCCTTTTTTGTAACTTTTTTGCGCTTTTTGCTATGAAAAAGTTGGCATCTATGATCCCCACAGGAAATAGTCCAACGGCGTCAAATCGCACGACCGAGGCGGCCAATCGACTGGACCATTTCGTGAGATAACACGTTCTCCAAACTTGGTTTGCAATAAATTGATTGTGACATTCGCTGTGTGACTTGTGGCGCCGTCCTGTTGGAACCACATGTCCTCCAAGTCCATATCATCCAATTGGGGCCAAAAATATTCGGTTATCATTGAACGGTAGCGATTCCCATTCACAGTAACGTGCCGGTCTTGATCGTCACGGAAGAAGTACGGCGCAATGACGCCGCCGGCCCATAAACCGCACCAAACCGTAATTTTTTCGGGATGGAATGATGGCTCATGGAGTACGTGTGGATTGCTGTCTGACTAATAATTCATATTTTGTTTATTGACGAAGCCATTCATTATGACGACCATAAATTGGACGTAGCGCTCTTAACGTTGAGGCCACTGACTCCGAATTTCGGTAGTAAATTTTAATAATTTCGACTCATTGTTGGCTCGTATATCTTTCCATCATGAAATGGCAAACCTTACTGAAGAGAAATGTCAAAAGAGCGGCAAGAAATATGGCGTCGTTTGCTGTCCCTGTCTTTCTACTTTTGTAGCGTCCCTGTTGAAGAACCCTTTATATGTATAGAGGAATAATGTTTTGTCATTTCGTTTAATTTATAATATTATGTTTTTTTTTTTTGGTTTTGGTTTTTTATTATATTCTGCAGTAATTTAATAAAAAAAATGTATTATTTTATTTGCTGTTTTTTTCTGTAAAGTCAACAGCTGTGACTTTATACATAGCTGTAAAGATAATTGTGTTATACACGCTGAAAAAAATCGCCCTGCAGGAAACATATTTGCTGGTGATATATATATGTTTGGAAGAACTGTCAAAATATATTTGCCGTGTTTTTAATATAATATGTTTGCCAGCAAATATAATATTATTGCCTGTAAACATATGTATGTTTGAATCATATGAAATACATCTACTCGCAAATATATAAATGTTTGCAGGCAAACATATATATATTTATCATTATTATATTTGCACTCCACAAACATAATAATGATAAAATAAAAAGGCAAATATATTTTTGTTTAAGTGGGAAAATATGACTAACATTCAAACATTACAGTGTTTGCCTGGAGACATACGTATTATAACGATAAAAATAAAATAATTGGAGACACACCTCAAACATAAGTATAGTAGTTTATAAATATATATATAATTGCCTGTAAATATATCCAACAATCTCTTTTTTCTGCGTGTATACATATTATAATATAAATTTAGTTTAAAATTAATGTATGTACGAATGCATCGTATTGTAAGCAAATTTTAATTCCTAAATAATTTAAATTCATTTAATGAATTAGAGAAAAATTTTGTTTCTATTTTATATTAGATATCAAATTCAGTTAAAGTATTTATTTAATCGCAGGTTAGAATAAGCAAATATATCATAACTGCACGCTGAAAAAAATTGCCCCATTGAAAACATATTTGCTGGTAATAATATTTCTGTATGGAAAAACTGTGGAAATATATTTGGGTATTTCTAACATAATATGTTCGCTTTCAAATATAATATCTTCGCCTCCAAACACATATGTATATGTTTCGATCATACGATATGTATCTACAAGAAAACACATATCTCTTTGCAGGCAAACATAAATACATTTATCATTATTATGTCTGCATTCTACAAATAAAATAATGAAAAAATAAAATTGCAAATGTATCTCTGTTTAGGTGGAAAATACATCATGTGACTTCAAATACCCTTAACCTTAAAATACCATAACGAAATTATCTAAAATATCGATAAATCTAAAATTCCATAAGGAAATAATTTCAAATTCTGTTAACCTTAAAATACTCCAACGAAATAACTTTAATTTTTTTTCTCTCAAAAGTATCGTTCATCGAATATTGATTTTCAGCTTTTATTTTACATCTAATGCCGCTATTTGCACTTCCATCTAAGATTTCAGAAAGTGACGGTACGTAATATTGTCAAAAAATTACTACCGTTACCATAAAATGCCGCTAATGAAGTATCTTAAATATCGTTAATCCTAAAATAACTTGATGAAACAACTTATAACCTCATGAATCGGTTGCCAACCTTGTTTTTTATGAATCCAATTTGCCTAAACATAGACCGGGGCGTTTCCAAGGTCGATCGTTTAAAAAATTATAAAAAAAAATTGCAAAACCAAAAGTGGCAATTCCAGTACGACGCACAGTGGGGTGAACAGTATGAATAATTTTAAAATATTGTTATTTTTTATTGATGGATATTCATAAATACATAAAAAACCAGCATTTAAAAAAGCAAAATAGGTGGAAAATTTTTTTTAACCTTTTATAGGCTTTTTTTATTTTGTATTTTCCCGACTGCATTTAGGCGAAAAGTGCTCCCCATAACTTTTGAAGTCCTTATTTCTAGCTTCCTCAGATTCTTCAGTTAGTTGACCAATAGGCAATGGTGAAAGCGATATAATTTCTTACCCGTGAATAAAGTATTTATGTAGAGTAGTAGGTACCTCAAAAAAAAAAGTTCGCCCTCCAATATGAAGTATTTTTGGAAGGCGATTTCAAAAATTTTTTTTTCGCCTTTTTTAATTTTTCGTTATAGCTTTGGCATTTAAAGTCGGATTTTAAAGTGTGAAACATCGATTTTTTTGCCTCGACGAGACCAGTGTTTTGTCACCCCATTGTAAAAATACTTCATATTGGAGGATATACGGCGAACTTTTTTTTTTGCTTGTAAGGTGGTACGCTCTAATGTAGTGTAGACCTGGCAGCGAAATTTTAAATCTTTCAGTATTGACCTCAATACCACTCGAAACAACTATTGTGTGCATATTTTTTATTTAACTGTAAATCAATTTTTGTAATTTCTGCAGATACTTCGGTATTCCTAAAAAAAGCATTGCATTATTACCATCGTGCGAGTTTCCAAAGCCTGATTTTGGTTGGTGAACAATCAATCCAATTTCGTCTCTAAATTCCCTTTGAATGCGATTTTTTGTACCAGCAATATTTTTTTTTTTTATAATCGCATCTAGTTTGCTATATTTTAATCTGAAGTTTATATGACAATTAAATAAGACACTCAGAAAACAGTGTACGTGTGTAACATAGATTTGTCTCATGCACTGAGATAATTATGCTTCATGATATTAACGATATAATTTAATAGAATTTTTTTCGTTGAACTAATGAAGAATTTTATTATGTATATAATATCCAATTAACATTATGAAATTTTTCACAACTTTTCTTTCATAATTGCATTAAAAAAATTCATTGAATTTCACTAATTAGATCTCCATAAATTTAATTAAAATATTCTTTATATATATGAAATTGTTGAATAGTATTTAATTTTTTTTTTATAAAATATCGTCATTTACTGAGAGAATAATCTCTTATAATTTTTATTTTTTCAAATTAATTTTTTATTATTAATTCTGGACTATGAAATTTTTTTATAAATCATATTAATTTTATCGAGACTTTTTTTTAATGAAACTTTTTAATTTAATGAATTCTTTCTTGAGATATATTTTGTACATCCGTAAAATATGCTACGATTTTATTACGCCTTTTGCATCTACTAAGTACTTTTTATTTATCCACTCCAGCTTAGCAATGACAACAACCAACTATAATAAATAATAGTAAATAAAATTGCTTCATCGATTTTATGAAGCTCTTCATTGGCTGAATGATTTATTCATTGGACGAGTGGCCTATTAAGTTTATAAAGAGTTTCATTAATTTTATGAACTTTTCATAAACATTGACTTTAATGAATCCTGTTTCATAGATTCTATGAAAAGTTTCAATGGACGAGTTCCAGTGACAATTTTCATTGAAACTATGAAGAAATTCATTATGGAAGTGATGATAATTCTCTCAGTGTGTAACTCATATTTTTAAACGAAGCTTTGTAAGTAATTTGTGCGTTAGTCTAGATTTCAGAGTTTAGATGTGCATTAAGCTTTAATTAAATAAATATTAACTACACTCACAATATATTTTCAATAACCGATTGAGGGTTATTTAAAAAGTATTGGTAAAGTTTGTTTTCAATTGAAGAATCAATTAAAATACATAGAAACATATTGTTTAACTTTTTTATCGACCAATACAAAACAAACTAGATAAAAAATGTATCGTCTGTAGGAGTTGTCATTTTAAGTCAAATATTCTGTTTTTAGATTTCTATTTTTATAAAAAAAAATAATTTAAATAATTTCGTTCTTTTCTGTTTTAAAACAAAAAAATCAAATATTTTTGGTTTTTTTTTTTGTTAAAATAGTTTGTTTATATACAAAATTATTTCAATTCAAATTACAAGAAATTCTTTACTCATACACACAAACATAGCCAATTAAAATATGAACGTGTGTGTTTGTGTATGGTGTAGTGTTTTGAAAATTAAACAAAAAAACTTTCAAATATGAAAAAACAAACCACAAAATTGGTTTTTTTTACGTTTTGTCAGTTAAAAATTGATGAGTGTTTTAATAAACTTTTCAAATATTTTTATTTCTTTTATGGATTGTTTAAACAATGTTTGAAAATAAATAGCAAAATGGTTTGAATATAATGAAAAACTAGTAGTCCTTTTTTAAATTGTGTTTCCAATTAATTTAATATATATTTTAGGTTGTTTTTAAGAATAAAATATTGTGAGCGTACTTACGAGATAATTTCTCGCTCGTGAGTGAAAATCAAACTCATTACAGCGTGAACATATCTGAAAAATTCTATTCGTTGTGAATAAACCAGAATTTTTTTTTTCTTGAGTGTGCGTGATTTAAAATTACTCACACACCCGTCTCTAATAAACACCACACGCATTAGCTACAATAACAACTTCCATATGGAATATAAAGACAAAAGAAAATAAAAACAACTTGATTTTTTTTACATAGATTTTTAGCAACTGGAGTTCTTTCACAAAAACTTTGATAAGTCAAACACCGCACAAAGACATTCTGGGATTTATTAGCTGAAATCTCATATTTTAAGAGCATATAAGCGGTTTTTCCCGGTTTCACCCAGAAAGATGTTGAAACTCAATACATCCCATGTGAAAATCGAAATATATATGAACATACATGATCATACATTGACTAGTATATGATCATGCATAGTCATACATGATCATATACGTCAATGCATAGGTCAATGTATGACCATACATGATCTCATATATTTCCATATATCTTCGGATCCGAAATTTGAGGTTATATGGATATATATGGACATATATGATCATATATGAGCATACATGAGTCATATGTGAGCATATATGGTCATATATGAACATGTACGGTCATATACCCTCAAATTTCGGATCCGAAGATATATGGAAATATAGGAGATCATGTATGGTCATACATTGAAATATGCATGGACGTATATGATCATGCATGATCATATACTAGTCAATGTATGATCATGTATGTTCATATATATTTCGATTTTCACATGGGATGTATCATGTATTTTTAGAGCAATATGATTTTTTTTCTTCAATATTTGCAAAACATTTATCTAAACAAAAAATAATTTATTATATACCCAAATACCTGAAGTAGACGGTTCCATTATAAAACTTTTAATTTTATAAGTTTTAATAAAAAAATAATCACTTGAAATATCAAAATTTTCACTTTTAACCAATGTGCGCAAAAATATTAACAATTATTGAACTTTAAATGCACACTGCAAATAAAGTGAACAACTTAGAACTTTTGTTTTTGCAATTAGTAATGTAGAATTTTATCTCTTTTCTCCCAGTACCAAATACGGTTGTGAAAGTTAAAGTTCATCTTTTGAATTAATCGCCACTTTTGATTGATTTCGCCCCTCTGTGCGACGGCAGAAAAATAAGATTCAGTGCGATCAAATTCAAATATTGTGGTTTTAGGGCCAATGATTCTAATCTTACAATTGAAACTTAAAATAACGGACAAAGTAATAATATGCAAAGGGTCGTTTTCAGGGTCGATAGTTTCAAAAATGTTAATAAAATGTTTAATAATCAAAAATATTGGCTAGTTGATTTAACAGAATTTTTATTAATCAAAATTTTTGATTAAGCGATTAACTGCACTTCCCTAAGAAAATATTTTATTATTTACATTATTATATTTTTTAATAATTAGATTAAAATATACTTTTGTGTAAATGATAACATTTATATAGTTATATATTATTTTATGTATATATTTTTGCTGCTATAGCTTTAATCTATATTATTAAATCATGCCACTATCTGCTATTAATTTATAATAAACTTATTTCAAATTAAATCCTTTGATAATTTTTTAATGAATTTAAATTACAAATTATACCTGTTCATATGTATAAAGGTAGGTTATTTTTAATTACTTTTAGCATTAATTTAATATTCCGCATTTGATAAAAATAAATTCAATATTAAAATAAATGGTTTACATTATTTGTTTTCATTATGGCTCCCCGTAATCGGCTTGACCACAATACATTTAAATCGACTCAATGTTAATTTTTAACAAAACAAAAACATATCTATTATGTTGCTATTAAGTATTATATTATTTTCAATTTAAAGTAAGTATATGAAAAAATTTTGTGTGAAGTGTTTTAAAACAATTTATTTAAATGTTTGCCATAGATAAAACAATCAGCAGAAAAAATAAATGGAAGAACTTCTAAATGAATCACTTCACTCATTATATCACCACATCCAAAGCTGTAATATAAATACAAACTATGTAGCTAAAAGAAAGTATATCGAATCCATGTAAAACTTGCATTATTTGTTGACGTATATGATACTAAAAAAAATGTAAATATTTTATCAATTTATCGAAAAAACAAGTCAAAGTTATGTTATGAAACTTATTTATTTAATCACTTATATCTAATTATCAGTTTGGCAATCGATCCAAGGTATTCTAAAGTTATCGGTCCTTTAAATATTTCGTTAAGTTATTTTTGGGTTAGCGGTATCCAAAGTCTTTTTATTTGATTATTTTAAGGTTAACGGCATTCTAGTGGTATATTTAAGGTTAACGATAGTCTTTTTTTTTAATTTTTTGACAACTTTATGGACCGTCATTTTGTTAAGCTTTATGTGTGTGCGTAAACATAAGCAATAGCTGTCCAGCAAAAGCTGAAAGTCAATATTTCATATATGATCTTTTTGAGAGAAAGAAATAAAAATATAAAGTTATTTCGTTAGGGTATTTTAGGGTTAACGGTATTTTAAATAATTTCGTTAGGGTATTCTAAGGTTAACGGTATTTTAAGTTATTTCTATTGTGATATTTTAAGGTTAATGGCGACAGGGTGGGATACTCAAAGAATGTGGCAGGAAATTACTCACAATAGGCACGCTTCCTATATTAAAATTACATTACAGGACCTTCGAAGAATGCGGCAGCATACTAAAAGGATGGGTCAGAAAGTGACCTACGAACGGCATGCTTTCGAGATAAAAACTTTGTACAAGGACCTTCGCAGGATATGGAAGGATGCCCAAAGGATAGGGATTGGTTTCAAATACCTTCGCAGGAAGGGACAGGATACTTGAAGTAAGTGCCAGGAAATGACCTAAGATCGGCCTAAGAACGGCACATTTCATGTATGAGAACTATAGTCAAGGACCTGCTAAGTATATTCAAAGGACCTTAGAGGGTTTTTACATGATGTAAAATGATACTCTCAGGAGCTTAATGCATATGCGCAGGATCTCAAAAGACATCCGCACGATACCTTCGGAACCTCATAAAAGGAATAACCTTGTGGGTTATTCGTACCAAAGAAAAGTATCAGAAAAGTCCTTATTCGAAAATGAAACTTTTTTAGATAGTTTCCTTGGATAAAAATTCAAAATAAATGGAAAAACAATAAAATGGTAATTTTTGACCCAATTTTTAACGGCCGATGGTCCATATTTTCAATGACTCTGACACATAATTGAGGTTCAATGTCGATAATGTGCCGAACTATTTCAACCTTTAGCTCTTGAATTGTTCTTTGCTTGTTAACGTACACTTTTTCTTTTAAATGTCCCCAAAGAAAGAAGTCCAACGTTGTCAAATCACATGATCGTGGCGGCCAGTTAACATCTACACAATGTGAGAAAACACGCCCATTGAATTTGTTTCATTGGCTGTGTGGTAAATGGCACCATCCTCTTGGAAGCACATATCGTTGAAAGAACTGGGCGAGCATGCATAGGTATTTTCATATTTGCTACAGAGCCGATTTGCTGAATTTTGCGCACAATTCTCCCGATTGTGGACACATTTGGTCGATTATGCTGGCCAAAGAAATCCCGAAGTGCACGAAATGCATTTTGATTTGAACGCCCATTTTCGTAAAAGGCTTCAACAATCTTAACGCTTGAATTTGTCAAACACTGAAATAAAGAAATGTCAAATTAAGTTGGGCAAAAAACTTGACGTTAAGGTGTGAAATTGACATCGTGCATTATGGTGGTATCACCCTTTATATGCCACATATGATTATATATACATTTTTTTACTTGCGTAATTTTTTTTTTTGTTTGAAAATGGACTCATGCCAATCTTGAAGGAAATTTATTCTTCAAAATTTAATGGTGGGCTATTTGAAAACTACACGCATCCAATTTGGCAAATTTTATGAAAATCAACTGATTAATTTTCGAGTAAAGACAATGTCGTTGGCAGGATTTGACATGATTTAAATAGGACAGGATTGTGTGAGTCATATGCCAAAGTAAGGATTTATTTTAAAGGCTAAGGTGTCAATCTTACTTTGCGTATATAATCAATACTTTATGCTAGGTTTAATAGTTTGTTACTGTTTTGAGTAGTTTTCCGGTTTCACATTTATTATTATCCTAAAGTTTACAACGTTTACAATTTCAAATTTTCTCCCTTTTATAAAGTAAGAGGTGCTCTACCTTATCAATTTATTTAAAAAACAAATTGCATCCACTTTTCTATTAAAGTTCCGTTGCATTTGAAATAGTTTTTAAGAACTCCGCTTTAAGGCGGTCTTGTCGATTAAGATATCATAAAGTCTTTAAAATTATTGAACCATGAACATTTATACTTTTAAAATAGTGGTATAAATGTTAATATTAATATGGCGCCAATATAAATATAGAGTATAGTTTTTCAATTGATTAGAATTTTTATACTGGTATTATTTTATCTGCATTGTTTGCCAGACATATTCGAACAACCATAAAAAGAAAAAAAAAACTTTTCTGCATTTCCTTTATTTAAAAAAATTTTTTTTGCCTGATTTTATAGCATTAGTTTACACACACACCCAATGATTTGTTTGTATACCAAAGATTTTCTTATTGTTTTCCTGTGATTTTCTGTTTTTTATGCTCATTTTAGCAATAAAATTAAAGTGTTGACAGTGACACTCATCGGTGGTTAACAATAGTAAAACTACACACACACACACTCATTTATACATACACCCACACATTGAGTAAAAGAACTTCTTTTGTAACATGATAATAAATAGCAACCAGAATATGTACTAGTATTTGTCTACAATAGTAACAAATATGAAGAGTAATTTCAAGTGACAGCCGGTCCTAGTCATCATCAACATCAGCAGCGTCACTACTATCATCATCACCATCATTATGATGATGATAATTATAATGCTGGTTGTTTAGTGGGTTGTTTTGGTTTAGATAAAATGCATGTCGTCTACCTCAGCACATTTCAAAATTCATATGTTAGATATATGTGGACAAACCTATTCAAATTGTTAGAAACGTGCCTATCAGGCGCTTCATCAGTATCTGAATTTCATCATCATCAGATGTACAGTCAACATCTTTTAAGCAATTTTCATTTAACAAAACCTTTAGTGACAACCGAAACAATACACATACATATGTATAGATTAAAATAGGTATTACTTTTATAAAAACAAGCAAGAAAATTAAAGTCGGTCATGCTTACTATATGGTATCCTACACTATAGCAAGATTTGTGCGATATTTCTGGAATCTCAGTTAATGGTAAAATAACTGTAGCTGTATTTTCGCTCATAAATATCGACGTTAAGTACACTCAAAATAATTAGCGTTTTTTTTTAATCACCTGGATTTAGAATTTTTCATACACTCAAAAAAATAAGTTGGTAGAAAAATTAGTAAAACTTCTTGTATATCAAGTGTACTAGTTTTCAGCAATTTTTTTTGCTGAAATTCCGTTTTCAGCAAAAAATTTAGTTATATTTTTTTAGCACTAAACTAATTTTGAACTAATGTTTTACTAATTTATTTTGCTACAAAAATTGTGCTGATAACCGCATGCATAGCGTGGACGACAACCAGATAGACAAGATGTAGATGTCGCAGCTTGTCTGGACACGTAAATGACAAAAAAAGAAAAACAACTCTACACATATTCTATATTTAAATTTTCAGCAAATAAATTAACTAAAGTAAAACTTCGCTACAAGTTTTTTGAGTTTTTTTCAGTCTACTAATATTCAGCAAAAAGTTTAGTGATTTTAGCAAGGTTTTTTTCATTTGCAGTCGACTGAATGTTAGCAAAACTTTTGCTGAAGATTACTATTTTTTTGGTAAAAATCAGCTCGCTGAATTTCAGCAAACCTTTTGTTGAAATTACCAACTTTTTTGCAAGCACGCTCCTGACTAAAAATTTGCTGACACAGCAACATTTTTTGCTGACTTTACTGACTTTTTTTTTTGAGTGTACAAAAAGGGGATTATTAAATCCAAAAAAAGCTGGATTTAATAAATCGACAATAAAAGCACAAATACATGAAACAGCCTATTAATTTAATGTCAAAAAAAAAACACGAATGAAAATTAAAAGAGAAACAAAAAAAATTGAAAAACTAACAAATAAAAGGCTTTTACTAAATTTGTTTTTACGAAATATGTATAGAAAAAAAACTACACCTCACCAAATACATATTTTCCATCTTGGACATGGAGAAATAGCTGAAATAGAGATGGCAATTTTTCACTCTACTGTAAGTAATTTAATTAAATCCAATTAGTGAATATTAAATATTTTCAATTGTGCAAAAATATAAATTGAAGTGATAAAACTGAAAAGGCAGACTGTCTATCGCTGTTTTATATAAAATATAATTAAAACTTAAAAGTTAATCATCATCGAATTCGGCATTAAAAATTAGGGTGAAAGAAGTGTCGGACAGAAAATCCTTTGAAAATTGAGAGAATCTAACCGCATCTGTTGAGCACTTTTAGAACTAAGTATTTTTGGATTTATTAAATCCAAGTGATTAGAAAAAGCGTCTAATATGTCTGTTGGCTGGACAGAAAAATTTGTTAATTTAACAAAATTTATTAATATTTTTGGACTTAAACTAAAATTTGTTGATTTTAAATAATTCTTTTGTTAAATTTAACAAATCTAAATTTAAGTGAAAAATTTTTAAAACTACAATTTTATCTGTTATTATACTGAGTCCTAGATATTATCCAAATTTAGAGTGTCGAGCCACTCCCTGGGCCTAGTCCATAGCATGTGATGGCATATAAGGGCACTCCAATGGAACAAACTTTTTATCCGTTTTGCTCTATCTCGCTTAGTTTTCGAGATATGGGCTATTTTATGAAGTGGACAATTTTTATTAAAAATTGTCGGGGGTCCAAAGCCCCGCCAAGATCCATTTTTGGATAGAGATACCTCCTTTCGCTCGCTTAGAGGTAGTCGAACTTTTCATAAATTTTGCTCTATCTCTCTTACTTTTTAAAATATGGGCCATTTTAAAAAAATCCGGAGGGAAAGAAATAGCGCCATCTTTAAAACTTCGGATACATTGGTGGCACCATCTACCGGGTAATAACAGTAACATGAAAAAATTATATTTTAACAATAAATTTTGTAAAATTTAATGAATGGGTTCTTAAAAATTAGTTTTAAATAATTTGGAAAATTAACACTCAAAATTAGTTAAAGTACTGAAGATTTTTAATATTGTGTTTAATGAAGATAACTAAAATGTTTGCTTAAATCAGTGTTTTAACTAAAAATTTGTTAGAAATTAGTCAAATCGATTTGAAACCGGTTTGACAGATTTTTCTACTGACGTATTATTTTAAATGTAGGCTCTGCCGTCCTCTCTAGTGACTGCGACATACGAGGCTACTTCAGCTTTTCTGATTATTAGGGTATCCCGAAATGGAGTAATAGCAAATAATGCGTTCCAATGATCCCAAAAAAAAATGACCACATAGTGATGTAGGGTAAAAAATTGTCAAAATATAAGTTAATAGAAGAATTAGTAAAATGTCTTGTGTGACAAGTATAATAGTGTAGATTTTAGCAACTTTTTTTCCTGAAATTGTGTTTTTAGCAAAAGTTTTAGTTAAATTTTTTTAGCACTAAACTAATTTCCAATCAATATTTTATTATTTTTTTTTGTGTTCCCTTTTGCTTTTTTAAGAAAAAGTTTTTTTTTAATATAAAAGCCATAGTTTATGTGCTTTTTTGCTATTAAGAATTATCTGCTAATGTAAAAATCTGGACATTTTTTATTTTACGAATTTTTCTAAATAATTTTCGAAAAAATAACAAAAACACAATTTTTGGACTTAAGTTTTCAGCAAATAAATTAACTAAAATACAATTTCCCTACAAATTTTTAAAATTTTTTTCGGTCTACTAATATTGAGCAAAAAGTTTTATTGATTTTAGTAAGGATCTATTTTTGCTGAAATTACTATTTTTTTTTTGGTAAAAATCAGCTAGCTGATTTTCGGCAAACTACCAACTTTTTTACATTTTTTGCTGACTTTACTGACTTTTGTTTTGGAGTGTACCCAACAAAAATAAATGGAATGACTTCTAAATGAATCACTTCCTTCATTACATCAGAAAGAATTAGTCCCTTAGGAATGGGTTTTAAACACATCTAATACTGCAATAAATATATGCTAGTCAGAAGTTCTTTTTCATGGGTGATAAGAAGTTAATATTTTGTATGGGGGTTGCATAGGAACGTGCTGGCACAGAAATCAGAGGGTTACGGGTTCGAATCCCATCAGGTCGAAAACATTTTATTTGAACTTTTTTTACACAATTAATAATTTTTTGTAGTTTTCACTCTCAAATTTTTATTATACCCTGCACCACTATGTGGTCAGGGTATTATAAGTTTGTGCTGATGTTTGTAACACCAAAAAATATTGGTCGTAGACCCACCTTATAGTATACCGATCGGCTCAGAATTTTTTTTTATTTCGATTTAACGATGTCCGTCTGTCCGTCCGTCTGTCTGTCTGTCTGTCCATGCAATCTTGTGCGCACTCTACAGGTCGCAAATATTAAGATATTTTGATGAAATTTGGTATGCAGACCCATGTTGGCCCAAAGACGAACAAGTTTGATTTTGGTGAACATCAGTCCATCTTTAGACCTAGTGCCCATATAAGGGTCCTACCAAAATTATATTGTTTATACGCTGCAGGTCGTAAATATTAAGATATTTTGACGAAATTTGGTACACAGACCTACGTTAGCCCAATAACGCAGCCTATTGATTTTGGTGAACATCGGTCCATGTTTAGACCTAGTGCCCATATAAGGGTCCTACCAAAATTATACTGTTTATACGCTGCAGGTCGTAAATATTAAGATATTTTGACGAAATTTGGTACACAGACCTATGTTAGCCCAATAACGCAGCCCATTGATTTTGGTGAACATCGGTCCCTGTTTAGACCTAGTGCCCATATAAGGGTCCTACCAAAATTATACTGTTTATACGCTGCAGGTCGCAAATATTAAGATATTTTGATGAAATTTGGTCATAGACCTATGTTGGCCCAAGGACGAAGCCTATTGATTTTGGTGAACAGCGGTCCATGTTTAGACCTAGTGCCCATATAAGGGTCCCACCAAAATTATATTGTTTATACGCTGCAGGTCGCAAATATTAAGATATTTTGATGAAATTTGGTACATAGACCTATGTTGGCCCAAGGACGAAGCCTATTGATTTTGGTGAACATCGGTCCATGTTTAGAACTAGTGCCCATATAAGGGTCCCCCCAAAATTGGCTTGGTTACAAACTACAGGTCGCAAATAAATATTAAGATATTTTAATGAAATTTGGTGCGCTGACTTACATTATAGAAAATTTTGACACAAGCCCCATTTTAACCCATTCGAATTTTGGATCCAAACAATACACCAGACTGGTGTAGGGTATTGTATAGTCGGTATGCCCGACTTTAACCTTTTTACTCGTTTTTTTCTATTTTTGTTCACTCAAAAATTAGTTCTTGAAACGATTTAAATTTTTTTTTTTATTTTCTTTTAATTTTTAATGAAATTTTATGGAAATATAAAAGTTTTAAATAAATATGTAATTCTTAAAATATTTTTTGTTAAAATACGAAAAATGTAAATATTACCATTTTGTTTGTATTTAAAAAATTGTAATTTAAAAAATCCATTTTGATCAAATTTGTACTAAATAAATTTAGAAACTAAATATAACAGAAAAAGAAAAATCCTGTAAACATTTTATCTAGAACTAGTAAAACCAAGTTGAAAATTAGCTTGCAGAAAAAACTATTTTTTTTTCTTCTAATATGCTGCCAAAAATTTTTTTGATTTTATCAAGGTAATTCGTATTAAAAGCTAACTTAAATGTAACCAACATTTTGTAAATTTAACAGTTTTATTTGCCCTTCTTATCTTACTAGTATTTAGCAAAAAACAATCTGCTAATATCAGCAGTTTTTTTGCAAGGTCATTTTTAATTACATAATTTTTAGTATCTTTTTCTCCTATTTTTACAGCTTTATTTCTGAGTGTATTATTTTTATAAAAAAAAAAAAACACTTTAAAAAAATCAACTTTATATATTTTCCAATATTTTATATATTTTTGTTAATAGAAATAGAAAGAAATAAAGATAACAATTTACTGAACAAGACTGCTAAAAGTCAGCTTTCAGTTATAGCATGCCATAGCATAGGGGGGCAGGGCGTCTGCTTGAAATGCCAACGAGTGTGGGTTCAAACCCCACACGATGAATGACGTTTTTTTTTTTTTTTAATTAAATTAAAAACAAGTGAAAAAGTACTTCCTTTTCATTGGTTCAAATATACATAATTTCTTTCAAAAAAGAACAACTTGCCTCCTATGACAAGCCAATGTTAAATTCATCAGTTAAAACCACAAATTTTCACAACTGCCCTACGGGAAATTTTAACAAACTGTCACCGAACTGGCCCCTTTATATGAAATAGACTGGTCACTTTTACATGGCGTTGTCATAGGAGGGGGAAATTGACCCCTTGTGACATGTCACATGACAAATCCTAGGACAGGTTACTGAACTCTCATAAAAAAGAAAGTTCAGGGACCTGTCCTAGGATTTGTCTTGTGACATGTCACAAGGCGTCAATTTCCCCCTCCTATGACAACGCTGTGTAAAAGTGACCAGTCTATTTCATATAAAGGGGCCAGTTCGGTGTCAGTTTGTTAAAATTTCTCGTAGGGTGCCTATTCAACTGTTGTTATGTTTTTACTACTTCTTTTTCCTCACTTTTTTTCCTGGGTACTTATAGTTCTCTAGCTGCGTTTAAATTTGGCCTTCGTTGTGTATTTCTTCGAAATTATTTGCTCGATTTTTGAACAAAATAGAGCACAAATATTTGATAATGCTGGGCGTATTATGGGGAAAATATTTCTAAAAATTCCATAGAGTAATTTTGGTCCACCCCATCATCATTTAATTTGAAAAAATTATATTTTTTTTTGTGGGATCTTGGCAATTGAAGGACCGGCAAACTTAAGTGACCCGACTACGATCTGGAGTGTAATAAATATGTCAAGGCTGACAACCTTGCTGACTGGACACTGCTTGATAGGCAGACAAGGTAAATGGTGATACCGGGATTAAAATATGGTGATTTTATCCGTTATCTTAATTTTACGGATTGCGTCTAATTCCCCGGGTTGGTCTTTACGGGTGAATTGGTCTTTCAAATCATAAATAAAATAAATTATTAAAAAGACCTTTCACTAATGTTTCGATTATCTGTTGCATTTAGTTCAGGGGTACGCAGAAGTTAAAGTGATTGCTTGTATTTCTGCTAACTGTACTGAGAACATATAGATCACTTAAGTCAATTTTAGCTGAAACTTATCCACCGTTAAATTACTATTTTATACAGAAACAATATTATTTACGCATACATATTTTTTATATTTTCTGAATCTTTTAAAGAGCCTGCCATGGCAGCCTAATGTAGGATAAACAAATGTAAGTTAAATGGAAGACAGCATAAAATCTTCGGCTGTTTTTTAATTTAATGTCTATTTGAATTTGTATACAACTAATGAGGTCATTGCTTGACAATTGCATTTGGGCCATATACCATGATATGTACATATACTTACAAAAGATTTTACTCTACTTCGAAACTCTACTATGAATATGACTGTTACTACTACTACTGCTAACATACAACTACAAATAAAATGAGTATTTTTTTTATAGTATGGCGCATTTGGTTTATGGTTTCATTTCCGTTTCCGTGTTTTCTCAACATAACATAGACAATATAAAAAACAAAATGAAATGATAGCAGTCCCTTGCCTACAAAAATACATATATAAACTCATATATGAGGCTTTCAATATGAACTGTTCAGCTTAAGAAAGTATGTGCAATTTGAAAATAATAATAGTTTTAATTCTGAACTAGCACGAATTCTTTAATGTAATAACTCAACTCAATTTCTCTAAAACTCGACCAAATATTATTTTTATTTTTTATTTTGTTCTATAATCAGTACGTATAATCAATATGATAATTACGATATTGATTATATGTACTGATGTCCTTACTGATTATAGCACAAATATTTAAATTTTTAGTGAACATTTGCGTTGTATAATATTAAAGGTATATTTTGTCCAAATAATATGCTGAAACTTTCTAAGTCGATAGAAATCATCTGATTTTGTTCTTAAATAAAAAAAAAACGATTTTTTTTCTTAGTTTTAGAAATGAGTTATCTTTTGCATCTGAATTTTTATAAAAACTTTTATTTTTTTCAAAATTCCCATGAAAATCTCAATTGTTACTCAAATTTCTGATTAAATAATATACTAAAAAATGCTGAATATTTAGTCATGACTCCTTCGCCCTCTTTTTGGAAAACTGAAAATGTTCTTGCCTTTGTTTATTCGTCTCACATATTGCAACACGATAAAAACAGTAAATTTTAGATTATTAGAAGACATTTTCAATGTAGCAGTTGCTATGGAATGCCACACATAAAAGAACCCATACAGCTACACAATTAGTAGTCTAACGAAAAATAACGCATACAATTGTCGTGGCAGCCTTAAAGTATGCACTACTGCTGCTTTTGTTCTTGTTATATGAACATGCATAAAGTACAATGCCAGTCAACAAAGTCATTAGATGTTTTGTCTTTTGGGAAATTCATTTTTTTTAAGCTTTGTCTCTCTATAATTTTCATATATTTTTTTACCCTAATTTTATTTACCCATTTATTTATATATTTTTTTTTTGTTCCTTTTCAAATAGCAAAGCCATGCTGCCTTTCTCCTAGTCTTTTTTTATTTAGTTTATTCCATTTTTTTAAGTTAAATGACATTTCATTGCATTTCTATGCCGTATATTTTCTATTTAACGTAATTTATGTGACAATACAAGATAAATTTCCTTTGAAAATTTTTAGTATTGCATTCCTTTATTTTTTCAACAATTCTGATGTTTTTTCTGGTTTTTTTTTTATTACAAACAAAAAAGTTTGTGAGTTAAATGAGCCAAATATTGCAAATACTAAAAATTAAGAACGATTTTTTTTTCTAAAACAAAAAAATTTAAAAAATGATTGTCCTTGCATTTCTTTTATTTTGTTTTTTTAATTTTTACGTTCCTACAAAGGAATTATTTAAATTATTCTTAAAATGCATGCGATAAATTTTGAAACGTTTTTAATTATCTATTGTGTGTACATACCTTCTTTGATATTTTGATACTGTGTGTCATATATTTAACTGGAAAGAGAGAATGAAAACAAATGCTATGATTATTAAAATGTTTGTCATAAATAAATAATATTGTTACGAATTTGAATTAGTCTAGTATAGAAAACTCTCGAATTTTCTATAAGAAAATATCCCGAAAAACAGGATATACTAAACGCATCAATCTGGTAATGTAACACTACATTTAAGTATACACCTCAGCATATGCTATAAGGCTAAATGCCATAAATAATGTTAAGCTTCTAGCAAGTTCTACAATCAACGACCATTAAACTATATAAGACCAAAAGTTACGAAGGAATAGGAAGTTGCGCATTAACATTTGTTGAGTGAAGTTGTAGGTACTTTAACATTTGTGCTGTTAAGTTGCGTACTAGAGTTGGTTAACTGCGTAAGCATTGTATAGTTAGTTGATTATTAGTGTTTGTGTGTGTGTGATATTGTTATATTTAAATTATTACAGTGTTAAATGAATGGGTGTAAAGCTCAGTAAAACCAAAGAGAGTATGTTATTTTTATTTACTAAGAGCACCAACCAGATTTATCTAAAGGAGATAACCGAAAGTTTTAGAAGGTAATGAGTAAAAATTGGTGTCAGCGGCGGGATTGGTTATTTTGATTGCAATAGAAAAGAACACGGTTTATTTTAAGGAAGTGTAACAACGTTTTTAAAAGGTAAAAACTTAACAATATAAAATAATTTGAACATTAAATTAAAAATTTGTATCCCAGTGTGCGCTAATTGCGTATCATTATTTTTTTTGAAATTACCGTTATAATGCTGCATACATTCTAAATTACTTTTAAGTATTCATATAACATAATGCGTCATTCTGCATTATTTTAGTTAATAAATTAATGTGTTTCATGTAATGAGTTATTTTTATCATCATATTAAATAATTACCGGGTTAGTTTTCACATTATCTCATACAAAGCTAATATAAACAAAAGTACCCTTAATTTAAGCGAGAAAGAGCATGAGCGGCTGTCCAAAAGTATGAGAGAATTTATTATTATATTTGATTGATGCATCAAAGTATTTATGTTTTTAGCTATCAAATATACCTGCCAGGATTGTTTAGACTATATAATGTGGAATTACAGGTTCGGTTCTCGCCATGACCACATTTAATTAAAAACTCCACAATTTTCTTGAGCGTAAGATTTTTTTTTTTTTATATAAAATGTTCTTTATTTTCGATATTTCGCTACCCCATTGTGTAGCATCTTCAGGAAATAACAATTTAATTAACAAATTATAAATATATTTAACAATACAGAACAATTCATTAATAGAAATCTCTTTTAAATAAATAATTTTCGTTCAATTTGAGAACGCCAAAACTAAAAATATCGCCAAAAGTAAAAAAAAAATATCGTTACCCAGCAAAATCTCAGTGATGGGTGCTCATTACTAATATCTAAATAATAAGAAGTAGAATTAGGGTCTACTGTCAAAACTCATTATTTTGGTTCGGCAAGGTCGTTTTTGTAAGTAGTTGTCCATATTCGCTGCATGAAAAAACGCACAAAATTTGTGCACCCGCTTACCCGCTACATTACAAAAGTATATAAAATAAGTAGTTTCCAAAATACAAATTGTTAAATAATACGACTTACTTATATACTTACTAGTGGTTAAAAAATAAGTAGTTACCAAATTCACATTATCTTTATAAATAAATAAGTAGTCGCGCGTAAGCTATACTGCTTCTTCTATATATATTAGGCCGGGTCGATTTGTGGGGAGGCAAAAAAATCGCCCATGGCTCAGGGAAAATCGTATTCTAGGGATCAAAATAAGAAACTTTGCCGAAGGAACCATACCTCTAAAACGAATTCTACTACACCCCAACTGTTGACTTTTGTCCCGTAGGGTCAAGTTTTGAAAAATCCCACTTTGACCCATTTAGAGTGCCCCAATCGAGTCCAAATGTATGACCGACCCCCACTAACTTTGGAGGGCCGATCCACCCATGCCAGTGGCACACCCCCTGGAACTCCCCTGGGGAGTTGGCACTTTTTTTATTATTTTTTATTTATTTTATTTATTTTTATTATTTTATTTATTTTTTCTCTTTAGAAATTTATTTAGTCAGAACATATGTAAATGAAAAAATTAATTTAACTTAGTAATAGAAAAGAAAATAAAAAAAATTACTGTTTGAAGTCTTTTTTGCTTTCAAGTCTGGGCAATTTCGCACGGCTCTCTAATGTCGTCACCATAACAGCCTCTACATTTTCCGGTATAACTCGTTTGGAAACGCTAGCTAGCAATTGAACGTGTCGTTCTGTTGCAGGTCGTAAAATAGGTTGTGTGGGTTTTTTAAGCCACCACAAGACACAGCTGCATGTCGTAAACTTACTTAAGCTAAATCGGTTACAGGTAGAATTGAGCATAAAATTATCATAAAGGATTTTCCAGAAGTAATAAAAGGCGCACTTGCTTAACAGAATTTGTGGTCAGATTAACGTTTAATTTACATGTAAGTACTTTATGGGCAGTTTTGACAACAAAATCGGTTACAGGTAGAATTGAGCATAAAATTATCATAAAGGATTTTCCAGAAGTAATAAAAGGCGCACTTGCTTAACAGAATTTGTAGTCAGATTAACGTTTAATTTACATGTAAGTACTTTATGGGCAGTTTTGACAACAAAATCTGTAACAGGTAGAATTGAAATTACCATTTCATTCTTATTACCTCGTCTCCTAGACCATATATAACGCAACAGTTTTTGTGAATGCATTAAGTCGTTGTGAAGAACTCGAAGTGTGAAGTGCTAATTTGAGATAAAAAAATATTTAAAAATAAATCATTCCAAATCAAGAAGTTTACAATGAATCCACCATCCTCTACACCGCAAGATGAAGCAATAACAACATCAACAACTATCGAAAACCCAATGAGTCATATACCCAGGCATGATGTTACTGTTTTTGGTGTGTCTACTGATTTGACTGATCTTAATTTACCAACCCATCTGGATACCTTGAGATATTATTTTTACTTGAGCGAACAAAAAAAGTTGTCCTATAAAGCATTCACTATTCAAGTACAAGATAAGTTGATTGGAATTTGGGAAAAACTTGGTATGGAAATAATGCTGAAAAAAAGTGTATGTAATAAATTGAATAGATTGCTTGACAAATATCAAGAGCAAATCAAGAGAAGAAACAAACCCCAACAATTTACAGAGTATGTAAAATCTCTGGAAACAATTTTTTTCATTGGAACATGTAAATGCGATTTGAAGGCAGCTCCATGTGCCACTTATTTGGTACCCAGCAAAATCATTCATTACCAAATAAGTGGTTATATAATAGAAATTCATAGGTCCGCACAACTTATTTTTTGGCGTCTAAACTCATTATTTTTGTTTGGCATGGTCGTTTTTATAAATAGTCCCGCTTACCCGCTCGTTTACGAAAAAATGAGAAATAAGATTTTTTTGAAGTGGTTGCCTCTGAATCTGTTCTAGAACAGGTATTTTCACCACCGGTTACGTGGAACAGGTTCTAGAACTGATTCCTGGTAGTCAAAATGGAAGGTTTCACTATCGCGGAACCAGTTCTATAACTGGTTCTAGAACCGGTTCCAAAGTAACCTGTTCTAGTTTTGAGGAAAAGAACCTGTTGCTTTTGGGACAAACTCAAACAAAAATCACCGATGATAGATCATAAATTAGAACAGGTAGCATGCACGTACAAGTTGTTCTACAATGGGTTCTTTCCATCCGACAATTTTGCTGGGTTGTGTCAAAATTTTCTATAAAATTATAAAAGAAGAGAAAGTCGTAAATATAGCCCATATGGGCGATAGGTCCAAATATGGACCGATTCTATCTAGAATATATTGGATTTGTTCTCGGGATCATGTAGTCTGCAAACCAAATTTCATTAAAATATCTAAATATTTGCGACCTGCAGCATATAAACAATATCATTTTGGGGGACCTTTATAAGGGCTCTAGGTCTAAACATGAACCGGTGTTAACCAAAATCAATAGGCTTCGTCCTTGGGCCGACATAGGTCTGTGTACCAAATTTCATCAAAATATCTTAATATTTGCGACCTGCAGCATATAAACAACATAATTTTGGGGGGACCCTTATATGGGCACTAGGTCTAAACATGGACCGATTTTAACCAAAATCAATAGGCTTCGTCCTTGGGCCGACATAAGTCGGTGTACCAAGTTTCATCAAAATATCTTAATATTTGCGACCTGTAGAGTGCGCACAAGGATGCATGGACAGACAGATTGACGGACGGACGGACGGACAGACGGACATCGTTAAATCGAAATAAAAAAAATTCTGAGCTGATTGGTATACTATAAGGTGGGTCTAGGACCAATATTTATTGGTGTTACAAACATCAGCACAAACTTATAATACCCTGACCACGTAGTGGTGTAGGGTATAAAAATGTATAAAATTTAACTGCGTAAAAAGTACTTATTTAAACTATTACGAGTAAGTCATTATTTTATATTTAGAAACAAAGAATACAATAGGCCGTTATTAGCAAATCATTATTTTATATTATCAAATAATGCAAAAGGTAATGATATATCATTTTTGGTAATGCAGATAGTTATGACGTGTCATTACCAATATATTGCACGATAATGAAAGATTTTGCTGGGTAAAAAACGCCAAAATAAAACAATAAAACTAATGAAATTAGAAAAAAATGCAAATTAAAAAATCGCCAAAAATTAAAAAAAATAAGATTTGAAAAATTTGCCAAAATTTTAAAAATTTGGCAAAATTGAAAATATTACCAAAATTTAAAAAAACCGATATAATTTAAAAAATTTACAATATTGCAGAATTGGCAGAATTGAAATAAGTACGATAATAGTAAAAAAGCGCCAAAATTTTAAATATCACAATAGTTATAAAAAGTCGTTTAAATGTTAAGAAAAAAATCGTCGAAATTAAAATATTGCTTAGATTTGAAAAATCGGTAAAATTTGAAAAATAGTTAAAATTGAAAATAAATATTAAAACTAAAAAAAATCGTTAAATTTTAAAAGTCGGAAAAAGCTGCGATAATATTCCCTATATATCCATTTAAAGTTTAAATTTCCCTTAATAAATAATTTGCGATCAAAGGAATATCCCATATTTGAATTTGTAACATCAGTAAACATCTCATGTTACTTAATTTATCAAAAAGATTTCGAAGTTTCTGTTTTAGTTATAAGTTAAAATTGACTAAAACTGAAAAAGATAGACTTTTTTAAAACCTAAAAAGTAAATAAAGATAAATCTTAAATTATGAAACTCAGAGAAAACCACTCAGAAATATAAAATATATTTTCTAATCAATTTCAACGCAGTTTTATATATCTGAAGTGCAATTTCTAAAAAATAACGATTACCTTTTACCATAGTAAATTCATATAAAATTAATTTGAAATAAAAAAGATATAAAATTTTTACACTTACAATATATTTTCCATAACCGATAGGTTTATTTGAAAAGTAATAGGTAAAGTTTGTTTTCAATTGAAGAATCAATGAAAATACATTGAAACATATTGTTTAACTTTATTATCAGTCAATAAAAAACAAACCCCAAAAAAATATGTATCGTCTATAGGAGTTGATATTTTCAGTCAAATGTTCTATTTTCAGTTTTCTATTTTTAGAAAAAATAATTTAAATAATTTCGTTGTTTTCTGTGTTAAAACAAAAAATTCAAGTATTTTCGGGTTTCTTTTTTGTTAAAATTGTTTCTTTATATACCAAATTATTTCAATTCAAATGACAAGAAATTATATACTTAAACACACAAACATAGCCAATAAAAATATGAACGTGTATGTTGTGTAGTGGTAGTGTTTTGAAAATTCAAACAAAACAAAAACTTTCAAGTATGAAAAAACAAACCAAAAATCGCTTTGGTTTTGCTCTTTAATTATTTTTATTTCTTTTATGAATTGTTTAAACAATGTTTGAAAATAAATAGCAAAATGGTTTGAATATAATGAAAAATCAGTACACCGAAAAAATTTTTCAGTTACAAGCTACTAAATTTTCTGCTAAATTTCAGGTGAAATACTCCTTACTGAGCTTCAGTTGATTGATTAAGTTGAAGTTAACCAATTTGATTTTGAAAATTTAATTTAACTGAGCCTTCAGTTAAAATGAAACCAAATTTTAAGTTAGTTTTTAATAATCGATTCAACAATTTAAAATAAGAAATATTTATACGGTTGTCAATAAATAAAACCAAATGCAATTTTCTGTTATAATTACATTATTTATTTAAAATAAAAATTTAAACACATTGCCATACCATTAATGAATGTATTCCATTTTTGTCTTCTCCCATTTTGAGTACATACTCAGATTTTAAAAATTGTTGACAGGATTAAAGCTCTTATAACTTGTTTTACTCAATAATTACCTGTTAACAATTCAAAAAAATTAAAGTATTAAGGGCAATTTTGATTTCCATGACAAAAACAAGAACTTACCAAAAATCCTAAAATTTTTCATATTTTTTTCCTTTTTGTTTTTAAATATTGTTGTAGATTTGATGACAATTGAATAATTTAAAATTTACAGGTTGACTCAAAAAAAGTCATTGTGAACCAAATATTAGTTGCTCAGTTAATTTTTATTTATTTTAAATCAACCGAGGATTTCTTTAACTGATTAACTGAGGAATTTTTTCGGTGTAGTATTTTTTTTAATTGTGTTTTCAATTAATTTAATATATATTTTGGGTTGCTTTTAACGATAAAATATTGTGAGTGTATAAATAAATAAGAACCAAATATTAGTTGCTCAGTTAATTTTTATTTATTTTAAATCAACCAAAAATTTCTTTAACTGAGTAACTGAGGAATTTTTTCGGTGTAGTATTTTTTTTAATTGTGTTTTCAATTAATTTAATATATATTTTGGGTTGCTTTTAACGATAAAATATTGTGAGTGTATAAATAAATAAGAAAGTTTGAAGAAAAAATTGGAATTTTGCTAGAAGTTAAATTTGCGAATATTTCAAAAAGTAGAGCTAATATTGAAATTCGGTTTTCACATTAGTGATATTCATCCTAAAATCTATTAGAAATATGTATCATGTCCGATGCATTTTTAGTGTTGTACTGTGTAATTTTTGGAAGTCCTATAAAACCTCTTTACATCATGCATTATTTTCATCCACAAATGGTCTCCAGACTTACCATGACATGAAAACATTTTTCTTTGTTTTCAGCGATTTTAAAATAAAGTTAATAACTAATATACTGCAATGTACAGTGCAATATTAGACACCAGCAGTGATACTATATTAACTACAAGAATTTTGTGCTCAATTTACTTTCCTAATATATATATATTTGTTCCTTTTACTCCTGCAAGGAGCATAGGGCTTTCCTAATGATGCCGTTCAATATAAATGGCGAAATATTGAAAATATTTAAAAAAACATTTAAACAAAATTTGGACCTCGAGCTCGAATATTTAATTGGAAAATAAAAATTAAAAAGGTCGGATTAAAACAATTATAATTATAGTAATAAAAAATTAGAATTTAACCCGTGTGGGCACATGGGGTCAAAATTACCCCAAATTTTTAAAATGTAAATTGACATGAAAATTCACATAAAAACCTTTCTGGAAACAAAATCAAAATTAGTCTGTTTGAGGGCATCATGACAAATTGATCCATTGTTTATGTTAAACAACGCTGGTTGGCTGAAAATTTATGTACGTCGTAATGTTGGGTCTTTTGTAGTTTAACGGTCGTGGTTAAGAACATACCAGCAAATTATAACACTTATGTTATTCATAATAGAGCGCCCAACTACTTTACATTATACTGATTGTACTTAAATGTAGTGGTGCCAGTTTGAACAGTTTAGTAAATCCCGCCTCTAAAGACAGCTTTCTTCCAAAATTAAAGAATTTTCTATACTTGACTTATCCAATTTCGTAACAATATTTATTTCATTTATGTTTGGAAATAACATATTGTCAACGCAAAGTTTTTATCTACAATTGGTAAATAAAATACTAAAAATATAATAATTTTCAAGAATCTTCATCACTTTCATAGAACAGATAAACTGAGTATCAAATAAGTAAAACGAAATTCTTGCAAATAAAAAATATGTAATAGTATATGACATACTCCTGAGAATTTTATACGTTTAAAAAATATTTTATTAAAGGAATAGAGAAAAAAACTCAAGAACAATATTGGAACACTGAAGTATGTTAGTATCACTAATACTATAATTTTTCGTAATTTCTTTTTTTATTTTTTTGGTATTTTAAGTCTCTTAACAATTTCAAAGGCAATCAATCTTGTTACCACAATCATAGTGGCGCCACAATGTCTGCGTGTGCCACAAAGTATGAGAATTAGCAGCAATAAGATGAAAAGAGTGAAACAGCAAAGCAATCTACAAACTAAGAATATTGTACACAATGTCGACTACAAACGACAGCTACACTCACAATATTATTTCATTAAAAATAAGCTAATATATATACTAGAGTGTCCCTTAAAAATAGATTTGTCATTACATCACCCAGTTTTATTGGAAATGGTGCCAAATGGAAGAAATCGATTTTTTTTTTGGAAAACATTAACCCGTGCCGAAAGTTGGATGAAAATTGCCTCTTTTGGAAAAAAAGTGTAGTGCTATTAAAAATTCCAAAAATTCAAAATTTCGAAAAAAAATGATTTTTTATTCCATTTATTCAATTAATATAGTCAAAATAATTCATACATGGAATTTTGACTTCATCGGATATCATTAACCCACTTTAGCCTGAAATCCAAAATGTCCCACAAATTTGATAAAATTGCAATTTTAAATTAATTTCAAAGATTTTTTAAAATGCCTAATTTGGAGATCTCGATTGCTATTTGTACCACATAATAGTTAATATTAAAGAAAAAAAATTAATTGGAAAAATGATAATTCGAGTTTGTGTTTGGGCCGACTGCTTTTC
This sequence comes from Leucophora obtusa, assembly GCA_949987735.1. NCBI lineage: Eukaryota > Metazoa > Arthropoda > Insecta > Diptera > Anthomyiidae > Leucophora > Leucophora obtusa. The sequence continues at coordinate 142,373,898 of OX465299.1, forward strand.
AGGACATTTTACAAAAATTGCTCATTTTGTCAAAAAGTTCAATGTTTTCATCAAATTTTACACGGTTTTCGGAAAAACAGCACTCAGATTTGGTTAGATTATAATTATCTTTTCATTTCTTTCAAAAAAATTTAACCCTTAGTGGCCTGGGGGCAGAAAAGACTCATGGAACTTAATATTAATTATGACTACGAGATTGTAAAGCCATTTAATTTATTAAAAAAAATCTCAACTGGATAAAAATAATTATTTTGTGTAACGTAAAGGTCGCGATCAAAATTATATTTTAAGGCGACGTGCAACAATTTCAAGAAATTTTTATAAAAATAGATGCGTCGTTTGAATTGAAATTTTCCCCTTTTGTTGGAGGCAGATCAAATTTTGGGAAGTACAATAAAATTTGTGGCTGTAATAAGTCCATAACAGTTTTCGGCATGTGGTTTCTCGACACAATTGTGATTAATCTCCAAACATTACAGCCACTTAAGCTGTTGTTGTTGCAGTGCAGTTCGTATAGTTTTTGAGTAGATTTGTGTTTGTGTGTATGTGTTAATATATACGTAAGTAGCTAAACTTGTCTGTCAATTTATCTTAACGATTTCTTTTTTTTTTGTCTTCCTGACATTGGTCAATGAGGTGTCAGAAAGGCGTAACGGTAACCTCTGTGGTATACTAACGTACACATTTTTGTAAAGGAAGGAAATATGTCCAACTAAAAGCAAAAAAAAAAACCATAAAATGTGGCTTTTGGGAATTATATGAATAACTTGATGTTTAATGCAGATACTCTCACTGATACCTTAAGTATACGTTAAACGTGAGAAACATTTAAAATATGACGGTTGTTTGTCTGTATTAATGTTGCAGTTATAAGTACACTATGGTACAAGATATTTGAAAATAACACAGAACAACAAAATAAGAAAACTTTGATGCATCGGGATTGCGACACATCATTTCTGATAGGCTTTGGAACGCAGATCATTAATATGACATCGGATTTTAAAGTTGGCAACGTCCAGCGAAAGTGCTTCGTTAGTGTAATAAAACCCTTAAAGCGTTTCGCGCTGAATGGAATTTGCGATTTTTTTCATAAAGCGTAGGCAATAAGTAAAAAAACGGAATAAGTGTAATTTTATGTTAGAATTTGTGTTTGGATATCAAATTTGCAAGAAATATTTCTATATAACTTGTTACTAACCAATTAATTCACATAGTTTAGTCTAGTTAAAAATTCGGATTGCTCCTTAATCGAGCACAAAACAAGTCGATTTAATCATATTTTAACCACATCTTTTAACAGATAATTTAACAATTCATCTGGTTACTATTTCTACACTACTTTGTACTCATACTAACCAGTAAGAACAGACATTGCCAAGTAATTAAGCAAGTAAGTAGTACATAAAGGGTTTCACTACTTACCATGCTATTTACTCGCTTAATTACTTTTGTTTGCGATGTCCCAAAATTCATGGGAGGTTGTTACCTTCCGCGTATAAAAAAAGAGATGAATAACGAGTTACCAGCATGGCTACCCATAGTGAATGAATAAGTGTTTACCCAGATTTTAGGGAATAAGCGGTTGCTCTACTTTGTTAAATAATTTGTTGCCATAACTTCGTGGAGAAATATGCTTAAATTTTTAAATAAATTAATCTTAAAACAAATTAGAACGTCTAAAAAACGTTAGCTTTTTTTAGGTACTCTTTAAAGTCTTTAGATATATGCAAAACAAGTTTTGGCCGCTGCCAGTATTTTGATAAAAATTTATATAAACGCTATTCTGGGCCTTATTAAGAAAATGATAAATTTTGAAGTCAGTGAATTTTCCAATTTTTCGAAAAATTAGTGGAGATTTTAATAGCCATTGGCGGAATATGTATACACGGCTGATATTTTTGAAGTGTAAATAAAAAACGTTTTTATACTGAATACATATATCATAAAAGAAACAGGATCCATAACAATTGACACAAAAAATAAATTAAATAAAAAAACATTTCATTAGCAAATAATGAATAGCAAAAGTGCTGGTGATCACCGGTCGGCGAAAAATGGGTAAATATAAAAAGAATATCAAGTCGGTTGTATTTAATCAATTACCAGTAAGGAATTATTTTACTGGATATACACATAAGTACTTCTGTAACTTCCCTATGGGAAATTTTAACAAACTGTCATCGAACTGGCCCCTTTATATGAAATAGTGTAGTCACTTTTACATGAAAAAACATTTACGTTATCTCTTCAATTGAATGCGTGCTTTTATATACACAACCCGAACTCGGTACGCTATGATTATGAGAAGAGGATCCCAACCTCAAAAATCATGTGAGTTAGCAAAAAAACCAACACGTGCACGGAAGAAAATATACAACTGCTACGAGGAAGGGTATATGTTAAAAATACAGTACACGATCGTAGCGTTTACAGCCGTCATCAGATAATCGTAGTGTGCCGCATTCTGTTTGTGTACAGATACACAACCTCTAAAACGATAGATAGGGTATGTGCTCCTTGGGAGAACCGTATATGTTGGGTATAGTTTATTTTCCTACTCTGATTTGAACTAACTATCAGTGCTTGCCCCCTACTAACATACAATTTGTGCTCAGCATCTGGCTCCTACTATTTGTATTGATATAAGAAAATAGGTTAAAGTGAGGAAGAAAGAGGGAATAGAGGGACATAAACTTTTCTACATTGCATATTAAAGGGAAAACTTTTGCGGGAAGACGATTCCACATATGACTAGTATGACTGAAACACGAATTAGATCTACAAGGCGTTGTGCGATCTAATGGATTATAGACGACTAACGGATGCTATTTTTTTGATAAGCTATGCTAAAACGAGTCACTAGAAATGGATACCCTACCGCAATAAATAAGCATCAAAACTCTACTTTGCCCAGGATCCAGAAGTCCCAAAATATTTTTTGTACCACCTACACATACATCGAAGTTGTATTGCAGTTTCGGTCGGATGTAGCTAGTATATATAGTGGGGAGATCAATTGGAGTAAATGATTTCCTACACCGGTTAAGAAAACCAAGAGAATTGAGTGCTTCTTTTGACACTTGAACGATGTGACTTTCCAACGAATATTACAACACACAGAAAACGGATTCATTATGGCAACCGAATTTATTGCCAACTGAATGGTTTGGTTGCAGCAACCGAACTATTTATTTGTAGCAATGAAATTTATTTTTGAACTCAAATGTAATGTTTCAACTGATATATTGTCGTGTTAACCGAATTTCTGTTGCCGCAAACAAATAAATCAGTGGCTCCAACCAGAGCATTCGGTTGGCAAAAAATTCGGTTGTCACAATGAATCTGTTTTCTGTGTGAATGAGTTCTCATGTCCAAAACATCAAGACTATCCTACTCATATTTTCTCTTTTGCCCCAGACCTTCACAAGGTTTGACCTATAACACAATGCGACAGTCAAAATCGGGATGGGATGAAACCAACGGGAAATGTTATATGGGTCAAAAACAAGTTATACATGTCCCGGCGTTTCCTAGGAATCGAGATATATATTTTTTTTTGACATAACTCGAGAACCACTAGTCCGATTTTGCTCAAACAATTCCTTTAATCTGTTCATATAACGTTTTTCTATATACTCAACAGTTTTGCCGGTAAAAATAAATGTTTGTTACCGCTACCATAAAAATCAATAACCTTTTGTTTTTTACTTTTTTTTAATATTTTAGGCAAAAAATATTTTTTTCTTCATACATTTACTTTTACCGGCAAAACTGTTGAGTATATAGAAAAACGTTATATGAACATATTAAAGGAATTGGAATTTTTAATTTTTTTAAAATTATTTGAGCAAAGTCGGACTAGTGGTTCACGAGTTATGTCAAAAAAAGACTACCAAAGGTCAAATCGATATATCTCGATTCCTAGGGGTGACCCAGCGAAACGCCGGGACACATATAACTTCTTTTTTACCGATATAACTTTCCCCGGTAGTTTGAACCCTTCCCGATTACTGACCCCTACCATTTGTCTCACAGTGTTATCGAACGAAAATGAGTGACAAATGATACTGTCATCTGCAAAAGGGTATATAGAATTCGATGTGCGATTCATTAGTAAACATGAAAAAAGAGCTGTAAAGAGATGAAAAGAGAACGGATCCTTGTGGTACCCCTAAACTTAGAAAAAACTTGTTTTAAAGGGTTTTTCAATAAGAGCGCTACAAAAGTAAAAAAGTTTAAATAAAACAAAAACAGTTTTGGATATCAATGAAATTCTTTATTCCTGTGAAAGTACGTTCGATGGCATTATGTATGGAAATCAATCTCTTTTGCCTGGCCACCACGGGCACGCTTGCAGAAGTCCAGACGCTGAACCCAATTTTCGATGGTTTTCAAGCATAAATCGGCCGATACTACTGCAATTTCACGTTCGATATTCGTACGAAGTTCATCAATCGTCGCTGGCTTGTTCGCATAGACCATAGATTTGACGTAGCCCCACGCTCAATTGTTGATCTGCTAGGACGATTATGACGACCATAAATTGGACGTAGCGCTCTTAACGTTGAGGCCACTGATTTCGAATTTCGGTAGTAAATTTTAATAATTTCGACTCGTTGTTGGCTCAAACAATCTTTCCATCATGAAATGGCAAACCTTACTGAAGAGAAATGTCAAAAGAGCGGTAAGAAATATGGCGTCGTTTGTTGTTCCTGTCTTTCTACTTTTGTAGCGTCCCTGTTGAACCACCCTTTATATTTAAAACCTCGCTTATAACAACATGCGCGAAATAAATATTTCAAATGGGCGGTAATTTTTAGTGTTATTAGCTGAACCCATGTTGGGGGTTGGCTAAACATTGCCAACTTTCCAGAAGAACGAAGAGCTATAGAAGTTAGTCAACGGAAGAGCTAGCGTTGAAGAGCACTATTTCACCAACAGTGCTGGTATTCCATGCACGCCTGTGACTAGTTTAAGTTCAAATCAGTAAAAATCCTTTTAACAGTTCGAGCTCGAAAAGAATATCTGGATTGTAGTACAGAAGACTCGTTTAAGCTCGAGCAGTGGTTTAGCGTTTTCCGGAAAAAATTAATTTTCTACAAATAATTCTGCCATTAGGTTAGTCTTATCAACAGCATCACTGAATCTCTTGTCATCCGTTGCAATAGTTGGGATAGAGGAACCAGCACTATCCTTTACTCTTTTAAATAACGAATTCAGTTCTCACATCCAAATTAGGCTTGGGGCAACCGAATTGCACAGTTTGGGTAACCAAATCAATTTTGTTTGTAAAAAAAAAAAATAAATGAATTTTTATGAGAGTGTGGAGGATGATTTGGAATTGCAGATATATAATATAAATTTATTTTTTCTGCAAAATGGTGTATCCAATAATACAATTCAATAAACTGCGAGTTTACTGGGAGGCCTTAATTCCCCTACATCTATGTGAGAAAAATTATTACCCAAAAAAACTGGGCAGAGACGCGACCTGCAGACTGTCCAAGTCAGCAAAATACCTGCTTCCTCATTCCTGCACAGTATCCGCCTACTCCTCATTTCCACAGCCCCTAGAGTAATTTGCAAATGGATTGACGCCTACGCACAGTCATTCGGCCTATCGCACGGTTCCATGCTTATCAACACTGCCCTTGTAAATTGTGTGGACTTCTGCTTGCCAAATCTGGAGGTTGAATGGAGACCCGTGTGCCCATTTCATCTGAAAACCGTCCATATACACCTACCGATATTTACCTCTCCAAAATCGGAGTCAGCGGCCCAGTCCTCCCTAGTCAGTAAAATCGGTTCACCTGGGCTGCTTCTCAGGTAGCTACCGTGACATCCACACATGCCAGTCGTTGCACCCAGACACAATTACTCAAAGGGGTAAGACATCACAACTTGCACTATTGACAGGTTCGGGCCACTAAAATTGAATATTACCTAATCAGCTATTTGGTATCAATTTAGAATTAACTAAGCTGATCTGAAAATTTAAAAATTGATGAAAAATGCGCAAAATGATAAAGCCAGCACGAATACATTCGAGTAACAAAATTATAATTAGGTTTTTGAGCCTTTTTTTTGGTTTTTTTTTCTAATTTAAGTAATAAAAGCGTCAGTTTGCTGCGTTATAACTTATTTTTTGGTAATGGTCCAGGGAGACCAACCTTTTCCCGCGTTTATTTTTTTCATAATATTTAAATTAACGGTGAAATAGATAAAAATAAGTGTAATTAATGTGGGTCTGGGTTAAATATATTTCACAGCAACAAACATCATCAAACGTCATTATACCCTATACCCAGGTGCGGCTCAAGGGAAAGATTTTGAGAAGGGAAGTTAATTTAAAATTTAATTTCTCGCAATTTTCAATCCCCTGAATCCACGTGTAATTCAATTAAAAGCAGTTTGCAAATTTAAAAATACAGATTTCTCCGATATCGGAACAGATAGGGGTTCCGGACATATGGTAGCTTTTAGGCCAACTATTCTAGATTCCGAATATTCATTTTGCGTAAATATCGGCTCGACAGTTTCCTACATTCATGAAAAAATCTCCGCAGAAATAGTTAAAAATTATGCTTAGATAATAAGAAATAGTACCTGTATTTGCATCTGCAGAATTGTCAGTGAAGTTGAGAATCATGGTTTGTTAAATTTTGTTAAGCTAAGTTTTACACACTACTAACTACACAGACAATTTTAGTTAGTTCAGCTAAGAAATTTGAGCTAAATTCAACAGAAACTTTACCTGATTTCACTGAAAATTTCGCTTACCATATTGGTTCATTGACTCTCTGGATGTGTTCTAAGAAAGGCCCGAGTTTATTTTTGGGGTACGTAGTATCGAATTTTTGTCCATTTTTCTCTATCTGGCTTAGTTTCCAAGACATAAGCCATTTTATGATTATACATTAAAAAATTTGAAAATATGCTCAATCTCTAATGTTACATTGATAGCACAGACACAAAAATCATTTGTAAATAATTGTGGCTTAAATTAGCTGAAAAATTTGCAAAATTAAGAAACACAAATTAATACTAAAAATGATCATGCAAAGTTAGTTTAATATGGATGAAGGTAATTTTTATGCCAAATAGGATTTAAAAAAATATTAGTTCAATCCTAAATTTTTTTACAAAAAACAGAAAAATTAGTTCAACTCAATCACAACGCGTTTAAGAGACTTTTGTACCAACTTTTTTTATGAGTGTATGCAAACCCAAAATTGCAATTGTAAATTTTCGACTTTTTGGGGTCTACAAATTTTACACGTCAAATCTGTGGCTTTTTATTCAGGTCAGGTCCAACAATTAGTTTGTGAGTTAGGTCTTGAGTTCTACTTTCCGAATTGGTGCGATTCATTTAATAATTTTGTACTAAATACAAAATTCCAGCATTTTTTAGAACTTTTATGCCTTCAACACGTTAAATAAAAACCTGGTGGAACAGGGCCAAAGTTGATCCTAAGCCCAAGACACTCTCAGTGTAATTAGATACTCGCATTATTGTCTTACACAGAGGGAATTTTTCTGGACGAGTTTTAATGAAATTTCTCCGTAAACTAATGAAGTTTTCTTCACAAAGTAAATAAAAAATTTCTTAAATTTGATGAAAAAGCTTCATATATTTTACGAATCCAGTTTTAATGAAACTTTTTCATTGAGTGTATGTGGCTTTTAATAAATAAAATGAAATTTTTCAAAACATTTTATGAAAAATTTCATTAATTCAATGAAAAGTTTCAACGGACGAGTTCCAGTCAAACTTCATTGGTTTTATGCAAAAATTCATTAATATCATGGATATAATTCTCTTAGTGTTACATTCATTCAATACCCAAATCAGCTATAGTTATTTTGATTTAATTAAAAAAATATAAAAAAGTTGTATGTAGAACTCACTTTTTAATCCCTAAGTTTCAGAGGGGCCGCAAAAGAAAAACGCGTATCAAATATCCGAATTTCATTAAGATCAGAGGAAACCCAGCAATATAGTTTCCTTGCAAGTTAATCGTTTAAGAAATACTTCTGACCTATAGTAAATCTGTGAATTGCTTCCGCTTACTATTGAATACTAATAATTTACCAAAAAAAAAAAAAAAAAGAATAAGAAACAACCATAAACGTGAATCATATAATTCAGCAGATGTTTTAGTTTTATAAGTTTCAGTGATTTTTTCTTTGCTTTTAAAACATGAAGTCATCAATATGCGTATTGTATACAAAGCACATACAAAAAAAAAAAAAAACACAAGAATTTATGACTGCCATAAATTTGTACATAAAAGCTAACAGGAGCTGTCAAATTTGACAAACTTAGATTAATCTACCAGGTGAGCCAGCCAGCCAATCTTAAAAGAAAAAAAAAAATCCGAATATACACGAGCCTCATCATTTCTGAATGTCTGACATTTTGTCTCGCAAAATACAAAACAGCTTGAAACTTAATCACAATCACTAACTTATTCAATTATTAAGTTTATTTTTTGTTGTATTTTTGTAAGATTTCTAAACTGTATTCAAGTTCAACAAGTTGTTGAATTATTTAGTACATTAACACACCACAACAACAAAAAGGGGGTGTATCTAGGTTTTTTAATTTTTAAATTGCGTATTTTGTTTAACATTTAACAACACCGTAGTGTGTGTTTCATCCTCCGTCTCAGTTGATTTGTATTCCACAAGTATTTGGTTATTTCACTTATTATTGTGAGAAGTTTTTATTTAACAAATAAAAAATGTACTTTTTTAGTATTTTGTTGACGTAATTATGCCAAAAATAGCTAATATTTAATAAATGAAAAAAAAAAAAAAAAATTACATTTGGATATTTATCTAGAAACTGCTTTTATAAGATTTTTTTTTATATTTTATTAAAAAATGTAGGCTAAAAACGACTTTCTCTACTTTGCCAATTTAAATTTTCAAAGAATTTGGCCCTACCTTTGGAAGAGGAAGAAAAAAAAATTAAGCAATAAAATTTCTTTGAATTCTATTTGTAATCAATATTGCAAAAAATAAAATGGAATATTGCATTGAAAGAAATTTTACACCCGAGTAAAAATATTTTTTGTATAATCATTTATGAATTTATAGAATTATATATCGTTGAGTATTGTCATGTGTAACACCAAGCATAGTTTTATGTGAATATATAAAATTATATATGGGTGAAATCAAAAAATGTGATAAATTTTTGGGCCAAATTTGTGAGAAGCAAAAAGTGTTAATATTTCGGTTTTTTCTTAATGGAATTAGTAAGTTTAGTCATTATAAACCTAATTGCAAAAAATTTCTTCTACAAGTTGTCGCAATAACTTTTTTTGCATAATTTTAATTTTTTTTTGTTGTAACGGAGCTTACATTTCTGCAAGTAAAAGATATAACAAAAAAAAATTGCGTACGAATTTTCTTCAATTTATTAGTTTTTCGTATTTGGGTTTTCAACTTGCTTTCTAATGATATATAATTTGTGTTTATCAAATTGGCGGTTTCGCGAATAAAAATACAATTCATTCTGCGATTGAATGATTTTCAAAAATATAAAATTTTTAAAATCCAAACAGCGGTTGCGCAGTTACAAAATAATATATTAAAAACATAACATTTCACGATCAAAAAATTCTTAAATTGTGTGAAACAAATTTAATTTGTTAAACTAATGTCAGTAATGACTCGAAATATCGATTCAAAACCAATGAAATGCAAAATCAATCGTTTTTCGCTCCAGCAGCTTAGGGAAAAAAAAACTGATAACTTTTTTTTATTTGACGCAAAATTATTAGTTGAATCGCCTTTTGACGCATAAATATTAGTTGAATCACCTCTGTTTATGGTTATTTTAAAATATTTTAAACATTTATCTACATTTATTTGAATGAAACCTGATGCAAACAATTGTGGTTACGGAGTTTACAGTAATGGAGTTTACATTTGGTTACTTTTTTTGTTTTCTTTCAAAAACGCTGTCAGAATTTTTTTTCCGAAACAAAATCGCATGATGCCTACAAGGTGAATCCAAATATGACATTGTTTTTCTTACTCGTTAAATAGTTTGGTGTAAAAATTAGGAACGGGGTTTACAACATTTTTTCAAATCTTATTAAAGACATCCTTTTTCATCTCGAGAATGTTACATGCTGCAGAAAAGCTTCAAGTCTGTTATACTGGATGATTAGTTACAGTCCAACGATCATTTGAGTATAAATAACATTATACTTTTCGCAATATAAATAATAGATAACTCCAAAATTCTGGTAGATGCATTTTTATTCAAAATTATGACGAAAAATCGTTACAGAGTTGAAGTTGTGATACCTAAGATATACGAAAAAGTTTGTAAAATGTATTAATTTTTATTAAAAGCGGCACTTTTTTTCTTCATAAAAATTCTTACAGTTAGTGTTTAGCTTTATTAGTTATTAAAATATAAGCTATTAAAGTTAAAAAACCTTATGTGTTACTTGTTACGGAGTTTACATTTGGCCTACAAAATTGGTCACAAATTTTATGTATTAACCAAAAATTGGTCAGATTGTTATAAATTTTGGTGACAATGCGCTGATATATATCGAAATATGTAACTCAAATGTAATCCATGCTTTAGAAATTCGGTGGTTACACGGTTTTTATCACATTTTTTGATATCACCCATATATGTAATTATATGGGTTAAATATGATATGGTCCGGAAAATGTTAATATAATTTTGTATAATTAAATTTCTTTTGATATAATTATATAGAAATACATTTGCTAGAAAAAGTATCCGTACACTTCAAGATAAATATTTTAAACTTCTACAAAAATTTTAATAATAGATTTCGTCTAACTGTTTTTTTAACATTGTTATTTCATCCATTTTATTAGTTTTTTTAAATAATTTCGAAAGTTTGTTACTTATGAATGCGGAGTATGTATGAATACAACCCCAGCAAAAATTTTTTGAACTGGTTACATTTGAATCTTTTCCATGGAACAGGTTCTAGAACCGATCCTGGGAGTCAAAATGTAAGATTTCACTATCACAGAACCAGTTCTATAACTGGTTCTAGAACCGGTTCCAAGCAACCTCTTCTAGTTTGGAGGAAAAGAACCAGTTTCTTTTGGGACAAACTCAAACGAAAATCACCGATGATAGAAACATACAACTGGTTCTCTGTATCCGACAATTTCGCTGGGATTCAGCTGAGAAACTTTAAGAATTAAGGTTCAAAGCAAAAAAAAAAGAGTAATAATAACAAAGGATAAAAATAGCATTGTTAGATTTCGTTAATGTTAAAGATTAAGGAAAATCTTATCGTGAAATAGCTCGGACAACAGGCAAAAGCTACTCCTCAGTGCAAAACGTCGTTCAGAACTTCAAATCAGCCAATTATATTTTGTCGAAGCCTCGTTCTGGACGACCTTCTAAACTTACTGAGCTTGAGACGCGAACAATTTTGGGGTCAGTCAAACAGAATCCTAGAATAACAACGTCCCAAATCAATTCTAATACTAATTAATCCTTCGGCAAAGAAATTCATGAAGATACAGTCCGTAAAATATTGAAGAAATCTGATTATCATGGCCGTGTAGCACGTAGAAAGCCATTTATTTCTGATATAAACAGAAAAAAACGTATGGACTACGCAAATATGTATGTAAACGAGCCTCTAGAGTTTTGGGAACCTGTTTTATTTTCGGATGAAAGCAAGTTTAGCAAAGCAAAAATAATTTTTACTAGCGTATACAATATTTTGAAAAATTTATTAAGTTGCTTCCATCTTTTGTGAGAGTAGATATCTTAAGTTATCGATAATTATGTTTCCTTCCTTTATATAATATTTATGTACATTAGATCGACTCAACTTATACAGCAAAAAAAAAAATAATAAAAAAGTAAGGGTTTTCACAAGGGGTGTACTATTTGTTGTATCGTTGTATCGTCCTAACAAAAAACAGAGTTGTTAAAAATTAAATTGAAAAAATACAACATTTGAGAATAGCACGATTCAACATTTTTACGTATGTTTAGTGTCCTATGTTTGAGTGTGCTAACCGATAGAAAACTGAATAGAAAATCGTTGTTAAACACAAATAAAAATTTTAACAACTCTGTTTTTTGTTAGGACGATACAACGATACAACAGATAGCACACCCCTTATGAACAACCTAAGTGATTCCCTTAAAATATGCCTTGGTTGATTTTTTGATGACTCTCAAAAATATTTCGGGTCCAGCAATGACATCCCACGAGTTGGACCGTTTATAAAAAAGCTCTTTTTCAGTTTTTTGAAGAATTTTGCATTTTAGCTACAGACAACCTACACTGAACCAAAAACAGCTGTGAAATCAACTTAAATCCATATTAAATTGATGAATGTGTGATAACTATACAACTAACAAAACCTGTCCATCAATTTAAGGCATTGTTTAGTAGATTTATATTTTGACGTTTAACTATTTGATGTGGTGTTATTTTGACAAAATATCGTCAAATGTATTAACAAAAATTACTTGTCTTAACAATTACATTTAATAAAATTGCATAATTATTTTGTTGTTTTACGAATGCATTTTATTCAATTCAACAATGCATTTTATTTAATTAATTTTTTATCGATTTATTATTAATTTTTAGACTTATATTTCATTATATTTTATATTTCACTAATTAAAAATTTTCTAAGCAACATATGTACATACAATGTCTTTTTTATAATGAATTTCATAAAATATAGAAAATAATGAAATATAAAATTGAAATTATAATATAGCACATACTAAAAACTCTTTATTTAAAACACATGAACCATTTTATATATAAGAACATATAACTTCTTTTATTTAAATTAATAATTCAAATACATTATATAATTTTCATTAATAGTTTGCCTTAAACAAAATAACAAAAAGATAGAGAATATCAAAATTAACTACAGAAATTTAAATGTACGATTTAAATGAGAACGTTCAAAATTATATAAATTTATTTAAATTAAAATTAATAAATCTTCAATTAGCAATTCACTTCAAGTCACTGAATTTGTTAGTTATCTATACTTTGAAAAACAAAAACACTTAATGTCAATTTATTGATATTTCTGATAATTACAAATACACATGCTAGCACGAGTAATGACGCGACAAAACTAACCTCACTAAACTTTTTTCCACAGATTTAATACTTTTTTTCAAATTAAAGAAAAATTATATCAAATTTACGTTACTGTCTTTTTACAAAATTTTTTAGAGTTAACAAAGTAAATTATGTTTAAAAATGGACAAAAAATTATTAAAACAACAATTGATTTGTAGAGAATTATTGACGGAAATAAGTATGTTCATTTAAAAAAAAAATAGTTGATTTAAAAAACCACAAATTAATTTGAATAAAAAATATATTGTTTTAACAATTCGCTTCATCAAAAAGTAACAACATTTTTATGTTGATTTCACTTACGACTTTTTGGTACACTGTAAACAATATGGATATAATATGAAAGGTTTTTTCAAGGCGCATCCAACTATATGTATATATATAGCATGTTTTGCATGCCCAGACATGTCTTATTTAAAGGCATATTCTACAAAAAAAAGTACGGAGAGATTTTTGATTTGAATGTTAAATTAATATATGAATTCAGTTGCCAAATCGATTAACTTTAATTTCAAAACAATTTATTGACTCCTAACTATATAATATGCAAAACAAATTTCTCTGATAATAAATATTATCATTACTAAATGACATAAATGATAATTTAACAGTAATTTTCAAATTTTTCTCATTGAAACTCATTTATTTTCCTTTATGGAGTTAATAGATTTGGCAATTGAAGCATTCATATCTTAATTTATAGTCGATTTAAGTGAATACGTGTTTCAGATTTTTATGAAACTCGTTCTAGTTCGCCTTTTACTAGAAATTCAATTGGATGGGAAATTATTGATCTAAATAGAGCAATATGGGTGTCAAAATATTTGTTTTTATAAGTCAATCACCATTGTGTCGAAATATTTTCGAGGTTTACAAATTTAATACATTTTTCATCTGCTCTGGACCAAATTTTTCACTTTATTTCGTGAGTCGGTATAATATACATATTTCTTGAACATTTGCTGCCAATCAAATTCTGGTGGTTACGACAACAATAAGCGTTTTCGTTTATTTACTACATATTACTACTTTTACTACAGCTGAAAAAATTCAATGCAAAAAGTAAACAAAACTTTGCAATTGTAGTAAATGTAGTAAGAAATTCTAGTAAACGACCACAATGAATCTTTATTAAATTATATTTCTAGTTGTGAAACCTAATATTCAGTTTTCTAATTTAGTATTATTCCATATACATATGTATGTATTCACAGCGCATGCTACGGGGACAGTTTTTCGATCAAGTGTTTAGTATGGAGACATTTGGTTATTTTGGGGACTGTCCTCAAACTCTTCCTAGGTCTAGCGCATAGTATCAAGACATTTGGAACTCATATACAGCATAGTTTGGGCACATTTTTGGCCATGTCTCCGAACTATGCGCACCACATACTTATATATATTAGAGTTCGTCACAAAAATTTGATTTTCGGATATCAGCACTTTTTTTTTAAGTTTTTGCATAGAAAAAAAGAATGGCGTTTTTTTTTTCTTTTTTATTTCAACTCCTTCCAGTGGCGCAAGTCGGCCAAAAACGCTAATTTTAAGACCCTTTTCCTTCAGAGCAAAAACAGCTGCATTTATAGGAAATCTGATTTTACCATTCGATTCTACAATAAAATTTAATACACTAAATTTTTTTTTTGCATTTTCAAAATACACCAGATAGCCATTAGAGTGGTTCAAAAATCCGATTTTTTCAAGCGATCCTAAAAAATGATTTCGATATAGTATATTTCCAAACAGTTGATCGCGACTTCGATTTCCGGGGGGACCAATAAATTTTAATTTTAAAATTTTTTTTAATATTCACAATTAATTTGTTTAAATAAAACATTTAAAATTTTTTTAAAATATATAAAATAAAAATGCACTTGTGAAAATACTCGTAGTTCGGAAAAAAAATATTGAACTCTATGGCATCTTTAACACTTTTTTAGATAGTACTTTCATTGAAGAGAATAAGACACTTTATCACGCAATGACAAAGTGGTGATTTATACCAGCGAACTTGCATATCAAAGAATAGCTCGGCGATAGAGAGCTAGACTAGCAATCATGTGGTCGAAAGTTCGATACACTGAGAGAATTAACATTCATGATATTAATGATATAATTTCATAGAATTTTTTTCCTAGAACCAGTGAAGGAAGAATTTCATTATGTATATAATTTTTAATTAATATTATGAAATTTTTCATAAGTTTTCTTTCATAAAATTTCATAATTTCACTAAAAAAAATTCATTGAATTTCATAAATTAGATCTCCATAGATTTAATGAAAATGTTCTTTATATTTATGAAGTTGTTCAATAGAATTATTTTTTTATAAAATATCATCATTTCCTGAGAGAATAATCTTTTATAATTTATATTTTTTTAAAATTAATTTTTTTATTATTAATTTTGAACTATAAGATTTGTTTATAAATATATTAATTTTTTCGAAACTTTTTTTATGAAACTTTTTATATATTTTGTATATCCGTAAAATATGCTACGATTTTATTACGCCGTTTGCATTTGCTAAGTACTTTTTATTTATCCACTCCAGCTTAGCAATGACAACAACCAACTATAATAAATAATAGTAAATGAAATTGCTTAATAGATTTTATGAAGCTCTTCATTGGCTGAATGATTTATTCATTGGACGAGGGGCCTATTAATTTTATGAAGAGTTTCGTTAATTTTATGAACTTTCAAAAACATTGACTTTAATGAAACCTGTTTCATAGATTCTATGAAAAGTTTCAATGGACGAGTTTCAGTGACAATTTTCATTGAAACTATGAAGAAATTCATTACTGAAGTGAATTATCTCAGTGTACCCGTTAACGGCAATAATAATTTCGTTTTTTTAAGCGAAATCCGAAAATACGTATTCTTTCCGGCTGGCCTTATCGAATTCTTTAAAATTTTTATACCCTACACCACTATGTGGTCATTATACCCTACACCCCTATGTGGTCAGGGTATTATAAGTTTGTGCTGATGTTTGTAACACCAAAAAATATTGGTCCTAGACCCACCTTATAGTTACCGATCGGCTCAGAATTTTTTTTTATTTCGATTTAACGATGTCCGTCTGTCCGTCCGTCTGTCTGTCTGTCCATGCATTCTTGTGCGCACTCTACAGGTCGCAAATATTAAGATATTTTGATGAAACTCGGTACACCGACTTATGTCAGCCCAAGGACGACGCCTATTGATTTTGGTTAAAATCGGTCCATGTTTAGACCTAGTGCCCATATAAGGGTCCTACCAAAATTATATTGTTTATACGCTGCAGGTCGTAAATATTAAGATATTTTGACCAAATTTGGTACACAGACCTATGTTAGCCCAGTAACGCAGCCTATTGATTTTGGTGAATATCGGTCCATGTTTAGACCTAGTGCTCATATAAGAGTCCTACCAAAATTATACTGTTTATACGCTGCAGGTCGTAAATATTAAGATATTTTGATGAAATTTGGTACACAGACCTATATTGGCTCAGTAACGCAGCATATTGATTTTGGTGAACATCGGTCCATGTTTAAACCTAGTGCCCATATAAGGGTCCCCCCAAAATTGGCTTGGTTACAAACTGCAGGTCGCAAATATTAAGAAATTTGGTTCGCTGGCTCAGATTATAGAAAATTTTGACACAAGTCCCATTTTAACCCATTCGAATTTCGGATCCAAACATTAGTTGGCTTTTAAGCAGGGTATTGTATAGTCGGCATGCCCGACTTTAACCTTTTTACTCGTTATCTTCAATAAAAGTTATTAAACAAGTGCACTGCAATTCAGTATTGTTTTCATTACTTTTTTTTCATAGGTACATAAAAAGCAATTTTTCATATTTCTTTATTTTAATATACATATATTTTCAAAAATTAAAAAAAAAATATTGAATTAGAAAAACTATTAACATTAAAGAAGTAAAATAACAAAAAAATAAGAAATATTGGTCCCGCAGGGATTTGAAACCGCGATAATCTGTAACAAAGTCGCTTTTTAGGATCACTTTTAGACAAATTATGCCCTAGAAGCATATCTATCTGCTTAAGTGATTTTTTTTGGATGTTATACAAAATTATTTTTAAATAAATAAAATGTCTGTTAAAATATATTAATTTATGCTTTAGAAGGAATAAAAGAAGTAGTTTTTGAAGTTGTTCAGAAGTGTTTCTAAAAAAAAATGCACTAATGGATAATTTTGAAGTAGTGAAAGAAGTTGTTCTTTAAACACGACTTCCAATTTTTTATCGTTGAATAACTGTAGTAATTTCTCTACCACTTTTTCATCCCTTTCTTTCTGCGAAATTCAATAAATTTTTGCTTTTTCCGGGATTAGAACTCGAGAATTCGGCCGCTATACCACAGTTTGTGGTATGTATAAATTTTGATGGCTACATTAATGGAAAAACGTATGTAAAAAAGTTATTTAATACTACTAAAAATTGATTAAAATGACCTTGCAAAAGATCTGCTAAAAGAAACAGCTTATTTTTGATAAATATTTGTAAGATAGGAATAGCAAAAATAAAACTGTTAAATATACAGACTTTAGGTTATATTTGAGTTAAATTTTAGTTAACAGAAAAAAAATTTAACCATCGAAAATCAAAAAAAATGTTTGCTAAACAATTAGTAGGTACACTAAAAATTAAAAAATATCAATTTTTCTGTTTTTGTTTGCGATTTGTTTGTTTACTATTATTTTAAGAAATATTTTTTCTGATTTTAGCAGGATAGACTGGTATATGCATTCAACTAAATTTAGCTAAAAAATAACAAAAGTTTTGTAGATATAACAGTTTATTTTTGTTATTGTTTGTCTTCTAATATTTATCAAATTTTACAATATAATTTGCCATTTTCAATTAACTAAAAGTTAACTCAAATATAACTCTAATTCTGTAAATTTAAATGATATTGTTGCTGTTCTTATTTTCTATTAGCTAGCAAAGATATTTAGAGATTTCATTTTTAACTAATTTTTAGTAGCTTTTTCTGCTATTTTTACAGACTTATTTCTCTGAGTGTATAAATTATCTTAAGTGTTTTAAAAACTTTTATAAAATAATAGTTTCAGTGTTGCACTTACATCATGGCGGTGCAACAATGTTGTCAATTCGTAATTTAACGAATATTTTCCTATATCGTCAACTTAATATTGGTTTGACCCACTGACCATTTTAAAAAATATGGTTGAAAAAACTGAGTGAATATGATTTTTATGATTCCCAATCCCATTTTTCGATATCTTATATCATATCTGAGATATCGATTATAGAATTTTTTAAACCTGCCAATTTTCCTGAAAAAACTGAAAAAATATAAACCTTCTTTATCGTTTTTCTCTATAACGAGTTTTTGGCATATAGGTCAAACCAATAGTAAGCTGACATTATGTAATTTTAATCATTATAATTTATTCAGGCTGGGCTGTTACTTTTGGGTGATTTTTTTTTTTTTTTTTTTTTGTTAACAATTTCTTGGCATCTTTAGTGTATAGTATTTTTGTTGGCTTTAGACAAGTAATTAAAAAATTGTGTCCTTGTTTTTAAAAAGTATTGTTATTTTAACTTAACAAAAAACAAAACGAAAACTTATATAAACAAACCACTAACCAACTTTTACAAATTACTGTTGTTATCAATGTTTAAGTCCATATAAAATATATGTATATGTTGCTGTTCGATTGTGTTTGTGTATGTGACTGAGTTAGTATTAAGTGTAAGTTTTACTTATGTATAATTTCCTTTTAACCTTTAACAAATTACTTTGGCAAAGCCAACAAAGGAGAAACAAGTAGAAGACACACAAAAACTAGGAAAACATAGGCGCACAAAAACGACCATTTTAAGAATCAAGCTGTCACAGTGACAGCTTATGCCAAAAAATTGTTTTTCTCCATACTTAACTTATAAAGGACATAATCAAAATCTACCTTGATTTATTGCAGTGTCCTATTTCCTTTGAAATTTCGGAAAATCAAAAAAAAACACCCAAAAGGAAAAACCTAAAAAACGAGGTCATTGCTGTTATAATATTGCGCCAAAAATTTCCTAAATTTCCTTCTAGATAAATTTTAATCATACACGTATGCATGGTTAAAATGAATGATAGAAAAAAAAACGAAATGAAAAATCCTTGGCAATTTGTTTGGAAATTAAAGTTGAATGATAAATTAAGAAAAAATAAAGTACCAACGTAACAACTATAAAGTACTGCTTATACGATACGGTAGTAATAGTAATAGTACTTTATTGCAAAATTTATTGAGATTTTCAAGATGTTTATATTGTATAATCCTTGAAGGGATTGAAATTGGAATTAGTATGAAATAATGCTTCAATTTTGGTTTTCTTGTGAATTTATATCAACAAAATTTAAAATGATAAATGCAAAAAAGTACTACAATTAATGACCTAGATCAAGGACTTTAAAAAAAGAGTGTGCACTTCTCTCAGTTAGTGAGACAAAACATATAAAATGCATGTATTTGAAAATAGGAAAATTCAATGTTTTACGCCCATTTTTAGTGATAAAATGATATTTTTAGTTTAGTTTCCCTTCCCGTTTTTAGTTTCTCTTAAAGCTAGCTCGTTTCCCTTAAAGCTAGCCCGTTTCCTATCTGTTGAGAGAATTACATAGCCATTGTTGGAGTCATCATAGTGGGAGTACTATGATTACCAACATTTTTTAGAACCTTTTTAACACGTGCAAAAGAAACTCTAATTCATCAATTAAAATTAAAAAAAAAGAAAAAAACAACATATTTTTTTTATAGGATATATTTAAAATAGAATATACGAATTATAAGAATTTTTTATTAAATTTTTCCATGATACGAAAAAATTATACAATAGATGACCAAATTCTTGTTTATAAAATCTTCAATCGTCTTTTGCATGCTACACGAATATCATAATTTTTTCATTCAGTAAGTGTGTATAATTATAAATTTGTTTTTAGTCCAGGAAGGTGTTAGTAAGAAATATTTATGAAGAATAAGATGATTTTTATGTTTTTTGATTGAAAACTAAAATAACATCTACACTTAAAATAATACGTCAGTAGAAAAATCTGTCAAAACGGTTTCAAATCGATTCGATTAATTTTTAACAAATTTTTAGTTGAAACACTGATTTAAGCAAGATTTTAGTTATCTTCATTTAACACAATTCTAAAAATCCTCAGTAATTTAACTAATTTTGATTGTAGATTGTAGAAAATTATTTAAAACTAATTTTTAAGAACCCATTCGCTAAATTTTACAACATTTATTGTTAAAATATAATATTTTAATGTTACTGTTATTAGCCGGTAGATGGCGCCACCAATGTATCCGAAGTTTTAAAGTTGGCGCTATTTCTTTCCCTCCCGATTTTTTAAAATGGCCAATATCTCGAAATCTAAGCGAGATAGAGAAAAATTTATGAAAATTTCGACTACCCCAGCGAAAGGGGTTATCTCTATCCAAAAGTGGACCTTGGTGGGGTCTTGGACCCTCGGAAATTTTTAATAAAAAAAAAGAAATCTTAAAACGGTGCAAAATATAATTTAAATAACATATATTTAAATTTAACGGTTCGATGTAATTCAAAAAAAAAAAAATCTGTGATATTAATTTATGATCTATAGTCAAACTAAACCACATTAATTTACCAAATAAAAGATCAACTATACATACCCCACTCAAAAATTTTTCACTTCACAGAATGGCCCATATCTCGAAAACTAAGCGAGTTAGAGCAAAACGGGCAAAATGTTTGCTCCGTTGGAATGCCCTTATATGCCCTCACATGATATGGACTAGGCCCGGAGAGGGTTCCGAGACCCTAAATTGGATAAATTTTACGACTCAGTATAATGACAGATAAAACTGTAGTTATACAAATTTTTTACTTAAATTTAGATTTGTTAAATTTAACAAAAAAAAGTGTTAAAATCAACGAATTTTATTTTAAGCCACAAAACAGGAATAAATTTTGTTAAATTAACAAATTTTTCTGTCCAGCCAACAGACGTATTATTTTGACTGTAGGAAACTTTGGAAAACTATGTTATTTGTTTATTATGGTTTAGGTCAACTGGTAAGGCGATTAACTACCAAACACAAGGCTTCAGGTTTGAATCTACACTCAAAAAAATAAGTTAGTAGAAAAATTAGTAAAACGTCTTGTATATCAAGTGTACTAATTTTTAGCAATTTTTTTGCTGAAATTCCGTTTTCAGCAAAAACTTCAGTTATATTTTTTTAGCACTAAACTAATTTTGAACTAATGTTTTACTAATTTATTTTGCTACAAAAATAGATAGACAAGATGTAGATGTCGCAGCTTGTCTGGAAACGGAAATGACAAAAAAAGAAAAACAACTCTACACATATTCTATATTTAAATTTTCAGCAAATAAATTAACTAAAGTAAAATTTCGCTACAAGTTTTTTGAGTTTTTTTCAGTCTACTAATATTCAGCAAAAATTTTAGTGATTTTAGCAAGGACTTTTTTCATTTGCAGTCGACTAAGTGTTAGCAAAACTTTTGCTGAAGATTACTATTTTTTTGGTAAAAGTCAGCTCGCTGATTTTCAGCGAACCTTTTGCTGAAATTACCAACTTTTTTGCAAGCACGCTCCTGACTAAAAATTTGCTGACACAGCAAAATTTTTTGCTGACTTTACTGACTTTTTTTTTTTGAGTGTAGTGAGTATGATACCAAATGAAAAGCTTTGAATTTTTAATAGAAGAAAATTAACTATAGGGAAAAACAATAGAGAAAGAAATTGGAAGCGCAAAGAATAAAAAAAACTCAAAGATTTTTAGCGGTTTTTAAAAGTTGAAGTGGTGATGACAATTTACCGGCACATGCTGGAAATATCAGCGATGACTTTCTAAAGATGTGTTATCATTTCTTTATCACATTGACCTCCTGGTTACTTGCCCTGATAACATTTTTACATTTGTATCAAAATGTCAGCAGGTGTTAATAAGTATTTTGTATGGGAGCGGATAAGTAAATCAAAAATGAAAGCAACATATCGCTAATCCGTCTTCACAAAATTTCCAAAATATATTTCTGAAATATGCCTTTTAATTTAATAACTTGGTAATAGTTAGCACATAAATACACATGCACTACCTTTTAATAACATCTCGTTACCTTTTGTGTTATTTTAAAACAAAAAGTGAAAACTTACCGAACACTGATTACATATAGCATGATATAAGAAGGTAAATTAAAGAATAAAATATTTCTGAAATTCTATTTTTAAACGCATTACTTTGCATTTATTGCAAACGTGTGATTATGGTGTATACTTTTCGATGTCATGAACCAAAATGTGAGGCACAACAATTAATTTCCTTTTTAAGCAATCAAATTTTATATACATCGGTAGCTAAGGGGGTAGAGTTCTCGGCTAACAATCAGGGATCCCAGGTTCAAAGCCCAGCTTGGTGGTGTCATACGTTTAATAAAAAAATATTGTAATACACTTTATTTAATAAAATCTATTTCTAGACACAAAACTTTTTCCATTATCGCATTATTAACCACTAACTTTATCACCTCTAAAGTAATGGGTGCATATTATTACTATAGGGCTCATCGCCTCTAAAACTCATCAGTGAAATTAGGTGTAAAGTAATGCGTGGGATACACATTACTTTAGATATTATTTGGTACTGTGTAATTTTGCTGATCGAGTAATTTGTAGAAAACTAAAGTCAAATTTTATTGACTCTTATCGGAAAATTAACAAAAAATATTTGTGGTTAGAGCTTTACAAGTGTTTAAAATAAACAATTAATAAATTTGAGTACAACTTTGACTGCCCCCTTCTGCAGTTCACTAAATCAATCGATTGAAACCCTGTCATGCCAATTGAATTCTTAAGTATCTAATGCATAAAAGAGAATTTTGTTTTGCCGAAATTAAACCTTTTTGACGTCATTTTATCAATTATCATAGATTATGTGAAAAAAGCTTAAATTTAAAAGAAAAAATAAAAAACCTAACAAATGGTGTATAACAAATAATACAGATACTCCTTATACTGCATCACTATAGAAACGTCAACATCACTCTAAAATTTTATGAGCCTATAAAGCGGAAGTAGGCGTCTTTGCAGCTATTGCAACAATGTTTGCCAAAACTAACGTCAATGCACCGATAAAGTCGTTTAGTTTTTTTTGGTGTTTTAATGTTCTTGACTTTTTTGTACTTATTCACTTTTTTCTACGTTGTTTTGGTTAGCATTATAGTTTTCTTTTTTTTTATATACAATTTTTATAGAGCATTTTATTTGTTTTTCCTACTCCAATATACATATTTTGGAAAATTATGGGCATATGTAGAAAAGAAGAAAAAAGAACATATTTATACATGACTTCAGAAATTCATGGTTATATAAGCTTCGAATGGTAACAAAACCATATACCTTACCTTGAAATTAATAAAATTGGCCATGGGGAAGAAAAAAAACAAAAGATTTTGTAATTTAATATAAGAAATTGCTGCAACAATGTTGAAATTCTTCAAGAAAAAGATGATTTTTATCAATGAAAGAATTCTTACAATATCCTTAACCTCAATTTAAATTAAATATAGATAAAATTATAATATTTAATATACATATATGTATGTACATGTCACAAATATTGAATATTTTGTTCTTTATAAAAAAGAGTTTATTTAGCTGCATTAGGGTGAGCCAAAACTCAAAAAATATGAATTGAATTAAGAACAGACAAATTATGGAATATACAAAATCGGTTCAAAAGCGATTTATGGTAGACTTATAAAATTTTAAAATTTTGTTTCCACCACTCTCTTCAAGCAGTTCGCAATTTATGCTATGAAAATGGGTAAAAAAAATGATACATAAATTGGCTAAAAATAAACTCAATGAAGAGAATTATACAATATTGTTAAAAACCAGTTTTGAACAAAAAACTTATTAAAACTCTATTAAAAAAAGATTACAAAAGCACCCCCGTGTAGAAACGGTAATGACATATCATTATTTTTTGGACTAACAGCAATGAGAGCGACTTACTTTCTGTATTATTTTTTAATACAGTGCACAAAGAAAAAAGTTGAACACACTATATATTAAAATGAAACGAGCTGTAATCAATATAAAAGACAAAAAACGAGAAAAAGTATTGAAAAGCATAAAATTACTGTTAATTTTACCCAGGGGTATGGCATCACAAAAAAAAATAAGTTATAAAAACATCGTTTTCACTACACTGAGAGAATTATCTGCATGATATTAATGAATTTTTGCATAAAACCAATGAAGTTTCACTGGAACTCGTCCATTGAAACTTTTCATTGAATTAATGGAATTTTTCATAAAATATTGTCAAAAATTTCATTTTATTTATTAAAAGTTTCATACACTCAATGAAAAAGTTTCATTAAAACTAGATTCATAAAATTTATGAACCCGTGTAAAAAAGTTTAGATCTGATCAGATCTGTTTAGATCTTAATAGAAATGATTGAATCTAATTACATCCGGTACCAGATCTGATCATATATGATCAGATATGACATATATGATATATTTTGTGGCCAGATCTGATCAGATCTAGTGCTAGATGTGTTCATATCTAAAGAGATCTGGAAAATTGGGTAATTTTCATGGCCAAATATGAGCAGATCTGGCCAGATTTGGTACCAGATCTGATGTCAAGTCATATCCACTTGAGCTGCCATCAAAATAATAATGTACAAACAAATTTTGTTTGAAGTTTCAATTTTCATTTTTGATTAGAAACATAGAAAAATATATCGAGAAACAAATATCAATAAACAAAAAATAAAATTGGAAACAGACACAATTGGATTCACAGAAAATATCCTGAAGAAAGATAAAAACCACTGGAAAAAGGTAACAAACATGTGTACATTTATAAATGACCCACTAAAACTGGATTTTTTATTTAATTTCATTACCTAAATTTACGTTGTCTTTCGAAAATTAATTCACCACAATACAATTTTAATAATTTAAGTAATAATGTTGTTATGTGCTCGAGACTTCAATAATGACCATCAATCAGCAACAATATTGTCCCAGTTATCTGTGCTTTCAAGAATCATATACTTATTTAAGAGGAATGTAGGACTTAAAGAATCACTGCTGTTAAGAAGATGCCTTATTTAGAAACATTAGTGCAAAATTTAGATATGAGGAAAAGGCAAGAACAATTATTACTAATTGATGACCTTTATGTAATATTTTACCTTCTGAATCTGGTGTGTAACAGCTTTTAAATGGGAACGGTTGTATCCGATTATATTAATGCTGAAATCGAAACAGATTTTCCATTACGTAAGGTCTTTGAAGTTTGATCGCATTTTTAAGCTTGAAATGATAGCAACTTTCGAAAATTAGATTCGTGTGCAGCCTCAAAAAGTAAATTGAAAACAACTTACCGGGTTCCATTCGCATCAAAAAATTGTCAAGTTGTTAACAAGTCTTATTGTCTCTACATCGTTGTGAAAATTTTATGTCAATGTTTTACAATAAACCTGTCAAATATGTTTGCAGAAAAACATAATTTTTTAACTCATATCACTATGCGACAGTCAAAATCGGGATGGGATGAAACCAACGGGAAATGTTATATCGGTCTAAAACAAGTTATACGTGTTCAGGCGTTTCGCTGGATCAGCCCTAGGAATCAAGATATATCTTTTTTTTGACATAACTCGAGAACCACTAGTCCGATTTTGCTCAAAAAATTTTAAAAAAATTAAAATTTACGATACCTTTAATCTGTTCATATAACGTTTTTCTATATACTCAACAGTTTTGCCGGTAAAAATAAATGTTTGTTACCGCTACCATAAAAATCAATAACCTTTTGTTTATTATTTTTTTTTTAATATTTTAGGGAAAAAATATTCTTTTCTTCATACATTTATTTTTACCGGCAAAACTGTTGAGTATATAGAAAAACGTTATATGAACAGATTAAAGGAATTGTAATTTTTAACTTTTTTAAAATTGTTTGAGCAAAATCGGACTAGTGGTTCTCGAGTTATGTCAAAAAAAAGACCACCAAAGGTCAAATCGATATATCTCGATTCCTAGAGTTGACCCAGCGAAACGCCGGGACACGTATAACTTCTTTTTTACCGATATAACTTTCCCCGGTAGTTTGAACCCTTCCCGATCACTGACCCCTACCATTTGTCTCACAGTGTATTTAATTTAGTTAAAATCGTTAAATTCTGTTTATATTTTGTTGATATATTTTTGATTTGAACAAACATTTATTGTAATAAAAAAACACTATTAAAAACGAATAGTTATTATTCAAAATTTTATTGGAATTTCAAGATATGTCTAGAAATTTCGAATGAATTTAGCGATATTAGATTATAAATACTGGGATCAAATATAGTAATGTTATACCTGAGTAGATCTTGGAACTTTGTGCCTGATTGTATCTATTATGTCTCAAATTTGGTCCCATTTTCGTGACATAATTGTAATTGATTGTATCTGGTATCAAATAGAGTTAGATTTAATCTTAGGTCAAATTATAGGTACATGTTCTTAAATTTTAGTGTAGAGTCAAAATCAAATTAGATCTGATTATATATGGTACGCCGGATCGGCCTAGATCTGATCAGATCTAATTAGATCTCAAATTTGTCCCCAGTTTTGAGATCTAATTAGATCTGCCGCAATCAGATCTATTGAGATCTGGTAAGATCTGAGCTTTTTCATCGAATTTAAGAAATTTTTCATTTATATTGTGAAGAAAACTGCATTCGTTTACTGAAAATTTTCATTAAAACTTCGTCGAGTAAAATTCTCTCTGTGTAGATGGAACTTTATTAAAAAAACTGAAAATTTTCTTTTTTATATAAATTTAAATAAAAACAAACAACAAAGCATAGAAACAAACGGATATCTCAAATTTTATTATTTGAATGTATTCCGCGTTGTTTTTTTCCTTATTTTGAACAGTTTTCAGCAGTTTTTGAGATTTTAAATATACACAGAGAGAATTCCTTGGACGAGTTTTAATAAAATTTTTTCACTAAACTAATGAAGTGTTCTTCACAATAGGAAAGAAAAATTTCTTAAACTCTATGAAAAAGCTTCATAGTTTTAATGAAAATATTTTTAATGAAACTTTTTCATTAGTCGTATTAAATTTTTAATAAATAATATGAAATTTTTCAATAACTTTTATGAAAATTTCATTAATTTAATGAAAAGTTTCAATGGACGAATTCCAGTGACAATTCATAGATCTAATGCAAAAATTCATTGATATCATGCAGATAATTCTCTCAGTGTAGGCTCAACTGATACTAATTTTAGCGCCCTCTACCGGTGAGTAGTGTAAGTTTTGATTTTCTATCTCTATAATTAATAGTCTCTGATTTCACGTACAATGTGCCTATGTTGTTTTAAAAAGAAATTCAAATAACATGGTTGTTATTTGAATTTCAATTTGAAAATTCAAAGTGTCCAACTTTCTTCTTTGTACACTGTATAGTGATGAGTTAATAATAACTAGTTACTTTTTCCATTATGTCAAAACAAAATTTAATGCGTTACCAATAATGACTTAGTTTTATCATTATTTCAAAAAAAGTAGTGATCTGTATTTTTTGCAAAATTTATGGAATTCTATTTTTATTTCTCATTATTTTTTCATCACTGGTAGGGATATTTGTATGTATGTCTGTATGTTGTCGCGTAATCATACTTGTGCACAGCAGGTCAATTAAGTTTTTATCACACGTTTCTGTGTCTCTACTGCTGTGAGTGCGTATTGACAAGTAATTAAGTGTTTCTGGTATAATTTGGTATTGTTATTCCTTCTAGTAGATTGGGTGTAAATGAATAAAGAGAGAATGAGCGTAATACATTTGTTTTTTTTCAAAACAGATAAAATAAGTACTTATTGTGCGCTGCCAATAAATATATATTAGGTCCATTCGATTACTTTTCTCAGTCAAGTCCAGTAAGAATCAGTGATGGTATTTGAGAATTTTCGTTTGGTGCCTCAATGATGCCAAAAAAGTGCCAAAAAAGCTTTAAAAGTGCCAAAAAAAAAATTAAGCAACATTTAATGTTTCAAAAAAAATATGTTCAGCTTTTATATCAAATATTTATACATTTAGTTACTTTAACCCTTAAATGCGTGGTGTAGCCATTTGGCAACATACCAGTTTCTTAATAAAAAACGCCACTTGATGCATAAAACTCCATTTTTGGGCATTGGGGCCCTTTCTGCAGAAAGTGCTCTTAGAAACTATAACTCAGATTTTTTAAACAGTTATAGGAAAAATCTTGGTTTTGCTTCGTATGTTTGTGAAAAATCTAAAACACGCGATTTTTTTTCAAAAAGTGCAATATTCAAAAATGTTTGTTTAAATATTTAAAGTCTCGCAATAAAATTAATTTTGGCAACAATAAATGTATAATTAATATTTCATATATTTTTTTTTGTTTCTTTTTTTTCATCCACGTTAAAATAATCACAATTTAGCTATTTGGCAAAAAACCATATTTTTCAATAAAAATCAACTTTTTTTTAAATAAATTTTTTGGTATTTTTCTTGAAGTGTACACGCCTTTAGAAATCATATATAAAAAAAATGGTTAAAATTGTAGAGATCATGCATTTAAGGGTTAAGTAAAAAGACAAAAAAAAGGCGGCCAACTTATCTAAAAAGTAACCCGAGTTTAACATTACCTACCACAAATATTTTCATATAAAAATGCCGTTCTTAACTATAGTAAAGTACTAAACTTACGTTATTTTAAGATAAGTTAGCAGGTCCAAGACTTTCAAAAAATTTTACAATTAAATTTGACAATACAATAGAATCAATTAAAGTTTTTCTAATTTTATCCCCGTTGCTTTTATTTTTAAATATCAAAATAATGATTAAATTGTCCCCGAAGAACTGGAAGGTGGTCCAAAAAATTGTAGATATTTTTAGTGTAGCATTTGTTTTTTAATTTTGCTACCCCTTCTTAATAGGCGTGGCTTTTAATGAAAAACCAGCGATATCGACCTTTTATCAAATTATATAGACATTTTCGTAAAAAGTGCCAAAATTCTATGGAGAGTGCCAAGGTGCCATTGAACATTCAATAGTGCCACAAATGGCACTTTTGTGCCACTTTTACCAACAGTGGTAAGAATTACTCAGTACAAACTTACAGAGAGTAAGACAAGATTTAATCTCAAAATAAAATTTTCTCAAACATGTACGCGAACAGAAAATTTGCAACAATTTGCAAGTTTTCTGTTCGCGTACATGTTTGATTACAACACCATATATACGAATAAATTTTAACTAGTCGCTATGAAAGAAGAGAATTTTTGATGTTAAACCTTAAGCAGAACATTTTTAGAAGGTTTTTTTATCTTTCCCATAATTTATTTTGAAAGTTTCACTGCTTTGCATTTCCATAAAATAACATAATTGGAAAATAATTTTTTTTTATTTACAATAAACAAACATATGTTTTCGAAACATATGTTTTTTCTGCTTGAAAATTCTTACTGGCAAAAATTTGTCCAGTAAAAATTTGCATGAAAAAGAAGAAGCCTTAGAAACTCTCAGCATAGAACTGTCACTTTATTCTCTATTTTTTCTTTCTGTTTACTGAGTATTTGTGTAAACGAACGCCATCCAGTAAAAATTTGTACAAATTATCCAGTAATCGAATGGACCTATTGTGAAAATTCAGACCAAAGCAACCCCATGTCTTGCTTCTCCTACTTTTTTCACTAATTTTATATAAATGGCATACAATTTTTCTTTTACTTAAGTTTTATTAATTTTTAAATACAAAATTCACCGCGAATTTAATCTTTATTCACTTGATTATTTCTTCCACCAACAATTTTTTTTTTTTTTTTTTTTTTAAGAGAAGCAAAACTCAGGAAATTCTTCCTATTAATTAACCTGTTGCTTCCTTTGGAAAGGGGATAGAGAAGTGAAAAGGTGGTGAAAGATGAAGGGCTTCAAATATGGCAACACTGTAATTGCGCGAGATGTTGAATTTTAGAACAGTTGTTGCGCGCCATCTGATGGCGAATTGGCGAACTTTGTTGAAGCTTTTTATTTCATAGCCCTGTTATATTATTTTACTTCGATGGGGTAAAGTGCTATGGGAACACCGAAGGAGGACGCTGCGATATGTATGAGCGATAGAAAAAAATTATACATATTACTGTTTTTCATAAATTGATGTTGCCTTGGTTGGGGCTCGAACCCGCAACCTCACGTGTAGCAGTCCAACGCGCTAACCATTACACCACAGCGCCCTCGCCCTTATTTGAAAATAATTGTAGTACCAGTGGATATCTATCCACCTCATCTCGCTCAACCCTCGCACCATTTATTTGGTCGCATTTTTTAAAAATAGGTTTTCTTATGCATTTTTCTCTTTGCCCAAGTTTGGCCCGAGTTCGCTAATTATCGAGAGAACCGTGAGTACTCGTGTAAAAAAGATCAGATCTGGCCAGATCTCAGTAGATCTTACCAGATATAATTAGATCCCAAAATTGGGGACAAATTTGAGATCTAAAAAATTCATTAATATAATGCAGATAATTCTCTCAGTGTAGAGCAAAAAACTTCGCATACTGAGTATGTTGTCTTCAGCTAAGATGTAAATTTCTTACAAAAACTCGTAAAGCTCGTGAGATTTCATTGCTAGAAACGAAATATTTTGGGAATCATCATAAAACAAACAAAGTTTTATTTTGAGGGGGGCACTTTTGTTACTTTTTTTCGTAAGTCGGTCTAAAGTATATAATTTCGGAGAATATAATCGACATTTCCAAACCAAAAAATATAAGCAAATTTTAAATAAACTTCGTATTAATTTAACTCAAATATTCGTAGCTCTCATCCAGCAGATATTTATTTTTAATATTCAAATCTTGTTAAATTTATTTCAATATAAAACCTAAATAAATAAATACAATCAAAACTCTTATCTTTATTATGCAAAATTTTGTAGTTATTTGGTAGTTTCACTCATAGTCGGGAAATAGTCAGTACTGGTGTACTGATTATGTTAAAAGTACATACATATATTATTTATTGATATTTTAAAAATATTCATGAGTGGTTTGAATATACTTGATACGATGAAGTACAAATTCAAGTCAAGTACTTCGGGACTTATCAATTCTGCTGGATACTTAAAAGTTTTAAGATACATCAATCGACAAAGAGTTCTATTCTGAGTTGATAGATACACAGTGGTACTTAATAAGCAGTGTTGCCAAAACTTATTTAGGAAAAAATGCTAGATTTGTTTGATAAAAATGCTAAAAAATGCTAAAAACTAAAAAAATATGCTAGAAAAAATATGCTGAAAAAAATTTTATAAAAAAATGTTTCAATTTGTTAAAAAAAAAGTATTTTAGTGACTTTTACAATTAAACTGAAAATAAGTCATCTATAATTATGAATTCAGTTCATTTTATTAACTAAAAGCCAAAAAAGCTTTAAAAGTGCCAAAAAAAAAATTAAGCAACATTTAATGTTTCAAAAAAAATATGTTCAGCTTTTATATCAAATATTTATACATTTAGTTACTTTAACCCTTAAATGCGTGGTGTAGCCATTTGGCAACATACCAGTTTCTTAATAAAAAACGCCACTTGATGCATAAAACTCCATTTTTGGGCATTGGGGCCCTTTCTGCAGAAAGTGCTCTTAGAAACTATAACTCAGATTTTTTAAACAGTTATAGGAAAAATCTTGGTTTTGCTTCGTATGTTTGTGAAAAATCTAAAACACGCGATTTTTTTTCAAAAAGTGCAATATTCAAAAATGTTTGTTTAAATATTTAAAGTCTCGCAATAAAATTAATTTTGGCAACAATAAATGTATAATTAATATTTCATATATTTTTTTTTGTTTCTTTTTTTTCATCCACGTTAAAATAATCACAATTTAGCTATTTGGCAAAAAACCATATTTTTCAATAAAAATCAACTTTTTTTTAAATAAATTTTTTGGTATTTTTCTTGAAGTGTACACGCCTTTAGAAATCATATATAAAAAAAATGGTTAAAATTGTAGAGATCATGCATTTAAGGGTTAAGTAAAAAGACAAAAAAAAGGCGGCCAACTTATCTAAAAAGTAACCCGAGTTTAACATTACCTACCACAAATATTTTCATATAAAAATGCCGTTCTTAACTATAGTAAAGTACTAAACTTACGTTATTTTAAGATAAGTTAGCAGGTCCAAGACTTTCAAAAAATTTTACAATTAAATTTGACAATACAATAGAATCAATTAAAGTTTTTCTAATTTTATCCCCGTTGCTTTTATTTTTAAATATCAAAATAATGATTAAATTGTCCCCGAAGAACTGGAAGGTGGTCCAAAAAATTGTAGATATTTTTAGTGTAGCATTTGTTTTTTAATTTTGCTACCCCTTCTTAATAGGCGTGGCTTTTAATGAAAAACCAGCGATATCGACCTTTTATCAAATTATATAGACATTTTCGTAAAAAGTGCCAAAATTCTATGGAGAGTGCCAAGGTGCCATTGAACATTCAATAGTGCCACAAATGGCACTTTTGTGCCACTTTTACCAACAGTGGTAAGAATTACTCAGTACAAACTTACAGAGAGTAAGACAAGATTTAATCTCAAATTGTTGCAAATTTTCTGTTCGCGTACATGTTTGATTACAACACCATATATACGAATAAATTTTAACTAGTCGCTATGAAAGAAGAGAATTTTTGATGTTAAACCTTAAGCAGAACATTTTTAGAAGGTTTTTTTATCTTTCCCATAATTTATTTTGAAAGTTTCACTGCTTTGCATTTCCATAAAATAACATAATTGGAAAATAATTTTTTTTTATTTACAATAAACAAACATATGTTTTCGAAACATATGTTTTTTCTGCTTGAAAATTCTTACTGGCAAAAATTTGTCCAGTAAAAATTTGCATGAAAAAGAAGAAGCCTTAGAAACTCTCAGCATAGAACTGTCACTTTATTCTCTATTTTTTCTTTCTGTTTACTGAGTATTTGTGTAAACGAACGCCATCCAGTAAAAATTTGTACAAATTATCCAGTAATCGAATGGACCTATTGTGAAAATTCAGACCAAAGCAACCCCATGTCTTGCTTCTCCTACTTTTTTCACTAATTTTATATAAATGGCATACAATTTTTCTTTTACTTAAGTTTTATTAATTTTTAAATACAAAATTCACCGCGAATTTAATCTTTATTCACTTGATTATTTCTTCCACCAACAATTTTTTTTTTTTTTTTTTTTTAAGAGAAGCAAAACTCAGGAAATTCTTCCTATTAATTAACCTGTTGCTTCCTTTGGAAAGGGGATAGAGAAGTGAAAAGGTGGTGAAAGATGAAGGGCTTCAAATATGGCAACACTGTAATTGCGCGAGATGTTGAATTTTAGAATAGTTGTTGCGCGCCATCTGATGGCGAATTGGCGAACTTTGTTGAAGCTTTTTATTTCATAGCCCTGTTATATTATTTTACTTCGATGGGGTAAAGTGCTATGGGAACACCGAAGGAGGACGCTGCGATATGTATGAGCGATAGAAAAAAATTATACATATTACTGTTTTTCATAAATTGATGTTGCCTTGGTTGGGGCTCGAACCCGCAACCTCACGTGTAGCAGTCCAACGCGCTAACCATTACACCACAGCGCCCTCGCCCTTATTTGAAAATAATTGTAGTACCAGTGGATATCTATCCACCTCATCTCGCTCAACCCTCGCACCATTTATTTGGTCGCATTTTTTAAAAATAGGTTTTCTTATGCATTTTTCTCTTTGCCCAAGTTTGGCCCGAGTTCGCTAATTATCGAGAGAACCGTGAGTACTCGTGTAAAAAAGATCAGATCTGGCCAGATCTCAGTAGATCTTACCAGATATAATTAGATCCCAAAATTGGGGACAAATTTGAGATCTAAAAAATTCATTAATATAATGCAGATAATTCTCTCAGTGTAGAGCAAAAAACTTCGCATACTGAGTATGTTGTCTTCAGCTAAGATGTAAATTTCTTACAAAAACTCGTAAAGCTCGTGAGATTTCATTGCTAGAAACGAAATATTTTGGGAATCATCATAAAACAAACAAAGTTTTATTTTGAGGGGGGCACTTTTGTTACTTTTTTTCGTAAGTCGGTCTAAAGTATATAATTTCGGAGAATATAATCGACATTTCCAAACCAAAAAATATAAGCAAATTTTAAATAAACTTCGTATTAATTTAACTCAAATATTCGTAGCTCTCATCCAGCAGATATTTATTTTTAATATTCAAATCTTGTTAAATTTATTTCAATATAAAACCTAAATAAATAAATACAATCAAAACTCTTATCTTTATTATGCAAAATTTTGTAGTTATTTGGTAGTTTCACTCATAGTCGGGAAATAGTCAGTACTGGTGTACTGATTATGTTAAAAGTACATACATATATTATTTATTGATATTTTAAAAATATTCATGAGTGGTTTGAATATACTTGATACGATGAAGTACAAATTCAAGTCAAGTACTTCGGGACTTATCAATTCTGCTGGATACTTAAAAGTTTTAAGATACATCAATCGACAAAGAGTTCTATTCTGAGTTGATAGATACACAGTGGTACTTAATAAGCAGTGTTGCCAAAACTTATTTAGGAAAAAATGCTAGATTTGTTTGATAAAAATGCTAAAAAATGCTAAAAACTAAAAAAATATGCTAGAAAAAATATGCTGAAAAAAATTTTATAAAAAAATGTTTCAATTTGTTAAAAAAAAAGTATTTTAGTGACTTTTACAATTAAACTGAAAATAAGTCATCTATAATTATGAATTCAGTTCATTTTATTAACTAAAATTATATAAAAGGTAAATTAAGAAGTTGATTCTTGTAAAAAAATTCAAAAATCCTTTAAAATAAGTTTATTATTATTTGATCTTGCAACTGTTTCATTGAAAATATATTATCTCAAAAAGTTACAGGCGGATAAACAAAAGTACCCCAAAATGTTTTATTTCTAAAATAGGAGGGAATGTGGAATACTTTGGCGGTTAATATGAATTTCCCATTCTGCCTTAATTTATCTACTCCAAATTAATTTAATGGTTTTTATTGCATACTCTGTTTCTCGTTTTCAAATTTCTGCATCTTTGGGCTTCTCTGCGATTTTTGCGATTTAAAATTTCAAATTAAAGTATCATAATTCGATATTTTTTATACTTTTGGGATCATTTTTGATTTTCAATCAATCCAATTCTGTTAAATACAATTTTTGTTTTTTTTCGAAACGAATTTTTTTTAACTTTATTGAATATTTTTCTATTGAATATATACAAAATAAAATCAGGCGGTATTCGTCGCTCTCTTTCGAAGATTGACAATTTATATCCAAAATGTTAGCCTTTGCAGACGTTCGTAATTCTTATGGCTGAATTTTCGATACAAATTAAGAAGAGAGGGATTTAACAGAGGTAGGGAGAGTTGGATAGTCTTTTAATTATATAGTCGTTGATAACATAACATTGTACTTTTTATATGCCGAAAAAATGTTTTTGAGAAAAAAAAAATTTCGCGAAAAAATAATCGCAAAAAAAAAATTTTACAAAAAAAATTATAGCTTCCTTAATGTTATACATATTTAATCAAATTTGATAAATTTAAAATTAAAAATGATCCCAGAAATATAAAAATAAAATTAGCGTCAAAATTTTTAATTGCGAATATCGCGAATACAAGCGTTAACTTTGGAAGACGGGCACCAGTAGGGTGCCCAGCTTGTTGAAATGTGCGACTAGTACAGTGTAATTAATGTGTACGTATAAAAATAGTTCCTAGTACTTACTCTAGAAGTAAAAGAAATATGTATTTATTTTTCATATTTGGTTACATTTAAACTTAAATTGTAAAATAACAGATAATTATTCAAAAACTAGGGTTAGAATAAAGATTATTCATGAGGGTAAAAATAAACTATAATTTTGAAACTGGTAATAGTGATTTTTAAATGCTTATATTTCAATATGAATAATAAAATTTGGTGTTAATTTAACTATATAAAGTAGAGAATATAATAAACAACACAAAGAAAACGTAAAATTTAATTAAAATAGTTTAAAAATATAAAAATAATTAAAAGTACCACTTCTGACATGTTATTACAAAACTATAAAAATCCTAGTTCAGTTCTTAAACGAGAACCGTGGAAAAAGGTTGATTTAATATTCTTTGTTGCGTTTTTGTATCGGAAACAAAATCAATAAATAGTATTTTTATAGCAAAAATTCAAATTAATGCAAATTATTCTAAAAACACAAAATAAAACTGTAAAAAATGCTAAAAATATGCTAAATTTTTTTGAAAAAATGCTGAAAAAAATGCTATATGCTAGATACATTTTTTTCATGCTGAATGATTTAAAAAAATGCTAAATCTAGCATTAAATATGCTAAATTGGCAACACTGTTAATAAGTAACATTGGATGTTAGGATGTACCAACATACTTTTAAAGTATGTATTGTAGTATAATTTGGTGCCAAATAAGTTCTTGTACTTTGTACCGATTACAAAGTCATTTTGATACTTAAAAAAAATGTAAGTACACTCACAATATATTTTCCATAACCGATCGAGGTTTATTGAAAAAGTAATAGGTAAAGTTTGTTTTCAATTGAAGAATCAATTAAAATACATTGAAACATATTGTTTAACTTTTTTTATCAACCAATAAAAAACAAACTATAAAAAATATGTATCATCTGTAGTTGTTATTTTCAGTCAAATATTCTATTTTTAGATTTCTATTTTTAGAAAAAAATAATTTAAATAATTTCGTTGTTTTCTGTTTTAAAACAAAAAAATCAAATATTTTCGGTTTTTTTTGTTAAAATAGGTTCTTTATATACAAAGTTATTTTAATTCAAATTACAAGAAATTCTTTAAATTAAATTAAACAAAAAAAAAAAACTTTCAAATATGAAAAAACAAACCTAAAATTTTTTTTTTTTTACTTTTTGTCAGTTAAAAATTGATAATTGTTGTAACAGACTTTTCAATTATTTTTATTTCTTTTATGGATTGTTTAAACAATGTTTGAAGATAAATAGCAAAATGGTTTGAATATAATGAAAAATCAGTAGTCCTTTTTTTAATTGTGTTTTCAACTAATTTAATATGTATTTTAGGTTGTTTTTAAGGATAAAGTATTGTGAGTGTACAAGTACAATGTGCTTGCATTTTTTACTCAGTACACTTACGTCCAACTATGGATTTGCTATTGTTTTCTATTAGCTATAAATTTTTTTAATATTTGTAGAAGCTTTTGAAGAAGGTGTTTAAACAACTTATGTGCATATTGAAGTGTATCAACAAAAAACTCAAAATACAAGTTTTTGTTAAATAGATACGAAAACCCCAAAAAAGTAATGCCAAAAATACATAAAATTAGTTAAAGAACAACCCACGTCTTCCATATTAGAATGTTTTTAAAAGAGAATAACAAAAATTAAATTACTTATATGTATACAGTAATGAATGATATTGTATATGTAAAAAAAAGTAAGTAAATATTCAAGCATTTTAGGAAAGAGTTCTAAAATGTTATAAAACATCACAAGATGGCGAGTAAATTAATTGACATTTCATAAAAAATAACTATTACAAAAAAAAAAAAAAAAAAAAAAAAAAAAAAAACTGGGGTATCACAAAAGACGTAGACATTGTAAGTAGTGTAATGGTTAGCGTGTTAGAAAGTTACCTATAATACTTCAGGTTAGATTACCAGCAACGGCAACATCGATTAAGAAGAGTACTAAGTATCCTTCACACATATCGCCTTCGTGTTCACATATGTATCACTCAACCCTACCGAAGTAAAATAATATAACTGGGGTATGAACTAAAGAGCTTCAACAAAGTTCAGATGACGCGCAAAAACTGTCCTAACCTAGTGTCTTAACATGCAATAAAATGATAGCAAGCCATTGTCAAAATGACTTCATCTCAAGTGCAGATACTTAATTTCAATTGTACTACAATATCATGATATCGCTGACATGCAAGGGAGTCCTGCAAATATGTCAATGTTACTCCAGAGTCTGGAGTGGAGTAAAAAACGATAGCAAAATAGAAAAATGCATTAGTAAGAAAAAGAAAAGACCTAAATTTGCTACAGATTGGAGTACTCCATCATTGTAAACACACCTTAAAGCAATTTCTGGACTCCCCATATTCTAAAATAATGAATAATTTAGTTTTAAGGACTGCGATGTAAATAGTACTTAAATTTAATTACTGTTCTCATGTTTTATCTCCATTTAGGTAATGTTCATCAATTAATTGGTTTTGTAAAATCATTAAAAAAGAAGGATATAAAAAATAAACAAAAATGTTCTTTCTCTGATACGAAAGTCAAATGTTAGTCTATTTTCAAATCCACCAACATAATTACACGGACATTAAAAATTCTTATTTAGAA
The DNA here is from genome assembly GCA_949987735.1 of Leucophora obtusa. Classification (NCBI taxonomy): domain Eukaryota; kingdom Metazoa; phylum Arthropoda; class Insecta; order Diptera; family Anthomyiidae; genus Leucophora; species Leucophora obtusa. The sequence continues at coordinate 142,412,573 of OX465299.1, forward strand.
TTACAAACTGTCAAAAAAAAGTAAATAACATATCATGCATGGGACTAATTAATTGAGTGAACTAATTAGTTTATGTTTTTATTAGTATTGCATTAATATATACAGAAAATTAGTAAAAAGGTTAAAGTCGGGCATGCCGACTATATAATACGCTACACTAGTCTGACTTAAAGCCAACTAATGTTTGGATCTGAAATTTGAATAGTTTAAAATGGACTTGTGTCAAAATTTTATATAAAATCAGAAAATAAGAGAAAATCGAAAATATAGCTCATATGGGCGATAGGTCCAAATATGGACCGATCCTATCTAGAATCAATAGGCTTTTTCCTTGGGACCATGTAAGTCGGCGAACCAAATTTCATTGAAATATTTTCGTATTTGCGACCTGCAGTGTGTAACCAAGCCAATTTTAGGGGGAACCTTATATGAGCACTAGGCTAAACATGGACCGATTTTAACCAAAATCAATAGGCTTCGTCCTTGGGTCTGTGTACCAAATTTCATTGAATTATCTTCGTATTTGCGACCTGCAGCGTGTAAAAAATAAAATTTTGGGGGGTACCCTTATATAGACACTAGGTCTAAACATGGACCGATTTCAACCAAAATCAATAGGCGTCGTCCTTGGGCCGACTTAAGTCGGTCTACCAAATTTCGTCAAAATATCTTGGACAGACAGACGGACAGGCGGACAGACGGACATTGTTAAATCGAAATAAAAAAAATTCTGAGCCGATCGGTATACTATAAGGTGGGACTAGGACCAATATTTTTTGGTGTTACAAACATCAGCACAAACTTATAATACTCTCTCCACGTAGTGGTGTAGGGTATAAAAAGTGGAAACCAAACTGGAAAGTGTATTTTGTCCGCTACAAGCAATTTATTCGTTTGGCATAACCATATCCAAATATGATTCCTGAATATTTTGAATATTGCCATGAAAATTCAGACGTGTTAAACCAAATTTATAATTGCTGTATTCAGCTGTTTTAATAGAGTTTAGATGTAGCAACCTAATTTCAGTTACAAGGGAACAAATTTTTTTCTCCGCGTGTACAAGTTATTTCCATTCCAATTTTGCTAATTACAGAGTGCAACAAACATTTTACGTACCCAGTCAAACTGAGTGGAAATAAAAGCCTGCCTGGATATGTTAAGAAACCGCCAACTGGATTTTGATCTACCTCATAACAATCCTTTATTGCTCTAACACAGAAAATACCCCAGATTCTGAGCACTATTTCTTATAGAGAACCCTCCGGGCTTTTCCCTATATGAAAACCCTTACATTCTTGGCACTTTTCCTACGAAAAAATCAAGTAATGGGTAACTTTTTCTGTATAAACCTCTTTCTCCACTAGGAAATACCTTAGATTCTGTGTGCTTTTCTCAATGCAAAAGCATCAGATTCAGAGACTTTATTCTACAGAAAAAACTATAGATTTTAAGGGCTTTTTACTATAGAAATTTCTCAGGTTCTGCAAATATTTTTTTTATAAACTCGCGGATTTTTTATGGGAAGAAGTCCTCGGCGTCAGAGAGTTTTCTACAGAAAAAAGTTATAAAAAACGGGGGCTATTTCTATGCGAAGTTCTCAGAATTTAAGGGTTTGCCTATCAGAAAAGGTGCTCAGCATTGGAAGAATTTTTCTATAAGAAAAATTCCTTAGAATCTGAGGGATTTCCCATAAGAGAAAGTTCTCGAAATCAAAACGATTTTTTCACAAAAAAATCATCTGAATCTGGGGATTTTGCTTTAGGAAAAGTTATAGGAATCTGAAGGCTTTTATTTAGGAAAGAGTAATTAAAATGTAACAGTTTTTCTATAGGAAAAACTCATCAAAATCTCTGGGACAAAAGCTCTCAGAAACTGTCAGTTTCTGTAGGAATGTGTTCAGTAGCTAAGAGTTTTTCGAAACGATCTTCAGGATCCTACGGGTTTTTGATAGGAAAAAGACACCACAATCTTACTGGGTGTTCTCATTAAAAGAATCAGGCGAATTCGTTAACAAATTTGTGTGAAAAAACTGATTTAAAAACGTTTTTGTTTCAAAATTTTTGCACAAATTTGTTAGGAAAAAGTCACCACAATCTTACTGGGTGTTACGAATTCGTTAACAAATTTGTGTGAAAAACACGTTTTTCTTTCACAAATTTGTTAGGACTTCTATGTAGAACAAATGCGGATAAAAAAATTTAAAGATAAATCTTTTTAAGTTTGTGTTTTTCACACAAATGTTTTAACGAATTCGTCTAATTCTTTTTGTAAAAAGAGGCAGTTAGATTTTCTTTAGAAAAATTTGTCAGAATAAAATAGTATTTCTTTAGAAAAAAATCCTCACAATCCGTGCGTTTTTCTTATATTTTTTCTGAATTCTATTGAAGATTCTCAATTTTTAACCACATTTTCTCTCAGAAAAGTGTTCGATTTTGAGCTCTTATTACTATGCAAAAATTCTCAGATTCTGAGCACATATTTTTTTTAGAAAAAGTTTCAGATTCTAGATTTTTTAACAGAAAAAGGTTCAGAAGTCAAGCAACAGATATCAAGCACTTTATGTTTTTTCTGCAAGGTCATTTTGAACTAATTTTTAGTTGCTTTTTCTGCTATTTTTACAGATTTATTTCTATGAGTGCATACTACAACCAAATATGCTTCCAGCAGGGCGATTTTTTCAGCCTGTACTTCAATATATTTATTCCACCGTTTCTTGAAATTAGCTTGACGTGATTTGGTCCACTTCCCAAAATGTGGCCACAGTCGAACTCTGGTATAAGTTACCAGTTTTGCTGTCAAAATTCTGTTGCATTAACCGAATATTATGTAAAACCAATATTTAATTCTACCAAACGATTTTACTTATAGCAACCTAATTTGGAAATAGATGAAATGTTATTCTGTGTATGAGTTTAAACATGTTTGGAATATATATTTTCTAAAAAAGTCTCCGCCATTAATATTACAAAAAAAATTACTGAGAATTTACGCAGTATTTCCCGAGATTTTGGGAGATTCTGGTAATTTAAGCAGTAAATAATTATAACTTTCCAGGCCGAAAACGTTGTTCGTTTTCAATTATAAGGATTTTTTTTTTTGTAAACAAGTGGTTTTTCAGTCATTTGTAATTAGTTTTTTGTTCATTAGTGCGATTTATGCAGCATTAGTAATGTTTTTTCTAACGCAAAATATTTTCATACCATTTCCATTAGTTTCGAGTTGTGGCCCTTTGTTCCTAATGTATTAGTTTCTACAAATGGTAATGAAAAATTCCCAAGTATGTAACGTACTCATTAACAAGGTTTCATAAGGAAAAATCTACCAAATAATTTAAAAAATTGTACAAGCTGCACGGAGAGAAAAAGTGCTTGATTTATTATTAAAATTTACGTTTTGTCACCAAACTATCGGTTTCACTAACTGGTTTTCATTACAAATAGTACGATATTGTTAACTAAAAACTAAACCGACTTTGGCAGAATTACAATTCTACTTTGGTTGGAACAACAGTTTTTCTTCTTGGTGTAACTAAATTTGATTGCCACATACGAATTCAGTTTATAGGTTGAACTTTCTTTTTCTGTGTACAGAAGCATGCATATATTAAAGACTATAATTAAAGTCCAGCAACAAAGCAGAGATAAAACGAAAGGAAATTTCATGAAAATCAAGCAGTCGTCTTTTTCTACTTATGTAATTAAAAATATAAAAAGCTTCGGAATAACCAAAAAAAATGCAAAGCATTGTAAATAAAAACGAAATAAATGTTCAAAAAAAAAAATGTAAATGAAGGATAAAAGTTATAAAAGTGCAAGAAGAAAATGATAAAAATATACCTTTAACACAGCACATAATGTTAAATGAGGTTGACAAACACTCTGGTAGAAAATGATGATATAAATATGCTAGATATAACATCGTATCATTGCAGAGTAAATATTTTATAGTAAGCGTCCGCACAGAATACGAACGTGACGTGTAGCGATTGACTATGACTACAAAGACTGGTATATTGAATTTAATGTAAACAATACCAACGATGTTCTTCCCTTACTACTTTCTCTTTCGCTTAATAACAACACATATTTGAGATTAATCACAACTTGGTCGATTATCGACCGACGACAGCAAAAGTCGTCGCGATTAATTTAAATTCAGCGACAACCGACCTCGATATTTTTTGAGAGAGCAAAACAAGAATATGATTGAATTCGTTTCGCCACAATTCTTCACCAATTCAATTGGTTTTTCATTAATTCTTGTTGTTTTACATTTTATTGTATTTAATTTTGTATTTTTTTTTTTTTCAATTATATTTCTTCCGTCAAAAAAATAAATTTTTTGTAAAAAAAGTACGAATTTTTGTAGCTCTAATACGAATTTCTACAACTCTGTTTTAATGGCAACTCTTAATTAGTTAAAAATATGGCAACAATTGACAAATAGTTTGAGTCTCTGTTAGTATGTCGTCATGAAAATATAATAGATTCTGTTACGACGACAAGTCGCCGGATGACATGAGAAACTTTGATTCCCATACAAAATACATGAAAAAGCAATTCTCGCTGTCGTTGTAGACCTATATTTAATCCTTTAATTCCCAGTGGAACATAGGGCCGCATAGTTGTAGACCTAGTTGTGATTAATCTCTTAGTTGGAAGAAGCACATGTTTAAAATGTATACCGACACTTATTGTACTTTTTTATTTTGTGTGTTGCATTGAACAAAATACATCAAAATTTTTTATAATTTCATATTTTCTAAAACGAAAATGGCTTAACATTTTCTGTGGCGAAAATAACGGCTAAATCCCAATTTTTCCAGCTGAACCAGTTCAAAAATGGCTAAATCTAGTTGTAAAATGGCTAAATTGACAACACTGGTGAGGGCTTTAATGGCATTTGGTTAAACTTTTGCACCTAAGGCGTATGATAAATATTAATCTATATAGAATCAAATTGAGTATGCGTATGTAAAGGTTAATTTTCTGCTTCTTTTGGAAATCGATATTTAAAGGTTTTTAAGCAACTTATGCAAATATTTTCATCTTATAGTACCTTAAAATGTTGAGTCATTTTGACCTCAATTGCATCATATTTGACTTAAATTATGTTTGTTTTTCCAATTCTACACTTCGGAGAACAATTAAGTGAAGTTTTATCAAAATCCGCGAAAATAATTAACATATTCTGATTTTCTAATAAGGTGACCTCGGCAACAACCGCGAGGCATTGTCCGATTTTTGTTTTTTCGGACTTTCTATATTTTCATATATTTAGTCAGAATGTTGTTCTACCTCAAGTCCAAATTCTAATATGATATTGTCATATTAGATTTTATTTGTTGTTAACTCTAATATTTTCTTGAGCTTAAGGTTTGGTTTTTATTTATAAAAAGTTTTTTATTTTCGATATTTCGCTACTCCAATGTGTAGCATCTTCAGGAAATAACAATTAATGGAAAAATTATGGAAAATTTAATTGTTATTTCCTGAAGATGCTACACATTGGAGTAGCGAAATATCGAAAATAAAAAACTTTTTATAAATAAAAACCAAACCTTAAGCTCAAGAAAATAGTAGAGTTAAAAATTAAAAAAGAAGGTTAAATAAACGAAAAGAATTTTATTTGTTGTTTTAAAAAGGTTGATCATTTTAATGATACACAATACATTTGTTTCGTGGGCATCGCCCCAACTCTTTATTTGTCCGCAATAAGAAAATGCTGAATTTTTTTATATAATGTCTCGGATTCATAGCCTGTCTAGGGGATTAACGGTTTGATTCCCCATCACGGCATACACAAATAGTTTTTAATATAGAGACAAATTATTAATTAAAAATTTGATAAATTAACACATAAACTAACCACTGACAAGGCTTTGGGTGAGACGAAACTGCGGCACTCCAGCAATTCCCTTGTGTAGGTTAAATTTTTTAGTAAAAATATTTTCTACTCCTTCTTTCTGTAAATGAGCTTTAGAAAAAATTCTGTAGGATTTAATTCCGGTATTGTCCCATGCGACGGTTACAAACATTTAACTAAAAAAATTAAAGTTATTTCGTTACGACATTTAATTATTTTGTTTGAATATTTTGTGGTTAAGGTATTATGAATGATTTTTTTTGTTGGTATTTTGAGGTTAATTGTATTTTAAGTTATTGCGTTAGTGGTATTTAAGGTTAACGGAAGTCATTTGAAAGGGTTTTAAATTGCTATTATTATTTTATGGTTAGTGTTTGTCAACCATGGTGGTTCGTGGTCCAACTTTTTGGCGTACAGCAAAAAAATTATTTATCTATTCGTTTGATTTGGTAGTAGTTTTTCGAAACACGAAATTTTGGCGCGAATCGGGAAAAGTTGGGGGCATGTGGGAAATACTCAAAATGTTAACTTAAACCCAATATATTACCTACTTGTTTAAGTGCTATGTTTAACAACGTCATAAAAAATATCAGAAACTATTGAAATAAACAAAGACTGCTAAATTTAAAGAAAAATAAAAAGGAAAAGAAAGATTATAAAATTTTTACAAGTAAATTACAAAGAATAAACATTTTTGAAAGAATTCGATAAGACCAGCAAGACAGAATACGCATTTTCGGCTTTCGCTACAAAGCCATCATCAGTGTCTTTCGCCTTGAGTGGGTTAATATTTTGATAATTGTCTACTTATGTGACTGTTGAAAGCAAATCGAATTTGTTATCAACATTACTATTTTACTCTTTTATTCTCTTATTACTCTTTTTTGCTTTGAACCTTAATTCTTAAGATATCTCAGCTGATTCTATTCAACTCTGTGTATGATAACCACAGATTTTTGAATTACAACGAACCGTTAAATTTAAATTTATATGTATGTTATTAAATTATATTTTTGCACCGTGTCAATGCTCCAGTGGGAGTTAGAGGAATATGTATATAACTAGGGCAACCAAAAAAAGCTCTAATAGCAATGTTTTAAGCTCTTAGAAAAAGATCCAAAAAAACAGTAAAATAAGCAGTTAAAATGCAAAAATAAGCCCTTAAACTTCATTAAAATCCTCATGAAATAGAAATTTTTTAATTATTAAAATGCTATATTTCTTGGAACTTCAGGAATCAGACAAAGTTGTCACATTCTTAAATTTATTTTCATCGGGAAATACATCAATTGCATTAAAGGAATTAAATATGCTAAAATCCTAAAAATTATTTAAAAAATTGTGAAAAATAAACTGTTGAAGACATGTCCCTATTCGGTTTTCATTTTTGCCTAAGGAAGTCGTCATTGTCATATTTGTACTATTACAATTCAGGCTGGAAAAATTAAAAGTTTATTTTAACAAAAGAGATTTTTAATTTAAAATAAATGTTAAAAAACAAATTTTAAATAGAAAAATTTATATCGACTTAAAATAATTTTTAAAACTACTGATTTTATGAAAAAAAAAGCAAAAATATGCTCTATTTTTGCATAAAAAAAGCTCAAATAAGTTTAATTTTTAAAGAAAATAGCAAAAATAAGCCAATATCTACAAAATAAGCAAAAACAAGCAAATTTAGATGAAATAAGCAGAAAAAAGCTCTAACAAATATAGCTTAAAATTCTTATATTTTTAAGATCAGAACTTGTATTTAATCTAAATAAAATACATAAAAAACATGCTCTGGCTTCTTTTTGGTTGGCCTGTTAATAACTAATGAAGCTAAACACTAAAGGTAAGAATTTTATGAAGAGGAAAAGTAACGCTTTTAACAAAAGTTAATACATTTTACAATTTTTTTCCTAGATCTACGCTAACGCGACTTCAACACTGTCGTCATAATTTTTGATAAAAATGCTTACAGCAGAATTGTGGTGTTATCTATCCCAGCAAAAAATAACCTCGATTGGTAAGCAGTAACTACATTTGTATGCTTCCAAAGTAGCGCTTAAACTTCAAGCGTTCAAGAAATTAATTAAAAAAGGCAGAAAATCAAATATATTTTAATTTGCTTTGCCTTTTTAACTGCATACTTTTGAAGCAGTAACGAATGCAGAGATTTCTTTGGTTGTTTATACGATTTTTTACGAACAGTACAATGCTTCTGACCAACGACTATATAGACTAAAGACAAACCACCAACCTTAACTGCTGTTAAAAAGTCTCTTTAATTTTATATGCAAACTGGTTTTAAGAGAAACAATTTTTAGTGTTTTTTTTTTAACGCGTATTTTTTAATATTAATAAGCTAAATTTTGTGCTAATTATACAAAACTAATGCAGAGAACATATCAAACAACACAAGTGCACTTTACAATTTAATTAAAATTGCTTAAAAAGAATAAAAATAATTAATTAAAAATACCACTTTTTCACATTTTTTGTTATTTTACATTGAAACTCTCTTAAAACCAGTTCAGTTTTTCAGATAAGAGCCGTGGATAATGCCTGTTCTGACTTACGATCTGTTACCAGCACACATTTTTTTACTCTGCCTTCTAAACTGCTTCTTTTATAAGCAGGAAAGAAGGCAGAGATTTTCTTATCGATTTTATGACAAAGTGTGGACAAGAATGGACTTTGTCGGGAGTTGTTAAAAAAAAAAAAGTACGTGACCCCTTTAGAATCAGATAGAAAAATTTCTTTTTCAATTCCAGAAGGGGTCCTTTATTTTTATTAGATGCAATAAAATACTTGCTTTAGTAATAGCAAGTATTTTACTGCATCTTTGGAGAATTGAGTGAAGTGCTTTAAATTTTATTAAATACAGATAATTTTAGAGCATCTCGAAGCTAAAGAAAATGCGCATTTCATTGCTTATGAAGCCTGATTTTATTGCTTCTTAATTGCCATGGAAGAAGCGCTTTTCACCTGCTGAAAAGAGACATACCAAAAATCATGTCTTCTGGAATTAGTTTAGGAAGCGCACGCTTATTAAATAATGCCTCCCAAAACTGCTTCTAGGTACGCAGTAATTTTTGCTGGGTATTCATTATATTGCGAAAAGTATAATGTTATTTATATTTAAATGATCGTTGGACTGTAAATAATCATCTAGTATAACACACTTGAAGTGTTTCTGCAGCATGTAAAATTCTCGACATGAAAAAGGATGCCTTTAATAAGATTTGAAAAAATGTTGTAAACTCCGTTCCTAATTTTTACACCAAACTATTTAACGAGCAAGAAAAACAATGGCATATTTGGATTCACCTTGTAGGCGTCATACGATTTTGTTTCGGAAAGAAAATTCTGACAAAGCGTTTCTGAAAGAAAACGAAAAAAGTAGCCAAATGTAAACTCCATTACTGTAAACTCCGAAACCAATATTGTTTGCATGAGATTGCATTCAAAAACATGCTGGTAAGTTTTTAAAATAATTTAAAATAACCATAAACAGAGGTGACTCAACTAATATTTATGCGTCAAAAGATGATTCAACTAATAATTTTGCGTCAAATCAAAAAAGTTATCAGTTTTTTACCCTAAACTACTGGAGCGAAAAACGATTTATTTTGCATTTCATTGGTTTGGAATCGATATTTCGAGCCATTACTGACATTAGTTTGACAAATTAAATTTGTTTAATACAATTTAAAAATTTTGTGATCGCGAAATGTTATGTTTTTAATATAATTTTGTAACTTCGCAACAGCTGATTGGATTTTAAAAACTTTTGTATTTTTGAAAAAAATTTAAAAGGGCAAAATATACAAAATTAAAAAAAAAAATTTTTTTCTGCAATGAATTGTATTTTTATTTGCGAAACCGCCAATTAGATAAACACAAATTATATATCATTGGAAAGCATGTTGAAAACCCACATACAAAAAACAAATAAATTGAAAAAAATTCGTACGGATTTTTTTTGTTATATCTTTTGCTTGTGAAAATGTAAACTCCGTTACCACAAAAAAATTAAAATTGTGCAAAAAAAGTTACTGCGACAACTTGTAGAAGAGATTTTTTGCAATTAGATTTATAATGACTAAACTTACTGATTCCATTAAGAAAAAACCGAAATATTAACCCCTTTTTGCTTCTCACAAATTTGGCCCAAAAACTTGTCATATTTTATGATTTCACACATATACGAAAGTACAAAATTCTCGTCCCGTTGAAGGTTTGTACCTTATGTAATGTTTCGGTTTGTGTATTAAAGCTATCATTTTCTTATTGCGGACAACTGAATAGTTGAGGTGATGCCGACGAAACAATTGTATTGTCTATCATGAAAATTATCAGCCTTTTTTGAAACAACAAATAAAATCTAATATGATAATATCATATTAGAATTTGGGCTGTAGAAAATCTTAATTACATCTTTTTGTAATTTTAAATTTAAATAGGTCAAGTGCCTTGTAGTATAAAAGGTCTAAGAATTTGAGATTTTTAGAATAAAAAATATACGTATTCGAAATCGATTTTTTGAAGCGACAATTTTATAAATGAAAGTTTTTTAGGAGAACAATTTGGCAGCACTATTCATTATTAAATGTAGCGCTAATCTTGTGAATATTTTAAGATAAGTTATCAGGCCTTTAAGTAAAATAAAATAATTTAAGAAAATTAAACATACATTATGGTAGGCATAGATCATCATCAGCATTATCATCAACATCAGCATCATATTTCTTGCTAGCAGAGGCAACAGCGGCAGCAGAAATACTAAGTTCCCATCATTGACTATGTAAAGTAAATCATACGTCTGTTTGTGTCTGGGTAAACATATGATTTTGAGGGCCATAATGTATGTGGGCGCCCGTGATTTTTATGAATGAATTTCCAAGTAACATAGACGAATTTTTTTTTTTTTGTTATTTGCTGCTGCACAGACGAATATTTCAATATGAATTTTTTTCTTTTAATTTTATATTACAAATCCACATGTCACACATTTTTTGGTTATTTTGACTTTGAATTTTTAATGTTTGTTGTGATAAACGTTGTTGCATTTTTTTATTTCGGATACTGGACTAGACTAGACATCCGGTTAGATGATCGTTAGTTGCACAAAAAATATATGTATATATGTGCATAATTTGTTATCACTATATGCAAATTCCAACACTCTCTTTACACACACTAGCAAAAATATTTTTAAGTCTTTTTATTTTTTCAATAAAAGTGTGATTTTTTTTATATTTTAAATTGAATTAATAATCATCTTCAAAGAAGATTTGAACGTGTGTCAAAAATCACAACATTTGTTTGCATATAAATTAATTTGACAGATAACTAAAGCACTGTTATAAACATTGTTTATATATGTCACAGTTTTGTCATTTCTCATAAAGTTTGTCATATATTCACAAGTGATAATGGAAAGCTAAAGGTGATCATGTCAATGTATTTTCAATATGTTAATGTCTAATATTCTTGCTTTTTTGTATGTATAATTCGGTTTATTATTATAAAGCACTGTTGTTAAAGGTTTTTTTTTTTAAATAATTTATTTTAAATTTTTATTTGTTGTGGTTGCTATATTTGTTTGTATTTCTTTGTTTCATTTGATTTGTATTTATTTAAATATTATGGTATGTATTTACAAAAAAAGTACCGTTATTTTGTACTGCGCCATTGAAGCAACGGAGTGAGAATGACTATTTTATAACGTATACAAATACGAACACACGACTCCAATGACGAACGTTTTTAATGAAAAACAACAATAAGAAATCTACTTTTTTTAAACATAAAACAACACCAACAACACACAACAAAGTCACCAACAATCCTATAATATTGGCAATATATTTTATAAAAATTTCTATTATACACTTCACTTAGAAAATTCCATATTTCTTGTTGTTCTATTTTTAGTAGTGTTCCAAAAGAACTGTTGTAGCAGACAGCCAACAAGCGAATGAATGAAAAGAAATGATGAGTTCATAGACGAAGTCCAAATCTACAAAAAAAAAAAAAACAAACCGTAAAACGAAGTTTTTTTTGTCTTCTTTTATTCTACTGGGGGAAAGTCAGAGTGTCAGTGATGCTAGAAATTCGTACAAAATACGAGAATCTCTTAAAAAGCTTGTAAAATTAATAAAGCAAAACTGAAATAACTACACTTAAAAACCGGCTTGCTCCCCTTGCTCCACTATATGTACATATGCTCTTTATTCCTTATAACTCTTTAGACTTTCTAAAGAAACATTCGTACTCTTGATTTCTCTTTGTAATACATTAAATAATGAGTTGGCATAATGAGAGCGTAGGTCGTCTAGAGGCCGTTTGCTAAATATGTAAGCTTTATTTTTTAGTTCCACCTAATGTTTGAATGCTTCAAACATACCAAACACAGGCATAAATATGACCAAACAATACCTACTAAATTTTAGTGTTGAGAAAGAACTGATTAGCGGATGGCGAATATCGAGTATTTGTCTTGTTTTTGTGTACTAACAACTATATTTTTTGAGTTGCATTTTGGATAGAAAAAAATATCCGAAAATGTGACTTTGAAAAGAATACAACTACTTTAACACTTCTGTATGATTTAAAATGACACCCTTTGGTCAAATTGACCCAATCATATAAAATTGAATCAGTCATAGTTATTAAATTTTTTCGTTTTTAAATTTTTCTTTTGTATTAATAAAATTTAAAACTTGCTTCAAAATAAAAGTCAATTATTAGACGTAAAAAGGTTTTAGCAAACATTTGTTGCTAATTTAAAAATATACCTTTAAATTTTAAGTGTTGCTTTCCAAACAGTTTTTGATAAGTTTTTAACCACCAAGATAAGATTCCGATAAGATTTATGTGAGTACCTACCAGCAAAGCAATGAGCAACATAACTGCCTACTGCTAGCTTTTTAGATTAGTGCAAGATGAGATATAGGGATCTAAAGTTGACAATTTCTATATAAAAATATTTAATAATGCAAAAATTTACCGCATTGCAAATGTAATGGGATGGGTATATATACAATTCATCTTGGTTGGTAAACGAAACGATGCGGTTATCGGTAAGGGTAACGCTATTTTGGATTATTTCGATAAGGTATTTTAAGGGTAACTCTTTTTCATATATTTAGGTATCGGTATTTTAAGGATAGCGGTATTTCAGTTATTTCGGTAACAATATTTTAAGGTACCTAAACGATATTTGAGTTACCTAGCAAAAAAAGAGATGCCGAAGCAGTAGAAAAAGTACTACAATTGATGATCTAGATGTACTTCTTTTTTAACATAAACACTGATTTTAACATTGAGTTGTCATAGGAGAGGAGTACTCTAGGGTTTCCAGACGGGCTTGATTGTCAAGCTTTTTCAATGCGTGTCAAGAATAAAGAAAAAATGTCATTTCTCAAGCTAAAACGGAATTTTAGAAATTTTTCCATCAAATTGATAAGAAAAATCAAGAAAAATTAACCATTAATAAAAAAAAACTAATTGTTTTTAAATGTACCATGACTAATTTTTACGGATAAATGACTGTATCCATGGTAGTAAAGCATAAAAAGTCTTACTTTGAATGGAAAGGAAACGTTTGAATTAGAAGCTAAACAATTTTTACAAAATGCTGTAAAATACTTATAAAAAAGATATGATTTTGGAGAAAAATCATTTTTTTTTATAGCAAATTGCTGTTTTAAATATAAAAAACTCGTTGTTGTCAAGGAATAATTAAGCATAGTTGTCATTTATATTAAAAATATCAAATTCAATTAATAATGATGTTGTATGCAAATTACTGCTGCTTTCGGGAAGTTTTTGTAGAATTGCCATTGACAACATATGGGTCCATTTCTTTAAAAAATGTGGTACAAAGAATGTAGAAAATCTTTATAAATTAATATCATTTAAATTTTCAAGACAATTTTTAAGCTAATTTAACTGAATTTAAATTGTCAAGAAAAATCAAGCCTTTTTTTTAATATCAAGAAAAATCAAGCTTTTTCCTCTGAATGTCAAGCTTTTTGCCAATTTCGATCTGGCAAGCCTAGAGTACTCCCACTTCAACATTTTTTCAGTAGTTTTTGAACGAGTGCAAAGGAAGCCCTTTTTCACTACTTAAAAGTTAAAAATAAATTATCCGCAAAAAAATTATATTTTTTTTATTTTACAAAGGTTTTTTTTTTGCCGCCACGGGTATCAAACTTGCGACCTCACGATTGCTACTCTAGAGCTCTACTGCTGATCTATTTTTTGATATGAAAGTTGACTGGCATAAAAAAAAAACACCACTTTGTTACTGCGAGATATTGTGCTTTATTATCTTCAATGAAAGTACCCAGCAAAACCATTCATTACCATGTAATGAGTTTTAGGTATTGAAATCTTAAGTGTTCACTAGTTACCTTTTAATTACTAAACTACTTATTTTAACATGTTGATGTCATTGGAGGAAAGTGATTCCACTGATGTTACCTGTAAGTGGTTTATCAACTGTTCTATAAATAGATGCTGAATATAAATTTAAAAAAGTATAAAAATTTAAAAACCAATAGGACCTGACACGAATTGATCAGCGTACCTCACGATTGTCAGGCAAACAATCTAACCATTAGACCACGACATCGCTACGATTTTTAATGCTTTAACGTGTATACACATTTATTGTGGCAATGTTTGTTACCGCTACCGTAAAAATCAATAACCTTTTGTTTATTACTTTTTTTTAATATTTTAGGCAAAAAATATTTTTTTCTCCATACATTTATTTTTACCGGTAAAACTGTTGAGTATATAGAAAAACGTTATATGAACAGATTAAAGGAATTGTAATTTTTAATTTTTTTAAAATTGTTTGAGCAAAATCGGACTAGTGGTTCTCGAGTTATGTCAAAAAAAAGACCACCAAAGGTCAAATCGATATATCTCGATTCCTAGGGTTGACCCAGCGAAACGCCTGGACACGTATAACTTCTTTTTTACCGATATAACTTTCCCCGGTAGTTTGAACCCTTCCCGATCACTGACCCCTACCATTTGTCTCACAATGTTATCGGTAACTCATTACATCCAGTTTAAAAGTTATTCAAAGGGTAATAAGTGTAAAAGGTGCACTCGAATTCAATATTGTTTTCAGTACTATTTCTACAGGTGCATAGAAAGAAATTTCTCTTTATTTTCTTTTATACATACATATTTTTTAAAATTAAAAAAATATTTAATATAAACAAATTAATTATAAATATTAAAAAGAAATTAATAAAAAAAATTTTTTTTTAAATATTGGTCCCGCCGGGAATGTTTGGAAATGCCAAATGATACCAAAATCATTTTTACGATCACTTAATACTTAATATGATATGATACTTAAGTGATTTTTTGGATGTTGTTCAGAAGTAATTCTAAAAAATCTGTAAAAATATAATAACGAACACTTTGGAAGCAATGACAGAAGTGATTTTTAGAAGTTGTTCAGAATAACTTTTAAAAAACCAGTAAAAATACACTAACGGATATTTGTGAAGCAGTGAAAGTAGTAGTTTGTAAGGCATTACTTGCAATTTTTTTTTTTTTGCTGGGTAGTTAAATATTTGTAACCATCGCATACACAGAAAGAATTTACAAAATTCTAATTAAATTTTTAAACACCTTTCTCATACCAAATTCGTAAATACAAAAAAAAAACTTTTTAAAAAGGCACCACCAACGAAATTTGTAAATCCCAAAAAAAATTTTCTTTTTTTTTGTAACTTTGAATTTTTATTTTTAAACAATTTTCATATGAAAAATAACAATTTACAAACGAGTTACAAATATTTCAAACAAAAAATTGTTGGTAATAAAATTCCCATTGTTGGTGCCTACACTTAAAATAATACGGCAGTAGAAAAATCTGTCAAATGGATTTAACAAATTTTTAGTTTAAACACTGATTTAAGCAAAGGTTTTAGTTATCTTCATTTAACACAATACTAAAAATCCTCAGTACTTTAACTAATTTTGAGTGTTAATTTTCAAAATTATTTAAAACTAATTTTTAAGAACCCATTCGTTAAATTTTACAAAATTTATTATTAAAATATAATATTTTCATGTTACTGTTATTACCCGGTAGATGGCGCCACCAATGTATCCGAAGTTTTAAAGATGGCGCTATTTCGTTCCCTCCCAATTTTTATAAAATGGCCCATATCTCGAAAACTAAGAGAGATAGAGCAAAATTGACGAAAATTTCGACTACCCCTAACCGACTGCCCCTACTCCAGCGAAAGAAGGTATCTCTATCTAATAATGGACCTTGGCGGGGCCTTGGACCCTCGGAAATTTTTAATAAAAATTTTCCACTTCATAAAATGGCCTATATCTCGAAAACTATGCGAGATAGAGCAAAACGGACAAAATGTTTGCTCTGCTGGTGTGCCGTTATATGCCCTCAAATGATATGGACTAGGACCGTGGAGGGTCCCGAGACCCTTAATTTGGACAAATTCTACAACTTAGTATAAATACAGATAAAACTGTAGTTTTACAAAATTTTTACTTAAATGTAGATTTGTTAAATTTAACAAAAAATTGTTAAAATCAACGAATTTTATTTTAAGCCAAAAAAACAGGAATAAATTTTGTTAAACTAACAAATTTTTCTGTCCAGGCAACAGACGTATTATTTTGAGTGTACTGTTTTTTCTGTGTATAGCAATCGTAATTAATATTATAATTAATAACTAAAGAATTTTCTGTAGAGCTGATTTATACGAAGAAAATATTTTTATTGAAAAATTTAACAGACACAAGGGAATCACCATACTGCCGCAGTTTCGTCTCACCCAAAGTGTCGTCAGTGGTTAGTTAATGTGTCAACTGATCAAAGTAATTTTTAATTGTTAATTTGTCTCTATATGAACAACTTTTTGTGTATCGAACCGGTAGACTACTAAACAGGCTGTGACTCGTGGTATCATCTCTTAACAAGATACACCACGGTCGGTATAGCGGTGAGCGTGGCTAGTTGAAGTTTTTTCAATGACAATGTATGTTTTTTAATCAGAAGAGCCAGAATTAACTAATAATATTTATCAATTAGAATGTTTCCTTTCTTATTCCTATTGTTTTTTCTCCTTTTCACAAGCTATTTTGGTAACGGTATGCAGATATTTGGATGCATAATGAAATTGTTTTTACAAAAATTAACTCTAAATTAAAAACAAAACTAAATTATAAACATAATGTACTTAAAATACCCACTCAATAACTACGTGCAATTACCGAAAGCAGAGAATTAAACTTCCTGGCCATCACATTTCAAAAAAAAAAAAATCAAGTACCACTGGATAAACGCGGTGTTAAAAACAAATGACTGGCAGAGCACTCATTTGGTACGCCTTGCCGGCGTTTACAAAAAGCGTTTTGCTAGTATTTGTTTTATAAAAATTTCTGGCAAAGAATGGGCTTAGAGTGCTATGCCAACATTTGCATAAAATTGCAGCTGTACAAAAAGCAATGCACTGGTAGAGCAATGATTTTTTAAAAACGATGACGCTTCGTTAAAAATTGTTTGTAGTCTGGAGGTTGCGAGTTCAAATCCGGTTGCAAACAAAAAAATTTTTTCTATATTTTTTTAATGTAAAATTTTTTTTGTTTGTGAAAAAGCTTCTTTAAGACCAGCTTTTTTTTCATTTCACAGCGCTGGCATATTAGTTCCAAAAAAACTTTTTGGCAGTGCTAGCATTTTAGTACTGCAAGTAGTTGTCCAGCTATTATCATTCATTTATGTTTTTAACAACCAAGTATTATATATCTCGTTAGCTCAGTGTTAGCTCCCTTCACAATTTTTGAATATCTTAAGAATCTTACCCCCCAGAACCAAAAGTTTAAATCGGTCCGAGAGACCGAACACTGAAAATGTGTATCACAGGAACAAAAATACCCAGAGAGGTTAAAAACGAGAATATGTTAATTATTTCGGTAATGGTAATTTAGGGGTATAGATATTTAATTTCTTTGCTATTTGCTCTTTTCCAAGTAACGGTATTTTAGTAATTTCGGCAACGGTAGCGGTAATTTCGGATAACGAAATTTCAATTATTGCGGTAATGGTATTTTAAAGATAAGGAAGGGTAGTCACTCGACTAGCGCGAACACATGGTTGCATTTTTTATATATACCAAACAAAGTTGCCACCATTTGTGCAATAAAAAACCAAATGCTTAATGGACTTACATTATAGTGTTATAATTTTGAGTCATTTATATAAAAAAAATAATACAACTGAACAAAATAAACAGAATTTTTTGTTCAAACCGTTAACTAAAACTTGAAATGGAGCCGTAAATCGTATTTTAAATTTATTTGAGTCACTTATATCAAAAACGAGTAAAAAAGTTAAAGTCGGGCATGCCGACTATACATATAACATAATGTTTGGATCCGAAATTCGAATGGACTTTTGTCAAAATGTTCTATAAAATGATAAAAGAAGAAAAAATCGGAAATATAGCCCGCATGGGTGATAGGTCCATATTTGGACCGATGGTATCTAGTATCAATAATCTTTGGCCTTGGGACCATGAATTAATAAATTTCTAAATTTATTAATAAATTTCTAAATTTATTAATTCTAGTTCGAGGCCAATTTCCCTATTATGAATGAACATAATAAGAACTTTTTCCAAATATCATCAGGATACTCTCCTGACAAATATTTCACTGAGTTTTTGCTTTCAAAAACCTCTACACTTTCAGGAATAAAAATACAATCGTCTCCGGGATTTTCCAGGTCCCTTCATCAGTTTGCATTACTACAATGCAAATTAAAGCATAAAAATCTCGTATTGAATAGTACACAGAGAAAACAGATTTATTGTGACTACCAAGTGTCCTATATCGTACACTGTCAAAACAATTCCGTTGTGACAACCGAATTGGTTCGGTTGCTGCAACCTTCGGTTTCCACAACGGAATTGTTCTGAGAGTGTAAGTAAATATAATGCAAAGTACAGGAAATCAATTATATTGTGTGGACTTACATGTTTTTCTAAAGAGGAGTTTGTGCTGATGTTTGCAACTACCAAAAATAATGAGTATAGAATAGCGATGTCCATCTGTCCATCTGCCCATATAACTTTGTAGCCAGACTACAGGTCAACATTCTTAAGATAGTTGTAAGCAATTTGCTATATACATATGTTTGCTCTGACACAACGATGAACCCTATTAAAAACAGCATACGAAATAATTTTTGGGGGACCTTTATATGGGCACTAGACCTAAACATGTAACGCTTTTAACCAAATCCAATAGGCGTATCCTTGGACCTCATTTTAGTTATAATTAAGTCAATTTTTAGTTAATTCAAAATAAGAAATTATACCGTAAACTTTGAAAAAGATTTTGCTAAATATTAGTAGAATAAAAACAGCAAACACAAATTGTTATTTCTGCAAAATTTTTAGCTATTTTTAAATCAAATTTTGTTGAATGCAAATTGCAGTCGATCCTGTTAAAATCAACAGAAATATTTGCTTAAAGAATTCTAAACTTCTGATTTCAGAAGACTTGATTTTTATTTGCATAAAAAAAATCGAAAAAAATTTAAAAATTAAAATTTTTTTTAGTTTTTAGTCTACTAATTATTTTCCAAAGTTGTTTACTGATTTAAGCAGGTTAAGTTGTTATTTTCTATTAACTAAAATTTAAATCATATATAAATAAAATTATGTGTATTTAACAGTTTTATTTTTGCTCTTCCTATCTTGCTAATATTTAACAAAAATAATCTGGTAGTTTTAGCAATTTTTCTGCAAGGTTATTTCTAACTAATTTTTAGTTGTTTTAACTACATTTTTTACAGAATCTTCTCTATTAGTGTAGTGAATATACACAGCAAAAACATACACTAATAATAATCTATACATAAAAATACGAAAAATGACAAAAAAAAAAATCTAAAATAAACGAAAATGTTTAATTTTGTGAAAGTTTTCGTTGTTTTGATAATAATTTCGAATTTTTCTGCATGGATTATTATGAGTGTGTTAATGACCTAATAATTGCGAATAAGAATAATTAAGCGTGAAAATAGACTGGTAATTAGTGAAACCTTTTGGTGGTACTTACATATTTCATTACTTGTTAATGTCTCTTTTTGCTGGGTATTTATTCCAAAAACAAAAAAGTTTTGAACATTTTTTAATCTGTTTCGTTGAATCTGACAATAAAATATAAACAATAATACAATCTAATGGAAAATCACTGATGAAGCCTGTCCATAAAAAAACTCAGAAAATGGATCTAGTCTGATTTGCAAATTTAATGTGTTTATAACTTTTGAAGAAAAGGTTTATTCTTCTTCTTAACCTCAAACCTACTAAATTAGAATTAATAAAAATACATATTAATTACAATATTAATTGTATTTGTTCTATACGATGCGTTTGAAAAAACAACACTTTACGTTTCAAATCGATTTGACTAATTTTCAACAAACTTTTAGTTGAAACACTGATTTAAGCAAAGACTTTAGCTTCATTTAACACAATACTTAAAAATCCTCAGTACATTAACCAATTTTGAGTGTTAATTTTCAAAATTATTTAAAACTAATTTTTAAGAACCCATTCGTTAGATTTTACAAATTTTTTTGTTAAAATATAATATTTTCATGTTACTGTTATTACCCGGTAGATGGCGCCACAAATGTATCCGAAGTTTTAAAGATGGCGCTATTTCATTCCCTCCCGATTTTTCAAAATGGCCAATATCTCGAAAACTAAGAGAGATTTTCAAATTCCGGAAAATTTCCAAGCCAATCAGTCCATACTTCTCAGAAGCAACTTTTTGCAAACCATAATGACCTTGAGGTGTGGCATCTTGCTTAATCTTGCATTAAACTGGTTATTAATTGTTCTGGAAATTGTTGCTTGCGTTTGTAGCATTCGTATAAACTGGAAACATTTTTTACCTATAATAACTTCAAACTAACAAGAATTTACAACCAGCTATATACCTTGTTCTATAGAGCGGACCACCCTGTATTTTAGAGCGCTACGCTTACGTCTGACAAATTCAATGCCAAATTTACATGGATCTTCTGAAGTGTTGTATTTGTTGTTGCTTTTCTTAAATAAAATTATTAAAAACACAACAAAATGTGTATAATTGTTTTACATAATTTTTTTGTCGATTAATCGATTAATTCTAAAATTTTATTCGATTAATCGGTTAAAAAAAAGCCAGATAATTATTAGCATGATTAATCGATTAAAATGAAAAGTCGATTAATTGAATACCCTAACTTTAACCCTCTAACTCTTCAATTTATGGGTCTTTTTGACACATTTTAAAAAGGGACCAAAAAAGCCGCTGCAAAAAATGTCCTTCGTAGTGTTTTACATAAGTTCGCTGAACACATCCTATACCTAAAATGGAAGATTCGCATGGCTTCTAATGCCGATTTACAATAAACATTTGGAAAAGGGGGAAATTTTAACCCCCCAAAAACATATTTATATTTTTATATAAATTCTTTTCGTTTATTTAACCTTCTTTTTAAATTTTTAACTCTACTATTTTCTTGAGCTTAACAATTAAAATTTTAATTGTTATTTCCTGAAGATGCTACACATTGGAGTAGCGAAATATCGAAAATAAAAAACTTTTTAAAAATAAAAACCAAACCTTAAGCTCAAGAAAATAGTAGAGTTAAAAATTTTTATATAAATTATATTTTTCTTTGGTCCCCTCTGGGAGAATAAGCTGTCGGAAACTTATTTTGTTTTGTGTTGTACAGTGTAATTTATTTTCCAACACATAACAATTTTAAATTTATAGACGCCGTATTGGATCCACCATGTTGAGTTTTTAAAATTTGATTACAGATTCGAAATCTGGTACCCAAAAACTTTAACTGTGGCAATTTTAAGTAAATCAAATGACATTTAATGAAAAAATTGTTTGTCACCATATTGGATCTGCTATTTTAAATTTCAAAATTTTAATTTCGGATTTTTAAGCAGTGGCCAATATATTAAAAACTAAAAGTTCTTGGCTGCCATCTTGGATCCGCCATTTTGAATTTCAAATTTTTTAATTCATATTCGTGATTATCGACTTCCAAACCCGGAATCTAGCCAATTTGGCAGCATAAAAGTTTTCAAAAAAGAAAGGTGCACTTAGTTGGTACATCATTTGTAATTACAACACCCAGCACTGGCTTACATGTTGGTACTTATTAAAACTATCTAAATTGAGTACAATTCAGTTCTCATGCACATAACCTTAAAAAAAAATAAAATTATTTCAAAGCTTTAAAATCTCTTTTATATACAAAAGAAAACCTTGTAATAGTTTCGTAAATCTCTTTTACAAAAAAAGAGATAAGTAAAACACTCTTTTTACCTTATTACACACATGTAATTTGTTTTTCTCTTATTTTAAAACCAAATCATGTGTTTTTTATTTAACTGCAAATCAAAGTCGAGGTCGTTGTACGACCGAAAGAATGTTGGAATGGTGCTGATGATGTTAAATTATTTTCTTTGTTATTTGTAGTTGTGGTAGTAGAAGTAGTAGTTGCGTTACCGTTTTGTTTGTTATAGCCAACACTAGTGCTGCTGACTGCCTTTTTTGTTGCTGTTGTTTCTGTAAAAGCCGTTGTATGACTACTATTTCTCATTCTTCTTCGTTATATGCCAGTCGTGATAACTCTAAACGGTTAGTTGGCTTTCGTAGTTAACTTTATACATATTTTTTTAGTTTTATCTAGTTCTTTTAAAACAATTTTAAATTTATAAATATGCAATACGATCGTTTGAATTAAATCTGGTTTTAGATTTAGATTTTGGGAGTTTCTTTTTCTCAAATAATTTTTAAGTAATTAGATAAATTATCATTTCAGACTATGTAAGATATGATTCCTTTCTTTTTTTTCTTTTTCATTGATACTCTGTATTCTTTTTACCATTCTTATGTAGAACAGTTCATTGCAGAAGTTAATTTTTTTTTGTCTATTTCTAGTTTTGTATTCAGTTAAGACTTGTTTTCACATTTCTCAACCATTTCGACGTTGAATTGTCTAAGGAATGTTGTCGTTAGAAAAGTCGTAAATCTTGTCTTTTGCTTGGAGTACTTTTTTTGTTGCTATTGCTAAATAAATAACGGTTTGTTATATTGGTATTGTGATATTGAAACAAATTGAGATCGGATTGTGAAAATAGAACAGGTATTGTCAATGTTATGTGCTATACTTAAGTACTATTGCTAAATCAGGGATGGGTTTTTGTATTGAGGAATTAGAGTATTTTTGATATAGATTTGAATGATCAAGAACTTAAAAAAGGGATGTAACACCGAAAAAACAAATTCGTTATGACCTTTGTTGCCGCCACGGTGGGTTTCCCGTAGATGTAGCCCCAGCAAAAACAGGGTAATGACAGGTAATAACCAGACGAATTTCCAAGTAATGATAAGTCATTGCTTTTTGCATTACTTTAAGATACAAAATAATGATTTACTGGTAAAAAGTTATACAAATACTTATAAATTCTGGCAAAGTAATCACTTACTGGTAATTGATAAACATATACCGTTTTAGGTTTTTAAATTAATATTTTATTTATTAATTTGTTTTGAACTTTTTTGCAACTATACGGAAAATTTTCCGAGATAAAAAGTTATTTTGCCAATATGGCCAACTATTTATTTCACAATGTAGGGTAACCACTTAGTTCATAACTTCTGGGTAACCACTTATTCTATCTTTGTGAGTAACTACTTATTCTTTCACCATGAGTAACTATGTTGGTAACTAATTATTATAACTTTTTTTAAGCAATGACCATTCGTTTAATAACTTGGTAATGTCTTTTTTTGCGAGCGATTTTTAAAGGTCGTTTGGGGGAGTTTTCTGTCGGAAAAACGCTGCCTGGTTTTTTAATGGGGAATTTTTCAGTTTGCGTTTTTTAAAACTTTTTTGAACTAAAAGATCTATTTTTCGTCTTTATTTATTAAACAATTGCAAGAGCTTAAGTTTAATTCATGGAGTTTTCATAATTTTTTTAAAACATTCTAAAGTTTTAATATTATGAAAATTCACAGTTGTAATGCATATCAAAACTAAGATAAAATTTTTCAATGCTCGTAGCAGCATGTACACCCAAAAAAGTTTGACAGTTACTACATGGCAGTTGTTTGTGTAGTAGTATAGAGAGGGATCCTTCACCACTTTTTTCAAAACACTGTCATTTCTTAACCCTAATTATTTTTCAAAAATTACTCTCAATTTGAAGATCTACATATCTTGGCTTTAATTTTTGTGATTTTTATTCTAATTATTTGCATATTTTCTACTACTTTTTTAATGATTTTCAAAGTAACTCAAATCGGCGTAACTGCCACAAACTTGGGCGATATTCGCCAAAAGAGCTAGATACAATGAAAAAAAAATATGTTAATATGGCAAAGTTAGTCTTTTACTGACTGAAATAAATAATTTAGAATAACTTCTTTAAGATATGTGATTCTTTTCAATCAACAAATCTCCACTATATTAAAAAAAAATAATTTAAAACTATAATGTACTGATTCTTCCAAATTACAAAAATATGAAATATTAATATAAATTTAAGAATGAACATGATTGTTCTAATTTACTATTAAACATATTTTTAATATAAAGAAAAGTCTTATAGATCACTTTAGGCAGTGATGCACCAACTCTTTGTGGCTCCAGGGGCCATCTGGCGATTGTGCCCCAGACACAGCCACTAACATAAAATTAATATTATTTCACACTTTTTAAGCATTTATTTGTGGGCGCTGTGGTGTATTGGTTAGCGAGTTGGACTGTTACACGTTAGGTTGCGGGTTGGATTCCCAACCAAGGCAGCATCAATTTATGAAAAACACTAATATTTATGAGTTTTTTCTATCCCTCATATATATCACAGCGTCCTCCTTCGGTGTTCGCATAGCACTTAACCCCACCGAAGTAAAATAATATAACAGGTGTGGGCACGTAAATGGCTTGAAGGGCCAAATTTGGGATTTCACAAACATACGGTGGGCCGCACCAAATAACATGTTACTCAACAAAAATGAATTTTTGGTACAGCTCACTGCTAAAACCTCTTTTTGAGTATTTTGGTTTCCTAAGCCCGGATCTAAGGTCAAAAAAGGTCTATTGAATAGACTTCGAGCTGTGGGGTTCCTCTTTTTATCCCCTCACCTAAGCAAATACTCTATGAGTCAATATTGCGGAGAAGTACATCAAAATCTTTTATATTTTTATGAATTTTTATATTTTTGATGCAAATACAATTAAAAATATAGGCACAGCCTCAATAAATGGTTTTAAAATATTTTCCTCTCCTTAAAGCCAATCTGAATTCAAAAACCTTTGTCGAATTAATCTTCAAGGATATAGTTTGCGTTATTTCAAAAAATTTGGTTTAAGGTTTTCAGCAGTTTTTCAAATATTTGCAAATTTATTTAATTGATTTTGATCCCTTGTTTTATTTATTGAAATGTGTAACATTAAATACGTGACGAACGGAATTTTGATAAAAAAAGGTGGAAAATATAATTTTTATAGAAAATCTGAATTTAAATGAAATTTAAAACTCATAAGTCCACAACATTTTCGTACCGAAAATTTATAACAAATGTCAAACCTCTCAGGCTCTGATTGCATTAAATTAATTTTTAAATTTTAAAAATTCAATCACAAGATTGATAACCCAGCCAGAAAATTCGAATACTTTTAGGGGCGTTCTTTTTCAGAAAGTCAAAAATTATTCAAACAAGCCCATATTTTTAAATGTTTAAACCTATTTGTCAAAAATTGCTCATTTTTTGGACGAAAGTAATAGTTTAAGTAAAATGAGTCATAAAAGGCACAAACATTTGAGGAAAATTTTTAAATCCAAAGATGATTCAGAAACAACTAGAAAAAGTAAATAAATTTTAATATTTTACGAACAATTCAAAAATAACTCAAAAAAGTGGATGCTCAAAGTGGATTCACTACTTTCATACAAGTGAAAGTTTAATAATATATTATGAGCATTTTTCTGATTCATGTTTGGGCTCGTTTGCTGGCTGGGAACTCTAGAAAAAATAAATTATGAAAACTTTATTCAAGAGTTGAATATCATATTAAAAATTCGGGATAAGGCGGAATTGTTTGTTCTAAAAACGGGATAAAAATTCAAGGCGACACAAGCCTTTAAAAAGCGGTATAATACCGTCAAAAGCGAGATAATTGGTCAGGTTAAGTAGGTACACAGAAAAAAGCTAGAATCAGCAACAAATCTTGCTTAATATTAGTAGAATAAAAAAGTTTTTAAATTGTTTTAAGAGAATAAAGATCTATTTTTGTAAAATTAGCAGTCTAATAATTTTCATCACATATTTCTGTTGATTTTAGCAGGATGACTATTATTATATTTAACAGTTTATTTTTGATCTTCTAATCTCACCAATATTCAACAAAAATTTTTTTGAATTCAAACTCATACAAAATAAAACACTCTTAAGGACTTCTACGTCATATCGAGACAAAGTATTTTTCCCAGGCTTAAGGTTTAAATAAAGAAGGAATTTTTGACTTAATATTCGTATGTAGGAGGCGAAAATACTTTAAAATATTTTAGAGGAAGTCTGTGGTAAAAAGTCGATATTTGTTGATCGTTGTAATTTTTTGAGGCTCCATTGGATGTTTATTTTGTTATCGCTGTTTTTTTTTTTTATATTATTTTATGTATATTTTTAAATTTTGACTTTATTTTTTTGTTTTGAATTTAATTAAATTTTTTTTAAATTTAAAAATTTTTTTTGATTGTTTTAAAATTAATGAAGGGCCGCACGAAATTGGTTGACGGGGCGCATTTGCCCATGTACGTAATATAACATGGCTATGAACTAAAAAGCTTCGCCAACTCTTCATCAGATGGCTCGCAACAACTGTTCTAAGATTCAACATCTCGCGGAATTACAGTGTTGCCATATTAGAAGCCCTTCATATTTCACCACCTTTCACTTCTTCTATATCCCCTTTACAAAGGAAGCAACACGTTAGGAAGAATTCCCTGAGTGTTGTTTCTCTTCATAAATAAAAAAAAACAAAAATGTAGTTACTTTCAATTATTTTTTGGCACCCCAAAAAACACAAAAACACGTCTGCGACCACTTGTGATATAAATTTGTCAAAGTGGATGTCGAGGAAAGGTAGTTGAAAAATGCACAAATTATATTTTTTCCAATTTTTTATCTCCTTTAACATCGGAGAAAAATGGGATTAGTGTAAGTGCTCCACTGGTAAAGGTTCCCCCCTCTACCCTATGCTTAATTACCTTCTTATTAATTATCCAGAGTCTAACTAAAGTCTTAACCTTCCTATACCCGCACTAATTTTTGTAACACCTATACCCGCACGCGGTCTCACAGACCAAAGGTTTTAAAACCTGTTTCTTCATAGTTTTTCCTAACACAACCTATATAGATAATATTTGTTTTTTAAACTTAAAGATATAATAAAAAAATTATAGCATGCAATAACTTTATTTTCAGTAATTTTATCGACTTTCAGTCGTTTACAAAACAGCCTTAAATTAAATATATTTGAAAAAAGTGTTTTCTCGGTCTCACAGACCAACGCGCGGGTATAGGAAGGTTAATGACCGGCAGTATGGCTTCCATAGAAATAGTACTACGGGAAACATGTTAGAGTTCCTGTCGAAGCGTTGGAGTCGGTCCATCCACCGTTTTAGTGAGAGCAAAATGGTTGCTCTGGATAATTCAGAGGCCTTTGATCGTATATAGTACGGGGCGCTTGTATCAGTGACTTCGCTTGTTTTATTTCGTGCTTTCTCAGAGCTAACACTATTCGTGTTATTATAGATAGAGTCTCATCCGATGAGTTTCAGCTGAATTTACGGGTACCGCAGTATTTTATTCTTTCTCCTTCCATATTTCTTACCTATCTCAATGTTCTTCTTGGTAGAACTTTCAACCCTATCTACTCTTCTATAGACGACAGCAACATTTTTCATTAATTTTCCTTCGATCGAAGGACAAGCCTTGAGAAGATTGGGGGCAAAAGGCAAATTATGAATGACACATTAAATCGTGACCTTTCTAAAATCTCAGAGTGGGGTCGTGCGAATAATGTCGACTTTATTGCACGCAAGACCTATTGTTTTATCTTAACCATGGGGCTGTGGGGTCAACACTGCCATCTGTATATATTTGTGATATCAATATTGAGAAATCGGATACCCTTGATGTTCTGGGCATGAAAATTCAGCGTGATGTCCGTTGGAATAAGCATGTTTTTGAAGTGTCGAAAGAAGTATTTAATTGTCTAGGTTTTCTACGTCGGTTCAAGAAGTACCTAACTCCATCCGATTTACTCACAATTTATACCACCTATATACGACCGAAGATGGTATACAACTCCCATATATGGGCAGGAGCTTCTGGACCGTGTGCAAAGGAGAGCGTCGGCACTTGTCAATGACAGTAGGGTATCCAGCTCTATCGACTTATTGGAGCATTGTCGGAATGTGGGTAGTGTGACTTTGTTCTATCGGTATTACCATGGGAAATATTCTGGTGAGATAAGTGAACTTATCCCCAGAGCCCGAGTTTTTATTCGTAATACTCGCTTATCAAGTAGAGCACATCCGGATCGGACAGCGCATTTCAGCAAGGTTGCCAATTTAGCCATTTTCCGGCTAGATCTAGCCGTTTTAATTTCATCTAGCCATAAAAAAATGGCTAGATTAGATCTAGGCGGAAGATTTAGCCATTTTATTTTCCCCTAGCCATTTTTTCTTTTAATGTTTCACAGTTTCACAACAAAATTTTCAATTTTTTAAACATTTATTTGGGTTTACAGACACATGTAATTTTTACATTCGATTTAAAATCATATTTTTTGTAAAATTTTAATGAACATATTTTAGAAATTCGGAAAACATTAAAATTTAAATGCCACTTTTATGAAAGTCGTACTGAACTCTCATAAAAAAACAAAGTTCAGGGACCTGTCCTGAGATTTGTCTTGTGGCATTTCACAAGGGGTCAATTTCCCCCTCCTATGAAAACGCCATGTAAAAGTGACCAGTCTATTTCATATAAAGGGGCCAGTTCGGTGACAGTTTGTTAAAATTTCCCGTAGGGCTATTTTAAAACTACTCTTGTATTTCAGTGATAATTGTTAATTATCTTCACTGAAAGTATTATCCTTCATGATATTAATGGTACAATTTCATAGAATTTTTTTTCCTACACTCAAAAAAAAAGTCAGTAAAGTCAGCAAAAAATGTTGCTGTGTCAGCAAATTTTTAGTCAGGAGCGTGCTTGCAAAAAAGTTGGTAATCTCAGCAAAAGGTTTGCTGAAAATCAGCGAGCTGATTTTTACCAAAAAAAAATAGTAATCTTCAGCAAAAGTTTTGCTAACACTTAGTCGACTGCAAATGAAAAAAATCCTTGCTAAAATCACTAAACTTTTTGCTGAATATTAGTAGACTGAAAAAAAACTCAAAAAACTTGTAGCGAAATTTTACTTTAGTTAATTTATTTGCTGAAAATTTAAATATAGAATATGTGTAGAGTTGTTTTCCTTTTTTTTTCATTTCCGTTTCCAGACAAGCTGCGACATCTATGAATGCTGTTATCAGCTATGAATGCTGTTATCAGCACAATTTTTGTAGCAAAATAAATTAATAAAACATTAGTTCAAAATTAGTTTAGTGCTAAAGAAATATAACTAAAATTTTTGCTGAAAACGGAATTTCAGCAAAAAAATTGCTGAAAACTAGTACACTTGATATACAAGACGTTTTACTAATTTTTCTACTAACTTATTTTTTTGAGTGTAGAATCAATGATTAGGGTATAATACAGAAAAATAACAAATATTCGTTGTATTCTTTGCTTTCGTTCTAATCACTATAAAGAGAATTAAAAGCTTGAATGTTAAAAACACAACATACAAACATTTGCTTTAACACTAAAGGAACTTTAATTTATAGCAACAACTAAAGAATCGTAAAGTAGAAATCTATTTTCAATAGATTTTCTTACGTCAAACCTACTTCCAAACTGAGTAGTTGTTTATATTATCACTAGTTAAAAGTAAACAGCTGACACGATATTTTACGATACTACCAGACTAATGAAGCCTTAAGTCTAAATCAAAAAACTTGTACTTGCATTTTTCTAAAGTTCCAGTACATAATAATTGAACTTTTTATAGTAATTAATTTAGAAATACCGATTAGTTGTCGACTATGGGCAATCGTTACAAAATACAACAAAGTTAAGTTCACGTGAAGTTCACAAAATATTTATTGTGTTGGTTTAGTTTATGTGATTTGATAGTAAGAGTAAGTGAATTGCAATCCTACACACCAACATACTTTTATATACAGTAAATTTACAGTTTATCGGAAAAAAAAATTAGTCTTAATCTAAATTAGTCATGGAAACAAAGAAATATAAATGAAGCAATAGCTAGCGTTTATATAATCGGAAGTTTGGATAAAGAGCTAGAAATCTAACTTCTTAAATAAAAGAATAAATATTTATGCTATTAAATTAACACACCCAAGAAACTTTTCTATTCTAAAGAATCGATTTTAGAATCGATTTTCATTTGTCACCACTTTTACTTTCAATTGCTAAATACTAGTAGACTAAAAATATCAAAAACAAACTGTTATATCTACAAAATTTTTGTTGTTTTTAAACTAAATTTTAATGCAAATGGCTGCCTATCCTACTAAAATCAGCAGAAATATTTGCTAAAAAAATTGTTTTCAAAAGGCTCGATTTTTATTTGCATTTAAAAAAAAAAATCGAAAACTAAAACTTCCAAAGTTTTAAATTGTTCGTGATTTTTAGGTTACTAATTATTTAGCAACATTTTTTGTTGATTTTAACAGGTTAATTTGTTATTTTCTATTAACAAAATTTTTACTCGAATATAACTAAAATTCTGTATATTTAACAGTTTTAGTGTTGCTGTTCTTATCTTACTTATATTATATATCAATAATAAACTGTTAATTTAGCACTCCTTTTCTGCAGCATCATTTTCAGCCAATTTTTAGTAGTTTTAACTAAATTTTTTACAGACGTTTTTCTATTAGTGTAATTGTCGAAGTCAATCAATTGTTTATTAAATCAGCATCCACTGTATTTATATAAGTGAAAAAATATCTTCTAATTATTCTACATTAATATTATAAATTATATTTTTGAGGTATTTGTGTAGTCACTTTGGACAATGACTGTTTTATAATAATGACGATGTTAGTAATGAAAACAACGATTACAATAGGCGGATACTTGAAATCAATGAATTGGCAGAAATTATTACAAATAAATAATCAAGAATTAAGTATATATGTATGTAGGTGGCAAAATGTTATTGACCGTGTGACACACTCAATTAAAAAAGACCGTAACAGTTATAGAAGAGTTTGCAGGCCGTTTAGCAAATTTTAGTAAAATGTGTCTATAATTTTAGTAAAGTAGAAATAGCACAAAACTTAGTAGCATTTAGTTAATTTTAGTAAAATTTTGGTAAATTACGAATGAAAATGGATTTGATACAATTTTATAAAAAATTTTAATAGTTATATTAATTTGTAAATAAAGACTAGTATAAACTTTTACCAAAAAAAAACAATGTTGTACTAGAAATTAGTGCAAAAACTGTAAAGTGGTATATAAAATGTGTTTTTAATTTGTTTACAAATTTTTTTATTTGAGTGCATGTAAATAAGACTTTGCGAATAAGGGCGTATTAATAGCTTTTTTATGTTTAGTGCGAAGTATTGCTATATATAGTAAAACTCTTTTAAAACGAACTTCGGGGCACCAAAGAAATTAGTTCGACTTAAGCAAAGTTCGTAGTAATCAATTTCAAGTTTTTTTAACATATTTTTTTATTCACAAAATAATTTCAATTTTTACTTAAATTCAAAATTTTAGCAAAAGTTGTGTAATCCATTTATTGCATTTTTCTAATAAATTGCTTTTGAGACATTTCTACACCCAGAGAACAGATTCGTTTCTGACAACCTCAATCAAATTGTTCAGTTGTGGCCACAGAAAACCAATTGAGGCAGGACTAGTTTGACTGCGACAATTGAATTTCAGTGGTACCAAGCATAATTCGGTAGTCGCAACAGTAGAAATCATATGATACTACTGAACCGTTCGATTGGCACCGAATCTGTTTTGTGGGTGTATGGAAAATAGCTGTGTTGACAGTTTAAGATCTCAAATTGAATAATATTTATAAGAAAATTTCTCAATTTTTAAGAAGTTCATATTAAACATGAAGTATAATATGATTTTTTTTTTGTGGGACTATTCGATTTAACCGAGGGTTCTTCTTAAGCAAATTTGTATTAACACACCCAAAAAACAGATTCGTGCTTACAACCGAATTTGTTGCCAATCGAATGCTTCGGTTGTGACTACAGAATTTTTCAGTTGTAACTGCCGAAATATAGTTGAGACAATAGATATTCTGTTGCCATCGTCAAGTGACTATTTACTTCATTGATATTCAGTTCCCACAACTGAAAAATTCGGTCACGGCAATCGAACCATTCGATTGGCAACAAATTCGGTTGTAAGCACGAATCAGTTTTCTCTGTGCAGATATTTTTATATGGAAATTGATACCAAAAGTCCGGGACTTTCAAATTTGTTCGCTGTAATATTTATTATACTTTTAATGTAGGACTTTTAATTTTAAAACATCGAAATTAAGACTTATATATGTATTTAGGGCAAAATAACCCAAAAATTTTAAAATATTAAAATACAACTAAAACAACATCTTTTAAGCATACGCACAGTTTTCTGTTGAATAATTATAAAATTTACAATTGTATCGAATCTTTCCTTTGAGACGTATATATGAAATTAATTGATGAAAATTCCAAATTTTCACTACACTTATTTTTGAGTTCGGGTTTTTTTAGCTGAGTCTTTCAAGTTCGAGTTAACATTTCAATAGTTTGTTATTTCTTATGACAATTTTTTATTTCTATTTTGTCTTTCTTTTGGCAGTTACCAAGTGCAAAGTATATTATTTACTAAAATGAGTTTATTTTCACGCAAGAACCGTAAAAAAAATATTAAAATCCACTACAAAAATGGTGGAGCTCTGAAAAATACATTACGCAAAATTGTCAATATTTTTGGTCGTAATAATCGTCCAAAAGAAGATAATCGAAAAATTTGAGTCGACTGGAAAAATATTTATAAATGTGAAGAACATTTTTTTTTTTGTATGAAAATAAATTGATTAGAATACCAAAAATATGCTTTAAAATATACATTTTTAGCAAAATATATGACAGTTTTTAAAATATGCAACAAAATACGGCAAAATATGCATTAGAATATTCATTTATACCAAAATATTCAAAAATACGAATTTATAGGGGAATATGCAAAAATACACCCAGAAAACAGATTCAGTTCTGATAACCCCATTTGTATGCAATAAAAAGCGGCGCCATTTTTTTTTTTTTTTTTTGGAAATTTGTTGGTTCGAAAAGATATTTAGTTAATGCTGTTCTTATGCTAATGAAAACACACATGTACTTACATGAATTTGCTTGCCTTGGTTTTTGCTACAAATGACAAATTTTAATTTTTGCAAGAAGTCATGTCGATAGAAAAGATAAAAAGAAAAAAAGATTTTAATGTAATTAAAGCCAATCCAAGCGGCCTTATGCTCCTTGCAGGAGTAAAAGGAACAAATATAAAGCCAAACCAACCGTATCTACGTATCTATATTTAAGGGCACTTTTAGACACAGGCCTTTAAATTTGACCGGTTTCGAGTATTTCGGTAAAACAAAACGAGTAAAAAAGTTAAAGTAGGGCATGCCGACTATATAATGCCCTACACCAGTCTGATTTAAAGCCAACTAATGTTTGGATCCGAAATTTGAATGGGTTAAAACATACTTGTGTCAAAATTTTTTATAAAATCATAAAAGAAGAGAAAATCGAAAATATAGCCCATATGGGCGATAGGTCCAAATATAGACCGATCCTATTTAGAATCAATAGGCTTTTTCCTTGGGACCATGTGAGTCAACGAACCAAATTTAATAGAAATATCTTCGTATTTGCGACATGCAGCGTGTAACCAAGCCAATTTTGGGGGGACCCTTATATGGGCACTAGGTCTAAACATGGACCGATTTCAACCAAAATGAATTGGCGTCATCCTTGGGCCGACGTAGGTCGGTGTACCAAATTTCATCAAAATATCTTAATATTTGCGACCTGTAGAGTGTTCACAAGAATGCATGGACAGACAGACGGACGGACAGACGGACATTGTTAAATCGAAATAAAAACGAGTAAAAAGGTTAAAGTCGGGCATGCCGACTATACAATACCCTACACCAGTCTGGTTAAAAGCCAACTAATGTTTGAATCCGAAATTCGAATGGGTTAAAATGGGGCTTGTGTCAAAATTTTCTATAATGTGAGTCAGCGCACCAAATTTCATTAAAATATCTTAATATTTGCGACCTGCAGCACATAAACAATATAATTTTGGGGGGACCCTTATATGGGAACTAGGTTTAAACATGGACCGGTGTTAACCAAAATCAATAGGCATTATCCTTGGGCTGACATAGGTCGGTCTACCAAATTTTATCATAATATCTTAATATTTTCGACCTGCAGCGTATAAACAGTATAATTTTGGTAGGACCCTTATATAGGCACTAGGTCTAAACATAGACCGATGTGCACCAAAATCAATAGGCTACGTTATTGGGCCAACGTAGGTCTGTGTACCAAATTTCATCAAAATATCTTAATATTTACGACCTGCAGCGTATAAACAATATAATTTTGGTAGGACCCTTATATGGGCACTATGTCTAAACATGGACCGATTTTAACCAAAATCAATAGGCGTCGTCCTTGGGCCGACATAAGTCGTTGTACCAAGTTTCATGAAAATATCTTAATATTTGCGACCTGTAGAGTGCGCACAAGAATGCATGGACAGACAGACAGACGGACCGACAGATGGACATCGTTAAATCAAAATAAAAAAAAATTCTGAGCCGATCGGCATACTATGAGGTGGGTCTAGGACCAATATTTTTTGGTATTACAAACATCAGCACAAACTTATTATACCCTGACCACGTAGTGGTGTAGGGTATAAAAAATGATATAGCGTTTATTTGCGATATGCAAATTAAAATCTATAAAACGACGAAGACACCGGCTATAAAATATTCGAAAACATTTTCTGTACTAATTTTGCTTCATGATAAAGAATTTTATGATAAAGACTTGAACTGCACTTTTTAGAAATCGCCTTTATGCGGGAGGTTTTTGTTACAAACTGGCCCATTACATGGTGATAGGTAAAAAGTTCGCAAAAAAATGTTATAATCCCAGTGTACGTATTGTTCGGATCCGACTGTAAATCGAGAAGATAGATCATAAAAGAAAACTAGCTGATGTACTCAATCGTTGTTTTCAAATCATTACAATTCCTGCACAGAGGGATAATAAAAAACACAAAAATATCTTATGTGGGTACAGGTCTTTAACCATTATACTTTTCGTTGAAAAATTTGCGCGATTTCTCAATTCAGTAGAAAAGCAAGAAATCGCGTTGTAGAAAACTGTTGAAACGAGTACACACCGT
Organism: Leucophora obtusa; assembly: GCA_949987735.1. Taxonomy (NCBI): domain Eukaryota; kingdom Metazoa; phylum Arthropoda; class Insecta; order Diptera; family Anthomyiidae; genus Leucophora; species Leucophora obtusa. The sequence goes on from OX465299.1 coordinate 142,448,162, forward strand.
TCAACTGGAGAAAGCCCCAAAATAAAGACTTTAAACTTTGGAAACTGTTCTATATTTGAAAAATATATTACTTTCCAAATATAGATTTTACATTAACCCATAATTAGTCGCTTGCCATTATCGGGCAAATGTTTTACGAAATTCAGTAGAAAGATTACATGGTTTTCCAACAGAGAGAATTTTGCTGGACGAGTTTCAATGAACATTTTCAGTAAACTAATGAAGTTTTCTTCACAAAGTAGATGAAAAATTTCCTAACCCCGCAAAAAAAATTGCAAGTAGTGCTTTATAAACTACTTCTTTTAATGCTTCACAATTATCCGTTTGTTTATTGTTACTGCTTTTTTAGAAGTTATTCTGAACAACTTCAAAAAATCACTTCTTTCATTGCTTCCCAACTATCAGTTATTACATTTTTACAGCTTTTTTAGAATTACTTCTGAACAACTTCAAAAAATCACTTCTTTCATTGCTTTCCAAGTATTCCTTATTACATTTTTACAGCTTTTGTAGAATTACTTCTGAACCACATCCAAAAAATCACTTAAGTATTGCTTCTAAAGAGTAATTGCTCTAAAAGTGATCGTAAAAAGTGATTTTGGTATCATTTGGCATTTTCAAACAGAGGGTCCCGGGTTCGATTCCTGGCGGGACCAATATTTTTTTATATTTTTTTTTATTCTATTAATTTTTTTTTTTTAATATTTATAATTAATTTGTTTAAATTCAATATTTTAAAATTTTTAAAATATGTATATATAAAAAAAATGGTGAGAAATTGATTTTTATGTACCTGTAAAAATAGTGCTGAAACCAATATTGAATTGGAGTGCACATTTTACTCTTGTTTAATAAGTACTTTTATTGAAGAGAATAAGGAACAATATTTCGCATTAACAAAGTGGTGTTTTTATGCCAGTCAACTTTCATATCAAAGAATAGCTCAGCGGTAGAGCTCAGCGACTAGCAATCGTGAGGTCGCAAGTTCGATACCCGGTGGCGGCAATAAAAAGACTTTTGTAAAATAAAAAAAAATATAATTTTTTCTTTCTGAAGAATTTTTTTTTTAACTTTTAATTGGTGAAAAAGAGCTTCCTTTGTTAAAACCATTAGTGTTTATGTTAAAACAGAAGTACATCTAGATCATCAATTGTAGTGCTTTTTCTACTGCTTCGGCATCTCTTTTTTCGCTGGGAAGTTTTATGAAAAAGCTTCATATATTTTATGAATCTAGTTTTAATGCAAGGTTTTTATTGAGTGTATGAAATTTTTAATAAATTAAATGGAATTTTTTCCAACATTTTATGAAAAATTCCATTAATTTAATGAAAAGTTTCAATGGACGAGTTCCAGTGAAACTTCATTTGTTTTATGCAAAAATTCATTACTATCATGCAGACAATTCCCTTTTATTTTTAAAATTTTACTGCGCCCTTTTGTGGCATTAAAAATAATAATATTTCATACTTCAATGCTTTGTACATACGTTAAAATTTTTCAAAAATTTAATTTTTATTTTTTGATAAGACAAATCTCAAAAAATTTCAAAACCATGAAAAGGACAAAAATGTAACGTTTTTCCAAGATATCGTCTTCCTATCTAAAGTTGTCTTCTTTTAAGCCTTTGAGGACCATACATTTTCTGCCGCAGCGATTTTGAAGTTTTTACGATTTTTATGATCTCTGAGATAATAATAGTTATGCTAAGAAAAATTGGCGCCGTTGAACACCTCCTTATCCCTCATTTAGCTTGCCAAAAATATTTGCCATTTGACGACCCTGCCATTCCGGACGAAGCGATTTTTATTATTATTTTATTTTCGTGATAATTATAGATATTTCACAAAAAATTGGTCTCATAAACTTCTTGCTTGCCTTTCATTTCGCTTGTCAAAGTTAGTGCTTTTTACCCGTCAAATGAAGAATTCTAGTTAACCAACTTCTAGGGCTCGCAATGGGAAAATGGGAACAGGTATTGATTTAGCGCCTACTACACTTTTTTGTCTCAACCCTCCTCTACAATTTACCTTTGGACATATTTACTCTCTCTTTTTTCTGGGCAATTATAAGTGCGGAAACCCCTTTGGCAAACATACTTGCCTGTAGTCGTTAAAGGGTTAAAAGTAGACATGTCTAAAGGCAAGTTGGCAAAAAATGCATTTTAGCATATAATGGGACCGGTTCTGTGTCAGTTTTTTTTAGGTTAGTTGGGTCACATGTCACAAAATGTGAGTCAATATATGGTGGTTCCTTTTGGGTTAGTTCGGTGACATGTCCATTTTTGTCAGTTAAGTACTACAAGTTGATTCGATTTCACTTGAAAAAAACTGCTATACTCCCTATAAAAAAAATTATATTTCACGTGAAAAGTGTGTAGAGTTTGTTTTCACGCAAATTTATTTTTCTGGTGAAAAAGTGACATTTTTTGTGTATTGTGATTGTGTCTTTATTTTAAAATTTTAATTCACTTTTATAATTTTAATTGCAGTTTAAATCCTTTAAAGTTCGAATGAAATTTTTTCACGTGGAAAACAACTTACGGTCCTTTTGGATTAATCTTGTGATATGTTCAAGTCTGCCTAATCCGTGTTGAAGTAATACATCACTTTTAAATAAAAAGACCGATCAACGACCTGTCTCTGCCCCCTTGGGAACTATCCTGCGTGTCATCTGGGACCGGTCCTTTGCCCGTAGGGAACAAATAGAGAAAAAACTTATGAAAAAAAAACTTTGAAAATTGTCAACTATTGGTTCTAAAGGCAAACATACACGTTCAATATTATTGATCAATGTTTTTAAAATCAACCAATCAGAACAAAGTATTTAAAAATGATATGTTCTGATTGGTTGATTTTTGAAAAAATTATCAATAATACTGAACGTGTATGCCCTACTTAAGAAAGTTTTATCATCAGTTTTTGTTTCTCTGTTTGTTGTAAATTATATTTCAATTTTGTCATATTTGATCTTTAAAAAACCGAATAAAAATAACACTCATTGTTACAATCTCCAGATCAACTAAAAATCTGCGATGAAATTTTTACAAATTTGCAAAAGATAAATAAACTTTAGGTAGCACACGGACATTTTTTACAAAAACTAGCTCTGCTTAAGTCAGACTATTAGGTAGGTACCAAGAGGATTTTCCAAATTGTCACTTCCTCAATTTTCCAGAGTCATTGCCTTGCAATTTTACAAAATTTGCTTAACTTTGAACCGCTAAATCACCCCCTGGGGGCGTACATTTTTAATCTAACATTTTTTTAAGTAGTCCTATCAATGGCCTTGCAACTCTCTCAATATTTTTTATTTGAAAAAATATTAGGCGGCTTGGAACAGGAACGAACTCCGACTGGTTAATCAGGGATGGAAAAGGCTCACTTAATCGGGTTCTTATACCAAAAAATGTTAGATCGCTCTTACATATTTAAAAATGTAAGTAACTAAAAATAGCTTCCTCTTTGGCTCGTTAAAAAAAATTAAAATTAAATATTTAGATATTAGCAAATATTAGCAGAAATTGCGAAAAAAAAAACATTTGCAAAAAGCGAAATTTTTGCAACAATATATTCGTTTGCAGAATGTCGATCGCGATTACCTCTTTTAATTCATTTTCTGTACCATAAAACCTTTTTCGAATTCCGCCGTTATTTTGCAACTTTTTAAGTGCGGTTTTTTTTAAATATATAACATAGGGATTAAATTTTGGTACCATAAAGTTTTTTTTCAAATTCCGCTATTACTTTGCAATTCTTTACGTGCGTTTTTTATTATTTATAATCTAGGGGCTATAATACACATTTCATACAACAAAGTTTGGTGGCTAGTGCAAAAAAAAAATCGCGAAAAATAAAATTTGCAAAAAGGAAAATTTTTGCATCAATATATTTGTTTGCAGAATCTAAAAAGCTGATTACGTTTCCTAATTAATTTTTTGTACCACAAAGTCTTTTTTCGCGTTCCGCTTTTATTTTGCAATTTTTTAAGTACGTTTCTTTTTAATTTATAATCTAGGGACTATAATACTCATTTCATACAATAAAGTTTGGTGGCAGTTGCAAAAAAAAAATCGCGAAAAATAAAATTTGCAAAAAAGGATAAATTTTTTCATCAAAATATTTGTTTGCAGAATGTAAATCGCTGATTAAGTTTTTTAATTAATTTTTTGTACCATAAAGCCTTTTTTCGCTTTCCGCCATTGTTTTGCAATTTTTTAAGTGTGGCTTTTTAAATTTATAATCTAGGGTCTATAGTACCAATTTTATACACAAAAGTTTGGTGCTTAGTTTGCAAAAAAAATAATAAATCGCGAAAAAAATATTTGCAAAAAGGAAAATTTTTGCGTCATTGTATTCATTTGCAGATTGTTAATCGCTGATTGAGTTTTTTAATTATTTTTTTCTACCACATAGTCTTTTTTCGCGTTCCTCTATTATTTTGCAATTTTTTAAGTGCGCTTTTTTAAATTTATAATCTACGGAGTATAATGCCCATTTCATAAAACAAAGTTTGGTGGTTAGTTGCAAAAAAAGAAAATTTTGGCATCGTTTGCAGAATGTAAATCTTTTAATTAATTTTTTGAACCCCAAAGCCTTTTTTCGCATTCCGATATTATTTTGCAATTTTTTACGAATGGTTTTTAAAATTCATAATCTAGGGCAATAATACTGTTGGAATAGTATAATTCCATAGTATAGTTCCATTCTTGATTTTTATAACTAAATTATTATTTTCCATCCCTGGTTACAATCGATGTTTGAGTCATACAAAGAGCGCACATAATGACCCTGCAAACATTTAAAAGATACCTGTAGTATTTACTGAAAATAATCTAGTAGTATTTACTTTGAAATTGTCTTCCTTTTATCACTTGGAAGATAATTCGGCGATATATGGAAAAAAATAATTCATAAATTTTATCTTTTGTCATAACTTTTTATGACAATATTTCGGCAATATCATCTTTGTATCATTTGGAAGATAAAGCAAATTTGTTTGAAATCTTTTATCAATTTGGAAAAAAATTAAAATTAAATTTGTACAAAAACAATCAAAAGATATATACGAAATAAACTCGTGAAAAGTTAACATTAATTGCACGGGAAAAATCGGCTAAGATGAAATCAAAATAATTTATAAGTTGGTCAATGGATTATGTATGCAGATATTGTTTTTCAGGCTTAAATTTAATAATGAAAAAATTAAATCGTTTTTTTATTGTACTGGGAGTTTATTTAGCGATATCCCTTTTATCTTCCATATGAGTTATTGCTCTCATATTGCCTGGAAGTATTGTTTTAGTGTAACAGTTGTTTCCGACGGAGGAAACTTCCGGAATACGAAATTGATATTGCCGGCAATAAATGTTTTCTTCCTGGCGATATGTTCGGAGAATCTTCTTCGTACTGCCATGTTTGCTGGGTGATATTGGTTTGAGTATGTTCCTGTTCCAAGGCACATAATAGAAGAAATGCTTTCTCAGTGATAGAGAGTCCCCCAATCTCTTTATTATGTATACTCTTTGGTCCTATCCTATGACTATCTATACATAAAAATACATTTGGATTACCCCTTACCCTGGGTCTTTAAATACCCATACTATTAGAAAAAAGTCTGTAAAAAATTTAGTTAAAACTACCAAAAATTTGTTAAAAATTAGCTGATTATTTTTGCTATATATTAGTAATATAGGAACAGCAAAAATGAAACTGTTAAATATACATAATTTTAGTTATATTTGAGTTAAAATTTTGTTAATGGAAAATAGCAAATTAACTTGCCAACATCAGTTGACCTGACAAAACCAATTTCTTTAGCAAATATTTCTGCTGATTTTAGCAGGATAGACTGCTACTTACATTCAACTAAATTTAGCTTAAAGATATCAAAAATTTTGTAGATATACCAGTTTATTTTTGCTATTTTTAGTCTACTAATATTTAGCAAAATTTTCTGCATATTTTATAGTACAATTTTTTATTTTTAATTAACTAAAAGTTCACTTAAATATAACTAAAATTCTGTAAATTTAAAAGTTTTAATTTTGCTGTTCTTATTTTACAAGTATTTAGTAGAAAAAATCAGCTACTTTCAGCAGCATCATTTTTAACTCATTTTTAGTAACTTTTTCTGCAATTCTAATATATTTATTTGTATGAGTGCAATAGTTAAGCCATCGATATGTATATTTTTGTTTTTCGAATAAAATAGTTTATTATTTATGTATATAGACTTAATAACTTACCCTTTTGACAGCATTTCCAAATAGAGTATAATATAATAATTGCTCCAATTAAATATTTGTTTTAATTCTGGTCAAAATTTGTTGTTGACGTTGAACATTTTTTAAAAGTTAAACACAAATTAAGTAGTAATTTGCGTAATAGAGATTTTTTGCTTACACATTAAAATTTTTTCTTTCAAAACTTTTTTTTTTTACTTACGATATAAGTAGTGAAAAAACAGTTAAAACAAGTTTTGGCCGTTATTTTCAAACATTTATTTTTTCTATTGCGGTTGTTGTTAAATTTCAAAATCTCGACAAAGAAAACTTTAAACACTTGAAACGCGCACATATACTTGACACATGGGGTGGACTAACGACTACTTGAAAGTTAAAACCAAACAACTTAACACAATTAAGCAAATCGTAAATTAATGTTTGTTATAAGATTCAGGTTAAATGAAAGAAACATTGTACAAATGTTTGTAGTTGCTGTGTAATCTAATAATGATAGACACTAAAACCGTTTTTATTAGTTGATGTTTTCTATTTTATTTTTTTTTTTTTTACACATTTAAGACATTTTGAATGACGTTTTGGTAACACTAGTAGTGGTTTTATGTACAAGCAGAAGATATAAAAATTGTCTAGCAATGTCAATTGTTATGAGGCAGGCACTTAAAGTTTCCATACATGTTTAAGAGTAGTTAAATGAATGGTTGAATGAACCAATAACTGGCAAAAAAAAAATGAAGCAAATAAAAAAGGCCAAACGAAATATCGGTTAAGGCGGCGGGTGTACTAACAAGTCGTAGTCGTCTTCTTCGTCGTTTATTGTGCATGTTTTAACATTTAATTGTCTAGTAGGTATGTAGGGTAAATAATAATAAACCGAGACGTTCAACGACCGTTGGACGAATGAATATTATTACGGCGAACGTCATGCGATAAAGCCATAAAAGCAAAATATGAAATGATTTTAGCACGACGATTACAGGGAACAAATATTTTGCACGAAATCATCATTCTCAGCAGCGGCTGCAGCATTAAACACCATCACCACCACTACTGCTACTACTAGTGGTATTAATTCTACATCATCGACAATTTGAATGAGTTTTCAAATATCAGCACTCTTTGATAAAATTTTTTGGAAATATATAGTATATAACGGAACTGGTTCACGATTCTTCCCAAAAAAAAAAAAAAGTGGGTCTATGACAAATAAGGATCCTTGAAATACATCTTTCTATTTACTTGGAAACTAGTTTAACACAACAAACATTTAAGGCGTATCACTTGTATTTAGTCTTATCATCACCATCATCATCAGACCGGACCAAACCAGACCAGGTAGTGAGTGTCTTCTTGACAAGAAACATACAAAAAACACTTACACATCACAAATTGTTACTAACTAGTATTTGTCTGTGGCAAATACTGATTGATTTGCTTGACTTTCAAATGTTTAAAGTTAATTTTTTCTCAACATTAATAATGATCATGTATTAATACAAGATAATAATGGCGATGATGTTGCAGTATTAAGTGGTTTATTCACTAACCGCTAGTTAAACATTTCTTTTCATATATATTTTCTTGTGTTTTTTTTAGAACGGTAACGCTAGTCTTTATGTCCAGTATTTTTTCTTTTAAAAGTATTTGTTTGAATTTCTTTTCTTTTTTGTATTTCACTTTAACTCGTCCATATGTGGAGTTAGCCAATCTATTCAGCCAGCCAGACGAGTTATTTGAACCGTTCCTTGTGAAAGTTCCGTTTTAACTGAAACGCTTGCATGCCAAACTACAACTTGAACTTACTCAACGAGAAATGTGTGTATTGCAAATTTTTCTGTTTTATATTATTTTAGTTTTTCATTATTATATATATATTTTTTTTTGTTTAACATTATCAGCACCGTTTATCGTAGTCAGTTGCCGTAGTTGCTGTAGTCATCGTTGTTGTCGTCATCATCGTTGTAAAAAGAAATGTTGCAGTTGCTGCTCAGTTTTACTCCCATTTCTTGTTTGTTGAACAGAAAAATTAAATACAAAAAAAAAAAATTAAAAAAGATAATAAAACAACAAACCAAGCCATTCATTGCATTTATATTTATTCTAAAAAGGCATATGAGTGATTTTAGTAAAATTTTGAGGTGACCATTTTGCACAAAAACGGATTTTAGCGGTTTTATAACGGTATACAAACTTAAGTAAAATACCAGAAAAACATGGTAATGACAGGCCATTGCCATACGGATTACCAAGTAATGTTAGATCATTTACTTTTGAATTACTTTAAAATAGAAAATAATGACTTACTTATAATAAGTTATAGAAGTACTTATACATCCTTGCAAAGTAATTACTTACTTGTAATTGGTTAAATAAGTACTGATTTAGTCTTTTTTATACCCAGCAAAATATTGGCAATGGCACCTCATTGCTGTATGCATTGCCAATAATGATATACATATAATTACCTTTTGCTTTATTTTGTAATATAAAATAATGACTTACTCGCAATATTTTAAATAAGTACTTTTTACAAAGTTAAATTTTATACATTTTTATTTATTGTATGTAAATATCCCAGTGTAGAAACGGTAATGATATATCATTATTTTTTGGACTACCAGTAATGATACCCACTTACCTTCTGCATTATTTTAAAACATATAATAATGAGTTACTGATAACGACTTATTTTTATCATTACTTCAAATAAAAAATAATTTTCTAGATTTTTTTAAAATTTTTTGAAATCTATTGTTAGACTCAATATTTTTTAAACACTGGTAAGGATATATGTAACCATATATTTTTTGCTTTTTGTATGTTGGCGAGTAAGCTTACTTATGTGCAGCAGGTCAATTATGTTTTTATCTATTAAATATTACATGTCGATATAGCTCAGATGGTAGAGCTATTGCCTGGCAATATGTAGACCCAGGTTCGATTCCCTTACCAGCAAATTTTATATAAAAAAAAAATAAACAATAAAAAATATTTTTTTTTATATAATTTATTTTTTTGAAAATCTATTTTTAGACTCATTATTTTTGCCAGTACTGGTAAGCACATAGGTAACGATATAATTTTTGATTTTTCTGGTGTGTAACCATAACTCATTATTTTTCGCGACATCGTCATATAAAGGTAATATGAAATGTAATAACAAAAGTAACTAGTTACCATTACCAAGTATGTAGTTACATAACCACATATCTGGTAATGATTTTCTACACTGGGTTGTTTTGAACTAAACAGGAAATTTTCCGGGGTAAAAAGTTATTTAATACGACCAACTATTTCACAGTGTAGGGTAACTAGTTATATCCTAACTTCTTAGTAACCACTTATTCTATCTTTGTATGTAACTACTTATTCTTTCACTATGGAGAACCACGCTGGTAACTCATTATTCTCACTTTTTTTCTAAGCGAAGTGGTAATCACCACCCATGAATTTTTGAACATCGCAAAAAAAGTAATGTAGCGAGTAAACAGCCTGGCAACCAGTGAAAGCCTTTGCGTGCTACTTACTCGCTCAACTACTATGAAATTCATGTTTTGTGTCACTTGTTTTATGAACAATGCTGTTTAATGTGAAGTAAAATATTTTCATATTACGACTTCTTTGAAAAAGTCTACAAATATAGGCGAAACGTCGGAAGAAAATGTAGGGTAGAGCAGGGATCATTCACCACTTTTTTTTAAAGTGGTCATTTCTTAACCAATTGTTACACAGGTCGAAAAAATTCGATGAAATTTTCTAGCCAAGGATCAGACTATACTATCCCGAAGGCTTTAGACGTGCTGAATCTGAATCTAATCTCAGAATAGTCCTAACTTCTGAATCTAACCTCAGAATAGAGCAAAAGAAAAACACGCTTAGTGAGTACATTTGAGGTCCTCTAACTTCTTGAATTTTTAAAAAATTTTAATTGGTCACTTTGTCACAGGCGACACCAAAAAACAATTTTTAACCAAATGTGTTTAATTTAAAAAAAGAAGCGGCCATATTGAATTCGCCATTGTAAATTTTTGAAAATTGACATCGAATTCAAAACTAGGAACTGCTAAAACCTCCGAGTAACAAGAATCAAACAAATCCAATAGATTTTTTTAAATATAGTCCGTTATGTTGGATCCACCATTTAGGACCTCAAATTCCTGATGAGGAACACCGACAATAGGAAGAACCACTTGAAATTTCGGTGTTTGTATTTATGGTATATTCTTTACTATTCTCGAAGTATATAGTCGAAACATATTAAGCTTGTTCGTTTACTTACTACAAGTTCCTACTTTTACTACAGCTGGAAAAATTCAATACAAAAAGTAAACAAAACTTTCCAATTGTGTAAGAATTTTGAGTAAACGAACACACTGATTGTTACGTTTTTACCTTTTAAAAACGTCGGTTTATTTCCTTTAAATAAACCAGGTTCTTTTCTATTGCAATCAAAATAACCAGTCCCAACGCTGACACCAATTATTACGTTTTACCTTATAAAACACTCGTTTATCTCCTTAGATAAACTATCCTGGTGCTCTCACAGCGATAATAACAACGAATTAGAATAAGCGCAACACAAATACACATTTATACTCAAACACTCTTTATTATGGCGATTACTAGAGCGCTACTAACTTTGACACGACACTAAACTTTTAGCGCAATCTTAACAGCACAAATGTTAATAATCAACTTCTCCCATCACTAATGTTAACGCGCGCCTTATATAGTAACAGCCATGCTTCTACAACACGCTGGATAATTCTAGTATGCTATAATTATAATACTTATCTTACATAACTCTACATTACTCTTAACACTATACATACACACAAACTCTTATAATCAACCAATTACACAATTCTAATACGTAATTAATACACAATAGTACACAACTTATTAACATTATTATATATGCCGTGGTGTATACTTCAATATAGTATTACGTTGGCAGATTGACGTATTTTGTACATCCCGTCTCTTGGGCTATTTTCTTTCAGAAAAGTCCAGAACTTTCTATTCTAGGCCAATCGATTTTCGTAACTACCTATCGAATCATGAATACGACCAAAGGATGTCCTCAGGGCTGTGTTTTCTCGCCATTACTATGGACAGTGGTTATTGATTGGTTGCTCGAGAGACTGAACGACTTGGGCTTCAGGACCTATGGCTATGCCGATGATCTAGTGATCTCCGTTGTCGGCTGGGATGACAGGACCATATCTGATCCTATGCAGCAAGATCTTAACTTTACTCATTCGTGATGTCGGGAGAAGAGGTTGACTATCAACCCGTCGAAGACGATCCTGACACCGTTCACGAAAGGAAGGAAGGTTAACCTGTCTAGCACTGTTGTTTTTGGGGGTGACATAATGGGCTTCTCAGGCAGTGTGAAATACCTCTAGGTAACTCTAGATAAATCCCTTAGTGGAATGATCATCTTGACTCTGTGTCCAAAAAGGCCCCCAGGGATACTTCACTGGACATTGTGCTCTCAGGTACCAGCTTCACAGACAGGGTCGATCGGACGTGGATGTTTGTAGGTTTTATGAGCTGAATATTGGGACATCGGAATATGTCCTTTACACCACAAAAAATTCGTATTTTCCTTGCAAAAATGTAACTTATACCAACATTATTATATGGATGTAAAATATATGCAAAATGCGATTACACGAGTAGTAGGAAACTCATATTCACGTACAACACTATATTAAGGTATGTTTTTAACTTGGGAAAGTATGATCGTATTTCTCAGTATTCAAAAAAGCTTTATGGAGTTACTCTTTCTAATCTATTAAATATAAGAACATTAATACTATTACACAAAATCATAAACACTCGACAACCAATGTATCTTTTTGAGAGACTCATACAAACACGATCGGAAAGGACTAATGACATAAGACCTCTGTATCAAAATTTCAATTTTATGTTAATTCAATTCATCTTTGGAACTCCATACCATCAAATATTATATATATAAGGAACGCTCAGCAGTTTAAGAAAGAAATTTTTAACCTCTATACGTTTAATTGATTTTGTCTTTAAAATATATTCATTTTTTTTTATTCATTTTTATTCATTTTTTTATATTCACTTTTTATTTTGTTTGACCTATTAAAGATTTTATTTCTGATAATATTCTAATAATTGTGCCCTATATATTAACCTTTCTCAATAATTAACATTGTAAAAATCCTTTACTATAATTATAAGATTTAATATCTTGTTGTATTGGAAACAAATAAATAAATACAAAAATTTCCAATTCTGTGTTATAGGAGACTTAAATTCTTAGGTGACAATTTCTTGTCGCCTTCTGACATTTGGGATAATTCTCCTAATAGGATTATTTGATTTATCGGTACATTGAATCTTTAGAGAACCCTAGGCAGCACAAAGGAACTATACAGGAGTACCTCTTGATCCAGTCTGATCTAAGATAATATTTCATAAATTATCTTAAATCTAACTCACTTCGTAATGATCGATAATATGGCTCCGTGAAAGTCGTCCTGTGGAGAATCTTTTGCAGCGTTAGAGTAGATCCATCTAACCTTTTGGTGAAAGCAAAGTTGTTGCCCCTGATATTTCAAAGACTTTGGACTAGATATGTCATGGTTGTGTCAAAACTTATTGTTCTTGGTATATGCAATGACTTTACTCGTTTTATTTCGTTTTTTTATAAATGTCTTATCCAATAAGTTTCAGCTGAATTTAGGGGGTACCGCATGGTTTTGCTGTTTCTCATTCCCTATTTATTATCTTTCTCAATGATTTCCTTGGTCATACTTTCAACCCTATCTACTCTTTCGCAGATGACAGCAACATTTGTCATTCATTTTTATTCGATCGTAGGCCAAGCCTTGAGGAGATTGAGGGCAAAATGCAAATTATGGATAACCAAGTTCATTAAAGCAAATAAATTAGAATAAATTGTCCGGGTTGTCTTCCTGTTACTGACACAGAGGATTTTCCGAATGCTGAAGTACCCAGAGCAGTAACCCTTCCTGTAAAACAAAGGAGACTACGCTGGGTTGTCAACAGTTTTGACCCATAGAAGGCACCGGGTCCTGACGATATAATACCAGCGGACCTGCAGAGGTATTATACCATGGCTTGCCGTTATATATACGACCTGCTTAAAGTGGCCGTGACCCTGCTCACGGCCCATTCCAAGGGGATGGAGGCGCTATGATTACCGACTCTTTTTTAGGCTTCCGAATCAGTGCAGCATAACACAGGTTGAGGTAGCGGCCTTACAGCGGGCTAATGCTTGGGTAAGGTGTCAAGTGATATCTTCAGAGGATATCGTTGTTTCCACCGACAGCCAAGCGGCCATAAAGTCCCTAGTAGGTGTGCTTACCACATCGAGGATTGTCCATGAATGCCGGGTGTCTCTGGACGAGATGGCGAGATATTTGATATTGACATTCATTTGGGTGCCGGGACATGGGGACAATGATGGCAGCAATGTTGCAGATGAACTAGCTACGCGTGGGACGATGCTTCACGATGGAGAGATTGATCACATGATCACAGCGGGTTGATCGTCACTACCTGCAGCTTGCCTCGACCAGGTGAGCCAAACTGCTTGGGTGCGAGGAAAGTGTGGCCTATCTATGACCACCGCCATACTTGGGCGCTCATTGGGTTACCCCGTTCCCACTTGCGCAACTTGCTGGCGGTCGTGACGGGAGATGGCGCTTTTGGCGTGCATGCGCGCAGGTTGGGACTGCCATGTAATGATTTCTGCTGGAGCTGTCACGATGAGGAAGAGGAGGGGAGACTCCGTTCCATCTACTAGGCCAGTGTCCGGCGTTCATGAACAAGGGGACTGTTCTCTTTAGTCATCCGTTTCTGGATGACCTGACCGACCTGCCTGATGCTGACGTTGGCAGGCTAATTCTGTTCATCAGGGGGACCAACTGGTTTGGTTCGGACCCTTATGTAGTCGCCTAGCGGCTTTACAGGTCTCACGTCGGGAACAGGATTTACAAGGATCCACGTGGCCTTTATGTCGGCTGCCTCAGAAACCTAACCTAGGACAAATTGGGTTTATCTTAAAAAATATTTTTTATTTTCATATAAATATAATTAAGTTTTGGTTTCTAGTTGTATTTAAAATTTTCCTTTTTTTATCGATAAAAAGTATTTTCTAGAAGTGAAAACAAAAAATCTCATCGATTTCCAAATTTTTTTATTGTAAAATAAAATAAATTCAATGAGAGGAATCAAAGCGATCCATGTAGTAATATAGGAACCATTAAAAAAAATAAAAGTGTTGTTATAAATACGAACACTCCACATTTCAGCTTCCTGAAGTGGCAGATTTAAATTTTCTAAGCGACAAATATTCCTTCTTGATTGGAATGTGGTTGTGTACGCCTAAATATCGCGGTAGAGTTTTGCTGTGTTTTCATTGGCATTATTTTCCATGTTTGTTGTTTTTGCTTTTAATGATTCTCTCTTCTTTCTATTTGTCTTAAAACCAATAATGGCAACCAATACTTTTATAGTAACGTTCTTGGTTTTAAAACGCTCTCAAATTGATAACCGTTAACGACACCAATACCGAAACTCTGGATTTTGAAAAATACCGGTACCGTATAAAATTATTTTTTTTAAGTTTTTATTTAAAAGTACTTATTTTGTTAATAACGGAGATTTTTAATTATATTGGTAGGAAATCAGAACTTATACTATTCACATGTAGTGGGCGCTGAAATTTAGTATTACCTGAGCTACTATTTAGTATCACGCTAGTATCAGCTGAGCCTATATTTAAAAACTCAAAAATTGCTGAAAACTGCGCAGAATGAGAAAAAAGCAAGCGCGCGAAGATTTGAGATATCCCTTTGTTTCTTTGCTCTTTTGTTTGTTATTATTTAAAGTTAAATAAGAAAAGTGTAATATTTTTGAACAAAATGCCACCTAGTGATAACGATGTCGTTATAACTTATTTTTGGTGATGCCACAGCCCTGGTTAATACATATGTGTTATTAAAAATTTGTATTGATAACTTGACGTACGGTTATCGATTTCTAATTTGGGTTGGCAACATTGTGTTTTTTACAAAAACACATAATTTATTTGGAAAACAAAATTCTATATTAATATCGGTACATACCGGTATTAACATTTCGGGAAAGGTATTGCCGATACGAATGAAATACCGCTACAGACACAAACACCGAAATAAATAAAAAATTGATACCAATACCGTTATTCGTTTCGGTTGCCAACATTGCTTAAAACCAATTGTCCTTGTGGCGACATCTTTAAATGTGTCTCTAAAAATACAAAAAAAAAAATAGTACCCTGCCACTTACAAAAAAATACAAAATAATGGGCATCCATTACTTTTTGGGAAATCGTGAACAACAGTAATTAAGCGAGTAAATAGGCTGTCATGTTGTTGAGACCACGTTTGTGTTCGGTTATCACCCAGCAAAAAAATTTTAGTATTTTGGAAGCAGTAAAAATACGAAGCGCTTAAAAACGCGCTACAAATTCTGCTTTACAGTGTTGCGCCACTTTATGCATATACAATACACAAAAAATTTTGCAATTTGATTGTATATCCTGCAAAACTGCCTCAAACGAAGCAAATTGTAAGCAAGTTATTTAAAAAATTATAGTGCTACGCTATTCCCTTACGACGAAGCAGGTTGTAATGGAGTAAAATAAAATGTAAGTTATCCAAAGATTAATGCGCACGAAATCTGAGTCATCTCAATCGTGTTTTACCCTTCTTTAGTAGAGCTTAATGTATAGACGCCACATAAACATGAGTCAGTCTGCATTTTTAAGTCGGCAAATGAATGCATTTATTTTCATAAAAAGTCGCGTTTAAATGCGCTCAATGAAAATCATGAATTTACTGCATCTTTTCAGCAGCGAAAAAAGCAATTTTTCCGAAAAAAGTGCATGAATTTATTTGCGGTAAATGCACTTACGAAAAGCATGAATTTACTGCAATTTTTCATCAGCGAATAATGCGCTTTTTCTCACAAAACAACGTGCTTCCAAGCGGGCCCTTTGTATGGAAAAATCATGCCTTCCGTAAGCAGTTTTGTAAGGGAATAATTTTATTTATTCCCTTACAAAGCTGCATTCAGCGAAGCAGGTTTTTTGCTGGGCAGACATGTCGAGCTTGTAATTATTCTAAACCTCTTTACTATTTATGATCTTATCAATATTACACTTTAATCGTTTGAAATTACTTTCAGAACATATCCTTCGCTAAATTTTAATTTTTAAGAGACACTGTAAATTTTAATTTTTTAACGACAAAATCCGGTAGTTAGGTTGTCAGTCTACTATGGAAACTTGTCAATTTAACTACCGAAATTTGTCGTGAAACGGTTACAGAATTGCCCCTCTGATGAGGTTCGGAATTTACCCATCTTCAAGATCCTACGTCCACTACTGAAGTATCTACTAGAACCTTCCGGCAAAAATTGAACACTGACAGGAACCCTCAACTTCTGTATCCGACCAGAAATTACGTTATTCATGAACGATCTTTTCATGTTCGTGTTGCAAAGGTTTGGAACCATTTACCCCGTCCCCTTGGATCCTTTGATCTATCTTTGAAAACATTCAAGAGTAAACTTGTAGAATATGCTTCTGTCCATGACATTTAAGTGGCCAAATCTTTGTTTTTCTTTAATTTGATTTTCTCTTGCATATTTACATCATTTCTTGTTTTGTTCAAGTAATGGGGTGTTTAAATTCCTCTAAGTTTAGAACGCAATACATTTTATCATATATTTTTTTATTTCTGCCATATTATTTCTATTTTTTAATTAATTCTACAACGCAATATCTGGTTTGCAGTGTTTCTGCCTGGCATTATCCATGTCGCTTTACTTATTTGTTTATGTTGAAAAGCTGTGATGCTAGTCCATAGATTGTATTTTTCATAAAACACTTAATTTTAATATAATTGAAAAATGCTTTTTGTAAAAGCAGTCAAATCGTCCCAAATCAGTGTTCTGCCAGTCATTTAATTTCAATTCTACTGTTACTCAGCGCTATGCTAGTACTTGATTGCATGTACCACTGGCAAATTGTGACTGGTTAGTTGCCCTGACAAAATTTGCTTTACAATAACTAAACTTAAGTTGAGACAAACTAAAACTTTATTGGCTTAATATCACTCATGTTAATAGTAACCAGATATCTGGTAACCTTTGAATGTTTGTTCAACAGAACTTGTGCTCAAAGTCAATGAAGAAAACGCAAATTGTGACGTTAGCGGTAGCAGAAAACAGCAGACAGACAGAATGCAGCTAACGTCATTGGTATTTGTGTGTTTAAGAAGCCAAAAATCAAATCTAGGCTCATAAAAGAACACACTGGTAAAGATATTTCTAAAAGGCCCGTTAGCGCATACAGTCTGGCGAGTAACAGAAGAAAATAATACGAACAAAAAAAGAAAAAAACCGAAAAACATGAAAACACAACCAACCGTAATATGCGTCGGCGCCTTAGCACCTTATAGTTTCTATAAACGAAAAACGAATACCGTTTAATATGTTAGTATCAACACTCGTTACAGTCACTGGAACAATAAACTCTTGTCAGTCACACGAAACGACAACAACAACAATAAAACGCCATCAACTACAACCACTGAACAAATACTTAGCAGGGCATGATTTTAGAGTGAGTGTTGTTGGGTGGTACGAATACTAACTCGTATACAATACAGTAGTTGTAGCAGTTGCTGACTTTAGGCTGACAGAGGAGACAATGCAGCAGACGACCTCATTCCCTTGCCTTGTCCGCAAATTTTTAAATTTCTATATATACGAAATGTTACATGCATATATTTGTTTACACGCGCGCGTACTAATTATCAAAAAAAAGTTTAAATCTCAATTTTATACACTCACCAGTCCATATAAAATATTTCTCTTTTGCATCTCTTATTGTAATATGGGAATCGTGCAATTTTGGTCTCATCGTTAAGTGTACTCTCCCGTTTGATATGGCATGCGTTTTACTCATGTCTCTGCATGTGTGTGGTCTTATCGCACCCGTTACCCTTTGCCACCACATTCCCCATATGAAAGTGTGTCTCGTCTACAGTCTGGGTTTGTGCCAAACAATATTGTACGAAGCGTCATCGTGTTTTGGAATTCGTTTTACCATATTCCATGCCCTTAGCGCATTGTTGCCCCTTCTGTGCTCAACGACGAATGCATATTGTAATGCAAACACACACGAACATACAAAAATCGAAATTGCAGACGAGCAGCATATACGATTATAAAGGAATTCCCCGAAACCAAGCGCCGTTTTTTTAGACTTTGGACCCCATTTAATTGCTGGAAGTATTTTATTACGCAGCAACGGAATTCGTTGTTGTTGTAGTTGTTGGTGTTGCTATTGTAAAATAATTTTTGTTGTACTGCAACCGATTTGTTTAACTCAGTCAGTCGTCGTTGTCGACGTACTCTTAATTTTTTTATTTTTTATGTGTTTTCATTTCGTTAATATGACTGGTATTCGTATGCATTTGGTATGTGTGTTCGTGTGTTTCTTTGTACACTGGCATTCAACTGACGCCCTGTGGTCCTTACTCAATTTGTGATTATGGGTATTACAGTTATTTTTTACATGTATGTAAGTTTGTTCGTATGTTGGTTTATATTCATGGGAGTGTGATGGTTTGTATTTGAAACTTGGTGTATATTTTTCATTTCATTTAAACTCTTTGTGTGCTCTTTAGTCATGTTTAAAGGCAAGTGGGTTTTTTTCCTTCTTCTGCCTTTGTTGGTTGTGACAATTTCTGAGTTAGGATAGGTTAGGCCTTGATTTACTATACATATTATGTTGTGTATGTATGCAAGTAGTACTTATTTAATTTGAATATTTCAAAATTAAATGTTGGATTTCGTAATTAATTATCTTGAAGTCTTGTAAAAATTAACCTGCATTATATGGTCTTTGGTATTTGATTGCATTAATCATGATTTTATGCTTGAAAAGGTCACTAATTGGTGAAATGATCCATAAACTACAGTTTGTGAACTATAAAAGATAAGTCATAATATGGTTGTAATAATTAAGATTAAATAAAAACCCAATTGATGCTAAAGCCATTGTGCTTATGAAATGCAAAAGGTGACTGGCCATGATTCAAATTTTCTGTCTTGGGACTATATGAAAATATTTCCCACACTGGAAGCTGGAACTAAGACCGAAACAGTTTTGGTGGTAAATAGACATAAGGCCCAAAATAAAGATCTTAATGGACTATTCAACTAATCGACTATTCATTTTAATCGATTAATCGCGCAAATAAATATTTTTCTTAACCTTTTAATCGAATACAATTTGAGAATTAATCGATTAATCGAACAATATTTTATATAAAGTAATATTATAATTTTTTTATTTTTACTCATTTAATTTAAAAAATAAAAAATTAGTAATTTCAATTAATCTTTAAAATTTATTAGTATAAAAATTGTATCAACCGTGATCACAATTTTTAAAGAAATTTTATTTTTTGTTCCTCTGGCACATATTAAAATTTTGGAGTGAAATTGGAACATGTGTTGCAGAGAACGAAATGGAATCGAACAGGAAAGAAAATTCGTATTCGTATTAGTGTAATAATTTCTACTTATAATATCACTAGGGCTTTTCTTTTCCCGGACTTTTTCATTTACCGGGACAGCTCGATTTTTTCAGAATTTCCCGGGATCCCGGCAATTCCTGCTCGTTAGAAAATAAAAAAATGCGACATATGTTGTACTTGAAAAACTCGAAATTGAAACACCGTCCGACAAAGTTTATCTTTTGGTTGTACCCATGAGAAAATCTACTTAGGGTATTCTGAAAGGAAGGTTAAATATAAAATATTCATGTCTTGCACTTTTGCGAGATCAATTCTTTTAACAATTTAAATCGTGAGTTAATATTTGATAATTATTTATCTAGAAGGCCGTCTTAATTAAAAAAAAAACTATTAGAAATATATTAAGAAAATATTAGTTCGCGGTTTAAGAGAATGCGATATAGTTTATATGTATATAATTACATATAATGGCGTATAAATTTAAATAAAAATATGAGACAAAATTAAATCAATTGATATAAAAAATGTAAATGACACGGGTATTTTATTTTCATGCCTTCTTTCATGATACACTGGAATTGTTGATGGGTGCAAACTTGTGTCGGACCAGTTTTATAGTCTAAGACCAAATTTTTGCTTAAATATTTGTTAAATGTGAAATCCTAAAATTTCTATTTCTAGATATTTTGTTTCTTTCTATGCAGATTTTATTCTCACAGAAGTATTTCTCACACAAATCTTTAGGCAATTTCGCCTAAATCTTTTTATAAAAATAGACACTAAAATATTATTAAATAGTTTTAACTTTAATTGGTATTTTTTGTATAGAAATTTTTTATGCCACAACTTCTTAAAAAGAAGTTCTTAAATTTTTTAGTTGGATTTTAGATTAACATATAAAAATATCGAAAATAATTTGAAAAGCATCTGATGCATTATTCTCAAAATATTTAAATAATAATTATTTTAATTTTTGCATTTAAAAATACAAAAATTTGTTTTTTGGACTTTCTATATTTTCATATATTTAGTTAGAATATTGTTCTACCTCAAGTCCTAATTCTAATATGATATTGTCATATTAGATTTTATATGTTTTTTTCCAAAAGTTGATAATTTTCATGATAGACAATACGATTGTTTCGTGAGCATCACTCCAACTCATAAGTTGTCCGCAATAAGAAAATGATGATTGGAAAACTCAAACCGTGACATCATATAACGTACAAAAATTCAACGGGACGAGAATTTTGTACTTCTGATTTGGTAAAACAAGTCATAAATCAACACTTTTTGAGAAGCAACATTTCTAATATAACAATATCATATTAGAATTTGGACTTGACCTAGAACAATATTCTAACTAAATATATTTAAATAATAAATTTAAATTAAATTATTTGAAGTAAAAAAAAACCTCAAAATACTATATCAATTGCAAATACGAAAATAATACTTACTTTTTAATTTTAATGCCTAGTTTTTCGGAGGTATTTGGAACTGAAATACTGATGATAGATATTGCTTTATTTGAACACAGATCATAAAACTTTCCGAAGTACGAGTAGTTTCGTTGGTAAACTTTTTAATGACTCTTAAAATTTGTTTTTGGTTTAACTAAACCAAATTCAACTGACATCGAAAAACAATTTGGCCTCAATAATATATTTTTATACAAATTCAGTTTATTAAATTTTAAATTGGATGGGATACTTGAGGTCAACGGCCCTTAGATCATCCATTGGGAACGAACTCCTTCCGAATTCATTCAAGTGTGCACTTAATTCCCTGAAGGAATTAACTTTTTCACATAATTTTGTAAGGAAGTAATTTTTCGTTTAATTTCCTAAAGAAAATAAATTCCTTTTAGTTCCTGGAAGGGATTAGCTTTTTTGTTAATATCCTGAATATAAGTTTTTTACTTAATGCAAAGAAGATCATAACTTCCCTACGGGGAAAGGGACCGGTCCAAGATGACACGCACGATATGTTCCAAGGGGGTCGTTGATCGGTCATTTTATTTGAAAGTGACATATCACTTTAACATGACCAGTTGCCACCGATTAGGCACACTTTGACATGTCACAGGACTAATCCAAAAGGATATGTCGCCTAACTGTCGTAAAGGGATATATCACTGAATTACCCAAAAGGAACCATCATAGAATGAGTCACAATTTGTGACATGTGACCCAACTAAAATAAAAAGAACTGACACAGAACCAGTCCCATTATATACTAAAACCCATTTCAAACCATTTTTTCCAACTTGCCTTCAACATGTCTACTTTTAAAAGAAGACAACTTTATATAGGAAGACGATATTTTTTGCCTTCCCGAGTAAAAAAAATTGATCTGGCGCAATATCTAATCATATCCAATTTGATACTGTCTATGATCTGCTGTAATATCTATCTGATCCAATTAGATCTCAAAATTGGGTGTATCCAATGATATCGTATTAGATCCCATTGTATATATGGGGATAAACTAAGATCAAGTTATATCTCAAAATTGGGAGGTCCAATGATATCTTTGGGGATAAACCTAGATCTAATTTGATCCGAAAAATGAAGGATCGAATTATATCCAGTTATATATTTGTGGATAAACTTAGATCTAATTTGATCCGAAAAATGGCGGATCGAATTAGATAGAGCTATATATTTGTGGATAAACTTAGATCTAATTTGTTCTCAATTTTGGCGGATCGAATTAGATCTAGCAATATATTTGTGGATAAACTTAGATCTAATTTTATACGAAAAAGTGGCAGATCGAATTAGATCCAGCAATATATTTGGGGATAAACTTAGATCTAAATTGATCCGAAAAATGGCAGATGGAATTAGATCCAGCAATATATTTGTGGATAAACTTAGATCTAATTTGATCCGAAAAATGGCAGATCGAATTAGATCCAGCAATATATTTGGGGATTAAGTAACATCTAAATATATCCAAAAAATGACAGATCAAAAATTAGATCCAGTAATATATTTCGGGATTGCGTAAGATCTTAACTTTTTCAATAAATTGCAGATCGAATTAAATCCAGTTATATATTTGGGGATTTGGTAAGATCTTAATTTATCCCATAAATTTCAGATCGAATTAGATCTAGCAATTTATTTCAGTATTAAAATGGCAGATCGAATTAGAAACAGCAATATATTTGGGGATTGACATCTAAAACTATCCAGAAAAATGACAGATAAAATTAGATCCCGCATTATATTTGGGTACTACGTAAGATCTCCATTTATTTAGGATTAAATAAAATTCCAGACAGATATTGACAACAGTTCAAAAAATAATACATGATTTTATAAAAATTACAATATTTTGTTAAAATAAAGTATAAACTCAGAAGGTCTCGAGTTCGATACCGTTCACGGCTATGCATTAATTTTTTATAAAATTTTTTTTTTATAAAATTATAATTTTATAAAATTATAATTTTATTTTCTATAAATGTTTTTATAAAATTATATTTTTATTATTATTAAATTGAATTTAAAAAAAAAAAATCTTTTTAACGCTCTACACCATTTCCAATTGTAAAGGGTTTTTCAACAGGGACGCTACAAAAGTAGAAAGACAGGGACAGCAAACGACGCCATATTTCTTGTCGCTCTTTTGACATTTCTCCTCAGTAAGGTTTGCCATTTCATGATGGAAAGATATACGAGCCAACAACGAGTCGAAATTATTAAAATTTACTACCGAAATTCGGAGTCAGTGGCCTCAACGTTAAGAGCGCTACGTCCAATTTATGGTCGTCATAATCGTCCTAGCAGATCAACAATTGAGCGTCTAGTGGAAAAATTTGAATCCACAGGCACAGTACAAAATTTTCCCGTGCCAGTGAGACAAAGAAGTGCCCGTAGTGTCGAGAATATTGCTGCCGCTGAGACTTCAGTTGAAGAAAGCCCAAATGTGTCTCTCACACGTCGTTCTCAAGCGTTGGGCATCTCTGTGACGTCGTTGTGGCGAATTTTGCGAAAAGATCTTGGCCTATATCCTTACAAGATCAAATTGACGTAAGAACTGAAGCCGCTTGACCACCAGTTCCGTCGTATGTTCGTGAATTAGGCTGAGCAACAACTTGAAAATGATTTGGATTTTCATCGAAAAATCATCTTCAGCGATGAGGCTCATTTCTGGCTGAATGGCTTCGTCAATAAACAAAATAGCGTTATTGGTCAGACAGCAATCCATACGTACTCCATGAGTCATCATTGCATCCCGAAAAAATTACGATTTGGTGCGGTTTATGGGCGGGCGGCGTCATTGGGCCGTACTTCTTCCGTGATGATCAAGACCGGCACGTTACTGTGAATGGGAATCGCTACCGTTCAATGATAACCGAATATTTTTGGCCCCAATTGGATGATATGGACTTGGAAGACATGTGGTTCCAACAGGACGGCGCCACAAGCCACACAGCGAATGTCGCAATCAATTTATTGCAAACCAAGTTTGGAGAACGTGTAATCTCACGAAATGGTCCAGTCGATTGGCCGCCTCGGTCGTGCGATTTGACGCCGTTGGACTATTTCCTGTGGGTCTACGTCAAATCTATGGTCTATGCCAACAAGCCAGCGACGATTGATGAACTTCGTACGAATATCGAACATGAAATTGTAGCAGTATCGGCCGATTTATGCTTGAAAACCGTAGAAAATTGGGTTCAGCGTCTGGACTTCTTCAAGCGTGCCCGTGGTGGGCAAAAGAGATTGATTTCCATACATAAAGGAATAAAGAATAAAGGATTTCATTGATATCCGAAACCGTTTTTGTTTTATTTAAAAAAACTTTTGTAGCGCTCTTATTGAAAAAACCCTTTATCAATTGTTTTTAAGATTTATCAATTGTATTTCAGAAATAATCAATTGAATTTCAGTTTTATCAATTGTATTTCAGAACTTATCAATTATTTTTCAGATTTATGAATTGTATTTCAGAACTAGTCAATTGAATTTCAGTTTTTTCAATTGTATTTCAGAAATTATTAATTGTATTTCCGAAATTCACAACTGTATTTCAGAAATTATCTAACTGTATTCCAGAAATTATCAATTGTATTTCAGAAATTATGAAATGTAATTTAGAAATTTTTCTCTATTAACTATGATAAACAATCAACAAGTTCTGAAATAGATTTGATTATTTCTGAAATACAATTAATAAATTTCTGAAATGCATTCCATAATTTCTGAAATACATTTCAAATTTCTGAAATACAATTAATAGCTTCTGAGATACAGTTAATATTGTAGTTGCTGATGAGATAACATATGACATATATGTTTCCTATTAAAAAAAACAATATGGAGCTTTATATGGTAATATATAACTTAGAGTCATCCATGTACCATTTGATCCGAAAAATGGCCCGATAAAATTGCATCAGTTGTTTATCAGTTTTTATCGAATTGCATCACTTTAGATCTGACCTGATTAAATTATGTGTTAATCAGATGAAATTGTATCAGATTTTTGACCTGATATAATTTTATTGGTTTATATCACATGGTATCAGGTCCAAATAGATATATTTGTATACAAAATTATATAGTTATATCCCAATTTTGACCTGATATCAGTTTAAAACGTTGATACAATTGTATTAGGTAAATGTCGGATACAATTATATTTTATTTATATAAAATTGAACCAATTACGATCAAACCGATAAAATTGTATCAGGCCAAAAACACGTAATTTATTAAACACATATTTTAATCAGGTCAGATCTAAACGGATACATTTATATAAAAATTGATAAACAATTGATAAAAATATATCGGGCCATTCTTCGGATGAAACTGTATATTTATACAGATATAACTTAATCACATATATGACTAAATGTAACTATTTTTACTCGGGTTGTTTAAATGATACGATATATCAAAGTATATGGTAGTATATATGGTAGCATATATTATCATAACTGGAACTGTATTAAAAATGTTGATCATAAGGTACTATATATGAGCATATATTGGAGAAATGGCACCATATATGATAATATATGGTTTAAATGGCACCATATATAGTAATATATTACTTAAATAACACCATATATGGCTAAAATTTTGATCATGAGGTACCATATATGGCAATATATTGTTTAAGTGGCACCATATATAATAGTATATGGTTTAAATGGCACCATATATGCTGATATATTGCGTAAATAACACCATATATAAATATATATGGCACTATAGTTAGTAGCATATATTATCATATCTGCAACTGTATTAAAGATTTTGTTCATGACGTACCATATATGACCATATATTGTTTAAATGCCACCATATATGATAATATATAGTTTAACTGGCACCATATATAGTTATATATTGTTTAAATGATACCATATATAATTATATATTCCTAAAATGCCGCCATATATATTAAGATATAGCTCTATATACAACTATATATGCAATAAGAACAGCCATGCTATGTAATATATAATCATATATACCATATCTAATATTATAAAGGCCGATATCTAATTAGATGAAATTATATATGGCATAATATAAGGAACAATTTTGGAAAAAGACGTCATATATAATTATATATGGATATACATAACGACATGTCTAATTACACTGTGAGACAAATGGTAGGGGTCAGTGATCGGGAAGGGTTCAAACTACCGGGGAAAGTTATATCGGTAAAAAAGAAGTTATACGTGTCCCGGCGTTTCGCTGGGTCACCCCTAGGAATCGAGGTATATCGATTTGACCTTTGGTGGTCTTTTTTTGACATAACTCGAGAACCACTAGTCCGATTTTGCTTAAGCAATTTTAAAAAAATTTAGAATTACAATTCCTTTAATCTGTTCATATAACGTTTTTCTATATACTCAACAGTTTTGCCGGTAAAAATAAATGTATGAAGAAAAAAATATTTTTTGCCTAAAATATTAAAAAAAAAGTAATAAACAAAAGGTTATTGATTTTTATGGTAGCGGTAACAAACATTTATTTTTACCGGCAAAACTGTTGAGTATATAGAAAAACGTTATATGAACAGATTAAAGGAATTGTAATTTTTAATTTTTTTTAAATTGTTTGAGCAAAACCGGACTAGTGGTTCTCGAGTTATGTCAAAAAAAAAGATATATCTCGATTCCTAGGGGTGACCCAGCGAAACGCCGGGACACGTATAAATTGTTTTTGACCGATATAACATTTCCCGTTGGTTTCATCCCATTCCGATTTTGACTGTCGAATAGTGTTATATATTGTAATATGTATATGCCACATATGATTATATATAATTTCTTTTACTCGGGTTGTTTATGTTCTTGCTTTTTTTGGCAGAGATTTGTCTTATCAAAAAATAACACAGCTATTCAAAATATGACAATATATATAAGTTGCACAACTTTGAAGTGCTAAATTTTGCGCAATTCGCGACTTTACTTTTCTTCATTTTTCAACCGATTTTTTCAATAAAAAATGTATAATTTATTCAAGTATAGCTCCAAAGCGAAAACCCTTTACACAGTTTAAGCTCAATTACATGCCCTATTTTTCAAACTGAAGTGTGTATCAATATCTTAATAACTTTTGTAATTAAAGTCGCTCAAAATCAAAATTTAAAAAAATTTTATGGTTTTTTTAGAAAAAAAATTTAAATATAAGACGAAGTGCAAGATTTATATACATGTCTTATTGCCAAAACAAATTGTATGCACTTCTAGATCCTTTTGTAATTGAGTTTAGACTTAAAAAAACAATATTTTACTGTGCTAAAAATCTACTGTAGGTACTATTACTGAATTAGTTTTTCTAAAAACATCAGATTTCATTCACATATTGTGATTTAAATATAAATTTTAAAAACCGTAATAATTTCACAAAAAAAATCAGTACACTGTCCGTAACTGTTAAGTTAAAAGAGGGGTGTGTGTAATTTTCAGTAGAATTATTCTCTAAGGTGTATTAGAATTCAGTTTAGATTATGATTCTATTTACATTTTACAAAAATACAGTTATTTAAGAGCCTGTATTTTCAATAAAAGCCAAAAAAGCTTGGTAAATCGTATTTCAAACTTCAGGGCCGATGCGGCACGTGTTGCCGTTATCCGATCACCTTAACTTTTGCATAGTGTATTTTTATACCCAAAGGCACATTTATAGGGGGACGGCCTTAAATCGCAAGCTGACATAATAAGGTCCACCCTAGTCCCCATACAAAACCACCTAAAATTTTTATGTTTTGTGCTATGCCATAAACAAATAAGCATGCTTGATCATGTTTTATACACCGGTAAACAGGCCTCTTACTTTGGAACAAATATGAAATAAACCGAAAAAAACGAAAAATTGGGCAATTTTTGATTGAGATTGATACGAGATTGGGCAGCTAAAAAAACTATGTGTTCTTTAAATTTTTCTCCTTTACAATATATCCGAAGCTGATTAAGATCTGCCGGTCCGCGTTGTGAGTCTTGCCTTGTTAGGTTGTTCACAAGGGGTGTGTTGTCGCATCATTGTATCTTCCTAACAAAAAACAGAGTTGTTAAAATTTTTATTTGATTTTAACAATTATTTCCTATTGATTTTTCTCTCTGTTAGCATACCTAAAGTGCAAAGTATTATCAAATGCCGTCATTTTTTTAATTAAATATTAACAGCTCCGTTTTTTGTTAGGACGATACAACAAATAGCGCACCCCTTGTGAAAAACCTTACTGTTTTCTATAAATATTACCATATTTACACATTGTCCTCATTCAGTCCTGTTTACAACGACCTTAACTATTCAATAGAAAACATTGTTGGTTAAATTTATTAACATAAAAACTGTCTTGTATTATAAATTGTCTTTTTTTATTTACACAAAGCGCATGCAAAGGAATGTGTCACCGAATTTCAAGATTTTTTAATTTTAATAAAATTGTTATTTTACTAGTTAACATAAAGTAAACAAACGAACTGCATGTTCCACAGCGCGCTGCGTCAATTTTGACAACTTCGAACCAACTTTAACAAATTCGAACCAAATTTGAAGAACCCTTTATATTACTGATGGTATATTCGATTTCGGTTTTGAATCATTATGACTAATGAATCATTAAGGCTAATAATGAATAACCTTAGTCTTATACTAAATCTAATAATGTCATTACAGAAAAAATTCGTATAGCCAATATGTTGTATATTAAAATTGTATTTTCAGATTTCAATTCATTGATGTCTACAAGCTACTCTTCAATTGCACATAATGCAATTGACACACATACAACAGATAATGATTTAATGCTTAGTTTATACTATAAATATATATTATTTAAGCATTTAATACTTAAAATGAATTCAATATTTATAAACTGTTTATTCTTTTCATATATATTATTTAACAAAATTGACTTTTAACTAGGCTATTAATTATATTAAAAGCTCAAGTACAAAAGAAAAGCAAGAAAAAAAATCTCAGAATATCTAGCAAGGGAAAATCATTTAATAATACAGAACTACTGTACACAGTTTACTATTAGATCTAACTAGACCACCAAACAAAAACCCCAATGAAAAGGAATGGATACTTGCCGCCAAAGACAAAACTTGCAAAATTGCAAGAGGGACAAAGAACATAAATACACAAGTACAGAATCTCAAGTCGGTAATAGTCGATCAAAGTGTACTCTAATGTTAAAGGTATATAATTATTTGATAAAAGGGAATAGTAGCGTCCCCCACCCCAAATTATCTTTACAAATTTAGAAGTGTTATTAATTGTGTTTCAAATAGAGATGGGCGCGTGAGTGATTTTGATTCCCGCACACGTGGACAAAATCATCACGAATAAGGATTTTTTCTACTCACGTTCACACACGTCATCTGAGTGAAGAAGACTTAATTTATGTTCACCAATTTCAAACTAGAAAGAGAAACATTACCATTACCATCGGCTAATGTGGCAATCATATTATGATAGGCGAGTTGAAATATCGGATGAAAACAAAAGATAAAGTACAAGACCGGGGTACTTCGCTGGGGAACTTCAGCTTTCATTGGCATTATGTTGGAACACATAAAATTGCCTGTTTTGTAGGTAGTTTTGCAATATTTTTTTTAGTAGTTTGTCGAGGTAAGTACCCACACAGTAGTTATTTTTATCAATGTCTGTTGAAATTTTATTTGTTACTCTATAGATTTGTTGAATTGTGGCAATGCATTAAAGATTTTTCTGTGAGTATAGGTTTATAGTGGGCAGAGAAGAGTTTTTCGAGGAGTTTTGAAAGTAGTGGTAGGCTTAATTGTCTGTATGAGGTACACTTACAATATTTTATCGTTAAAAACAACCTAAAAATATATTAAGTTAATTGAAAGACTACTGATTTTTCATTATATTTAAACCATTTTGCTGTCCATTTTCAAACATTGTTTAAACAATCCATAAAAGAAATAAAAATAATTGAAAAGTCTGTTAAAACAATCTTAAATACTTAACTGACAAAACGTTAACAAAAAACGATTTTGGGGTTTGATTTTCATATTTGAAAGTTTTTTTTTTTTTTTTTTTTTTTTGTTTGAATTTTCAAAACACTACACACACGACAAACACGTTCATATTTTTATTGGCTATGTTTGTGTGTATGAGTAAAGAATTTCTTGTAATTTGAATTGAAATAATTTTGTATATAAACAAACTATTGTAACAAAAAAGAAAATTGAAAATATTTGAATTTTTAGTTTTAAAACAGAAAACAACGAAAGTATTTAAATTATTTTTTCTAAAAATAGAAAACAAAAAACAGAACATTTGACTGAAAATATCTACTCCTACAGCCCAATTAACATTGAAAAATTAAAAATTCAAGTGCTTTAAATATTGCTTGAATTTGGCTTTATTTTAAGTATTTTTTTTTCAGGCAGAATCAAGTTAATACAAAGTGGAATAATTTGATTGTTTTTCGTTTGTTGTCAGTATTGAAAAATAAAATTGAAACATCCAAATTTACAATTTTCCTGTAGAGATTTAAATAAAGTCTGAATTTCTTCCAAGAATTTTCTTCAAAAGGTAAGTCGCATTTGTTTCGAGCTAAGTTCGGTTCTTATATTCTCTTTTTTACATATTTCAGAAAAGTCCAACAAACTTCTACGCTTCTAGAGAAAATTGGAACAAGTAAAGGAAACAGTTGGTACATCAAAAATGTTATTCCAAAATCAAGCATCCAAAAACAAAATAAATGTGTATGTATGTTAAACATAATATGTAAATGTTAATAAATTATACTAAAAATAATGAAATCCGTGTTTTCATGGCTTATTTTAATCTCGAAGTTAGGGCTTGAAAACAAGTGTTTTTATAATGTTGTTTGAACTTTAACTGAACTGTGATTCAAGGCTTGAATTGAAGCATATTTACACTGATATGTTCGACTGGAATTCCAGTGTCCCTTTTGCTGGGGTATGCTATTGAATTACAGTGTAAATCAAGTATAAATCAAGGCTTGAAATTGGAAAATGGGACTGGAATTATGCTTGGTTTCAACTTGAATTCCTGCAGAATTGTTATTGGGAGACGATATGTATTTTTTCGTAGTTTGTTTTTTATTGATTTATACAAAAAGTTAAACAATATGTTTCGTTGTATTTTAATTGATCCCTGCAAGAATTTGGAAGATATTTTCTAAGAAGATATTAAAGCGATATCTTCTATTTTTCATTTATATGAAAATAATCAAGTAGTATTTTTAAATTGTCTTCCTTTTATTACTTGGAAGATAATTCGGTGATATTTTGAAAAAAATAATTCAATAATTTAATTTTTTGTCATAGTTTTTTATGATGATATTGCGGCAAAATTACCTTTTTATCATCCGGAAGATAAAGAAAATTTGTTTGAAATTCTTTGTCATTTTGGAAAAAATTAAAATAAAATTTGTATAAAAACAATCAACAGATACATAGGAAACAAATTTCTCGAAAAAATCAAGATTTAATGAGCGGAAAAAATCGGCTACGATGAAAGCAAGATAATTAATGTGTTGGTCAATGGATTATGTATGCAGATGTTCTTTTTCAGGCTTAAATTTTATAATGAAAAAATAAATCCTTTATATTGTACCGGGGAGTTTATTTGGCGATATCACGATTTATCTTCCTGGCGTATTGCTTTCGTGTTGCCTGGAAGTATTGCTTTCGGGTAACAGTTATTCCCGACGGAAGAACCTTCCGCAATACGGAATTGATATTGCAGGCAATAAATGTTTTCTTCCTGGCAATATGATCGGGGAATCTTCTTCGTATTGCCATGGGATTCTTCAATTGAAAATAAACTTTACCTATTACTTTTCAAATAAATCTCAATCGGTTATGGAAGATATATTGTGAGTGTAGCTTTTGTTGCATTTTTATTTGGCTTGGGAATGGCTATTATTTCTGCAGCTATAATATATGAATATATTAGCCCTTTATTGTATGAAACTTCCGACTTAATGAATGTTTTATAATCTAAGGCTCTAATGCATACATTTTTCTTAATTTTGAGTTAAGTAATACAACTGCTAAAGTGTTAATTTTCCTTATTAAACGTTTAATAAAAAGTGTCATACATAATCGTTTGTTAATTTCTCGTTTTATTTTGGCAACACCCTTGTAAAATGTGTCTCCATTTTCAAATAAATTGTTAGTGATTCACAAAGTTAGTAAACGATTGACTCGTTAATAATATATGTATAATGTGGTTTTAAAGATTTTACCAATAAAAATAATTAAGTTGTTCATAAGGGGTGTGCTATCTGTTGTATCGTTGTATCGTCCTAACAAAAAACAGAGTTGTTAAAATTTTTATTTGTGTTTAACAACGATTTTCTATTGGTTAGCACACTCAAACATAGGACACTAAACATACGTAAAAATATTGTATCGTGCTATTCTTAAATGTTGTATTTTTTCAATTTAATTTTTAACAACCCTGTTTTTTTTAGGACGATACAACGATACAACAAATAGTACACCCCTTGTGAAAACCCTTAATTTATTAGAAATCAAAACTTGATATAACCAATTTTTATACATATTTTGGTTTTATTTTAATATTTTAAAGACAGTTGTTTGATACAACGAATGCTGAAAGTATTCGATTGACAATATGTTTTGGTTATATCAACATGACTGTTTTGTTTAATTTATTTCTTATTTTATTTGTACACCCATTTGAGAAAATTGAATGAAAAAAGGTTTAAATGGTGCAATTGTTCCAGGATATTTTAATTTGTTGGCTACAGAATCCTAGATTCTACAAATTCTTGGGTAGATGACACTTTAAAAAGGCTTTAAATTAATGAAAGCTGAATATTTTTGGTTTCAATAATTTCCAAACTATATGAAACGCTTATATTAGGCATGACCCTACTTTAACAGATTGTTAAATTGTTCGTTATTAAACGAATTATGCATACTGGTTTTGCCAAATTAGTTTAAAAACTTTTAATTAAACTGTTTAGGAACTTTATGCATTCGGCTGTAATAGTGTATCAAAAATAAGTAGACAACTAGCGAAAAAACTTGACAAAATATAGGATCACAAAATAGGTGAAAATATACGGATCCTATAAGAACCATAAAAAGTGTGTCGGAAAGCTAATACTTTTCTATTAATATCACTGCATGACAAAATCTTGACTTTTAAAAATTAATAGAGCCTTGGCGATCAATTCTATATATTTAGGACATGCTGATTACAATGGCATACTTTATTTTTCGATCTAAGGTACAAATTTTTCGCTAAATATCTTTAAAGTTTGGCGGTTTTCCATTTAGTTTTTTTTATATACAAAAATTTTGAAATGCAATAAATATAAATTTTTTGTGGTGAAATGTAGGCTCAGGACCTGTATTCAAACTTAGGCTGAAAGATGAAAATTTCTGGAAATAAGTTCTTTTTTCCGACGAGAGTAAATATAATAATTTTGGCTCAAATGGGTGTCAAAAACTGTGGAGAAAAGTGAACACTTAGCATGATCCAAAAATATGGCTGCGACAGTAAAACATCGTGGTGGATCGGTGATGGTACAGGGGTGTATGGCAGCATCAGGTGCTGGAAATCTGGTGATGATCGAAGGAACAATGGATAAGACGGTTTATTTGAACATTTTAAAAAATAACTTACACCAAAGTGCAGCTAAATTGGGTCTAACAGGATCATTTGTATTCCAGCAAGACAACGATCCGAAGCATACAACCCATATTGTTAGAGAATGGCTTTTGTAACGAACGCCACAACAATTAAAAACTCCCCACCAATCACATGAGTTAAACCCAATTGAACATCTGTGGGATTATCTCTAAAAAAAAAAATAATCAGAAGTGGAATAAAATTCCAGCTTCAGTTACCCAAAATCTTTCGCATCTATGCCATCAAGGATGAAATCAGTCAAAAAGGCCAAAGGCTATCCAACAAAATATTAACTATCCTCCCGACTTAGATTCAATAAATAGTGCCGTCTTTTGTGAGCTGACTTCATAGATTCCATAAATAGGGCCGATTTTTATGAACTGCATACTTACTTTTGTGACATGAATTCGAAACATTTTGTTAATTATATTGTTATTACCAAGTAATGAATTAGAAATATTTTTGTTTTCTATTATTTTTCTTAAGTTAATATATAAAATAAATGGAAAAATATATTCTTTGTGTTTTATTTTCAAATCTTGAGCCATTTTTTTAATCATTTCAATTAGAAATATCGCTGCATACTTACTTTTGTGATACACTGTATATTTACCCAGGAAAATTTTCTATTCCAAAAAATGGGTTGTACAGTAGCTACTTTTCATTTAAAACCCCTTCTACTGTCGATTCTAATACCGTTTATTTTTGTTTGAAATTGTCGCAAAAGCAACCACTTCTATAGCTTCAAAGTGGAACCGGTTGCCCTAGAATCAATTCTGGAACTACACTCAGATAAAAAAGTTTGTAAAAAATTTGTAAACAGTTTCCAATCGCACTATGCTATTTTTATACTGATTATTAGTACAATTTTTATTTTTAGTAATTATTTTTGCTATTCTCTTATTACAAATTACGGAGTTTTTTATTAATTTTCGCTGCTGGGAAATCGGCTCAGGGAAAATCGTATTCTAGGGATCAAAATAAGAAACTTTGCCGAAGGAAACATACCTCTAAAATTCGAATTCTACTACCCCCCAACTGTTGACTTTTGTCCCGTAGGGTCAAGTTTTGAAAAATCACACTTTGACCCATTTAGAGTGCCCCAATCGAGTCCAAATGTATGACCGACCCCCACTAACTTTGGAGGGCCGATCCACCCATGCCAGTGGCACACCCCCTGGAACTCCCCTGGGGGGTTCCCCATACAAACATTTTAAAAAATCACCATTTTTGGCACTTTATTTTATTATTTTTTATTTATTTTATTTATTTTTATTATTTTATTTATTTTTTCTCCTTAGAAATTTATTTAGTCAGAACATATGTAAATGAAAAAATTAATTTAACTTAGTAATAGAAAAGAAAAAATAAAAAATTACTGTTTGAAGTCTTTTTTGCTTTCAAGTCTGGGCAATTTCGCACGGCTCTCTAATGTCGTCGCCATAACAGCCTCTACATTTTCCGGTATAACTCGTTTGGAAACGCTAGCTAGCAATTGAACGTGTCGTTCTGTTTCTTGTATGTGTGATGGAATTTTTGGATCATTAAACGGTGGATCATCTTGATTTAAATATTCTTTCAAAGTATCGTATGGAATGCTTCGCGTGAATGGTGGTTCAAATACGTCATTTATGTCATTCATATTGATCATTTCCGTGTAACTTGTGCAATAAGAGTTTATATCTGGTTTTTTATAAGCTCTAAGTCCCGTTGGGTCGTCAACATCGGTTCGATAGCGTAGAATTATCTTGATAGCACAGTCGCGCTTTTCTTTGCTATCATCAAACAACATTGATAACAAGATATTTTCCGAATGCGCATAATATGAATTATCTGTAATTACTTTATTGACAATTTTGCGTAAACGAGGTTCTAGAAATCTTGACCAACTAATGAATTTGAAAAATAATCTACTACCGTACACGACAGAGCTGTAATACTTGATATTGAAGTACATTGGCACATAACATGTAATTATAAATTCAACCAGTATTCTTAAATTTGCATCTGGATTTTCCGTTGTCACATATAATCGTAATAGTCTAGCGGCCTTGGTGAGCCACCGAGAATGTACAATTTTCCCTGGTTTGATGTTTGCCAGATCCACTGAAACCACGCCGCTAGAAATTGCATGGGCCATGTCGTATAAGTACTTGGAATCGGTGGAAAATTCAATTTTTTCTGGAGCAGGGGGCATATTTTTCAACTCAATTTTCTGAAAGCCGTCCACCACCTGAGAATATATAAAAATAAAACAATTAAAAACGGTTGACAATTATAATAAATGAGTGATAGCAATAACTTACCGGAAGAGTTTCACAAGTGTCGATTTGACGGCTCAATTTTCCGGTTGCCGATCTTGGTCCAGTGCTGGTTGATTTATCCAAAGCTTCAAACAAATGCCGAAACGGAAGTTCGTTGAAGTGTAGAAGGCAAACGAACCAATGAAATGGTCTTTTTAACAGCAATTCGAATCGTCGTATAATTCCACCGTTTGGGCCAGTGTTTGTTGGCTCACCGTCAGTGCATATGCCAATTAATGCATCCAGTGATATATTTTTATCGTTGAAAAAATCATTTAATTTGGTTGTTTTGTATTCAGCGGTTTCATGTTCCAGTCTTACGTAACCAATCAATTCAGAATTCTGTTCTCTCAAAATAACAAGATGAGGTTCTTTTACCATTCTAGTATGATACTTCTCATCAATTGTATCTCTCGTTAAAGTATCATCTTTTCTGCCATCGAATGAAAATGCTAACAAATTGGTATCATCTAAACGTTTGCGAAGCACTTCTTGTCTGCATTTCTCTTTTTCTCGGCGAACTTTCGATTTATCCATGATGAGAGGTTTGCCATGGATATCTTTCATTTTTAAATCTTGGAAAAGAGCTGTTCCCATTGCTGATGCTACTCTATCAGGCACCCCAAATCTGTCACATACCAAGGCAAAGTTAAAACAATCGTATCTCTGTGTGTATTGTGAACTTGTGCTTATATCCAAATCTTCTTGAACCGGTGGCGGTGCGTATGTTGAATCATCGGGATCTTGGTATGTTGGCATTGATGACATAGACGTTGCTCCTTGCTCTTCAATTTCCATCGCAAATCCATCCATTGTTAGACTTCTCTGATTATGTTGATCGTGCATAAACTCTTTGAGGCGTTCGGGAACCAAACCGCATGCACATGGAGCTGCCTTCAAATCGCATTTACATGTTCCAATGAAAAAAATTGTTTCCAGAGATTTTACATACTCTGTAAATTGTTGGGGTTTGTTTCTTCTCTTGATTTGCTCTTGATATTTGTCAAGCAATCTATTCAATTTATTACATACACTTTTTTTCAGCATTATTTCCATACCAAGTTTTTCCCAAATTCCAATCAACTTATCTTGTACTTGAATAGTGAATGCTTTATAGGACAACTTTTTTTGTTCGCTCAAGTAAAAATAATATCTCAAGATATCCAGATGGGTTGGTAAATTAAGATCAGTCAAATCAGTAGACACACCAAAAACAGTAACATCATGCCTGGGTATATGACTCATTGGGTTTACGATAGTTGTTGATGTTGTTATTGCTTCATCTTGCGGTGTAGAGGATGGTGGATTCATTGTAAACTTCTTGATTTGGAATGATTTTTTTTTAAATATTTTTTTATCTCAAATTAGCACCTCACACTTCGAGTTCTTCACAACGACTTAATGCATTCACAAAAACTGTTGCGTTATATATGGTCTAGGAGACGAGGTAATAAGAATGAAATGGTAATTTCAATTCTACCTGTAACCGATTTTGTTGTCAAAACTGCCCATAAAGTACTTAAATGTAAATTAAACGTTAATCTGACTACAAATTCTGTTAAGCAAGTGCGCCTTTTATTACTTCTGGAAAATCCTTTATGATAATTTTATGCTCAATTCTACCTGTAACCGATTTAGCTTAAGTAAGTTTACGACATGCAGCTGTGTCTTGTGGTGGCTTAAAAAACCCACACAACCTATTTTACGACCTGCAACAGAACGACACGTTCAATTGCTAGCTAGCGTTTCCAAACGAGTTATACCGGAAAATGTAGAGGCTGTTATGGTGACGACATTAGAGAGCCGTGCGAAATTGCCCAGACTTGAAAGCAAAAAAGACTTCAAACAGTATTTTTTTTTATTTTCTTTTCTATTACTAAGTTAAATTAATTTTTTCATTTACATATGTTCTGACTAAATAAATTTCTAAAGAGAAAAAATAAATAAAATAATAAAAATAAATAAAATAAATAAAAAATAATAAAATAAAGTGCCAAAAATGGTGATTTTTTAAAATGTTTGTATGGGGAACCCCCCAGAGGAGTTCCAGGGGGTGTGCCACTGGCATGGGTGGATCGGCCCTCCAAATTTAGTGGGGGTCGGTCATACATTTGGACTCGATTGGGGCACTCTAAACGGGTCAAAGTGGGATTTTTCAAAACTTGACCCTA
Organism: Leucophora obtusa; assembly: GCA_949987735.1. Taxonomy (NCBI): domain Eukaryota; kingdom Metazoa; phylum Arthropoda; class Insecta; order Diptera; family Anthomyiidae; genus Leucophora; species Leucophora obtusa. The sequence continues at coordinate 142,486,640 of OX465299.1, forward strand.
AGGGACAAAAGTCAACAGTTGGGGGGTAGTAGAATTCGTTTTAGAGGTATGGTTCCTTCGGCAAAGTTTCTTATTTTGATCCCTAGATCGATTTTCACTGAGCCATGGGCGATTACACAGTACAACAGCCAATCTGGGGGGTGAGAAATTCCAAGTCAGGGTGATGGTACTAGGTCAGTATAGTAAAACCCTCAAAGGGTTTGGCGTTCGTATGTGTCATTTTTTTTTATGACCTTTTAAATTTTTTCCTTATCTTGATGTTTTTTCGCTTAGTTGTAACTCGAGAACCACTTGTCCGATTTTGATGAAACAAATTTAGAAAAATTTAGAATTACAATTTCTTTAATCCGTTCATATAACATTTTTCTTTATAATCAACAGTTTTGCCGGTAAAAATAAATTTGTGGAGAAAAAAAAATATTTTTTTGCCTAAAAATTAAATTTTTTTTTTTTTAAATTCATAAAAAATTTTAATTTTTAGGCAAAAAAATATTTTTTTTTCTCCACAAATTTATTTTTACCGGCAATACTGTTGATTATAAAGAAAAATGTTATATGAACGGATTAAAGAAATTGTAATTCTAAATTTTTCTAAATTTGTTTCATCAAAATCGGACAAGTGGTTCTCGAGTTACAACTAAGCGAAAAAACATCAAGATAAGGAAAAAATTTAAAAGGTCATAAAAAAAAATGACACATACGAACGCCAAACCCTTTGAGGGTTTTACTATACTGACCTAGTACCATCACCCTGACTTGGAATTTCTCACCCCCCAGACAATAATCCCAAAAATGTTCCATAGTGTTATTAAATCGACCCGCCCTAATATATATATATATGTTCCTCTAACTCCCACTGGAGCATAGGGCGCCAAATATACTAATTTAAAATTTTTTTTTTTTTGATTTTTTACAATTCTTGTTTAGTTTATATTTGTTACTATTGATATATTCTTAGTTTATAAATAACTCCCAGAAAATTTTATTGCATCTCCAATGCATAAAACGGCAATAACTGGAGAACCCTTTGCAATTTGGCTCCAAATTTCAAGTACGATGAAGTAATTATACGCTTGTTACAATCGAAAGCAAAAACAATTTTTTTTTAAATTTTGCAGCTTTTTTATTTTTTAGTACAATTTATTGCTAATTTCAGCAGACTGATTTTAAATTACAGTTTACAACAACTTACTGAAATTTAGTAGCTTCAACTAATTATTTATACTAATTTCATTGTATTAAAATTATGATATTTATTAAGTTTTTTAACTGATTTTAGCAAATCGATTTTGAATTGCATTTTCTGCCAGCTTTTTCTGTTATTTTTGCATTTTTATTTCTACGAGTGCAGGTAAAAAAATTGTTTAAACATTTTTTACTTAAGTAAAATTTTAGAAAAACTCTTCTTAGTTCTGACTATAGAACTAAACCCTAGAGTTTCTAACATTCAATTCTGTTACCTTAAACTTGGTGTCATTATCTTAAATTGATGTCACTATCTCTAATATTAAGAAAGATACTAAAGATCTTTAAATGCAGGAAGATTAGTTTTGGTATTATTATAGATTATACGTATTAAGAACTCCAATAATTTATATGCCTTTTAAGAAAGTGATATTTTAGTCATCTACCTTGAAACTCATTAAAAATAAAGAAATTTCATTAATAAAAACAAGCTAACATTTTCAGAAAAATGGAATTTTAAAAAATGGCGAAAATTTTAATTAAATTCAGCAAGCACAATTGGGTTGCCGAGATTCAGTTAAGTATGTATTGTAACTGGTTGTATATATAAAAGAGCAAATATTCAAAAACTTCCAAAGTACACGCTTTTCTTTTTGAAAAAAAACAGAAGTTTTACATAAGTTATGTAAATATTTTGCTCAGTTTTGAAGTTTTCTACACCCAAAAATTTACATAGTGGCATAGTTAACAAAATCCATAGTCGTTTCACATTATTTATAAATCAACTATCATAATTATTAACAACTATGATACGATATTTCAAATATTTTCAAATTAACAATAAACGTTCAAACAAAAATTGGATAAACAAATTAAGAATACTAAAATAAACAAAATAAAAAATCTTATTTCATTAATGTTTTTTAAGTTAATCGGTTTTCTTTTGAATTAGAAACGTATCAAATAATAAACTTTATTTTTTAGATTGAAGGTGGAATGAACCCAAATCTGATCTTACAAAGAAAATTCCAGAAAATTAAAATACATCAAATATATAAAGGAAATTTAAATTTGGGCAATGGAGGAGACAATAAATAATTAGCGTTTTTTTAAGCACCTGGATTTAAAAATGTTCATACAAAAAGCGGATTTATTAAATCCAAAAAAAAATCAGGATTTAATAAATCCACAATAAAAGCACAAATATATGAAACATCCTATTAATTTAATCTCCGAAAAAAATACGAAAGAAAATTAAAAAAGAAAAAAAAAATTGAAAAACTAACAAATAAAAGGTTTTTATTAATTTTTTTTATGAAATATGTTTAGAAAAAGAACTACAACTCACCAAATACATATTTTCCATCTTGGACATTGAGAAATAGCTGAAATAGAAATGGCAATTTTTCACTCTACAGTTTTTTGAGATCTATTTTTAGACTCAATATTTTTTAAACACTGGTAAGGATATATGTAACCACATATTTTTTGATTTTTTGTATGTTGGCGAGTAAGCTTACTTGTGTGCAGCAGGTCAATTATGTTTTTATATATTAAATATTACATGTCGATATAGCTCAGATGGTAGAGCTATTGACTGGCAATCTGTAGACCCAGGCTCGATTCCCGCACCAGCAAATTTTATTAAAAAAAAAAATACAATAAAAAATATTTTTTTTTTATATAATTTATTTTTTTGAAAATCTACTTTTAGACTCATTATTTTTGTCAGTACTAATAAAAAAATATTTTTTTTTTATATAATTTATTTTTTTGAAAATCTACTTTTAGACTCATTATTTTTGTCAGTACTAGTAAGCACATAGGTAACGATATATTTTTTGATTTTTCGTATGCTGGTGTGTAACGACAACTCATTATTTTTCGCGACATCGCCATATAAAGGTAATAAGAAATGTAATAACAAAAGTAACTAGTTACCGTTACCAAGTATGTAGTTACATAACCACATATCTGGTAATGATTTTCTACACTGGGTAAGTAATTTAATTAAATCCAATTAGTGAATATTAAATATTGCAAAGGAATTTTTCAATTGTGTAAAAATATAAATTGACGTGATAAAACTGAAAAGGCAGACTGTCTATCACTGTTTTATATAAAATATAATTAAAAATTAAAAGTTAAAGTAAAATCCTTCATCATCGAATTCGGTATTAAAAATTAGGGTGAAAGAAGTGTCGGACAGAAAATTCTTTTTAAAATAGGGAGAATCTAACCCCATCTGCTGAGCACTTTTAGAACTACTTTTTGGATTTATTAAATGCAAGTGATTAGAAAAAGCGGCTAATAATAATAATTCTTAATTCATAACATAACGTATTAATTGTGCATAATTTAAATAAAAAATTTAAACATTTATATTTATTTAAAAAAATTAAGCGTATAAACTAGGGTTTGGGATTTCCCGGACTTTTTTATTTCCCGGGAAACGGGAATAAAAAAATTTCATTCCCGGGAATCCCGGGAAATATTTTTGAATAAAATTGTTAATGAAAACCACCTATATAAGTAATTTTTGTTAAAAAAAAAAACACTATTTCAGGACAAATTCAGTCTGTGTTGTGAGAATTCAAAGTATTGATTTCACATAAATTACTCTAAGCACTGCCAAATGAATTGCATGATTCCAGCAGAAAGCACCCACTACTGGACTGTCGGAAATAAACTGTTTCATCACATTTGACCCATTAGATATGGTGGCGACAATGTTATTTTCCAAAGACAAATAAAAATCCTCTAGTCTTATTTCTACAATTCTTCTTATTCATCAGCACTACATCTTCCTGATATATAAACCAATCCCAAGTTATAAAATGAATTATTTCCGTTTATACATATATTCAAATATCTCTTTTGTGATATTCCTGTCCATTCATCTAAGATTATAGTAAATCTTCTATTGTTAGAAATATTGCTCGATATTTTTTTATCATGGTATCTTTTACATGATTGTAGTAATTTAATATAATGTTCTTTATATCGGCTTCATTTTTTGGCAATGCCAGATTTTTATTATAAAAACTTTCTCGAATAAAAAAAGATCTAGTTATGGTGCGGATTGACATTCCGTCGACTGCGGCTAATTTGGATACCATTTCAAGAAATGTTTGCCGTACCATAAAACGTACAATGCCTATTCAGCTTACACTTTTTTCTTCGGGTACTTTGCTAATTTTAGCTGGAACGTTATTCTTGTTGTTGTTTTCTTCAAGAGAAGTTGCATGACCATCAATTTTTGTTTTTTTTTTTGTGAACCAAGTTTAGATGTCGGATAACCAAATTTAGATACCTCCGTTAATCACCCAGGAGAATTTTTTGTTCCAAAGAATCGGTTGTAGAATAGCAACTTTTCATTCACAACCCCTTCTACTGTCGATTCTAACACCGATTCTTTTTGTTTGAAATTGTCCCAAAAGCAACCCCTTCTATAGCTCCAAAGTGGAACGGGTTGCTCTAGAATCAGTTCTGGAACTGATTCTACGTAACCCACACCTTCCATTTAGGATCCCAGGAACTGGTTCTGGAACCAATTCCATGGAATCGGTTGCAGTGGAACCAGTTGTAGAATGGGTGTGGTTGGCTACCGATTGTAAAAAATTTTCCTGGGCATTAGTCTTTTAGGGCAAATATTGCACTGCGCTGAATTGTCCTTTTTTGTGAAGTATTTCTATACTCCTGACATTTTATTCTTTAATATAAAAGAATATATTAGTTTGAAAGCAGGTGTATTAAAATAAAGTAAACTTACTGGAATATCACATTTATTAATGAAAACGTTACTTATAAAATTATTGGCCTTTATATAAAGGAGTATTTTAAATTTAAAGTCGACAATATTTTTAATCATACGGTTTTGTTCATTTTGTGTATGAAAACTTTACAAAATTATTTATATTTTCAAACGTTTTTATTGGTTGAAAATAAATTAACCAATCAGAATGCTCCAAAAATAAACCAAGTCAAGGTATACTGCCACCCAATATTTTAACTAAAGTCGACATTAACTAAAATATCCATTTGAAAAATTAAGATAGTAAGGGCGATTATTTGTATGAAACTAAACTTTTGTTTCATATTTCTTTTAAACATTTTACCAAGTTTTTAGGTTTTTCTACTTAAATTTTGAATAAGTTATGCGAAAAATCTTTATTATTTATTTGTTTGTCAAATAAATTTTAAAAGATTTTAACAATGACATTTTTGTTTTGGTATTTAAATTTTTTTTATGACTAAAATTAAAAAATCCTATTCCAAACAAAAACAATTTAAAAAATTTAATATTTTTAAAATTTCCCGTTTTCCCGGGAAAAATATATTATTTTCCCGGGAATTCCCGGAAAACTGTTCCCGAAACTGAGAGAATAGTGTGCATGACATCAATAATTCTTTGCATAAAACTAATGAAGTTTTAATGAATTTGTTAAATTAATGGAGGTTTTCATAAACCCTGTGAAAATTTTTATTATAAAGGGTTCTTCAATAAGAGCGCTACAAAAGTTTTTTTAAATAAAACAAAAACGGTTTTGGATATCAATGAAATTCTTTATTCCTGTGAAAGTACGTTCGAAGCCATTATGTATGGAAATCGATCTCTTTGCATGGCCACTACGGGCACGCTTGCAGAAGTCCAGACGCTGAACCCAATTTTCGACGGTTTTCAAGCATAAATCGGCCGATATTCGTACGACGTTCATCAATCGTCGCTGGCTTGTTGGCATAGACCATAGATTTGACGTAGCCCCACAGGAAATAGTCCAACGGCGTCTAATCGCACGACCGAGGCGGCCAATCGACTGGAACATTTCGTGAGATAACACGTTCTCCAAACTTGGTTTGTAATAAATTGATTGTGACATTCGCTGTGTGACTTGTGGCGCCGTCCTGTTGGAACCACATGTTCTCCAAGTCCATATCATCCAATTGGGGCCAAAAATATTCGGTTATCATTGAACGGTAGCGATTCCCATTCACAGTAACGTGCCGGTGTTGATCATCACGGAAGAAGTACGGCCCAATGACGCCGCCGGCCCATAAACAGCACCAAACCGTAATTTTTTCGGGATGCAATGATGACTCATGGAGTACGTGTGGATTGCTGTCTGACCAATAACGCATATTTTGTTTATTGATGAAGCCATTCATTATGACGACCATAAATTGGACGTAGCGCTCTTAACGTTGAGGCCACTGACTCCGAATGTCGGTAGTAAATTTTAATAATTTCGACTCGTTGTTGGCTCGTATATCTTTCCATCATGAAATGGCCAACCTTACTGAAGAGAAATGTCAAAAGATCGGCAAGAAATATGGCGTCGTTTGCTGTCCCTGTCTTTCTACTTTTGTAGCGTCCCTGTTGAAGAACCCTTTATTATTACACTCAATGAAAAATGTTCATTAAAGTTTCATTAAAAAATGAAAGTTTCAAAAAATGTAAGAAATTTTTCATTTACTCTGTGAAGAAAACTTCATTCAAAATTTTTATTTCAACTCGCCCAGAAAAATTCTCTCTGTGTACTTAGATATTTAATATTGAGAGCGATTAACCACGTCAATTTTTATCGTAACTGCTATTAAGGAAATTTGGTGTTAAATGGAAACTCTAAGAAAGAGTAGATATATTCAAAGATTCGTTAAAAAGGGTTGCAGGAAAAAAAGTAGTAGGTGGTAAATCTGTATCTGGTCCTATTTACCCTTTAGGATTACCCGAAGTTAGAGAAAATAATTCTTTATTTCAGGGGCAAAAAAAAAACAATTTTGACAGGCAAAGGGCAAGCAGGAAGTCTATGGAGCATATTTCTTTCAGTAATAATCAAAATCTACAAAACTGTATAGTCGTCAAATGGCAGGAGGGCACAAAATTTTTTACACAACTTCCATTAAATCAGAGATCATAAAAATTGCAAAAAAATAAAAATTTAACGTTGACTATGTTCTTTCCTCTCCTTTAAGGTGTTTCAAATATCAAAACAAATAATATCTTGGCATTATGGATCTGTAGGGTACGTAGAAATAAAAAACAAAAAATCCCAACGAACGCATTACAATATGCACTTGACTAGCAGAAGAAGAAGAACAGAAGAAATAAAAAAAAGGGTACTTGAAGCAGTGTTGAGTACTTGCAACACTTGCTGGCGAAATAAAAAAAGAAATTTAGAAATAGCAGAAGCACAAAAAAACAAGAAAGCTTTCTTTTATAATAACGTCAACGATATCATCAAGAGACATTACATTCATATAGACACACTAACACGCACACACTGAAATAAACACACGTACATATACGTACTCTTGTAAAAAGAAATACAATTGTAAAACACGAATAAGTCCCTTAGAAAAAAAAATCGACTCAAGTGCAGTTTGCCAAAGGCTGACATAAAAACTAAAAAAACACGTTCATTTTGCACACTAAAGAAGAAGGAAAGACCTCATGAGACACACATACACAAACGAAGAAACAATACTAAAGGAAGCAGTGGTTAAGGATACGATGAACAATTCTTTGTTACATTTGTCTGCTTAGGAAAAGCATTATTGTTCAAATTGAAAATGGAACTAAACACAAGACAAAAAGTTGAGGGGGGTTATGACGGAAATCGACATAAAGTTTCAAATTAACCGGCTTTTCGCACTAGCATCCTGAAACACATTTAAAGTCGGGCAAAAAGGACAATATAATTGAACACTAGTGTACACACATTGTAGTGTATTAAGTAACAAATGTAAGAGCCAATTGTAAACTTTCTATCTCTTATTAAACGATGTTAAATTAAACTTTGCTCTTTATTACAATAATTTCTATTAGTTCTCTCTCTCTCTCGCTCTTTCGCTTTGTGAACATCAAAGCTTTCGAGTGTTGCTCTTTCAGGAAGTTATTATAGGAATACGGTTAAGGTAGGTCAGGCTGCATGAGATTAAAGCTTTTTGGTTCTTGCTTTCATTGCGGTGAATTAGTATAAACAAAATTATAATATTAGCAACCACCCAAACAAAAACAGTAAATGTATATGTTTCAAGTACCGCAATCAGTATCTAAATGCATTATTAAATGATTGAAATAATTAGATTATTACACTTGTAACCTGAATCAGGTCATAGTTGCTATACGGCAATACAAAAACTGTAAAAAAAATTGGGAAAACTAGAGGGACGTATTAACGATAGTAGCCAACAATTCTTATTTCTATGTAGTCATTTAATCGTTGTTGTCTGTATTTAGTTTCATCAATAAGGCACCTTCCTTTGTTCTAAAAATCATTTTCGCCTAATATGGGTTAATTACATGGGTTGTTTCATAGAACACAAATACAAATCAACACAAAGTGAGTAGTTGCGTTTTATGGAATAAGCTAGTTAGTTTCGGCCTAGTGCTTTATCACATGTTTGCTTAGCAGTGTTGCCAACTTTTGGAGTGTAAAAAGCGCAAATTTTTTGCAAAAAAAGCGTAAAAAGCGTTGTTTTTTATCTTAAAAAAGCGTAAAAAAGCACTATGCCTTTTTAATAAAAAAATTAAATAAATTTATAAGTAAAAAAGTAATGTACATGTATATTTTAATTTAAAAACTAAAAACAGAAATAAACAGCCCACATACAAAAGTTTATATACATATTTTATTTAATTATAAATACCATCCAATTCACAAGACTATTAAAAAAGCGTTTAAAAAAACCGCAAATTGTTCTTTCCTAATCGCGTTCTTGTCATTCGCAATACTTCTCAAGTCTGTTTGGAAAAATATGTTCATGATTGAAAACAATTAACAAACGAAAATTGGAACTAGGTTAATTTTCAATTTACACAGCTTTACAAAATGAAATTTTTTCAGGGATTTTTACTTTGGTAGAACATTTTTAGAGATTTAGACATGCTGATTCTAAATATATTTTTAAAATGTCTCAATCGCGGTTAAAAATGCCGAAATACTCTGTGTTTGGCTTATTTGTAAATTATAGAACTAAAGTTTTAAAAACAGATTTCGGAATCACGAACATTTGCTCTGGCTTAAAACTTAAAAAAAGTTGCCACATAAAATGTTCCACTTAAAAACATTAGTGAGCTTTTGTAGAACAATTTAATTGCAAAAACACAAATATGAAAAATGGTTAAAAAAGCACTAAAAGCATTAACCAAAAAATAAAAAAGCACTGTTTTAGTGCTTTTTTTTTGTTTTGGCACCATGAGCAAAATTTTGGCGTTTTGCGTCATGAAAAAGCACCATAAATAGTGCAAGTTGGCATCACTGGTGCTTAGGTATGGAGATAATATTTTAATACTCCTACCTTAAAGTCGCCAATTAGCTCACTATAAAATCAAATTACAAAGCGTGATGTTCAGGAAGAAAAATTAAAGGAAATTGTCTCACGATTTCAAAAATGTTATTTATTTTTTAATCCATAAAACGTAGCCCTAACTAGAGCCATTTTAGTCCCTTAAGAGGGGGGACTGAAAATGATGAAATTTCTGTGTATAGTAAAATGATACTCAAATGACTTCAAAAACTATTTTTTTTTTCAATAACACTGTGAGACAAATGGTAGGGGTCAGTGATCGGGAAGGGTTCAAACTACCGGGGAAAGTTATATCGGTAAAAAAGAAGTTATACGTGTCCCGGCGTTTCGCTGGGTCACCCCTAGGAATCGAGATATATCGATTTGACCTTTGGTGGTCTTTTTTTTGACATAACTCGAGAACCACTAGTCCGATTTTGCTCAAACAATTTTAAAAAAATTAAAAACTACAATTCCTTTAATCTGTTCATATAACGTTTTTCTATATACTTAACAGTTTTGCCGGTAAAAATGAATGTATGAAGAAAAAAATATTTTTTGCCCAAAATATTAAAAAAAAGTAATAAACAAAAGGTTGTTGATTTTTATGGTAGCGGTAACAAACATTTATTTTTACCGGCAAAACTGTTGAGTATATAGAAAAACGTTATATGAACAGATTAAAGGAATTGTAATTTTTAATTTTTTTAAAATTGCTTGAGCAAAATCGGACCAGTGGTTGTCGAGTTATGTCAAAAAAAAGATATATCTCGATTCCGATTCGATTATACGCCGGGACACGTATAACTTGTTTTTGACCGATATAACATTTCCCGTTGGTTTCATCCCATCCCGATTTTGACTGTCGCATAGTGTAATCGATAAACGCATTAAAAATTTTGATATTTACATAAAAAAAATTTTTACCTGCGGCGCAATAACAGTATATCACTTCTGAAATTACATTTTCCATCAAAAAGTTTAATTTTTATATCATCTAAAAATTTTGGGTATACCTAACATTAAAAAAAAGAAAATAAAATTTAAATAAATCGCGCAATTCTTACAAAAAAAATTTTCTCTTTGGCGGAATTCAACTATATCAGTTCTGAAATTGCATTTCTTATCAATAAAAAGTTAACTCCTTTTGTCATTTCCACTTCCAACTGCCTTTTTTGTTCCAAATTTTCAAAATAAATAACAAAAAATGGACATTTACAGGGTTTTACTAAAACTAAAATAATGTGATTTTAGAGTTTTTAATTTTTAGAAGGTCTAAAATTTAACAAAATGCCTCTAATTCGATTCACGTCCAACGGATTAGTAAAAAAAACTCATTTTTGAAATCGTGAGAAAATTTCCTTTCATTTTAGTACCATTTTCGTGCATATGAATATTTTACATTTCTCGACCCCCCCCCCCCTATTGGTCGAATAATGGCTCTAGAGGGCTACGTTTTTTCCTTAAATTTGAGTACCCACACTTACATGTTACTATGTCCCCCCGGTTTTTGCCCCCCACGCGCCTCTCGGGGCCGAGCCCCTCCCAAAATTAATTTCGGTTTTTTTTCTTTTTAATTCCAGAGGTAGTCAAAATTTTTTTTGCCAAAACCCCATAAACTGCAGTTTTGCCGAGACCAGTTATTAATAACTCATTACCTTATGTTTTAAAATAATGTAGAAAATAAGTTGGTGCCTTTTCTGGTACACTCAACCAAAAAAGTCTGTAATGGCTACTGAAAAGTTTGCTGTTATTTCGGGAAATTTAACTGTTTTGAGCCCAGCGGTATTTTTTTCTAATTTTAGAAGCACATGTCTGCTGATCTGTAGTACCACAAAATTAGTAGAAAAAATTAGTAGCCGCTACTAAATTTTAGCAAAAGTTTTGTAAACTGCAATTCAAAAATTGATTTGTTAAAATCAGCTCCAAAATTTACTAAATATCAATCATTTCAGTACAATGAAATTAGTATAAATAATTAGTTGCTGCTACTAAATTTCAGTAAATTGTTGTAAACTGTAATTTAGAATCAATCTGCTGAAAACGGAATTTTAGCAAAAAAAATTGCTGAAAACTAGTACACTTGATATACAAGACGTTTTACTAATTTTTCTACTACCTTATCTTTTTTTTGAGTGTAGCTTTTTATGCATTGGAGATACAATAAAATTTTCTAAATGTTATTTCCAAACTAAGAATATAACAATATTAACAAATATAAACTAAACAAGAATTGTAAAAAATCAACGAATTCTTGTAAATAAAATTTTTTAAATTAGTATATTTTGCTGCTAAATTTAGCACTCGGTTTTGAAAAATTAGTAAAATGTTTTGCTGAAATCAGCAGCGAAAATTAGTAAAAAAAATCCGTAATTTGTAATAAGAGAATAGCAAAAGTGATTACTAAAAAAAAAATTATACTAAAAGTCAGTATAAAAATAGTAAAATGCGATTTGAAACTGTTTACAAATTTTTTTTACTAACTTTTTATCTGAGTGTAAGTATTATTTCCAAACTAAGAATATATCAATAGTAACAAATTTAAACTAAACAAGAATTGTAAAAAATCAACGAATTCTTGTAAATAATAAGAAGATAAACAGTGAAAGTCTGAAGTAGAATGTTTGTATATGTCTGTTTGATCACTTCTGAAATTATTCATATAGAGACAATCTGACAATAAAAATATAAACAATAATACAATTTAATGGAAGATCAGTGATGAAGCCTGTCCATAAAAAGGCAGAAACTAGATCTAGTCTGATTTGCAAATTTAATGTGTTTATAACTTTTGAGGAAGGTTTCTTCTTCTTCTTAACCTCAAACCTACAAAAATTTTTAAATTAGTATATTTTTCTGCTAAGTTTAGCACTCGGTTTGAAAAATTAGTTGTTGTTGTTGTTGTAACGGCTTTAAAATGAGAATTTGTAGTTAATAATTCTCATTTAAAGCCGGAGTGACAATCCTTGCTCGGATAAATTCGAAGATTCGAATACATCCGAATCGTTCCGGCACTTAGTCCGATTGCCGTGGGAACTGGGTTATACCGCCCATACTCGGTCGTCAGAGCCTCGTCAGCGTTAACAGGGGACACCATGTCCAAGGTGGACTGTGGGTGAGGTTGGCATTTGGAAATAATTTCCCTTGTTCCCTTAAAATGTTTTGCTGAAATCAGCAGCGAAAATTAGTAAAAAAAAGAAAATCGTAATTTGTAATAAGAGAATAGCAAAAATTATTACTACAAAAATGGTACTAAAAATCAGTATAAGAATAATAAAATGTGATTGGAAACTGTTTACTAATTTTTTTATCTGATTGTAATTATATGTCATTGACTTTTCTACACTGGGTAGTATAGTTTTCGTGCTAAAACTTACGGCCTGTTGTTAGTAAACATTTCTTCTTTAGGAGGTCAAAATGGTTTCTTACAAATTAGTTTCAATTTGTATTAAATAATTCCGACAATATATTTTATTTCTAAAAAAGACAAATTTTCGTTCGGTAAATATATTTTACCCTCAGCTTTTAAATCTAATCTGGCATACAAAAACGTTATCTTTTGAAATTTTCAAATATATATTTTATATTTTTATTATTGTTGTATTTTCTATTCTTTCTGTGAACATCTTAAGCTCATTTTCAAATTAAGTTTATTTGCTTTCTTAGCTTAAAGTAGAGTTGAGTTGATGCTACCAATTTTACCATCATCCGTGAATTAAGTTCATTATTTAGCAATTGCTGCTATTTTTTCCATACTTTTCTTTATCCTTTTGATATGAACAAGAAAAAAAAAAACATACTGGCTGTATAGAGTTGAAGGATGTTTTTCTTACATTTTATTATTTGTTTTCGTTCCTAGTTTTTTGTGCATTTTGTCTTCATTTTGAACAATGTAAATGTTAGTAAAATGTATGTTTGCCGGCTGCTCTTCTATAACATTAACGTATTTGCAGAACTATAAAAGAATTTGTGGCGAATTATGAATCAATTATAAGGGAAGATAAATGAAATTATTATCTAAGTTGGTTATTCCGTTTATAAGTTATCGAAAAATGGATCCCATAAATATATTCTTTACCTTATACAGAAGCCAATTAAGCAATTTTTGCCTGTTGATATGGCGATCACACCTAATAAGAGAGGAGAGGGTGATGTTGAACTCATAAGAAAATTTTTAGAATACGAAAATATTTTTGTATTAATAGCTTAATCAGTCCTACGAGATTAAAAAAAAGTTTGCTTCCATTAAAGATGATGTCGACCACTTTTCTGGGGTGGGCAAGCGACCCATTAATTTTCTGCTGTTTATTTGCCCAAAAATTCATCTATTTTTCTGAAGAAAACCTCGTACAATGAATGTGTTCCATTCTATATTTTCAGATTATTATGATAGAGAAAAGAAATCTAAGATCAACCTGTCTAATTCGTCTACTTCGGACGAATCTTTTCTAACCCCATATTCTGATCACTTAAATTACCGAGGTAGTCAAAAACAGTGAGATGTTCATCTTACAATTTTTTTTTTCTCTTCCTAGTTAGATATTAACTAATTATTCATTTAGAAAACTATGAAATCTAAGATATTTAACTCACCAAAAAATATTATGCGTTATATTTATATTATTGAACAACTTTGTGATTCCAATAATTTTTCTTAAGGCAAATCTACACGGGATAGAAAACTCGCTAGACTTTATGAAAATGCAGCTCTGTATAAGTCTACGAAATGTAATCTCTAGGCCATTGACAATTGCTGTAATACATAATTTCTTTAATTAGTAACAATTTTTAAGATGTCTTTTAACATTATTAAGCATTTTAGTTTATTAAATGAAACTTTTAGTATTTGTAGAAAAAATTATTTTTTAAAATACAACAATTTTAATAAAAACCAATACTTGACAACTAGAGATGATACTTTTACGATAGTGCCAACTGTAAGAGATGACAAATTTAGCGCAAACTCTGCGAGATTTCTATCCCGTGTAGATGTGCCTTTAAAGAAAAAGTCGTATGGTCAATTTTATAATCAGAACTAAGATCGATTTGTTTCCTAAATATTTCTTACTTAGGTAAGAATTTATCAAACAACTTTCTTATTTAAGAAATATTTAAAACAAAAATCGATCTTAGTTCTGACTATAGAACTGACCCTTAGATTGCAACAACTTAGCTGCCTAGGAATCTAGTAGAGATATTCCCAAACCAAAAACAGGATTAATTGATATAAATAATAGTAATATTATTTAATAGTAATATTGTGATACTTTTTGGCATCAAAATTATAGATGAAAGAATTGTAGGTAGATTTTTTTTTAAATTCTGGGGTGGGCAAAAATCAGTCTAGCCTAAGTCCTCCAATGATGATACAATTAACTGAAGATACGAATATATTCCTTTAAAACCCTGCATATATGTGCATTCATACACTAGTGTACAATTGTGTAAAATTAGCTCTTGAACTGTAGATTTTTCGTAATTTGAAAAATCCGATTTTAATGCAAATATTTAATTAGCCACACACTTAAGGCTGTATGAATAAATATACATAACTATTAAGTAGATAATGTTCTTTTTTATAGCTTTCTTTGCCAGTGGAGAATTCTCATTATTTTTTTTAATAAGTTTTTTCATTTCTATTCACTTAAAGTGGACTTTATTGTGTAATGTTGTGTCTTAGAATAATGATAATGAACTTCAAACTAACATTGTATTTATTCATGTCAGGAGTGTTAATGAAAAGCATTCATTAGGAAAAAATATTGTGCAAATTGAATTATACTAATTAGGTAGTTGACAGGCACTAGGAACAGACTATTATAATTATAAATAGTTTATGTTTAAAAGTCATTGCAAATAAGAAATTGCAGCATTCTGCAAATATTTCATAGAATGTATTTCTGGTTAAATATATACAAAACGAATAACTTCTATTATGAAAAACGATTTATTAAATTTTTGAAAGTTTATTTGTCGCGCTACCAAGGAAGATAAAAACCAGGAATGAAAAAAACAATCGTTTAGAGTGATGGTTGGCGAGAGAAATTTTTTAACCCAGCGTTCCTGAATGCTAAGGCTGTTTGTAAAAAATAGCCATAATGACGAGTTAAAATCGGACATGCCGATTATATGCAACCGTATACCATAATACGTTTTGGGAAATATTCCGGGATACGATAAGGGAATTTCAACGGAGCGCAATAAATACTTATAGTAAAATATATATAATAGGTATAATGAATTTAAATTGATTCTCGGTCAAGTATTTTTGGTAGTACCAAATATCAGGACAATTTTATTATATCCTATATCACATAGCATGGGATATAATTCTACACTCAACCAATGGCTACAGAAAATTTTGCTGTTATTATGGGAAAATTGTTTAGCCCTGCGGAATTTTTTAGCAACACATATCTGCTGATCTGTAGTGCACCAAAATTAGTAGCCGCTACTACATTTTAGCTAAATTCTTGTAAACTGCAATTCAAAATCGGTTTGTTAAAATCAGCTAAAAAATTTACTAAATATCAATCATTTTAGTACAATGAAATTCGTACATATAATTAGTAGAAATTTCAGTAAATTGTTGTAAACAACAATTTAAAATCAAAAAAAATTTACTAAAAAATAAACAAACTGTAAAATCTAAAAAAAAAAATCAAAATTAATTTAAAAAAAAATAGTTTGTTGCTTTTGATGGTAAAAACTGTAAAATTACTTCATCCTACTCGAAATTTGGAGTAAAAATTGTTAACGTTTCTCCAGTTATTACCTTTTTATGCATTGGAGATACAATAAAATTTTCTGAGTTTTATTTCCAAACTAAGAATATATCAATAATAACAAATTTAAACTAAAGATGAATTCTTAACCCTTTCAGCCCCATATAACTCCCGTTATATTTATTTTTTTATAACGAATTTTTTACTCAGTAGCAGTGCAGTTCCACAAGGCCTGTGTATAAATTTCATATAGCAGGCTTTGATATTGTTTATTTGCGAGCTGTTTTTCTAGTGTTCATACACATTTTTTCTCACAACAAATTTTACGGAAAAATAATTTTTTTGTTTAAATTAGTCTCAAAAATTGTGTGATCAATTAATTTCAAAAAATTAAAAATTTTTATGTAGAGTTTAGTAATAGAAAAAATATAAAATTTAAAATTAAAAAAAAAGATCTTAACCCGTTCGGGACCGGTAGCATTGTAATGTTTGAACTTTAATTCCAAATATCTCCATAAAAGTAATAAAAAAATATTTATTTGGTATAGATCTACATTTACACCAAGTTTGGTCGGAAAATTCCCAGCCATTTAAAGTTGGGGTCGAAAGGGTTAAAAACCAAGGAATTTTTTTAAATAAAATTTCCTTAAAGTTTAGCAATCGCTTTTGAAAAATTAGTAAATCGTTTTGCTGAAATCAGCAACGAAAATTAGTAAAAAAAAATCCGTAATAAGAGAATAGCAAAAATTATTACTAAAACAAAAAATTGTACTTACTAAAAATCAGTATAAAAATAGTAAAGTGCGATTAAAAACTGCTTACAAATTTTTTTACTAACGTTTTTATCTGAGTGTATGTTTAAAAAGTTCAACTGCCGATTCTCAGATATTGGAACCGATCGGTTCTCCAAACTTTATGTTGTTTGTTAAGTCAGATATTCAAGTATCCGAATTGGAACATTTCTTAAATATTGGCTAGAAAAATTCCGAGATAAATGAAAAATTGCGATAATGAATTTTCAGTTATTTTTTAATTTTTTTTTAGTCCAGAAACTTTACGGGTCCAAGTTTTGACTTTCTAGCCAAGTTGGAGACAAAGACTGAAAAAAACAGATAACTTAATAATAAAAAAATATATAAAAAAATCAGTATTTGGAAAGCACTTATTTTACCATTGTAACCAAATATTTACCAACGCTTCAAAATTCAAACGGCCAACCGAAGATCGGCATTATCATTACACTGATAATAATTCATAGGTAAAATAAACGAAAAATGTGGTTCATTTTACGTAAGTTTTGTTTATTTTGACATTAAGAATATTTTTGTAATATGTACAAATGATATTTCGTTTCTAGTATCGAATTTTTATTTGTATATTTTACGAAATTTTATAAAAGTAAAAAAAAAAGATTGGTAAAGTACGAATATTTGGTTTAAATACAAAATAATTTTGTATCTTGTAGGAAATTGGGTGTATAACCTAAATATACGATATATTTCGCAAATTTTTGGCGTTTATGTTACTGTGAAACATTGGCCATCGTTATCTGTGATCTTTTCCCAACTTTCTGGAAACATATTTATTCCGCGCCAAAACAACTGCTCATTTTTTTAGGCCAAGAACTAATCAAGCCAATTTCGGATACCCGATTTCATTAGCTCATAATAGATGAGACCTTTCTGGCATGCTTCACATACTATTTCTTACATTTCGGGTTGTCGTAATGGATCCATTTTTCATCGTCAGTAATGATTCGATGCAAAATTACTTCCTTTTATGGCGTTCAAGCAGCATTTCCGACATGCAAGTTCTTTTCGAGTTTAACAACAATCTTCATCGAGAAATGCCTCCAATTCATCTCTTCCAACTTTTTTGGCTGCCCTGTGTGGTCTTTGTCTTCCGTGTCAAAATCACCACTTCTGAACCGCACAAACCATCTTTAGCACGTTGAAATCAATGGAACATATTCAATTGAAAAAGTAAAGCAAAACTTTTCGCAAATAATGCTTTTTTTGGCACAAAATTCGAGATTTTTTAAGCAAAGAAAAACTTTGTTGAAATAGTGTATATTTCGTTCAATGACCAAATGAGAATTAATGACAGATGTTTGCTATATTTTACGAAATGTTGTAAACGTGCAAAAAAGTTTTGTAAATATATAAATATTTTGCAAAAATACAAAATAATTTTGTTTATTCTACAAAAAATATTAATGAATAAATCTAAAATATTTGTAAAATATACAAACGTAGTCGTTAAATAAAAAAAAATTTTGTATGTTTACTAAATGGTATTTGGTAATATTACGATATTTTTGTACATTATACAAACATTTTTTCATTAAATTTTATTTGTATAATTTACGAAATTCTTAAATTTAATCAATTTTTTACCATCAACTTAGTACAAACATTTTGTAGTATTACAATTCTTTTGTACTTTATACTAAAAATAATTTACAAAATCGTGTTTGTATTATTTACGAAATTTGTTAATTTATGAAATTTGTTGTATTCAAAATATTTGTGATATAAACCAAAGGTTTGTATATTATACGAAAAAATATTTACGAAAAATATTTTCGTATTTTTAAGCATGGATTATTATGAGTGTACAAGAATTGCATAGCATTTTAATTTTAGTAAAACGGACTTTCGGTCAACGCTTTTTCCACTTGCGTAGTTATTAGTAACTCAGATTATGTGTTTAAAAGTAATGTAGGAAATAAGTTGGCATCAAATTTTGGTAATTTAATTTTTTAACGAAAACTCAAAAACTTTTAGGCTTTCTTTACCAACTGCCCCGATCATTGGCTCAAGTCTCTAAGGGGGAGGGGGCAATTAAAAAAAAAAAATTTAGTTGAAAATAAAATGGCCCATATCTCGCAAACTAAGCGACAAAATGTTTGCTCCTTAGGAGTGCCTTACATGACTTCAGATGGTATGGACTAGGACCGGGGAGGGTCCCGAGACCTTAATTTGAATAAATTTTACTACTCATTATAATTACAAATAAAACTGTAGTTTTACTAATTTCTTACTTAAATTTACATTTGTTAAATTTTTAAAATATTTAAAATCAACAGATTTTATTTTAAGCCAAACAACAGGAATAAATATTGTTAAAGTAACTAATTTTTATTTAATAGGTTTGAGGTTTAGAATAAGAATAAACATTTTTTCAAAAGTTATACTCACATTAATTTGCAAATCAGACTAGATCCAGTTTCTGCCTTTTTTTCTATGAATCAGTGATTTTCCATCAAATTGTATTAGGAGTGAGATCATAAAAATTTTAACACACATAAAGTTAAATAAAAAACAAACCACTGAATTTTAAGACTTCAAACCAAATTTTTATTAAATGAAATTTAATATAAAATGAAACAAAAAACCGCATGGAATTCTAACCACTACGAATAAAGTTATCCACTTTTTCCGGAAAGGCTTTTATGGTAGTTTCTGTCACCTTTTTAGAGCAGGTGGTCCATCTACATTTGAAATCTTGCATGTCCTGGGAGACATTTTATGTGCCCTTTAATTCTCTTTTAACAAGAGCCCAATATCTATCCACTAGTCTGAGCTCCGGGCAGTTTGGTGGATTTGCCTCTCTTGGTACAAAAACCACATTATTATCATTATACCACTCCAGCGCTTTCTTGCTGTATTCACAAGATGCTAAATCGGGCCAAAAGAAAGTGGATACATTGTGCTGACTCAAAAATGGAAGAAGTCTCTTCTGCGAACACTCCTTGATATAAATTTCGCTGTTTATAGAGCCAGATGTCACAAATGACTGGCTACTTTGGCCGCAGCTACATATAGCTTGCCATACTAGGAATTTTTTAGGGAACTTCGTTTGCTTTTTCGACCTAAATTTTTCCGCAACATTTCCTCGAACATAGGAAACATAAAAGTCTTGGCCAGGGAGCTGCAAAAAATCAGCCAGGACATAAGTTTCGTCGTCCATTACACAACAGTTGCATTTTTGTATAAAATTTGATTTCAATTTTCGAGCTCTGGTTGTGGCCTCCAAATTTTAAAAAGCTTTTCTATCGGGATCTTTTTGTACTTTTTAGGACTTTAGTCCTGCCTTACGTTTCACTTTATGTACAAAAAAGTCCGAGCATTGGGCTAACCGAGCTGTTTTTCTGCCAGATGTGTTAGGAGCTCTCTTAAGGATGCTTTTAACTTTATATGCCTTACCAATGTTATGATAACCAGTCGTTGTTCCTGTTCCCGGCTTCCTTTCAATTGTTAGGTGTTCCAGATACCTTTTAACCACTTTTGAAACTGTTTGGCGGCATACATTAGTTTCTTTGCAATTTTTTTGTATATCCATGTTTGGTTTTGTTGAAAATATTTAATTATTTTTCAACGCACTTTTCTTTCATCGTCCATTGTGTAAAAAATTGCAAATTAAAACTCCTGATGTAAATTAATTTATTAACTGACATTTTTTTAAAATTTAAATTGCCGAAAAAAAATATGAGAAGCTTTAAACCAAAGTTATAGGCAAAAATGTGTGTTAACATTTTTATGATCTCACTCCTTATTGTTTATATTTTATTGTCATATTGGCTCTATATGATAATTTTTCAACAACCCGACGGCTGTAGGAATCGAACCCATGCACTCCTACATTGTAAAACGTAACTATACTAAAGTTCGACAGCTTAGGCATCTAAACCACGTACGGCCTTGAATGTAGTGGAGTTTTTCTTTCCTATTTAGCTTTCTGTTATTGTTTTTACTTTCAGAAGTAATCAAACAGACACATACAAATATTCTACTTTAGATTTATTTTTTTTGTTTATTTTCTTATATCCAGCCTGTCACCTTTTTCGCAAATTTTGCCACACTGGCGTATGGTTTTTACGTTGAAGTGCAGGCAATTTGTGTATATTGGAGACGGACTGCCAACAGGGTATTTTTATTTTTCTAGTAAGTCTTATTTTTTCAAACGCGTCAGACCAACTGCAATTAATATGCAGTTTTATTAATTCTAATTTAGTAGGTTTGAGGTTAAGAAGAAGTATTAACATTTTTTCAAAAGTTATAAATACATTACACATTTTTCTGTTCAGCCATCGGACTTATTATTTTGAGTGTACCAAATTACGAGAATATGAAAAAGACCGATTTTTAAAACTTAAGATTGACGGGGACATATTTACTGTAAACTAAATTTTGTTTTTTCTATTAAAAATTAAATAAGCTAATTAGAAATTTATTAATTCAGTTCGAGGCCAATTTCCTTATTATGAATTAACATAATAAGTACTTTTTTCAAAAACTACTATTTTTCTTCATCAGGATACCCTCCTGACAAATACTTCACAGAGTTTTTGCTTTCAAAAACCTCTACACTTTCAGGAAAGAAAAATCGAAATTTTCGAGGATTTTCCAGGTCCCCTTCATCAGTTTTGGTGGCAGTAATGCAATGCAATTTGAAGCATCAAAAACTCTTATTAAATGTAGTCTGCTACATTAACAAAATGGGAATGGAGCAAACAATAAAATATGTTTTTGAAGTGTTCTGCAAAGCATAGCCAACAATAGAAATATTATGAAAGTTTTCTGTTTTTGTATTTCATACCATCGGTATAAATTAAATACAAATTTTATTTTTACCCTTCTTCTTCGTTAATACAAGAAGAGGCAAACATATTTTCTCCGTACTGTGAGTGTTGTCTAAAAGTTGGTTTTTAATTTTTATTTAAAAATAAAAATGGTTTTTTCGACCTTTTTTAATTGATTAATTAGAAATTTATTAATTCAGTTAGAGGCCAATTTCCTTATTATGAATTAACATAATAAGTACTTTTTTAAAAACTACTATTTTTCTTCATCAGGATACTCTCCTGACAAATACTTCACAGAGTTTTTGCTTTCAAAAACCTCTACAAAAGGTCGAAAAAACAATTTTTATTTTTAAATAAGAATTAAAAACCAACACTTTATTAAATAAACTTTTGAAAATTTATTTTTAAGGAAACCATATACACTAAAAGTTTCATAATTGTCATATGCTCTAAGTGTTATATTTCTACAAGTGTCACCCTCAAAAAGCGCCGGATAATTAAATCCAAAATTTTAATTATTTTTTTTGTTAATCTTTACAAAAATCTATGACCAAGTATTGCTATTACGAAATTTTAAAAGTGCCCATATATTTTATATGTATTTTCTTTTTGTGAAAAAATTGATTTCTGTAGATGACATTTATAGAATATTCAGTGTATTGGGAAAATTGTAAAAATTTTTCAATGTCGGTCATTTTCACTGAGAGTAACTGTATTTTGAGCATATTTTTAATTTTTAGTAGCATTTTTAAATTTGTTTAAGAACTATACAAATGGATACATTTTCATATTTTGATTAAAACAAAACATTTATTTTTGATTATTTTTGAAAAATAAACATTTTTAAAAATCTTGTTGACCTGATTTAAAACTTTAAATTCTGTCTCTTTCCGCAGTAATTATCTTACATATTTTTTATGTTTTAAGGAGCGTTATTTTTGAAAAAATAATGGTTATAATCCCGAGTAAAAAAGTTTTGATATAATCATATATTATTTTATGTAATTGCATATAGTAACTTATAGTTACATATGGCCACATATGCTTTTAAATTCAAGCAGATATACTTTTATATAGTCATATGTTAGATATTTTTTCCTTAAAGGTTTTAATATGGAGACATATGTGATTTTATATTATTACATATTGGCCTAAATATATATGTATGTGCTATATATAAGTACATAAAGTAACATATAAAAGACATAATTACATGTACGTTTATATATAATTTAGTATGACACTATACATAATAATATTAAACTATGTGGATCCATATAAGAAATCTTTTATAATTTGTGTTAGTTATGATTATATATTGACGAATATGAACCCATATATAACTTATAACGTTCTTTATAAAATCATCTATAATTATATATCATCCCACATAGGCAATTTTTTCAAAGTGATTTTGTATAAAAATATATAAGGTCCATATAAAACCGTATTGTATTATATTTGGTTCCATGTTATCAATGATTTTGAACTAGTTTTAGATTTAGTAATTACTAGGGATTGGCGCGTGACACGAAATGTTCGTGAGTCACGTTATTCACACGTGATCGTGAGTAATAATTACTATACTTAAGTGATTCGTGCGTGAGCGTGAGTAAGAATAACCCGTGATTGATTCGTGTGTGAGTTTATTTTTTGCATCATATGTTTTTAGTAATTTTTACTGTTTTGCGTGAGAATTTTCTGATTGTAAGTTTAATAAGTAAGTTAATATAATCATGTGTGCTGAGTAAAAAACGAAATGCTCGTGCGTGAGTAATTTGTTTTTTTTTTTTTGAGCATGAGTCAAAAATGGCTTACGCACCGCACCCATAACATTAACAACACTGCAGCTTTAATACGAAATTCTCTATACTATAACATACACTTGACTGATTTCTTATATCTTGGTTGTATATCAGTGTTGTTAACTTTATTTTAAAATTACTAAATTAAAAGAAATTTTTTTTCATGTTTATTGCACTGTCATGATAAATCTTAATAAAAGTAATGGAAGATTTATCAAAATTATAAGATCTCCAGCAGGCCTGGGGTTAATCATTACATTTTGTAATTAATTACACATGCAAATACACAATTACATGTAATTGTAATTAAAAAAAAAACTCATCTATAATTACATATTCGGCCTTATTACGAGTGTCGTAGTCATAGTCGAAACTAAGTCGAATTTGCTGAAAATTCACTAAAAACGCAACTTTTGAACAATTTTTCAATTGGATTTACCATATATAGCACTCAGATTTAAAAAAATCCAGCATCCGAGTTTCATTTCTTTATAATTTCCATTATAAACAAAATCATTTTATATGGAGTCGAAAATTTCGACTACAAATTCGACACTCGTAATCAGGCCGATTATTTGTAATTGCAATTCAAAAAAGAACAATTACAATTACAAGTAATTGAAAAATTTTTTTTATTTAAAAAAATTATTTTTGTATGTATATTGTTAGATATGGTCCTATATAATATGATAAAAAGTATAAGGTTAATATTTAGATATAATTGTATCAAACTATGTCCACTTTTATAACATTTTATATAATTTTATACAAAAAGATATAATTTGATGTAATTGGATGAGGACAAAATTCGGATACAATTGTATCGAATTGCATTAAATTGTATCAAATTGTACCAAATTGTATACAATTGTATACAATTCGATACAATAAGACGTTCTCATTTTTCGGATATAATTATATCTAATTAAATAAAAGATTATATATAATTAAATATAACTTCATATGGCTCCATATCAATTTTTTTTACTTGGGATGCATATTTTTTTAGGTTTTAAATATATATTTGTCTAGCATTTTATGAGCGCATATCATATTAGATCTAATTTGACACAATTAGATCTAATTTGATGGAATAAGCTATTTATACCCTACACCACTATGTGGTCAGGGTATTATTTAATATAATTTTATCCGGATTTTGTCCTCAACCAAATATATCAAATATAATATAATCATATCCAACTAGTTGTAATGGTATACATAATTACATGAGGCATATGTAACTATATATATATCTATATATAATTGGATATAGTAATATGTTGCATATATTGTGCGATATATAACAAGATATATGTAGTCATATATTTAGGATATAATTTCGTAAAATGTTATATAATTATATTTTGGTATATATGTTCCAATATATAATTATACAAAATTTTAAATGATTATATATGACTATATCAAAACTTTTTTACTTGGGTTATATATTAACAGCAAACGCTAAATTTGTCAATATTTAACCACACCTGCTTTACTCACTTTTGGTACAAAATTTAAAAAGTTGTAACAATTTTTATTTGTATCATATAGCACAATTAATACTTTAAGTTTGACAATGATACGATATTTTTGTAGCTGGACAGTTGGTATTACAAGTCTTATATGTACCACATATCCAAATTACTGCATATATAAATTATGACATTCAAATGCAGAGGTACGTATTAAAGTTCATTCGTACATAGTTTTATGTATTTAGACATAAATTGAATTTGAAAAACCCACAAAACACTTTCATGGAATAACGCCATATTTACTCTTACAACCATATTTTCCTAATATTCACACATAAACCAATTATTATAGAAAAATTAAAATTGCATTTTCGGCATTATATGAAACCATAAATGAAAACTAATATGAAATATTTTTCATTCATTTAAAAATTTTCGGAAATGCGGGTGAAGATGTTTAACGAGTTTGCATGTTGAACATGTAACTAGCATATATGCAACTGCATCTGCATTTATTTTTAGTCATTGTGGTCAAAATTATTATTAAACCAAATTGTTGCTGTTGCAGGCATATATTCGAGTATAAACAGACATGTGAACACGTACATTTTCAGGCACGTGTTTGTATGTAATATTGATATGTACTCTATACCAAAAGTCGCCAGAAATTTGAAAAAAGAAAAGTTTTTAAAACTAGTCCTAACATACAAATGTCAATTTAAAAATAAAAGGTACCGTCATTGCCTAGAGGGGCCTTTAGAGGATCAAGCATGCTGTATAACTTGGCTTGATAATTCCGAGTATTTGTTTTTGTAATTTTCATCACACATGCTGTACATTAGGGTTAAATTAATAATAAAAATCGTGTTTGCGGGAGATTTTTCTTAATTTACATAACAAATTATTACAAGAATTATTGTAAACGACAAAAAATGTATCCAAAAGTCTCTCCGAAAAGGTTTTGTAATTTTTACAGTAAATAGCTCTTAATACGCATTGTTTGAGTTTCATTTCTTTAAAACTTCGGAGAAATATTTTAATTAAACTAAAACAATATAGACCAAATTTCAACCCTTTCGGTGAGGGACCTTTTTTGACAGTAGCGAAAAATTAAATTGCGTTTCTTAATATTTTTTATGGCCTTTTTGGCTAGGACATGTAAAATTTGATATTTTCAAAAAATCAAAAAGTCATAACCCTAATGTACATATTGTACAGCATACTTGATCGTCTGTAGGCCGCTTAAGGCTTAAATTATTAAATATTGTCAATACAACTGATACGTTGTGAGCATAGTGTAAATATTTACAATATATAATTGCACATGATTTTATTACAAACAACACTCACGTACATACTACTTATACAATTGCAGAAATTGTTCATAAAATACATGTGTATTTGAGTGTATGTGTAAGTGTACCTTGTGGTTATTTAAAACATTTCCTGCATATTGTGTTTGGTATTTCCGTTGAAATGACAAAATATCGTTAGATAATATTGCTATAAAGTTGCCAAAAAATAATAACTACCACTCTTTAACTCACACCTACATTGACGTATACATAACAACGCACACACGTACACCTTTAGTGCTGTACATGTGAGTGGATGTTGTTAATACATATACAATTGCATTGCATTCTATTTTCTTTCTATTTTGTTTTAATTTATTTATATTTTTATTATAAAACATGACACACAATCAGCAGCAACTTATTCTATAGTTGTTGATAATAAAATTCTTGTTTTAGTTGTTGGTTTTCGTATAACTAGCAACATACAATTACAAAAACAATTATTGTAAATTATATTTACGCGCATAGTACGAGTATTTGTGTAACGAGTTCATAAGTTACTCATACCCGTACTAGACAGAGCGGTAACATTTTTAGGACAAATGGCCAAAGTTGTAAATACCCGGTCAGAAAAATACAAAGGGAAAAGCGATGGTAAGGCACTTTAACAGATGGTACACGTACTGGCAAAAAGTGCATTCCTATTCCCAAAATGGTAACTTCGTAAGACAAAAGGGCCGGCTGTGCAAAAAGTGCCTGAAAAGCACTGGGGAGACAAAATTAGCAACGTTGTCAAAACGCTGTCAAAACCAATACATAGGTGGTCTGGAAATATATTTCCCAAAATAAAAATAAAAAAAATTTAATTTGTATTTTTTTTAATTGGTCCTGGAGTGATTGGAACCCAGGACGCCAGATTGGCAGAAGACAGCTCTACCCAAAACGCAAAGAAAAATAATGGTTGGGATGACCACATTCAAAGAGCATCATATACTTTTAGGTTTATGATTGCGACCATCATATAATGAAACAGTTGTAACAATCATACTCTTACCTTTTATTTATCATAATATGGTTATGAATTATTATAATTTTCACATCAATATTATCATGTTATAGTTCTACATATCATATATGCTCCCTATGTGTTTTCCTAGCATTTTGATGAAGCTGGATTAAAAATATTTACACGCCTTGTTTTATTCAACATAATGCTTATATTTATTCAAGCACTAAGGTACACATCTCAATAAATTCGTCATTAAATAAATTTTAGTTATCACTTATATATAGATAAAAATAATTTATGGAAACAAATTGTTGTGTATACAATTGCACAATACATCAAAATAATCATAATATTTTTCTAATAATCACAGCATGTTCCTAATGATCATGATATATTCCCAGCGATTATATTGTGGTCACGTAGAAAATGTTGTAACCGTTTAGGATCACATTATGATCATATACATTTTACATTTTTTTTTCAATTTTGTTTTGTACAAAACTAAAATATGTCACACTCCATATTATACACCCTTTTCAACAATTTTTTTCTGAGTATAAAAAAATGACTAACTTATCGATTATGCTCATAAAATTATATACTGACCATCTTATAGTTGGCAAAACTACGCCAATAATTGTGAACATGATCTCTCTCAATTCCGATAATAATAAGATTCCAGTCAAGAGAGAGGAACATGGTAATCTAGATAATGTATAGTCGTAATCGATTAAATAATTATTCTAGTTTTTCTTTTAACCGATTAATCGAATAAAATTAAAAAAAAGAAATAGATAAATCAATCGGATATGTGATAGAGAGTGAAAATCAAAGATCATCATTAAATCATCGTTTGGACCGTCTCTAGGTTTTAGGATTCCCAAGTTGTTCAAAAGTACTAATACATAATATGTTCCTATAAAGTATCCTAAAATTAATTAATCCCCTTTAACCCACTAAATTCCCAAAACGCCTCATACTCTCAGAAACCACAACTTTAGAATTATGTTCTCCTCAACATATCCAAATTTCATCAATATCGGAGATTATCACATGAGATGCCTATCGTGTAAGAGATATAGAATAAAATTTACGAAAATTTCGACGAATCCTAACCAGTGAAAAAATTATAATTAGAATTTTATTAATTCAGTTCGAGGCCTATTTCCTTATTATGAATTAACATAATAAGTACTTTTTTCAAAAACTACTATTTTTCTTCATCAGGATACTCTACTGACAAATACTTCAAAGAGTTTTTGCTTTCAAAAACCTCTCCACTTTCAGGAATGAAGAAATTGGCCTCGAACTGAATTAATAAATTTCTAATTAATCAATTAAAAAGGTCGAAAATACAATTTTTATTTTTTAAATAAAAATTATAAATCAACATTTTGAAAAAAATTATATATATCCAAAAGTGGAAATAAATAAATTAAGACTTCATTTTATGTGATCCTTAAATCTGTGATCCTAAAAAATTATCCTAATTTTTATTTTATTATTCGGGGAAAAAACTCGAATGATTATTTAATCGATTAACTAAATTAAATAAAAAAAAACCAAAATTTTTAACATCCTACATTCTAGAGTGTAAGCGTTCCCAATATGTAATAAATCGATACCTCAGAGTCACTTTTTGGCCTTTCAGTCATGGAATGGGCGAAAAATTTAAAAAAGCTTGTTTGGCTTTTAATCTGTGCTAAATTTCATATGGTTGTATTTTAAGCCCGATAGAACTTAGGAAGAGTTTAACTGTCAAACGAACTGTCATACTGTTCTCACTTTTTGCTATTTATGATCAATAGGGCAAGGAATTTCATGCAAATGCATGTTTTTTCTCGATAGTCCAAAACTAATATGGACTAAATATTTATCCGAATCATCAAATTGAGAACAAAATGGCATCGATTTGTAGTTGCATATTTTTGCATATTTTGCCAAAAATGCATATTTTTGCATATTTTGACTTTAAATGCATATTTGGTATCTTTTTAATGCATATTTTGTGCTTTCTAATTAGGGTTTGGGATTTCCCGGACTTTTTTATTTCCCGGGAAACGGGAATGAAAAAATTTGATTCCCGGGAATCCCGGGAAATAGTTTTGAACATAATTGTTAATGAAAACCACCTATATAAGTAATTTTTGTTAAAAAAAACACTATTTCAGTACAAATGCAGTCTGTGTAGTGAGAATTCAAAGTAAAAAATATCAGAATGTTGAACATTTGATTTCACATAAATTACTCACAGCACTGCGAAATAAATTGCATGATCCCAGCAGAAAGCACCTACTACTCGACTGTCGGAAACAAACCGTTTCAGCACACTTGGCCCATTAGATATGGTGGCCACAATGTTATTTTCCAAAGACAAATAAAACTCTTCTAATCTTATTTCTACAATTCTTCTTATTTCATCTTCCTGATATATAAACCAACCCCAGGTTATAAAATGAATTATTTCCGTTTATACATATGTTCAAATATCTCTTTCGTGATATTCTTGTCCATTCATCTAAAATTATAGTAAATCTCCTATTGTTAGAAATATTGCTCGATATTTCTTTTATCATGATATATTTTACATGATTGTAGTACTTTAATATAATGTTCTTTACATCGGTTTCATTTTTTTGCAAAGCCAGGTTTTTATTATAAAAACTTTCTCGAATAAACGAAGATCTAGTTATGGTGCGGATTGACTGCGGCTAATTTGGATACCATTTCAGGACATGTTTGCCCTACCATAAAAACTTTAATGCCTATTCAGCTTACACCTTTTTCTTCGGTTACTTTGCTAATTTTAGCTGAAACGTTATTCTTGTTGTTGTTTTCTTCAAGAGAAGTTGCATGACCATCAATTTTTTTTTTTTTGTGAACCAAATTTAGATGTCGGATTTTCTTTTCTTTTCACATTTATTAATGAAAACGTTACTTATAAAATTATTGACCCTTAATATAAAGGAGTATTTTAAATTTAAAGTCGACTTTATTTTTAATCAAACGGTTTTGTTCATTTTGTGTATGAAAACCTTACAAAAATATTTATATTTTCAAATATTTTGATTGGTTGAAAATAAATTAACCAATCAGAATGCTCCAAAAATAAACCAAGTCAAGGTATACTGCCACCCAATATTTTAACTAAATTCGACTTTACCTAAATTATACATTTGAATAATTTAGATAGTAAGGGCGGTTATTTGTAAGAAACAAAGCTTTTTTTCATAATTCTTTTAAACATTTTACCAAGTTTTTAGGTTTTACTACTTAAATTTTGAATAAGTTATGCGAAAAATCTTTATTAGTTGAAATGCTCCTAATTACTTGGCAAAGATTTTATTTGTGTGTCAAATAAGTGTATTCCCTTTTAAAAGATTTTAACAATGACATTTTTGTTTTGGTATTTAAAATGTTTTTTATGACTAAAATTAAAAAATCCTATTCGAAACAAAAACAATTTAAAAAATTTAATATTTTTAAAATTTCCCGTTTTCCCGGGAAAAATATATTATTTTCCCGGGAATTCCCGACAAACTTTTCCCGGGATTCCCGAACCCCAAACCCTATTTCTAATGTATATTTGTGCATATTTTCAATTTTAGGAGCATTTTTTCTTTTGTAAAAAATATCAAAAATTGCTAGGTTTTCATATTTTGATTCACTCAAAATAATCATTCTTAAAAACCTTATTGACCTATGGGAAATCTTCGAGTTCTATGTTTGTTTGCAAAATAAGTAACTTCACTTCACTGTGACATTCAAATGTATGCGGATGATGTACAGCTGTACTTAAGCACCAAAATGGAAGATTTGCGTCATTGCATTGAATGCATTAACTATGATTTGAATAAAATTCATAATTGGGCGACTGCAAATGGTTTGTGTATAAACCCAACAAAATCAAAATGTATATTCTTATCAAAAAATAATAGGAAAAGACTTGCAAATGATGATCTGTTGATGATAAATGACAATAAAATCGAACTTGTTCCATCATCAAAAAATCTGGGAATAACGTTTAATACTGAACTTTCTTGGAAAAATCATATTAACATTTCGGCTGGGAAAGTTCATGGAATGTTGAGAAACCTGTGGGCTGTTAAAGCCTCGACGCCCTTTGAAATACGGATGCTTCTGGCTAAAACATATTTAATACCTGTTCTACTATATGGGTGTGAAATATTTGCCAATTGTGACTGTATTGACTATTATCGACTTGAGGTCACGTACAACAACATAGCCAGATATGTATGTATTTAATCGTGGTAGAAGGGATAGTATTTCATCATTTTCATATCAGTTAAATAATATGTGTTTCAAAGATTTGTTAAAATATAAAAGTCTCATGATGATGCATAAGTTAATTTATATAAAGGAACCTGAATTTCTCTACAGAAAACTTACTTTTGCCAAATCTCCACGTGGAAGAAACCTGATTTCCCAAAAATATAAATATCTTTTGTCTACAAGACAATTTTTCAATTATACAATCGGTCTTTGGAATGATTTACCCTTATATGTTCAATTGCTTAGCAACACATTGTGTTTTAAAAAGGAACTTTTAAATTTGTCTAAAATTAATTAAATATATTTATTTTATTATGTTTTATGTTTATTTTGAATTTATATTTAACTATGTTTACTTTTAAATTTTAATTTAATTATAAATGCTATTGAATGACTAATATTAATATGAAAATTTGATTTGCTATCACTGTAATTTATAAGAATTATTCTTGTTGTGATAGCTATTGAAACAATAAATAAACTAAACTAAATATATTTTTAAGTTTTAAAGTGTATTATTTTCAAAAATAATAGTTTTTAGTGCATATTTCTTATATTTTTAATGCATATTTTTCTTTTTTAGCCGCATGTTTTAGGCTCATATTTTCCATTTTTAAGTGCATGAAATTCCTTGCCCTAATGATCAGTATACTCTTGCAAAACATCATCAAAGGATTGACGCTTGAACAGCGCAACAAATTATGCAGATTTACTTTGAAAATCAGTCATCAACTCGCCCAACTTATAAACACAAAATTATGTTCAGCGATGAGGCTCATTTGTGGCTTAATGTGCCGAATATGGAGTGAAACCAATCCACAAAAGACTTTACAGACACCATTGCATCCAGAAAAATGCACCGTTTGGTGCAGTTTACAGGCTGGTGGCATCATTTGACCTTATAGCTTAAACCAGATAAACGCAGTGTCGACCACAGTGCGACATTTTTTCGATAAAGCAGGTGTTTGTATTTCCTTTATTTGTCATTGCCGAGAAATTAGAAAATTTTCTAAATAAACAAGAGCTGTTTTTAAACAACATTTAATAAGAAATTCTTAAAAATATTGAATAATTTTCGCGAAATTCAAGACTAAAATTTGACAGCACTGCCACTGTTCACTGGCACTTCCACTATCTGGTTTGAGCTTATTTCTTCAAAAATGAAGCCGGAGCTCCCGTTACGGTCCATGGAGATCGTTACTACACTGTGGTCAATGATTTTTTGTTTGAAATATGGATGACATTGATCCGGGCGAGATGTGGTTTCAACAGGATGGCGCTAGGTACCATACAGCGACCGCAAACATCGACTTATTGAAATCAAAATTTGGCGATAAGTCGACTTCGAAAAATGGACCTGTCAATTGGCCCCCAAGGTCGTGCGATTGTGCACCTCGCGATTATTTCCTGTGGGGCCACGTGAAGTCACTGGTATATGCTGATAAACCAGCATCAATTGACGATTTGGAGGCCAACATTGCTCGCGTTTTTCGTGATAAATGAGCAGCAATGCTCGAAAAAGTGGCCTTCCTCAAGAACAGCCGCGATGGCCATATGCCCGAAATCATTATCAAATATTAATGCCATGTATTGATCTTGGGAATAAAAACATTTTCTGGATTAAAATTTAATGTTTTCTGTTACTTTTTACAATTTAAAATTCTATCGGGCTTATAAAACCACCCTTCATAATGAAGAGTATACCTATTTACAGCATTCTGAAGTTAAATGAGAGACATTCAAAATTTATTTTTGATACAAATTTTGACTTTAACCGCTTAATGTCATGAGAGTGTTAAAACTTTGTATAAAGAAAATGTTTGCCGTGTTAAACACAGCTATAGATATAAACTAGACAGTACCACAAAAAAAAGTTTGTCGTACACCGTCGAATCTAAATTATTTTTGCAAGGAGGTTTCCAAAAAAAAGCGGCCCCTACGTTCGGCAAAAAAAAAAATCGAAATTTTCAAAAATACTTTATATTCAAAGGTGTACCGCGCACTTCTTTTTTGCCTATAAGGTGGTACGGTCTAATGTACACTGATAGAACTTTCGTTCATAGTATTAATGATCAATTTCATTAAAATGGATTTATTGATTTAATGAAGAAATTCATTAACAGTATGAAAATTCATTGTTCTTTTGAATTTTTTTATTCGATTTCTTTTAGTTTTTTTTCACAATTTCGTAAAAAAAATTTTATTAAATTAATGGAAATTTTTAAATATTTTTAATTAAAAAAATTTTAATTTATAAAATTGATTTCAGATAAAATTTTACTCACTTTTGTTATACCCTACACCAGTATGTAGACAGCACATTATAATAAGTTTGCGCTGACGTTTGCAACACCAAAAAATATGGGACCTACACCCATCTTTTACTATACCGATCGACTTAAAATCATTCGATTTGATGATGACTGTCAGTCCGTCCATTTGTTTCTCTGGCCATGTATTCTAGTGCGACACTACAGGGCCAAAATATTAAGATATTTAGATGAAGACTATTGATTTTGGTTAGACCTAGTGCCCATATAAAGGTCCACCAGAAATGGACATGCTCGTACAATTCGTAAACATAAAGTTATTTTAATGAAATTTGACGTTTTTTTTTAACTTTTGATTATTTTATATTCAAATTTTGATACAAGTCCGTTTCAGCCCATTATAGTTTCGGATCCAAACATTAATTGGCGTTCAACCAGACTGGTGTCGTCAGCATGCCAGACTTTAACATTAAAAATTTCATAATTTTAAATAAAAACAGCATGAAACGAATGCAATAATAAACTAAATGCAAATTTTACAAAATTGTTTACAAATTTTTCATTGTTTATAAAATCTAAGAAAGGCTTCATTAAAAATATGAACAAATCATTATAATAATTGTAATTTCATGCCTTAATCAAGTAATTTCATTAAGTCTGTGCTGAAATTAAAAATATTTATGAAAATATTTCATACAAATAATGAAGTTATTTCATTAAGCACATAAAACTTTCACTGCATTTATCTTAAAATTAATGAAAACAATTTTATACATTCTATAAAATTTTCATTAGTTTAGTGATGGCTTTCATTAAAATTGATTTAATGAAACATGTTTCACTGATTCAATGAATCCAATCTTTGAGGACTTTCCAAGGAAATAATTCATTGTATTAATGAAGAAATTCATACAATACAATTCACAAAATTCTATCAGTGTATTGCAGCTTCATCACCGAAAGCTTCTAGTTTAAGATTTATAAATGGAGAAAGCCATGAACTTTTTAGAGTAATTTTGAGGAAATAAATGCAAGCTGCCTGGCCGGTTTACACCGCATAAATCCAATTTTTGCACAGATTTTATTTTTTTAATCTCAACCTATCCGAAAATGCTGGAAAAATAATACTTTTGCACATGTGGGTGCTTTAGTGTACAGCTACATGTCTGAAAAAATTAGCATAATCGGAAATCGGGAATACAGATGTATTCAGCGATATATGAAGAATTTTGAATTTTAAGATTGGGCTAATTTTTCTAGATTGCATATATAAATTAATTATATGAAATTTGGTGGCGATTGGAGAAAGAAAATTCCCACCGGAAATAGATTGAAAATTTTGTTTAGAACCAATTCTATAATTAGTTATAGTACCGTTTCTGAAGCAACCAGCCCCAATTTGGGGGAAAAGAACGTATTGCTTTTGGGTTAAACTACATAGAAAGAGAACCGGTTGTAGAACATAAATTATACGTTAATTCAGTATAAGGTGTTCTGCAACCAGTTCTTTGAATTTTACCTTTTTAGTGTCCCCAGCAAATTTTTTTTAGAACTGGTTACCCCTGAATGTCTTCTAGAACAGGTGCTTTTTCAACGAGTTCCATGGACTTTGTTCTGTAAGTGCTTTCCGAAAGTCAAAATGTAACGTTTCACTGTCACAGAACCAGTTCTATAACTAGTTCTAGGATCGGTTCTAAAGCAACCTATTGTAGTTTGGAGGAAAAGAACCTATTGGTTTTAGTTAAAATTCTATACAAAAAAGAACCTGTTGTAGAACATAATTTAGAACCTGCGCTAACACAATATAAGGTGTTCTGGTGATGTAGAATAGAATACTTACTACAGAGAAACTTATAATTTTAAGTACCTTTTCTTAGATTCTGATTACTTTCCCTGTTTCCTGTTTAAAAAAGCCTCAGATTTTGATCTTTGTCGAAAAATTTTTCTGAGAAATCACAAATACATGATCAAAAAAAACATTTTGTGTTCGGACTTTTGGGTTAAAGCGTCTGCCAAGTAAAAAAGTTTCAAATATTTTATGTTTATTTTTTTTCGCAGCATATTAAATTTTAGTTACGTCTCTGAATTTACATACATAAATATTTGTTAATTGTCATATATACCTATAAAATTGTTCAAGTTATTTTAACATAAAATAGTTGATAGCTAAAAGTATATTTAACTTGCAAGCGGGCGGTTTAACAAGTACAATTAGTTGGCAAACATGCCTAAAATTTTTATTCATAAATTGCATGAATTTTACAAATTTTCTAAATTGACTATGTAAGTGTACACATGTACTACTCCTATATATTTAGTAAAACTAATATAAAGCATTGTGTGTATGTGTTTGTTTTTTGTATGTGTGCGGTGGTTATATATACGATTATAAAAGTGTGTGTTTAAGAGATGACATTTCATGTTTTATTGTTTATTTTAAATGCTGATGTGCACAAATTAGTTAATGAAACATTTCTATACAATTTAATGAACAATTCATGAAGAGACATTTTAAATACACATGTAATTAAGTTGTAGTAGTTACAGATATGTGAAGATTTTAAAATAGTAATGAGTTGAAATAATTGCATAAATAAGAAAATAATAACTTGAATCGTGTATACGTACAATTAAATGTTTCAAATGCTACAATAACAATTACTAGGAAATTTGTCTTAAAGTACAATATTTTATTGGCTCTTCTGTAATTATCGCTCAAATCTTAAGAAGTTAAAGAAATGTTTATTTGGACATTTTGAGTTGTCCTACATATAAGACTTCATCTACATAGGAATTGATTCTTAAGACTCTTTTAAGAAAAAGTCCTCCTAGCTGCAAACTTTTACTACAGAAAAATATTCCTAAATTGTAAATTTTTTTTTTTATAAAAACATTGAAAATCGTCTTGTGCAAAACGTGCTTATGGCTAGTTTTAAAGTGAACACTTTTTGAAACTTTAATTACTATTAAGAGTTAAATAGTTTTAGGTAAAACTAACTTTAAAGTCCTGAGATCTCGCAGAAACTTATTACGTAAGAATACAATTTTCCTTAAAAGTTCCCCTTCAGATCTTGGGACAAATGTATGGATAATTTCAAAAATTTTCGTTATCCTTTGCAACTGAATTTAAAAGTCTGATATTTCTAAATTTGTTTTCAACTGAGAGAAATTATTTACAGACTTACTTGGGTATGCAAAGTTTTAGGTTGTAAGGTCTTCTGACTTGAAACTTACAAGATTAATTTCATTTATTTGATTTTTTTAATCACATTTTTAAACTTTCAGATCAAAACAAATTTAAAATGGAGTCATTAGACTTGGCGGATATATTCACTATATAAATAACCTTCATATCGCTATTTGATAAACAGTTGTAAAGTTATATTTACTGGACGTTAACAAGTGCCGAATAACTGACAAAGTTCCAGAAATTTATGAAAATTCTCAAAGATTTCAATAACCTTCCAGTAGAAAATAAATTATCAGATCCATATGATGCTTTCCAAGCCAACTTCCTAGCTAACTGTCGGTCCACCGAGACCGAAAAATTAAAAGCCGACAGAAAATTTCTTCTGACTTGTATTATTAAAAAAGAAATACTTAAATATAATTAAATTAAAGAGTCCAAAGCTTGTATTATGTCTGTTTGTTTACATTCAGTTTTTACTATTTTTACTAGTTTTTTTCTCTCAAATTCGTTTTTGACGGGAAATTTGCTAACTTTTTATTTCGATGGTTTCTATTTACTACTTTTGATACCATTTTCTTTCATTTCACTTTAAAAGAAAATCAGTTTGATAATTTTTCCGCACTTTCTAAGTTTACTTTTTTTTACTGGAAATGTAAACAAACAGGGCTATTATAAAATGGACTAAAAAGTTGCGTTCAGGGTTTGGTCACCTTTTTCGTTTTTAATAATATTTTATAAAAATTCAAAATGAATTTTGTAGGGGAGGAGTAGCACTTTTAGATACCGTAACTATCTTTTTGAAAAAAAAAATTTCTATTTGCGTTAGAATATCTCGA
This sequence comes from Leucophora obtusa, assembly GCA_949987735.1. Lineage (NCBI taxonomy): Eukaryota > Metazoa > Arthropoda > Insecta > Diptera > Anthomyiidae > Leucophora > Leucophora obtusa. The sequence continues at coordinate 142,524,608 of OX465299.1, forward strand.
AAATATGACGTAATAGGCCTATTATGAGATTCGGATTCAGCACGTCTAAGACTTTCGGAAAACTATAGTCTGAGTCTTGGTTAGAAAACCTTGTCGGCCTGTGTTATTTAGAGATACTTATGAGTTTTGACAATGAACGCGACTTCGCGTAATCGTTTAAACAATTTGCCGTAAAAGAAGTAAAACTTTTGTTTGCTTCATTTTCGAGAATTTCAACCTTCAACACAGATATTCGCCATAATATCTCTTTTAACATTACTCTATTGCTTTTCCACAAAATTTAACTTAAACTTAATTTCATTCACTCAGTTATTTTTAAGTTTTTTTGTTTTTGTTTTTTTATTTGAAAAAAAGGCGACTCATACCACTTTTAAAATAAACACTATATTAGAATCGTTTATTACCCGAGTAAAAATAGTTATATAGGAAATTATATAATTTAATATGGACTAATATGTTTATATATAGTCAAGTGCGACACTATATCTTTGCGGATATAATTATGTATAGCTTTCAGTTTTTCAAAAATTTCTTATATGATGCCATATATAGATCAGCATAAATATATATGTCCCCATATATATTAATATGTACCATATCTAGTTACATTCGCTATGACAATTTTAATACAGCGTCATATATAATTAAAAATGGCTTTATCGGAAAACATATAAAGTTTTATATAGATCAATGTTAAATTTTTTTTTTCTAAGTTTTAGATAGGTTTTAGTATAGCGCAATATAAAAAAGTTCTTTGTTTTTTTGAGATATATTTATGTATGATTTCAAAATATAAAAGGCGTACTCATTATAACTCCTAAATTCCTTGTAAACCTCGTATAAATACAAGCCATATTTTTTATGTATGAAATTTGACATTAAACTCATAAACATACCAGGTTTACACAGTTTACGGGTAGAATACAAGTTTATATGAGAAGGCTAAAAATGCTTGGTTACAATTACAGCTATGGACATAGAAATAGGACACTTCATACAAAATTATCTTCATGCATTTCTCTTAATAATTATAAAGCAATAATTATATTTCTTTTCTATTATAGTAAACTTTAATCAAGTAGTCTCAGATTATGTATAAAACTTTGCAATATTTAAAACATGCAAATATTTACAACAAAATTACTTTACTTGTTCATATTTGACTTGGACATAAAAATAGGACACTTGCAATAATTGTCAAAATTTTACTCGATGCACTTAGTAATAATTTTCTTTTCATAATTTGCGTTTGAAATAAGTAAATTCTATTCTAATTGTACCAATATGGAACGTGGAAAACATTGTAATCCAGAAAAACGAAGACTTATATCTCAATTCCACAACGAGATGAAATCTCCAACTGAAATTGCTAAAAAACTAAAGTGTTCGCGAAATATGGTATACAATGCTATTCGTCTATGTGCTGCCGACAAGAAATATCATACGCAAAATAAAGAACGTAAGCCAATCCGTCGTAAAACAACAACTTATATGGACAGGACTATAGTACGCAAAGCAAACTCAACCCTTTTATGTCCTCCCGTCAAATAAATAATGAAATCAGGGAAAAATTCAACGTTCAAGTGTCAGACAGGTTAGGAAGAAGAAGACTGAATGAAGCAAACTTATTTGGACGAATAAGTAGAAAGAAGCCTTTTCTTTCAAGAAAAAATAGTAAGAAACGTATTGATTTTGCCAAAACCCACAAAGGAAATGAGTTATCCTTTTGGAAAAATGTGCTTTGGAGCGATGAAATGAAGGTAAATTGTGTCGGACCAGATGGTAGAACATTTGTACATCGCCCAAAAAACCAGGCTTTAAACATTAAGTACACTCAGAAGACATTGAAACACGGTGGGGGTAATATTATGGTATGGGGGGCTTTTTCCTGCCGTGGTGTTGGGCCTATCGTAAAAGTAGATGACAAAATGGACAGGTTTCAATATTTGAGCATTCTTAAGAATCTTATGGAGCCATTTGCCTATGAAAATGTTGACATTTATGCAAGCCAATGATCCGAAGCATTCGTCAAACATAGTGAAGGATTGGGTTTTAAAAGAACAAATTAAGTTTTTGGACTGGCCAGCCCAAAGTCCGGACCTTAATCCAATAGACAATCTATGGAATGATGTAAAAACAAAAGTTTCGCAAAACAATTACAAAAATTGCACCGAACTTTGGGCTGGTATTCAAGAAGCCTGGTATTCTTTACCAAAAAAAGATGCCAGAGATTAGTTGAGAGTATACAAAGAAGAATCGAAGCGGTTATTGATAATAATGGATACAGCAAAAAATATTAGTGTAATATTAACGCTAAAAAAATAATAATTGTTTCAATAACCCAAAAATGTACTGTTTTTGTAAAAATATAAAATGTGTCCTATTTAGAAGTCCAGGTATTTTTATTAGTTTATACATATTTACCAATATACAGTCGTGGTAAATTTAATAGGAACTATTCAAGTTTTTTCTAATTTTTTTATCGTTGCCTTTATTTTTAAAAATCAAAATAGTGGCTAAATTCACCCCGGGAGGCAAATATGAGGTTTAGAATATTGTGCAGAATTTTAACATAATGTCTGTTTTTTTATTTTGTCACTTGTTTTAAGTGGGCGTGGTTTTCAATGAAAAATTAGCGATATCGGCCTGTTATCAAATTAAAGAATAAAATTTAGCGAGTACTGATCGGATCTATAGAAACTGTATATTTTTGGAAATCCTAAAAAATTTCCTTAACTTCTGCATTATTTTTATCTAGAAATAGTCGCCAGACTTGAAATGACAGTGCCTTAAACATAAAAAAAATTTTCTTTGTTTTTAGCGATTTTATAATAAAGTTAACCACACTGAAATTTTAATAGGAAATGCTTTATACTTAACATAGAAAAAAACTTGACTTTTTTGTTATATCGTAGCAAGTATAGTATAAAACTAGTCGCTGTAAAATTTCAGTGTTGTTAACTTTATTTTAAAATTGCCAAAAACAAAGACATTTTTTTACATGTTTAATACACTCTCATTTTAAGTCTGGCGACCATTTCTGAATAAAAATAATGCAAGACTTAAGGAAATTTTGTAGAATTTCCAAAAATATACAGTTTGTATAGATCCGATCAGTAATAGCTAAATTTTATTCTTTAATTTGATAACAGGCCGATATCGCTAATTTTTCATTGAAAGCCACGCCCACTTAAAACAAGTGACAAAATAAAAAAACAGACATTATGTTAAAATTGTGCATAATATTGTAGACCACATATTTGCCTTTCGGGGCGAATTTAGCCAATATTTTGATCTTTAAAAATAAATGCAACAAGAATAAAATTAAAAAAAACTTGAATCGTTCCTATTAAATTTTCCACCACTGTATATAAAATAGTTGAAGGATTTTTATTTAAATAAAGAATGAATTACAATCATCAATAGTAACACTTCCCGTACATGAAATAAAAAATTTTATTTTTGTTTTATTTTTCAAAATAAATAATTATGTTTCTTAACACATAAAAGTGTCATATTTCCATGTCCATAGCTGTATGTACAACTTCTTCTAAATACTTAAATTTTTATTTAAATTTTTAATTCTTAACTTAAGGGTGTTATTTTTCAGTACTTTAAAAAGTTTTTGTTTTGATCTTGAAATATGAAGCGTTATATAATTATGTCTTTCTACATCAAATTAGATGTAATTATATCGGGTCAAAATCCGGATAAGATTCTATATGATTCAATATATTTAGATTTTATCCGATATAATTTTATCCACCATTTTTCGGATCATAGTATATCTCCAATTATATTAAATAAGATATCATAACATATGGCATCATATTATTTGTTTTACTCGGGTACTAAAAAAAAATATTTTGTGATGTTGTTTTAGTTATGCGAAAAATATTTCATGTGGAATAACAAAATAAGTTTTCCAATACCCTAAAAACTCAAAACAATTTTGTAAAAAAAATATTGCCAAAAATAAATCGAATTTAACCATGATTATTTCACCAAATATTTAAATATATGGGTGGTATCAAAAAATGTGATAAAAACCGTGTAACCACCTAATTTCTAATGCATGGATTATATATTTCGATATATATCAGCGCATTGTCACCTATTTTACAAAATTTATAACAATCTGAACAATTTTTGGTTAATACATAAAATTTGTGACCAATTTTATAGGCCAAATGTAAACTCTGTAACAAGTAACTCATAAGGTTTTTTAACTTTAATAGCTTATATTTTAATAAGAAGATGAAAAGTGACGTTTTTAATAAAAATTAATACATTCTACAAACATTTTCGTATATCTTAGCTATCACAACTCCAACTCTGTAACGATTTTTCGTCATAATTTTTGATAAAAATGCATATACCAGAATTTTGGAGTTATCTATTATTTATATTGCGAAAAGTATAATGTTATTTATACTCAAATGATCGTTGGACTGTAAGTAATCATCGAGTATAATAGACTTGAAGCTTTTCTGCAGCATGTAACATTCTCGAGATGAAAAAGGATGTCTTTAATAAGATTTGAAAAAATGTTGTAAACTCCGTTCCTAATTTTTACACCAAACTATTTAACGAGTAAGAAAAACAATGTCATATTTGGATTCACCTTGTAGACATCATACGATTTTGTTTCGGAAAGAAAATTCTGACAAAGCATTTCTGAAAGAAAACGAAAAAAGTAACCAAATGTAAACTCCGTAACTGTAAACTCCGTAACCACAATTGTTTGCATCAGATTTCATTCAAATAAATGCAGATAAATGTTTAAAATATTTTAAAATAACCATAAACAGAGGTGATTCAACTAATATTTATGTGTCAAAAGACGATTCAACTAATAATTTTGCGTCAAATCAAAAAAGTTATCAGTTTTTTACCCTAAGCTGCTGGAGCGAAAAACGATTGATTTTGCATTTAATTGGTTTTGAATCGATATTTCGAGTCATTACTGACATTAGTTTGACAAATTAAATTTGTTTCACACAATTTAAGAATTTTTTGATCGCGAAATGTTCTGTTTTTAATATATTATTTTTTAACTGCGCAACCGCTGTTTGGATTTTGAAAAATTTTATATTTTTGAAAAGCATTTAAAAGGACCAAAAATACAAAATAAAAAAAATTAAATTTTTTTTTGGCGGAATGAATTGTATTTTTATTCGCGAAACCGCCAATTTGATAAACACAAATTATATATCATTGGAAAGCAAGTTGAAAACCCAAATACGAAAAACTAATAAATTGAAGAAAATTCGTACCCAATTTTTTTTGTTATATCTTTTGCTTGCTGAAATGTAAATTCCGTTACCACAATAAAAAATTAAAATTATGCAAAAAAGTTATAGCGACAACTTCTAGAAGAGATTTTTTGCAATTAGGTTTATAATCACTAAACTTACTGATTCCATTAAGAAAAAACCAAAATATTAACACTTTTTGCTTCTCACAAATTTGGCCCAAAAATTTATCACATTTTTTGATTTCACCCATATGTATTTTCAAAATATATTTGACATCGCATAATCGTTAAGACAATTTCCCAAAAAAAACAATTAAAAGTTTTTTGTTCTATTTCCATTTCAAGATCATAAAATGTCTTGCAACAGTATTTTTTTTTATTTCCTATAAAAAAATAATAATACAAAATACCTCGCGCAATCAATTATTTTTATATTATGTTCAAACCACTTTCAAAATATCTTAATAGTTTTTGAAATTTTTGAATATTTTATTTTTTATAGAAAAAGATCCCCTTGAATTCTACCTAATTCCATGCTTAACCATTTTTTTTTTTAATGGACTCATACCACTTTCAAAATTTTTTATGCTGACTTGTGTTAAGGTATGATAACTATCAATGCTGTCCTTTATCAGTATCATATTTATGAAAAGAAAATGATAGAGAAAATGGAAATGAATGAAATCGTTGGAGGAATTTTTGGAAATTTTAAAAAAATATTTATGATTCTGATAGGTAAATTTACTTTATTTACTTTCATCGGTTAAAATAGATTTGCTTTAAAGACTTAACGGTGATAGGTATACGTGAAAATGAATAGCTGTATTTTCACTTATACCTACACTCATATAAAGGAATCTGTAAACATAGCAGAAAAAGCAACTAAAAATTAATTGAAAATTATACTGCAGAAGGTACTGTTAAATTAGCAGATTTTTTTTTTGTAAATACAAATAAAATAAGAACAGCAAAAGCAAAACTATTAAATTTACAGAATTTTAGTTATATTTAAGTGGGGACATGACATTGGCCGTTTTTTGAAATCGACTTTTTTTTATAATTTTGTATTTTAGCAAATATTCTTAAGATTCTAAGAAAATTCCTACGAATTCAAAAGTTACCGGATTAGTGAGAGCGCATTTTTAATTTTACGTACGGCAGCTGGTATATACACAAACTTTGAACGCGTTTATCTCGAAACCATGTTTTTCGTACTGGTTGCGGCACTAGCGGGTTCATTTTTTGACGAATTTTTTTTTTTTTTGTATTTTTTTAAACTTGATTCGCTATCGTATGAAACGAGCTATTTTTTTCGATTTTTTATAAATTTTTAGAGTTAATATTTTTTTCGAAAAAACACACTTTCAAATTTGGAACATCACCAAAACTTTAAAAAAATTAAAAAAAAAAAGCTCATGTCATACGATAACCAATTTTGTTAAGATTTAAAAAAGTAATTTTTTTCCAGATCGGACAATTTTTCCGACTCCCAGCGCTGCAACCACGAGGCCACGTTTTTTTCTCTGCCGCCAGTTTGGAGCTCTATAGAACCATGTTGGTGTGAAAAATATATTTTTTTGAATTTTTTATCTTGTAATTTGTTCAATTCTCTACAATAATAAAAAAAGTTATGAATTTTTAAAAAAAGGTCTGTTTTCTCTGCAGCGAATGTCATGTCCCTCCTTAAGTTAATTTTAGTTAATTGAAAATAACAAATTGTACTGTAAAATCTGGAGAAAATTTTGCTTAATATTAGTAAATAAAAAATAGCAAAAATAAATTGTTATATCAGCAAAATTTTCGTTGTTTTTAAGATAAATTTAAATGAATGCATATAGCAGTCTATCCTGTTGAATTAACAGAAATATTTGGGAAAAAATTGTAAACTACCGTTTTCAAAAGATTAGATTTTTATTTGCATTAAAAAAAATTAAAAAAAAACTTGGAAAATTTAAAATTTTTCGTGATTTTTTCGGCTACTAATTATTTATTTATATCATTATAAATTTTTTGCTGTTTTAACAGGTTAATTTGCTATTTTCTATTAACATAAATTTAACTCAAATATAACTAAAATTCTGTATATTTAACAGTTTTATTTTTGCTGTTCCTATCTTACTAATAAATAGCAAAAATAATCTGCTAATTTAGCCGTTTTTTCTACAGCATCATTTTTACCAAGTTTTTAGTAGTTTTAACTAATTTTTTTACAGACTTTTTTCTATTAATCTATCGCCGTTAAGTATATAAATCAAATCTAAATGATTCCAAACAATAGAAATCAGTTAACTTTAGATTTTGTATGTCACTATTTTATTGAAGAAGTTTATTCCATTCCAAAATTTTACATTATATCACACTCTTATAAATTTAGTATAAAAATCACAGAATTTAATACATTATTTTCATTGTCTGCACTTACACCCTATTTTTTTCCTACACAGCAGATGTACGCACGCATAACGTTGCTGACTGATGAGATTTCAAACAAAGTTTATTTTTGAGATGAAATGAATGACATGATGATGACGACAAGGATGATAATGTTGATGGTGCTGGTAATGCTGATTTAATTTAGATGACAATACACTGAAAAAGGGTTGAGTTCAGTTTGAAGCCAACAAAATCCGTAACATGTACATGTAAAGCCTAAAGGCCAAATTGGTTAAATGCGGTTAAATGAAATGGTTACATACGTGCCTAAACTGAGCACAGGCTCTTACGCATATGTTTGTGTCTGTGTTTAGAAGTCTATACCTGTGTGTGTGTGTGTTTTAGTTAACATAATATTCAATATTAAAAGGACAAGGATTAAACGTTTAACGTTGGTATGTTATTTCAATAAATGTGTGTATATGTGAAAGTGTGTGTGCAAGCATGATATGTTTGTCTAAATGCATAGGTTTTTCTTTTGTATATTCATTTTATTGAATGGTTCCTAAACCTACGTATTAACTTTGTTTTTTGTTACTTCTGGTTTATATAAATACATACATATATTTTGCCAAAATCCTTTTCAAATTGTTTAAATAATATCAACGCACATATATTCTCAGGGATAGGATACTCTTGAATTCATCTATGAATATGTGTTTGCAAATATCATTATCATTTTACCACTACATATATAACTCCTAATATAAATATATTCATATGATTCGGATGTTTTACTATATTGTGTCAAGTTATTATTACATAATTAATGAACTGTTTTCATATCACGATTTATCTCAGGTAAATGAAAGCATAATATGAGTAACAAAATGCATTCGATCTCTTTAACATAAAATGGTTTTGATAAATCAACTATAAATATCAATTTTAATAAATCATCTGCTAGTTTATTCAATTTCAAATCGTTGATTCAAAGTGATTATAAATCATTCACAGATTTATAAAATGATTCGAATTTTATGCGAGTTGATTCAAAAAATAATTATGTTTTCCAAGTAGTGACAAAATATACAGTGAAATTTTAAAATTAAACACAAACACAATTTTGTTGTTGCTTTGGGAATAATTTTCCCAGAGACTATTAATTATAGAGATAGGAAATCAAAACTTACACTACTTACCGATAGAGGGCGCTGAAATATAGTATTACATGAGCAACTATTTAGTATCAGTTTGGTATCAGGTGAGCCTATATTTAAAAACTTAAAAACTGCTGAAAACTGTTCAAAATAGGGATAAACAAGCGCGGAATATATTCAAATAATAAAATTTGAGAAATCCGTTTGTTTCTTTGCTTTGTTGTTTGTTATTATTTAAATTTAAATAAAAAAAGAAAATTGTCAATTTTTTGAACAAAGTGCCATCTAGTGATAACGATATTTTTATAACTTATTTTTTTGATGATATCTGTAATTAGTGGCAATTTAAAAAAAATAGTTGTATACTAAAAAGCCTTTTATACAGGGACGTAACAGTTATAACTTTTATTCAAAAAAGTGATTGTTTTACAATTATTTCCTGTTTGAGTATTTTTAATTTCCTGTTTATTTGCTCTGTTTGATTTATATTTTTAATTCAAACAAAAACAATCCAAACACGATTTTTATTTTTTCAAAAATAATAAAAGTTATTTTGTGATTTTTTTTCTTTATCAAAAAATAACAATTAAGAATATAAATCAAAAGCCATGGAACCAATGACTTCACCAATTATAATATCCTGATGATGTCAACTAGTGTTAATAATAGATTGAACAGTGATTTAAAGTGAGTAAATATGTATATTCCAGCAACTTCCGGCATTCAATTTAGGTCAATTTTTAATTTTTATTTTATTATCAAATAAAAAAGTTAGTGCTTAAATTTTTCAAAAAAATCATTCTGTAACTTTTATAAAAAGTTTTAAAATAAAAATCAAAAAACAACAGAAATTTATAGAGTAAAATATAAAAATTGAAAAAATTAAAATCTTTGCCAAACTTTGTGATTTTTTTGTGCAATATGATTTATAAAATATAGTGCATTATTGAAATATTATAATTAAACAAATTTGGGTGGTGACTTTTTTAGAAATATAACAGTTATTTTGGGTCTCTGCTTTTATACGATCTACTCGAGTAACTTGATTAATTGATCAAATTAACTTGAGTAATTTGTTAATCGAATTTGGCCATTTTAAATTACTCGAACAATAATTGGAAAGAATTTCGTCGATTAGTTAAGAGACAGTTAACCAATTAAATACCCTATTCTATACCCCCTGCATCACAGGCACTTACACTAAGAGAATTATGTCGGTAGAATTAATTGTAATTGCAGTTAAAAAAGTGTACACTGCAAATGCCGTGCTCTCAAGAGTAACACATACTGTATCTAGACGTAAATTAGTGAGCGGACCCGGATGATATATGCTATTGTGTCCATTGGCAACCCTCTTTAGCACGTCGTATAGCATCGTTTTGGAAGTTTGCCAATGCTGATAATTATCGCCCACTCATAGTCTGCTCTGCGCTCTCGAAAGTCATGGAGAGCATGGGTAATTACCATCTTGTTAATTATATCGAGTCAAATTTGCTTCCTATTGATCGACAGTATGGCATTCATAGAAGTCGTTCTACGGGAGACCTAATGACGTTTCTTTCGGAGCTTTGAAGTCGGTCCATTCACACATTTGGTACGGTTCCCCTTCTTCCCTCTTCCTCGGAAGTAGCCCACCTCTGCCCAACTAATCATAAATTTAAACTTGATTGAGTAAGATCTAGATTTGATTTGTTCGTTCTGTTTTCATAATATTTCACAGCAAGAATTAATTACTTGTGCTGTTTGTAAACGCCACTTTCATAATATTTGTATAAATTTGAAAGATGAATACATTTTAAAATCAGTAATTTCTAATAAACACATTGTATTCAATTGTAATAAATATTTAATTTCTTCTAATGAGTTAATTTCAACGGTTTCTGCTTTGTCTATTAAAGTTTAAGAGTTAAAATTGGTGGTAATCGATCTCTTAAGGAACATTAAATATGGATGTGCAAATGTTACTTCTCGATCTGCCTTTAATTTACATGCTAATAACTCCTATTCGGATGATGCTCTTATTAAACAAACTGACTCTAATTTGCAGTCTGATGTCGTTGCAAATTTTTTGGATAATAATAATAACCATGATACAACCATACTAGGTAGATGCATTAGGGAGAGTTTGACATTTCAGGGTTTTAATATGACAGTTCAGGGATTTTTTCGTATGCTTTCGCTATGTATCAAGAGTAGCCGATTACATTTTTTGGTGTTGTTTGTTGTTCTAATGCATCTACCTTAGGGATGGAAATGAGTTTTTTCATTTTGTACCAACCGCATAAAGAAATTGTACTTTTTCGACCCTCATGGTACCAATATTTTTCATATATAGAAAATTTGTCGGAACAATGTCAAACTTGCAAAAAATATTCTACTACAAAAATTGTACTTTTGTACTCACCAATTTTTTTTTTAATAAAAAGTACGTGCAATCGAGGCCCACTTCGCAGAAAATACTATTCTGTACGAGACAAAGATGTGCTAAATTATATTAAAATAACCAATAGTTGTGAATATCAAATTAATATGAAAATATATGTTGTTAACGTTCTGTTCTGGTGATTTTTTAGATAAGTAACCCGTCCTAAGAAAACAATGTAATATTTTTTTTTTTACATTTCAAAAAATATACGAGAGGAGGGTTAAATTCTCGAATTTTATGTACTACAGGATGCGCCTAAAGTAACTATATTATGTAAAAAAATTGTAACTTCTTTGCTTGTGAATATTTCATATTATTTTCTATTTTAGAAATTGAACGCTATACAATTGCGCAAAGAACTTAGATTGTTTTTCTATTACTTGAACATAATCGTTCGATAGTTAATACTCAACGTGCATACAGAAGATTTTATGGTTTAAAAACTAATCATATAGCTACTTTAGCCGCACCCGATACATTTATACTTGAGCAAAAAACGACTAGTTTTTGTACAAAACTAGTTTTTGCATCTTTTTTTTGTATGCGTTTTGACAAGTTAAAAACTACAAGAGCCAAAAACCAGGGGGTTATTATGTAATTCTATTCGAAACGAAAATGCTTTCAAACAGAACACATTGAAAATCTAGTTCCAAAAAACAGTTTTTGATGGAGGACAATATTGAAAACGTGTATGCTAGACTATGGCATACACGTTTTCAATATTTTTCCCCATTTCAATGTGAAAATTCTGTTCGAAAGCATTTCCGTTTCGAATCGAATTACATAATAACCCCCCAGATAGTTTTTGGTCAGGTATAAATGTAGTATAATACTTTTTTTTACAACATTGGGCCCAAAAGTTGTCAGTTACAAGTTTTTGTTAGAATGATTTCAGCACAGATCTGCATTACGAATATTTGTTGACAGCTTTAAAGTATAACAAGTTAATTTAATACAAATATTTTAAATTTGGAACTTTTTGAAATTGTACCAAATGTATCGCGGTAGTACCACGGTACCAACGGATGTCAAAATATACCAAAAAAAAGTACAATTGTACGATGTTTTCCATCCCTGATCTACCTAGTATGGTTGTATCACGAATAACTAGCGGGCGCAGCCCGCTACGTTGTTAGCGTGCCTTAAAGGTTAAGGGGGGGGGGCTGCGCCCCCCACAATTTTTATTAAATTCGTTTTTTTATTTAAAGTTTTTTTATTTAAAGCCTTCACCCAGCCACCACAAATAAATAATTCTGCACAACAATGGGTTTAAAATAAATAAATATTTGATCACTTTTTCTCATGAAAGTGGATTGTTAGTAATGAATCCATAATAAATTGCAATATACGTGTGTATGTTAAGATAATTTGGTAAAGTGCGAACTTAGGTAGATAGACCCGTAAGTAGTTTTGTTCATTTGTGTTTTGAATGAAAATAAATAACGTAAAGCAGGGTTGGAAAGCATTTTATAATATTAAAAATAGCGGGCAAAGCTACGTTGTTAGCGTGTCTTAAAGTTTTTTTTTTAATTCCAGTTTATGTAAAGGTAGACCTGGCAATTCAAGTAAATTCACAAATTCAGTTGGAAAATTTACTGCGGCGGTTTCTTCCACCGGTGCTTCGTTACATGAAGTTTAAATATCGGAATATATAAGTTCCATTCCTTTTCTAAGGTTTTTTCTCTTTCAGAAAATTTGTTTAACTTTTTGGGGAGTATGTTTCAATGCTACATAAGTTTCATATTCCGTTGATAGTGTTTGAACAGGTAATTCCCTCTTCCAATCCATTTGCATTGTCTATAATTTCAATTCCGCTCGTTCAACGTTTATATCCATTTCATTCCACTTGTGTAGTGTTTCAATCCCACTCGTTTTCTATTTAGTTTCTTAATTTTAGTGTTTCATATACACTTGTTCTTTAAGTTTTAGGTTTCTAGCTAAAGACGTAGACGTTAAGAGGGGGGGGGGGCAATTTTCCCCTTTTGAACCACCATTTTTACCACGTTCCTGTCCAAAGTCCTAGAAATGCCTTGTCGATAAGTTAGCCCATACTCCAAGGAAAACATATTATATATTACAGGTTTCTAGCCGAAGGGTTCGGTTAGGCCATCAAGGGGGAGAATTATTCCGTTTTTACCCCTCCCGGCAGGAATTTCCAAAAATTCCGTCTTAGAAGACGTCTGCGTTGGAGGAGGAACCTACTACGTACATAATTTTAGGTCTCTATATCCAGCAGTTTGGCCAGGCCGTCAAGGGGGAAGTTTTTTCCCTTTTTACCCCTCCCGGTATGAATTTCCAAAAATACCATCTTAGGGGACGTCAACGTTGGAGAAGGAACCCAATTTAAGATCCCTTGTTCCAGCAGTTTGGCCAGGCCGTTAAGGGGGAGACTTTTCCTGTTTTTGACCCTACCTGTAGAAATTTCCAAAAATCTCATCTTAGCGGATGTCTACAATAGAGGAGGAACTTTAATACCAAATTTCAACTTCCTACCTCCAGCGGTTTGGACAGGCCTTTAAGCGGCACTTTTCGCTTCATTAATCCCCATTTTTGCAATGTCCCTGTCCAAAAAGCACCTCCTCGGTAAGTGACATATGTTTTACATTTCAGGTTTCTAGTCAACTTTTACTATTTGTGCCCCTCTCGGTAGGAATTTCCGAAAATCCATCGACAGGGAATTCCAGCTTCCTAGTTCCAGCAGTTTGAGTAGGCTGAGAGGAACTTAAGTACCGAATTTCAGCTTCCTAGTTCCAGCAGTTTGGACAGGTCGTTAAGGGGCAACTTTCCCTTTTTGAGCCCCCATTTTATAACGACCCTGTCCAAAATTCAAAAAAGTATCTTTCTAATAAGTTAGCCCTCACTCCAGGGACCCACATTTTAAGCTTCAGGTTTCTAGCCGAAGGGGTTTTTACCGGCCCCCAAGGTGAGGCTTTTTTTTTTTTTTTGCCCCTCCCTATAGGAATTTACAAAAATTCCATCTTCGCGGCTATCTGCGATGGATGAGGAACATTCATACCAAATTTCAACTGCATTGCCTAAGCGGTTTGGGCAGGCCGTTAGTGGGGACATTTTTCCCTTTCAACCACCATTTTTACTATGTTCCTGTTCCAAAATAGAAAAATTACGTTGCCGGTGAATTAGTCCTACTCCAAGGAATACATATTTAAAATTTTAGGTTGGCCAAAAGGGATTGGGCAAGCCGGCAGGAGGAGACTTTTACCTTATTTCCCCTCCCGATAGGAATTTCAAAAATTCCGTCTAAGCGGACGCCTACACAGAAGCAGGAACTCACATACCGAGTTTCTTTTTGGGATATCCTGTAGGGAATTCCAAAAATACAAACTTAGTCGATGTCTACTACAGTGGAGGAACCTTTATACCAAATTTCAACTTCTTACCTCCAGTGGTTTGGGCAGGCACTTTTCCAATTTGTGAGACTGTTTATGGGGAGACTTTTCCCCTTTTTGCCCGTTCCGGTAGGAATTTCCAAAAATCCCGTCTTAGCGCACGTCTATGCCGAATATCCAGAAACCTTGTTTTAGTGGAGATATCCGTGGGGGGAGGAAAAAAAGTAGTTTTTTTGAAATTATATATTATTTTAAATGGTACTTTTTGGAAAAACGAAATTTTTTGGAAAAAGATACTTTGTTTTTACAAAGTACTTTATTTGTACTTTTTTTGCAAAAGGTATTTTTTTTTAAAAAGTTGTTTTTTTTTTGGAAAAATGTATGTTTTTTGGAAAAAGGTACTTTTTTTGGAAAAGGTACTTTTTTTGGAAAAAGGTACTTTTTTTGGAAAAAGGTACTTTTTTTGGAAAAAGGTACTTTTTTTGGAAAAAGGTACTTTTTTTGGAAAAAGGTACTTTTTTTGGAAAAAGGTACTTTTTTTTGGAAAAAGGTACTTTTTTTGGAAAAATGTACTTTTTTTGGAAAAAGGTACTTTTTTTGGAAAAAGGTACTTTTTTTGGAAAAAGGTACTTATTTTGGAAAAAGGTACTTTTTTTGGAAAAAGGTACTTTTTTTTGGAAAAAGGTAATTTTTTTGGAAAAAGGTACTTTTTTTGGAAAAAGGTACTTTTTTTGGAAAAAGGTACTTTTTTTGGAAAAAGGTACTTTTTTTGGAAAAAGGTACTTTTTTTGGAAAAAGGTACTTTTTTTGGAAAAAGGTACTTTTTTTGGAAAAAGGTACTTTTTTTGGAAAAAGGTACTTTTTTTGGGAAAAGGTACTTTTTTTGGGAAAAGGTACTTTTTTTGGGAAAAGGTACTTTTTTGGAAAAAGGTACCTTTTTTGTCCCCTTTTTGCCCCTCCCGATAAGAATTTCCAAAAATGCCGTCTCAACGGACGTCTACACCGGTCGAGGAACCTACATACCAAATTTCAACTTCATAGCTCCAGCAGTTTGAGCAGGACGTCAAGGGGGAGACTTTTTCCCAGTTTTTGCCCGTCCCTGTAAAAATTTCCAAAACTCCCGTCTTGGTGGATGTCTACGATAGTGGAGGAACCTTTATACCAAATTTCAACTTCTTACCTCCAGCGGTTTGGGCAGGCCGTCAAGGGGGGCCTTTTTCCCCTTTTTAACCCCCATTTTTACAACGTCCCTGTCCAAAATTCTAGAAAGTACTTTCCAGAAAAGTTAGCCCCTACTCCAAGGAACACATATCTTAAATTTCAGCTTTCTAGCCAAAGGGGTTTTGGCAGGCCGTCAAGGGGGACACTTTCCCCCTTTTTGCCCGTTCCGGTAGGAATTTCCAAAAATCCCGTCTTAGTGGACGTCTACCCCGAAAGAGGAACCTACATAACAAATTTCAACTTCCTAGCTTCAGCGGTTTGGGCTGGGCGATGTTGAGTGAGTCAGTCAGTCAGTCAGTCACGTTATCTCTATATATAAAAGAATAACGTGACTGACCTTTTTCCAAAAAAAGTACCTTTTTCCAAAAAAAGTACCTTTTTCCAAAAAAAGTACCTTTTTCCAAAAAAGTACCTTTTTCCAAAAAAAGTACCTTTTCCAAAAAAAGTACCTTTTTCCAAAAAAAGTACCTTTTTTCAAAAGAAGTACCTTTTTCCAAAAAAAGTACCTTTTTCCAAAAAAAAGTACCTTTTCCCGAAAAAAGTACCTTTTTCCAAAAAAGTACCTTTTTCCAAAAAAAGTACCTTTTTCCAAAAAAAGGACCTTTTTCCAAAAAAAATTCCTTTTTCCAAAAAAAGTACCTTTTTCCAAAAAAAGTACCTTTTTTAAAAAAAGTACCTTTTTCCAAAAAATGTACCTTTTTCTAAAAAAATGTACCTTTTCCAAAAAAAAAGTACCTTTTCCCAAAAAACATACATTTTTCCAAAAAAATAACTTATTCAAAAAAAGTACCTTTTCCAAAAAAGAGTACCTTTTCCCAAAAAAAGTACCTTTTTCTAAAAAAATTTTCCTTTTCCCAAAAAATATACATTTTTTCAAAAAAATACCTTTTTCAAAAAAAGTACCTTTTCCAAAAAAAAGTACCTTTTCCCAAAAAAAAGTACCTTTTTCTAAAAAAATTTTCCTTTTCCAAAAGAAGTACCTTTTCCAAAAAAAGTACCTTTTTCCAAAAAACATACATTTTTCCAAAAAAAAACAACTTTTTAAAAAAAAATACCTTTTGCAAAAAAAGTACAAATAAAGTACTTTGTAAAAACAAAGTATCTTTTTCCAAAAAATTTCGTTTTTCCAAAAAGTACCATTTAAAATAATATATAATTTCAAAAAAACTACTTTTTTTCCTCCCCCCACGGATATCTCCACTAAAACAAGGTTTCTTGATATTCGGCATAGACGTGCGCTAAGACGGGATTTTTGGAAATTCCTACCGGAACGGGCAAAAAGGGGAAAAGTCTCCCCATAAACAGTCTCACAAATTGGAAAAGTGCCTGCCCAAACCACTGGAGGTAAGAAGTTGAAATTTGGTATAAAGGTTCCTCCACTGTAGTAGACATCGACTAAGTTTGTATTTTTGGAATTCCCTACAGGATATCCCAAAAGGAAACTCGGTATGTGAGTTCCTGCTTCTGTGTAGGCGTCCGCTTAGACGGAATTTTTGAAATTCCTATCGGGAGGGGAAATAAGGTAAAAGTCTCCTCCTGCCGGCTTGCCCAATCCCTTTTGGCCAACCTAAAATTTTAAATATGTATTCCTTGGAGTAGGACTAATTCACCGGCAACGTAATTTTTCTATTTTGGAACAGGAACATAGTAAAAATGGTGGTTGAAAGGGAAAAATGTCCCCACTAACGGCCTGCCCAAACCGCTTAGGCAATGCAGTTGAAATTTGGTATGAATGTTCCTCATCCATCGCAGATAGCCGCGAAGATGGAATTTTTGTAAATTCCTATAGGGAGGGGCAAAAAAAAAAAAAAAGCCTCACCTTGGGGGCCGGTAAAAACCCCTTCGGCTAGAAACCTGAAGCTTAAAATGTGGGTCCCTGGAGTGAGGGCTAACTTATTAGAAAGATACTTTTTTGAATTTTGGACAGGGTCGTTATAAAATGGGGGCTCAAAAAGGGAAAGTTGCCCCTTAACGACCTGTCCAAACTGCTGGAACTAGGAAGCTGAAATTCGGTACTTAAGTTCCTCTCAGCCTACTCAAACTGCTGGAACTAGGAAGCTGGAATTCCCTGTCGATGGATTTTCGGAAATTCCTACCGAGAGGGGCACAAATAGTAAAAGTTGACTAGAAACCTGAAATGTAAAACATATGTCACTTACCGAGGAGGTGCTTTTTGGACAGGGACATTGCAAAAATGGGGATTAATGAAGCGAAAAGTGCCGCTTAAAGGCCTGTCCAAACCGCTGGAGGTAGGAAGTTGAAATTTGGTATTAAAGTTCCTCCTCTATTGTAGACATCCGCTAAGATGAGATTTTTGGAAATTTCTACAGGTAGGGTCAAAAACAGGAAAAGTCTCCCCCTTAACGGCCTGGCCAAACTGCTGGAACAAGGGATCTTAAATTGGGTTCCTTCTCCAACGTTGACGTCCCCTAAGATGGTATTTTTGGAAATTCATACCGGGAGGGGTAAAAAGGGAAAAAACTTCCCCCTTGACGGCCTGGCCAAACTGCTGGATATAGAGACCTAAAATTATGTATGTAGTAGGTTCCTCCTCCAACGCAGACGTCCTCTAAGACGGAATTTTTGGAAATTCCTACCGGGAGGGGTAAAAACGGAATAATTCTCCCCCTTGATGGCCTAACCGAACCCTTCGGCTAGAAACCTGTAATATATAATATGTTTTCCTTGGAGTATGGGCTAACTTATCGACAAGGCATTTCTAGGACTTTGGACAGGAACGTGGTAAAAATTCTCTTAAATAATTTTATAAGTTATTGTAATCATTTTAATATGCTAGTCTGTAAGGATTATATTGTATCCATAGACTTAAATAAATAAATAAAATAAAAAAGGAAAGTCGTTTTGCTGGATATTTCTAAAGCATTTGATTGCTTGTGGCAATAAAGCAGTCGTGTCAAAGCTTATTGCTTTTGATATCGGTGATAAGTTCTCTCGATTTATATCCAGTTTTCTTAGGGATAATGTTATAAATGGGGTGTCATCCCATGTGTTTCAGTTGAATACAGACGTACTGCAAGGTTCTCTACTTTTTCCTTCTATCTTCCTTCTACGATTCTACGGCCTCTTTTTTCACTAATTTAAATAAAATTAGTGAAAAAAGGGGGCGCAGTAAGACATGGGATTGCCAGAGCTTCGAAGAATTAATTCCTAATTTCCTTTTTTTTTAACTGAATTTATATTTTGGGAATGAATTCCCTGGCTAAACTTAAGGAATTCATTCGCTGGGAATTCACTCAATTCTAGTTAATTCAACTTTAAGTCAAGGAATTCATTTAATTGTGCACTCAATTCCCTGAAGGAATTAACTTTTTCGTTTAATTTCCTAAGGAATTAAATTTTTCATTTAATTCCCTAAGGAATTGACTTTTTCGTTTAATTCCCTAAGGAATTAAAATTTTATTAAATTATTCTTTTAATTCCCTAAGGAATTAACTTTTTCGTTTAAATTTTTCTTTTAATTCCCTAAGGAATTAACTTTTTCGATTAATTCCCTGAATTTGAGTTTTCACTTAATGTCCATCTCTTAATACTATATCTCGCTTAGTTTTTGGCCCGTATCTCGAAAACTAAGCTAGATAGAGCTCCTATGAAGTAATAATACACCGCAATAATACAAATGGGCCAGGTCTTGTAACGCTTCCGATTGATCCATTTCTATAAAACAGTCACGTGGGTCACTGTGACTGTTCATAAAAATTGATTCCTGGGAATCGCTCTCGGACCTACCTCATGTGAATACTAGGAGCGTATACATTGACCAAAATTTGCAAAAATTTTGCCCGTTTTGCACTATCTCGCTTACTTTTCGAGACAGAGGCCATTTTGTAAAATGTCGATTTTTTAAATTGGTCCGTATCTCGAAAACTAAGCGAGATAGAAGGTGGGCAGTTAAGTTAATTCCTTAGGGAATTAAAAGAAAAATGTAATTCCTTAGGGAATTAAACGAAAATTTTAATTCCTTAGGGAATTAAATGAAAAAGTTAAAAGTTAAAAATGTATTGTTCCATGCTTTTAAAAAAATATATAGTTACTCTCTAAGAAGTAGTTCTATAACTAGTATTATTTTTAACTTTTTAAAACTCGTAAAAGTTTTTATTTTTAATTTGGATTTTTAATTTAAATTAATCACAATTGCTAAGAATTGTAAATAAGCTTTTAAAAAATTTTATCTAAAAGCATTTATAAGGCAATCCAATGATTCCGTATGAGCGGGAAATCACGGGATACCGGGAAATAAAAGTCCGGGAAAAGAAAAACCCTATTAGGCATCTATATGAGTGCTTCCACCAAATTGATATATTTTATTTGTCAATTGATTAAAGCGAGGAAGTGTCTCGTCTTTTGTCGATATATGCAATATTGCTTTTTAGACGACTTTTTCAAAAGAGTTTTTTTCACCCATATTTAAAAGTTTTAGAAAGGGAGGAACTCTGGCCATAAAACGTAGACAATATGGGTATCATATTACAACACCCAGGAAAAAGATTGGTTGGAATTCGATCAAAACCATTAAAATGAATTTACCAGGACGTTATTTTATTTGCAGTTGCCTATAAGTGAATACTACACCAGAAATATTTTACTAGGTATTAAAAATAGGGAAAATGAATTAAAAAACAATCCTTTTAACAAATTATTGGTATCTCCAATCAATTTTAAAATTAGTATCAGTTTAGTAATTTTATGGAGTAGAAGCAGCCATTTATTTAGTGCCCTACGGGGAATGTGGGGTCAATTGCCCTCCAGGGACCTATCCCGTGACCGGTCAACCGAAGGCATATTACTAAATTAGTACAAATATGTACAAAAGGGCATGAATTAATTTTCCAAGTATTTTCCGATCCGTTACTTTCACTGTTGCTTTTAAAAAACGTGACCGATACCGAAATAAAAAATAAAATTCGCGGCATATTTTTTAAAATATTTTTTTTATTTATTTTACTCTTTTATTTATTTTGAACTTTATTTTTTACGATTTGCTTATTTTAGCTCTTATTTTATAATTTTTTGCTAAAAAATTTTAAGTTTTGTATTTTCAACGATTTTTAATGTTAAAGCTGTATTAGTTTTAACAATTGGTATTTCATTTAATTTTCTTTTTAACTTAAGGGCAATTTTTTAAATTTTTATTTATATTATCAGAGTTTTTGAGGTAATTTTCTAATTTTAATTGATTTTTTAATTTAATTATGGCCAACGCAAAAAACGAGTCAACTGCCATTAAAGGACCTATCCCGTGACCGGTCAATCGGGGGCATACTGAAGGCACTTCCACTATATTTGTGTGTGTGTTAGTGTTGTTTTCTTTTCTATTTTTTTCTTTTCCATTTTTTTTTATTTGCTTGTAGTGTTTGTTTTTTCTTTTTTATTTGAACAGAAACGAAAAATATATAACTTTACCATCAGCCAGCCATCACGCATAAGCAGCATTAGCTCAGACGGTAGAGCGTTTGCCTTACAAGCAGGGGGTTGTGTTATCGAGCCCTACTTCGAATTCAAGTAGATTATTTTTAATTCTTAATTTTTTATTAGTTTATTTGAAAAGCTATTTTTAGACACACCACATTACTGCCACAAGGTTTCTAAAATGTGGCAATTGGTAATTTCCAATGACAACGCCATGTTAAAGTGATATGTCTCTTTCAAAGAAAAAGACCGATCAACGACCGGTCTCCGCCCCCTTGGGACCTATCCTGCGTGTCATCTGGGACCGGTCCCTTTCCCCGTAGGGTGTATTTAGAAGAACATTGGTGTTACCGATAAATTTCAATATTCGAAAGTGGTAACTACAAATACGGGTATCCTAATCAAATATGACCATAAAGTCGAGTTTCTGTAGAACCAACCGAATTGTGGTTTGTACTGATAACACACACAACTATTGATTGGTATTGGTAAACGAATTTTTTATTATATTTGTTTTCCAAGCAAAACATATAAATTCAAAATTTGACTTCAAAATTAATAAGTGTTTGTGGTAGAGAGTTGGCCTAGTACGCCGGATTTCCGTGTTCAAATCCCGGACAAGACAAAAATTTATATGTTTTTTTTTTAAATTAAAATAAAATACTCATATGTATAAACAGTAAATATGGCTAAGAAAATTAAAAGTAGTTGTGGTGCAGAGGCTAAGAGTGTGAACTATTAACCTGAATGGCCGGGTTCAATACCAGAAAATTCAAAAAAAGTTTTTTAATTTCAATAAAATTTTGTGGAACATAATAATATTTATGTGGAACATAATATTGAATAAGACAACCGAATATTAGCTTTCACGACGAAAAATATTATTTAATATAAAGATAGTTATCGTAACCGCACGAATTCGATTGGCAACAAATTCGGTGGCCACAACTGAGACTGTTTTCTGGGTGAAGCTCTTTAATGCTACATACAAACAATTTGATATTTTGCAAATTTCAGAAATGTTCGTATACAAAATATTAACTATTTTTAACCCTTAGTTTTATCCAATAAAAATTTGAAAATGGATCTGTTAAAAAAATTAGTGTACACAGAGAAACTTTCGTCAGTTTCTAACTTAAGTATTTGTTTTCGCAACAAACTCCACTTATAGCAGAGTACTACTTAAGGTTTCTAATTACTTAACCAATACTGTAAATTTAAGCTCAAAATACATACTTATGTGTGTGCGTTACATATGTGGCTGCTACGAGTATTTTAGAAAATCAAGCATATTATTAAAATTATGCACATATTTATCGTATATATGTACGTATGTGTCATACCATTATGTATAAATTTGTGGTTTATATTTAATATCCTCATACACTAACTCACTGACAATGATTTTATATTTAAGTGTATGTATGTGTTTAAGCTATATTTAAATTTAAAAAGATTTTATGCATATTGTATACATATAACTAGGTAGCTTAAATGTGATCCCAAATTTATGTAAATTTAATTTAATTTCCATTTTCAAATAAATTCACCTGCATTCGACTGAAACAGTAGTAACAAAAACAAACAACTAAAATCATTGACAATTCGGCAGTGTATGTGTGTGTGTATGTAGATGTATATGTTTCATGTAATTCACTTGAGCATTTTGAAAATATTACATCGTAAATTTTCGATTAGACCATTGAATATTATCCAATTCATACGTTTAGTCAGCATAATTTCATCTAATCGTCATGAGTATCACACCGCAGCCAGAGAGTTAACATTCTAATTATTGCCTTCAAAATTTTTTAACATTTACTATACAAATAGTCCGACAGACACCTCAACGGTAATTGTATTAAAGTGATGTTCTAACAACAATTCATTCATCTAACTATTTATTGATATAAACACTCATACATTGTACACGCATTGCGGTCCCACTTTTGATTTTAGTTTAGATTTTTGGCAATGGTATACATTTATGATTACTACATTGCAGGGATATAGTACCAACCAGCATAAAAATAGTACCAACCAGCTTAAAAAATAGTACTTTTTCGACCTCCATAGTACCAAAAAATATTTTTTTATATTCTAAACCATTCTATGGGTGTATTGAGTTGGCGCTTACGAACTGATATCGTCTCTTCATTATAAAATGAACGATCCTTGTAACATAACTACATGACGCATTAAAAAAAAATTTTACTAAATTTGGTACATAAGTTTGTATTGCATCAAGGACTAGCGCTATTAGAAATGGTTAAAATCGGTCCATGTTTTGACCTAGTAATCATAAAGAGGTCCTATCTGATATTGAATGTATTAATATTAAATGGTATAAAAAACCAAAGCGATTTTAGACGATTTCTTTCAGGGAACCTATATAATTTTATTCGTTAATGAAGTAGAGATAATTCCAAATTTGGCTTAGTTCGATTAATTACTAATATTTTATTACTTTTTCATGTTTTTTTTAATCTTTACTATTTATTTGCTATCGACACAACTGTTAGATTAGTATCTCAGTTTATAACCCGGTTAGAAAACCAACGTGTAAAGTTAAAAAAATCGACATTTGAACTTGTTAAACGCGTTTCAATAGAATTAAACAATGGGCTATGTGGTATGGCATACAATAACATTGTGCTGACGTTTGATTCAGAATTTTATTTGAATGAAGCCTCTAAAAGTCGTATTCAATTTCGTTTGAAGGCGAAAATTATTTAATCAATTTAACTCATTTGATTTATTTAACCATTAAATTAGGTATCACCAACGTAACCCTCGACGAAAGCAACTTCTTGGTTATCACAACAATTAAAAGTGGCGATTATTAAGGATTTTTTAAAATAAAAAATATGAAATTTTCGAAAAATTTAAATTCACCTTATTTTTTATATTTTAATAATTTGTATCATTGAATTACGTATCTTTCATTTTTTAAATCTTTTGCTTGGGTTTTTCAACACAGTTTTTATTTAAAACTCTGATACTAGCCGTTTTTTCTAATCACTTGGATTTAATAAATCCAAAAAGTATTGCTAAAAGTGCTCAACAGATGGGGTTAGATTCTGTCTATTTTAAAAAGAATTTTCTGTCCGACACTTCTTTCACCCTAATTTTTAATACCGAATTCGATGATGAAGGATTTTACTTTAACTTTTAATTTTTAATTATATTTTATATAAAACAGCGATAAAAAGTCTGCCTTTTCAGTTTTATCACTTCAATTTATATTTTTACACAATTGAAAAATTCCATTGCAATATTTAATATTCACTAATTGGATTTAATTAAATTACTTACTGTAGAGTGAAAAATTGCCATTTCTATTTCAGGTATTTCTCCACGTCCAAGATTAAAAATATGTATTTGGTGAGGTGTAGTTTGTTTTTCTAAACATATTTCATAAAAAAAAATTTAATAAAAACCTTTTATTTGTTAGTTTTTAATTTTTTTGTTTCTCTTTTAATTTTTATTCGTATTTTTTTCTGACATTAAATTAATAGGCTGTTTCATATATTTGTGCTTTTATTATGGATTTATTAAATCCAGCTTTTTTTGGATTTAATAAGTCCACTTTTTGTATGAAAAATTCTAAATCCAGGTGATTAAAAAAAACGCTAACTTAGTTGATTTGTTCACTTTAAATGCAATATTTGGTATGAAAATTAAAATACGAAAATTTCAAAATAGTACCAAATGAATCATAGGAGTACCATAGTACTTTTGAGCTTCTAATAGTACCATAAAAAGTACTATATTACCAACTTTATCATCTCTGCTACATTGTGCATTTCACATTTTTTTTTTGAGCAAATTCATATAAAGATCATATATATCATATCCTACGCTGTGTATAATGTTTGACATAATTACCACTAAACAACCCAACAACCAACAAAGCACTACAATTGGTGATCTAGATCAGTGGTGCGAATTTCAAAGCAAAATTGTGAATTTACTTATTTACACATATTCTTATACTCTTTAATTTAGTCGCCAATGAGACAGCGACGAGTGCACATGCTTAGCGGGTGTTTTTATATTTTTTTCAAGTGCACTGAAGACAAATATTTATGACATTCAGAAAATATATGACGAAAAATGTTTTTGATATCATGCAATGCCTTTTACGTTATAAAACATTTAAGGAATCTAGGGAATATGTTATTAAAAGATATTATGATTATTTTTATAGTAATATCTTTCATAGTAGATCTTTAATAGAAATAAAAAAAAAAACAAAATATAAAAAAATTGCCATAAAAGTATTAATATACATTTTGTTTAAAATCTATAAAAATATGTTGCAGAGAATTTCATTAAGATTGTATAAACAATATGGAGATTGATAAATATGTAAAAAGACATATTTTTTAATTCGTTAAATTTTTTCCCAGTGCAGTTCTCTCTCTTGCTCACTACTACAATTGCAAATCAATTTTGCGCATCACTGATCTAGATCAGTGATAGGCATTGCTATGCCGGTGTGCAATTCACTCACACCTACATACGCTTACACATTGAATAAAAACAAACAAATTTATTCAGTCCCGCTTGAGCATTCGTTCGATGAGGTTGTGTCGACGCATGTTGCTAGCGTTACACTGAACGAAATGTTTGACGAAGAATACGAAAATATATTACTTTGTTGAAAAAAGGACAATCGTTGTGTTTCGCCATCTATAAGCCGAGTTTAATTATATATACTACTAGCGGGCGCAGGCCGCTACGTTGTTAGCGTGCCTTAAAGGTTAAGGGGGGGGGGCTGCGCCCTCCACAATTTTTATTAAATTGGTTTTTTTATTTAAAGTTTTTTTATTTAAAGCCTTCACCCAGCCACCACAAATAAATAATTCTGCACAACAATGGGTTTAAAATAAATAAATATTTGATCACTTTTTCTCATGAAAGTGGATTGTTAGTAATGAATCCATAATAAATTGCAATATACGTGTGTTTGTTAAGATAATTTGGTAAAGTGCCAACTTAGGTAGATAGACCCGTAAGTAGTTTTGTTCATTTGTGTTTTGAATGAAAATTAATAACGTAAAGCAGGGTTGGAAAGCATTTTATAATATTAAAAATAGCGGGCAAAGCCCGCTACGTTGTTAGCGTGTCTTAAAGTTTTTTTTTTAATTCCAGTTTATGTAAAGGTAGACCTGGCAATTCAAGTAAATTCACAAATTCAGTTGGAAAATTTACTGCGTCGGTTTCTTCCACCGGTGCTTCGTTACATGAAGTTTAAATATCGGAATATATAAGTTCCATTCCTTTTCTAAGGTTTTTTCTCTTTTAGAAAATTTGTTTAACTTTTTGGAGAGTAAGTTTCAATGCTACATAAGTTTCATATTCCGTGGATAGTGTTTAAAGAGGTAATTCCCTCTTCCAATCCATATGCATTCTCTATAATTTCAATTCTACTCGTTCAACGTTTATATCCATTTCATTCCACTTGTGTAGTGTTTCATTCCACTCGTTTCCTATTTAGTTTCTTAATTTTAGTGTTTCATATACACTTGTTCTTTAAGTTTTAGGTTTCTAGCTAAAGACGCAGACGTTAAGGGGGGGGCAATTTTCCCCTTTTGAACCACCATTTTTACCACGTTCCTGTCCAAAGTCCTAGAAATGCCTTGTCGATAAGTTAGCCCATACTCCAAGGAAAACATATTATATATTACAGGTTTCTAGCCAAAGGGTTCGGTTAGGCCATCAAGGGGGAGAATTATTCCGTTTTTACCCCTCCCGGTAGGAATTTCCAAAAATTCCGTCTTAGAGGACGTCTGCGTTGGAGGAGGAACCTACTACATACATAATTTTAGGTCTCTATATCCAGCAGTTTGGCCAGGCCGTCAAGGGGGAAGTTTTTTCCCATGTTACCCCTCCCGGTATGAATTTCCAAAAATACCATCTTAGGGGACGTCAACGTTGGAGAAGGAACCCAATTTAAGACCCCTTTTTCCAGCAGTTTGGCCAGGCCGTTAAGGGGGAGACTTTTCCTGTTTTTGACCCTACCTGTAGAAATTTCCAAAAATCTCATCTTAGCGGATGTCTACAATAGAGGAGGAACTTTAATACCAAATTTCAACTTCCTACCTCCAGCGGTTTGGGCAGGCCTTTAAGCGGCACTTTTCGTTTCATTAATCCCCATTTTTGCAATGTCTCTGTCCAAAAAGCACCTTCCCGGTAAGTGAGCTCATACTCCAAGTAACATATGTTTTACATTTCAGGTTTCTAGCCAACTTTTACTATTTGTGCCCCTCTCGGTAGGAATTTCCGAAAATCCATCGACAGGGAATTTCAGCTTCCTAGTTCCAGCAGCTTGAGCAGGCTGTCAAGGGGGACACTTTTTCTTTTTTTGTCCCTCCCGGTTGGAATTAGGCTGGAAGAGGAACCTAAGTACCGAATTTCAGCTTCCTAGTTCCAGCAGTTTGGACAGGTCGTTAAGGGGCAACTTTCCCTTTTTGAGCCCCCATTTTATAACGACCCTGTCCAAAATTCAAAAAAGTATCTTTCTAATAAGTTAGCCCTTACTCCAGGGACCCACATTTTAAGCTTCAGGTTTCTAGCCGAAGGGGTTTTTTCCGGCCCCCAAGGTGAGGCTTTTCTTCTTTTTGCCCCTCCCTTTAGGAATTTACAAAAATTCCATCTTCGCGGCTATCTGCGATGGATGAGGAACATTCATACCAAATTTCAACTGCATTGCCTAAGCGGTTTGGGCAGGCCGTTAGTGGGGACATTTTTCCCTTTCAACCACCATTTTTACTATGTTCCTGTTCCAAAATAGAAAAATTACGTAGCCGGTGAGTTAGTCCTACTCCAAGGAATACATATTTAAAATTTTAGGTTGGCCAAAAGGGATTGGGCAAGCCGTCAGGAGGAGACTTTTACCTTATTTCCCCTCCCGATACACAGAAGGAGGAACTCACATACCGAGTTTCCTTTTGGGATATCTTGTAGGGAATTCCAAAAATACAAACTTAGTCGATGTCTACTACAGTGGAGAAACCTTTATACCAAATTTCAACTCCTTACCTCCAGTGGTTTGGGCAGGCACTTTTCCAATTTGTGAGACTGTTTATGGGGAGACTTTTCCCGTTTTTGCCCGTTCCGGTAGGAATTTCCAAAAATCCCGACTTACCGCACGTCTATGCCGAATATCAAGAAACCTTGTTTTAGTGGAGATATCCGTGGGGGGAGAAAAAAAGTAGTTTTTTTGAAATTATATATTATTTTAAATGGTACTTTTTGGAAAAACGAAATTTTTTGGAAAAAGATACTTTGTTTTTACAAAGTACTTTATTTGTACTTTTTTTGGAAAAGGTATTTTTTTTTAAAAAGGTGTTTTTTTTGGAAAAATGTATGTTTTTTGGAAAAAGGTACTTTTTTTGGAAAAGGTACTTCTTTTGGAAAAGGAACATTTTTTTTGGAAAAGGAACATTTTTTTAGAAAAAGGTACTTTTTTTGGAAAAGGTACTTTTTTTGAAAAAGGTATTTTTTTGAAAAAATGTATGTTTTTTGGGAAAAGGAACATTTTTTTAGAAAAAGGTACTTTTTTTGGGAAAAGGTACTTTTTTTGAAAAAGGTACTTTTTTTGAAAAAGGTACTTTTTTGAAATAGGTATTTTTTTTGGAAAAATGTATGTTTTTTGGGAAAAGGTACTTTTTTTGGAAAAGGTACATTTTTTTTAGAAAAAGTACATTTTTTGGAAAAATGTACTTTTTTTAAAAAGGTACTTTTTTTGGAAAAAGGTATTTTTTTTGGAAAATAGTACTTTTTTTGGAAAAAGGTACTTTTTTTGGAAAAGGTACTTTTTTTGGAAAAAGGTACTTTTTTTGAAAAAAGGTAATTTTTTTGGAAAAAGGTACTTTTTTTTGGAAAAAAGGTACTTTTTTTGGGAAAAGCTACTTTTTTTGGAAAAGGTACTTTTTTTGGAAAAAGGTACTTTTTTTGGAAAAAGGTACTTTTTTTTGGAAAAAGGTACTTTTTTTGGAAAAAGGTACTTTTTTTGGAAAAAGGTACTTTTTTTGGAAAAAGGAATTTTTTTTGGAAAAAGGTACTTTTTTTGAAAAAAGGTACTTTTTTGGAAAAAGGAATTTTTTTTGGAAAAAGGTACTTTTTTTGAAAAAAGGTACTTTTTTTGGAAAAAGGTACTTTTTTTTGGAAAAGGGTACTTTTTTGGAAAAGGTACTTTTTTGGAAAAAGGTACTTTTTTTGGAAAAAGGTACTTTTTTTTGGAAAAAAGTACTTTTTTTGGAAAAAGGTACTTTTTTTTGGAAAAAGGTACTTTTTTTGGAAAAAGGTACTTTTTTGGAAAAAGGTATTTTTTTGGAAAAAGGTACTTTTTTGGAAAAAGGTATTTTTTTGGAAAAAGGTACTTTTTTTGGAAAAAGGAACTTTTTTTGGAAAAAGGTACTTTTTTTGGAAAAAGGTACTTTTTTTTGGAAAAGGGTACTTTTTTTGGAAAAAGGTACTTTTTTTGGAAAAAGGTACTTTTTTTGGAAAAAGGTACTTTTTTTTGGAAAATGGTACTTTTTTTGGAAAACGGTACTTTTTTTTGGAAAAGGGTACTTTTTTTTGGAAAAAGGTACTTTTTTTGGAAAAAGGTACTTTTTTTTGGAAAAAGGTACTTTTTTGGGAAAAAGATACTTTTTTTGGGAAAAGGTACTTTTTTTGGGAAAAGGTACTTTTTTGGAAAAAGGTACTTTTTTTGTCCCTTTTTTGCCCCTCCCGATAAGAATTTCCAAAAATGCCGTCTCAACGGACGTCTACACCGGTCGAGGAACCTACATACCAAATTTCAACTTCATAGCTCCAGCAGTTTGAGCAGGCCGTCAAGGGGGAGACTTTTTCCCCTTTTTGCCCGTCCCTGTAAAAATTTCCAAAACTCCCGTCTTGGTGGATGTCTACGATAGTGGAGGAACCTTTATACCAAATTTCAACTTCCTCTCTCCAGCAGTTTGGGCAGGCCGTCAAGGGGGGCCTTTTTCCCCTTTTTAACCCCCATTTTTACAACGTCCCTGTCCAAAATTCCAGAAAGTACTTTCCAGAAAAGTTAGCCCATACTCCAAGGAACACATATCTTAAATTTCAGCTTTCTAGCCAAAGGGGTTTTGGCAGGCCGCCAAGGGGGAGACTTTTCCCGTTTTTGCCCGTTCCGGTAGGAATTTCCAAAAATCCCGTCTTAGCGGACGTCTACGCCGAAAGAGGAACCTACATACCAAATTTCAACTTCCTACCTTCAGCGGTTTGGGCTGGGCGATGTTGAGTCAGTCAGTCAGTCACGTTATTCTTTTATATATAGAGATTATCGCCATGCTGAATAGCACAATAGAATTTAAATTTTTAACTGGAACTTTGCCAAGAATTCTAAAATGTCCCAGTCAGAAAAATACAAACGGGAAAGCGGTGGCAAAGCACTTTAACAGGTGGTACAAGTATTGGCAAAAAGTGCTTTCCCATTCCCAAAATGATAACATCATTAGACAAAAGGACCGGCTGTTCAAAAAGCGCCGGAAAAGCACTGGAGGAACAAAATTTTTAAAAAAACGCTGGCAAAACCAATAAATAGGTGGTCTGGAAATATATTTTCGAAAATAAAATTAAAAAAAAGTTCATATGTATTTTTTTGACCCTTCCGTGATTTGAACCCAGGCCGTCAGATTGGCAGACGATTGCTCTACCCACTGAGCTAACGAGACATATAATATTTAATAGCTAAACACATAAATGAGTGATAATAGCTGGACAACTACTGGCTGTGCCAAAATGCTAGTACTGGCAAACAATTTTTAGTAACTAGTATGCCAGTGTTTGGAGGGCAAAAAGAAAGTTGGTCTTGAAGGAGCATTCCCACAAACAAAAAAATTAATTTAATGAAACAAAAAAAATTTTAAATTAAAAAAAATCAAAAAAAAATTTTTTGCTTGCAACCGGATTTGAACTTGGAACCTTCCGACTACAAACATTTTTTAACGAAGCGTCAGCATTTTTATAAAATCATTGGTTTTCCAGTGAATTGATTTTTGTACGCCTGGTGGCATTGGCTAGGTAGCACTGGATAACCACTGGTTGCAAATCTTGGCATATCACTCTAAGCCAATTCTTTGCTAGTGGTTTTTTTTATAAACCACCAAAATTTTTGTAAAAAAAATACTGGTAAAACGCTTTTCGCAAACGCTGGCAAAGCGTCCCAAATGAGTGTTCTGCCAGTCATTTGTTTTTAATACCATGGTTACCCAGTGGTATGCCAGTGCTTGATTTTTTGTACCACTGGCGATTTCTGACTGGGGTGTTTTTCTTTCAAAATTTTATTTTTAAATTATTTTCTAATTTATTTTATTTTTATATTCTGATTGCACGTAAATAAGTATGAGAAAATTATACAGAAATTTCTGTCAGTGCCTTCAAAAAGGGAAAGTTACATCTCACTCATACTTGCACAAAACTAAGGTTGTATGCACTTGTCGATCCCTGATCTAGATATACAGTGGGGAGCATTATTGAGTACATGTCAGCACTTGAGGAAACTTACAAATGCAGGCATAACAATATCGGACAAGGGGACTAAAGTATACTTTTCAGAAAGCAAAAGGTTCGATTAATCTAAATCTGGCCTCAGAAATGACCTTCCATATCAGACTTTCGAGCTATATAAATGGGAAAAACTTTACTTTTCTTCAAAATATTTCGAATCGTATGTTTCCTCGAAAAATATTTTTAACAAGATTTGTAACGGCATCTGAATATACTACTCTTCCTCTTTAAAATAGTTTTTGAATCCTTTTGATAACATATTTTTTTATGGATATATCGTTTTTTGAAATTTGGGTCTTTTATTTTTTTTACAATTTTACTTTGAAATTGCGGTGAAGGCCCAAATTTCAATAAACGATATATCCGTAAAAAAATATGTTATCAAAAGAATTCAAAAATCATTTTAAAGAGGAAGAGTAGTATATTCAGATGCCGTTACGAATCTTGTTAAAAATATTTTTCAAGAAAATATACGATTCGAAATATTTTGAAGAAAAGTTAAGTTTTTCCTTTTTATATAGCTCTAAAGTCTGATAAGGAAGGTCATTTCTGAGGCCAGATTTAGATTAAGCGAACCTTTTGCTTTCAGAAAAGTATACTTTAGTCCCTTTGACTGATATTTTTATGTCTGCACTTGTAAGTTTCCTCAAGTACTGACATGTACTCAATAACGCTCCCCACTGTACTTCTTTTCTAACCCTGTGACGACCATACATTTTCTGCCGAAGCGATTTTGAAGTTTTTACGATTTTCATGATCTCTGACCTAATAATAGTTATGCCAAGAAAAATTGGCTCCGTTGAACCCCTCATTTCGGTTGCCAAAAATATTTGCCATTTGACGACCCCGCCGTTCCGGATGAAGCGATTTTTATTATTTTATTTTTGTGATCGGCAACTAATTTATAGATATTTCACAAAAAATTGGCCTTATGGACCCCTTGCTTGCCATTCATTTCGCTTGTCAAAGTTTGTGCTTTTTACCCCTCAAATGAAAAATTCTAGTTAACCGACTTGAATGGCCCGTAAGGATAAAGTGAAACCAGGTAGAAATTCACCGCCTACTACACTTTTGTTGCCTCAATCCTCCTTTATAAATCACCTTTGGACATATTTACTCTATCTTTTGTCTGGTCAATTATAGGTGCGAAAAACCCTATGGCAAGCATACTTGCCTGTGGTCGTCAAAGGGTTAACATAAACACTAATGATTTTAACATTGAGTTGTCATACGAGAGGAGTACTCCTACTTCAACATATTCTCAGTACATTTTGAATAGATGCAAAGGTTCAAAGGTTCTTTTTAACCAATTAAAAGTTAAAAAAAAAAATTTCACAAAAAAAATTATATTTTTTTATTTTACAAAAGGTTTTTACTGCCGCCACCGGGTTGCTAGTCTAGAGCTCTACCGCTGAGCTATTCTTTGATACGAAAGTTGACTGGCATAAAAACACAACTTTGTTACTCCGAGATATTGTTCCTTCAATAAAAGAACTTATTAAATAAGTGTAAAAGGTGCACGGCCAATATTGTTTTCAGTACTATTTTTACAGGTGCATAAAAGCAATTTCTCACCATTTTTTATATATACATATTTTTAAAAAATTAAAAAAAATATTAAATTCAAACAAATTAATTATAAATATTAAAAAAAAATTAATAGAATAAAAAAATATTGGTCCCGCCGGGAATCGAACCCGCGACCATCTGTTTGGAAATGCCAATTGATACCAAAATCACTTTTTACGATCAGTTTTATAGCAATTACTCTTTAGAAGCAATGCTTAAGTGATTTTTTGGATGTTGTTCAGAAGTAATTCTAAAAAAGCTGTAAAAATATACGAACGGATACTTTGGAAGCAATTAAAGAAGTGATTTTTTGAAGTTGTTCAGAATAACTTCTAAAAAAGCAGTAAAAATACGCTAACGAATACTTGTGAAGCAGTGAAAAAAGCAGTTTGTGAAGCATTATTTCCAGTTTTTTTGCTGAGAAATTATACTTTAGAGGGGTTCAATAAGATGTCCCGAAATTGGAATATCGAAAATTTAATAGCACTCTAACGATATGTATTAACCAGCTTATGTAAAAAAAAAATCGAGGGTACTTATAGTTCGCTGCCAGCGTTTTAAGTTGAGCTTCATTATGTATTTCTTGAAATTTTTATTTTCATTAACTTTTGGACAAAATAAAACTTAGTACCTAATTTCGTAAAACACTTGGGTGAAGTGAAGGGAACTTTCAATGTAAATTGTTTTTGTAACAAAAACAATTTCTACAGAAATAACGCAACACTTCACCGAAGTGTTTTAGAAAATTACCCCTTTAATCATTTGATAGTGCTTAGCGTATTAGCTGGAAAATATTTTTAATGATCCTGAATTTTTTTTTGTATTTCCTTCTGTAATCAGCTTACTACGGCTACTTGCCATCATTTCAGTGCTATTCAGATAAGGAAAAACTGTACTTTATTTAAAAATCTATAAATATTTTAATTTTAATTGCCACATGTGTAACGACACGTTTTCGTTCTATGCTGGGGCAAAACTCAGCGTGCCCAGTGTTCGTTACAAACCATTTGACGAAAAGGGATGAAACACTTTACTTTTTGATTAACATTATAAACTTTATTTATTTCTTAATTTACAACACGACACATACGATACTTAACACGAAACACATCTTTAGTCAGAGGAAAAAAACGGTCCGTGGTCCAATCACGAAGAATGAGTACTTAACCTCGGGCTTGCTTTAGCAGGTAAAGGAAGGCGAACTGGGTTTGGCCTCTCCACGTGATAAAAGAGAATTTCCCTTGGATTACCTTACTCACGATAATTCCAGTGAGGAAGAATTGCAGGTTTCAATGTCTGTTAATAAATCTTCTCAGTGTATCAACAGGAAAAGTTATCGGAGCAGAAATAAACTTTCTAGCTCTTGAGCGTTATATTAATTCGGGAGAGCAGTAGGAAAGCCAGAGCAGAAATAAACTTTCTAACTCGGAAGCGTAATGTTAAGTCGAGGGGCGGTTTGAGAGTCAGAGCAAAAATAACTCGGGAGCGTAATGT
Organism: Leucophora obtusa; assembly: GCA_949987735.1. Taxonomy (NCBI): domain Eukaryota; kingdom Metazoa; phylum Arthropoda; class Insecta; order Diptera; family Anthomyiidae; genus Leucophora; species Leucophora obtusa. The sequence continues at coordinate 142,559,429 of OX465299.1, forward strand.
TGATTCGGGAGAGCAGTATGAATGTCAGAGTAGAAATAAACTTTCTAACTCGGTAGCGTAATTCGAGGAAGCGGTATAAAAGTCGGAACAGAAATAAAATTCCTAATTCTGGAGCGTAATATCAATTCGGGAGAGCAGTATGAAAGTCAGAGCAGAAATAAACTGTTTAACTCGTGAGCGTAATTAGGGGAAGCGGTATAAAAGTCGGAGCAGAAATAAGCTTTCTAGATCGGGATCGTAATTCGGGGGAGTGGTATAGAATTCGGGGCAGAAATAAACTTTTTAACTCGTGAAAGATAGCTGAAGAAGCAAAAATAAACTTTCTAACTTCTTAACCAACTTTTGTTCCTACTGAGAAGATATATTTAAGTGAAGAAATAAACTGACTAACTGGATAACTCACTTCAAAACAATCAACAGGCATCTTTTTATATTGTTGATCGGTTACACACAGACACATTTTTTTTTTATTTTAGTTAACGAAAATTAAATATAATTAAAGTTTCGTCACTCCATTGGAGCATCTAGCAAAAACAAAGTATAATATCATATAAATAGAATTTACAAAGTGCCCCCATCTATTTCTGTCTTGCGCAAGAATCCTGAGTTGCGGCCAAGTCATCCCTATTCTGTTCATTTCCGCTTCAGTTGATCTTCGCCACGTAAATTTAGGCCGGCCTCTGCTTCTTCTGCCTTGTGGGTTGCATTGTAGACATACTTTGGAAATTTCGGAATTATTTTTCCGCAAGGTGTGGCCGATCCACTTCCATTTTCGTCTGAGTACTTCATTTTCTATGTGTTCTAAGTTACAGGTTCTTAATAAATATATATTGCTTATGCGAGCAGGCCAGAATATTTTAAGAATTCGTCTCAAACATTTGTTAACAAATACTTGCAGCTTCTTTGTAATCATGTTGCTAACCTTCCATGCCTCGCAGCCATACAGGAGTACAGACTTGACGCTGGTATTAAATATTTTTAACTTTTGTTTTTTCGATATTTGCGATGATTGCCATGCTCAGACACTCTGACGTATGTAAATTTCACACCTGTAACAATTACACAGTGGTAACATTTAGTAACTAACATAAAATATAGTGTTGTATTGTTTAGTAGTAACTAACTAAAATGTGTACTATTGGCCGCTAGATGGTGTTATACTACACTCTAAAAAATGTTTTTAAATTTACTACTATAAAATGGGTAAAATTTTGTTTAATTTTACGAAAATTCAGTAAATATAAACAAAAAATGCGTAAACTTTTTCATACATACTTCCATACACAATAATACACACACAAAGTATTTTTAGACATTATGTGTTTATAAATAAACACATTGTGCCTAAAATTACTAGTGTTTTGTTAAATAAAATTTTTACGTACAAAGTTGGTAAATATACTATCCTATAATAGTAATAAATACTCTGACATTTGAAATTGAAAAAAATTAAAAAAAAAAATTATAAATTATAAAAAGAAAAAGCGAAAACGGATTATTTTTTGTGAATTACAACATTTCCACAAACACATTAGAGTCTGGAAATAGCAACATAAGCATGAAATTGTTTTTGGTGGTAGTCTAAACCTCATTTCAAAATTGAAAACGCCGTAAGAGAGATACGGCCTACGCAGGAACAACTGGGTGCAATGACTCCTGCTCAACAAAATGCCTTCTTTGCAAGGGAGGCAGTCAACCAACAACCGTCAAGAATAACGGGAGAATACGCCGTAAGGGAGACACGGCCTAGGCAAAACAACTGGGTGCAATGACTCCTGCTCAACAAAGTCAGTATTCCTTGAGTACTGTCTAACTTGCAAAGAAAGCATTTTGTTGTTCAGGAGTCATTGCACTCAGTTGTTCCTGCGTAGGCCATATCTCTGCGTTTTCTCCAGTTGTATTGCTGACGGTTACTGCCTCCCTTTCAAAGAAGGCATTTTGTTTAGCAGGAGTCATTGCACCCATTCAATAGTTATAACAAATTTTTATATGAATTTTATACAAATGCCTTAAGATCCCAAAACGACTAATTTGGACATAAACGATTATGAGAAAATGACTTGGATATTATTATTAATAAAATACGTACTAAAAATTAATTTGTTATTTTATTTTAAAAAAAATTTTGGATGGTGCTTAAAGTTAGCACAACTGTTGTAAATGTATGCATTTTATTGGATTTTTACGCACTTTCTGTGGATTTTTGCGCATTTTAATGGATTTTTACGCATTTTATGCGTACATTTACACGTGTAACGTACTTTTTTACACACAAATTTAGTAAACTAACACACTAATTTCAAAATTTCATTTAATTTTTACGCACTTTCAATGTAAAATTACAAATTATTTGTGCACCAACTTAAACACAATGTGCGTATTTTTTTTCAATTACGCACATAGAGTAAATTTACCCAATTTATAGTAGGAGTTCAGTTTCCTACTATAAGTTGGGTAAATTTCAACAGAATTTAATTAGAGTGTAAATGATATGTGTTATATATGTAAAGAGTAAGATATTAATAAAGAAAAACATAATTTGATATTGATAAAAGACTAACATGTGTAACGACTTTTGTCGTTACACATGTTAGTCATTTATATACAACATGATGGGTTAGGGTGTAATTAGGGTTTGGGATTTCCCGGAATTTTTTATTTCCCGGGAAACGGGAATGAAAAAATTTGATTCCCGGGAATCCCGGTAAATATTTTTGAACAAAATTGTTAATGAAACCCACCTATATAAGTAATTTTTGTTAAAAAAAACACTATTTCAGTACAAATGCAGTCTGTGTAGTGAGAATTCAAAGTAAAAATATCAGAATGTTGAACATTTGATTTCACAAAAATTACTGGCAGCGCTGCCAAATGAATTGCATGATTCCAGAAGAAAGCACCTACTACTAGACTGTCGGAAACAAACCGTTTCATCACACTGGGCCGATTAGTTATGGTGTCCACAATGTTATTTTCCAAAGACAAATAAAACTTTTCTAGTCTTATTTCTACAATTCTTCTTATTTTATCAGCATTACATATTCCTGATATATAAACCAACCCCAGGTTATAAAATTTATATCCATTTATACATACATATGTTCAAATATCTCTTTTGTGATATTCTTGTCCATTCATCTAAGATAATAGTAAATCTCGTATTATTAGAAATATTGCTCGATATTTCTTTTATCTGATATCTTTTACATGATTGTAGTAATTTAATATAATGTTCTTTACATCGGTTTAATTTTTTTGCAATACCAGGTTTTTATTATAAAAACTTTCTCGAATAAACGAAGATCTAGTTATGGTGCGGATTGACTGCAGCTAATTTGGATACCATTTCAGGAAATGTTTGCCCTACCATAAAACCTTTAATACCTATTCAGCTTACACTTT